>JAGIQG010000017.1:11001702-12201702 GCA_024679065.1 Sphyrna mokarran | reverse complement strand
AGCAGTACATTTTGCTGTATCGAAACTGTTTAAAGGGTTTTGTCTAAGGCAAGGATTTTGTTTTGATTGGAATATATTAGAGATCTTTGTCAAGGGTTAAACATTATAGTAATTGTTTTGTTTTGTTTGTAATTGATAAAAATTTTTGCTACATTTCTTACTATACATGTTAACTATATTCTTAAACTTTGTTTGATAAAAGCTCCCTAGTGGGTCTTTCGAATCACAGCTGAAATGGAACAGCTCATGCTTATCCTAGACTATGTCAAGATGCAAAACATATGATTCAAGAAAGCTTCATAAAACACCTTGAAGTTTGTAACCTGAACCATAACAGTATTCTATATGCTTCTGTTTATCAAGCTCAATGGGCCAAATGGATTTTTCTGCATTGTAGGGGATTCTATGATTCTAACCTGTAATCTACATCAAAATAACAGAGTATCTGGTTATCCTGTTACTGTTTGAGGGAGCACTTCTGCAAAATGCCTACCACGTTTCCCATGATTACTTTCAGTTAACCACCGAATCATGTGATGATCCTAGAATCCCTATGGTGCAGTAGGAGGCAATTCAGCCTATCATGTCAGCAACAACCATAATCCCACCCAGACTCTATTCCCGTAACCCCACATATTTACCCTGGCTCAAGGAGCAATTTAGCATGACCAATCCACCTAACCCAAAATTTCGGATTGTGGGAGGAAACTGAAGCACCCAGAGAAAATCCACGCAGACACAGGGAGAACGCACAAACTCCATGCGGTCGAAACCGGGAATTGAATCTGGGTCCCTGGCGTTGTAAGACAATAGTGCGAATCACTGAGCCAACATGTCCTCCCCAGGCTTGTAGAAAGCAGCCCTAGACAGTGTCTTCCTTTTATCTCCAAGGATGACCATTAGAACACCAGTCTGCATTGCAGTGAGGATTAAGGAAAGGTTGGATATATCGAGATGTTGTCATTTTCCTGAAGTCATTGTTTAGTTGGTAGAACCAGCTGGGCCAGTCTGAACATACTTTCTAGCAACATTTATTTTCAGAGATGAAATAAGCAGCTGCTGAGTGGAAGTGAATTATTTAGCAAGCAGAACACCTTACAAACTGCTTTCTGTTTTACTTTAACGAAGTGACTGCGAAAAGTGCACAGATGGACATTTTGGGTAGGTTTGCTCTACTTTCCAAATGGGACTCAGCTTGGATCAGGATCTCTACAGTTACTGGATCAGGGAAGGCTAGTTATGAACCAGTTATGCTTTCCCAGGTCTTGCTCTGAATATTGTTGGCCGAGCAGTCATGTTAACAATGTCATCTTTTCTTTTTCAATTCTTGTTTCGTCGCATAAACCTGAAGCAAGGACTCAATAACGCAACGTTCCTTCAAAAACAAAAAATGCTGGAAAATCTCAGTCTGGCTCCAACGAAGGGTCATCCAGACTCAAAACATTGCCTCTATTTTCTCTCCACAGATGCTGTCAGGCCTACTGAGATTTTCTGCAGATGAATGGAGATCTCCCTTGTCTGCTGGTTGTCAGAATCCGATGGGGTTTTGCAATCCTTCCTGCTGATGGGATCTTCCAGTCTCATAGGAAGCGACTCCCTTCCCCCTCAGGTTTTTTTTAACCTTCTCCCTGGAACTTGGGAACATTTTGATGATTGATCTTGAGACCATCTATACATTGAGCCAAGTTTAATGCCTCCTTCTCTCCCCCGCCCATGAATTTAGTTAGTTGGGGGCGATTTAATCAGAGGGGTGTGCTAGGGATCCTATTGCCTTCCTGCCACTGCTCCTGCCTTAACTCCAGAATGGCCAGGGTTATGGGCAGCCTTCCCACCCAACACCATGTGCTGCTCTCAAATGGGTTCTTAATGCCCACAGTGAACTGTGTAGAACTATGCACATTTCCCAGGGAATTGTTAATCGCTTGTATAAAGAGTCAGGAAAATGTAACTGTTAATGGGTACAGATCTGCTATCTGGATGTACCCTATCACACCTACTCAGAGCATGGAAAGCTACCTCTCTCTTCAATTTCAATTAATGTTATTTGAAGTCCATTTATTCTTATCTTGGGGTTAGACTTTAAATGTGTGCTTTCAGTAGGTGATTTTTATTTATTCCTTCGTGGGACTTGGGTGTCGCTGGCTGGACAAACATTTATTGCCCATCCTTAGGAGGCACATGTAGGCCAGAACCAGTTAAGGTCGGCAGTTTTCCTTCCCTAAAGGACATTCGTGAACAAACTGTGTTTTTCCAAAAATCGGCAATGGTTCCCAGATTTTTTTCATTGAATTCAAATTCCATCAGCTGCTGTGATGGGATTTGAACTCAGGTCCTCAGAGCATTAGCTGAGTTTCTAGATTAGTAGTTCAGCAATAATACCACAAGGTCATTAGCTTCCCATGTGCATTGTAAAGTGTGCATGGGCTGGTGTCAAAGAGCCACATTTACCATTTGTTTTCTGAATGTTGCATCCACACTCATGCCTTGTATTCAAATGGGCCTGCAAAAATCACCTCCCCCTCCCCCCACCCCCCACCCCCGCCATCCCCATGGCTTAGCATTTCACAAAAGGCAGCACCTTTGGCAGGGCAGCACTCCCTCGGTCCTGTGCTGTCCGCAGAAACCACGTGGTATTTTTGCTTGTGACACTGTCATCATTTCCTGAATGCAGTATTTATACGTACCATTGCGATACAAACACCCCATAGAATACGGTATTCTGCCAGTCCCCTTGCTCCAGAGCGTAAGTACTCTTCATGATGTTGAAATAGAAGTCAAACTCTGGGATTAAACACACAACTCGGGCCTTCAGAAAAGAAGTCCACTTCCTCTGTAGCGTTCTCATTCCTCCTTCGTCGCTCTGCAACACAACATATGCAAGATGGGAAGATATCTAATAGTATGTGTATATATTGCACTGTTACTGCTAGCCATTGCCAGTCACCGCTTGGCTACCTCCAGATTGTTAAGGATCCTGTGGCTTAAAGCAAAAGTCAGCATCTTTATTTTCATATGTTAAAAAAAATGAAGGATATAACGCAAGACAAATTACATTTCAGAACACTAGGGCATTAATCGAAGCACAGAATGGTTGCAGCAAAGAAAGAGACCATTCAGCCTGTCATATCCAAGTTGGCTGTCATCAGGGACAGCTGCACTCGTCCCACTCACCTATCATTTTCCCACAGCTCTGCAAATCTTCTCTCTTCAAATATTTAGCCAATTCTCTTTGGTTGAATCTGTGCGAACAATGCATTCCAGATCCTAACCATTAACTGCATCAAATTATTTTACCTCATGTTGCCTCTGGTTCATTTGCTATTTGTTTTGAAATTAGAGACCTCTGGTTCTTCCATCACTGGGGACAGTTTCATTCTTCTACTCTGCCCAGAACCTTCTTGACTTTGACATCTCTATCAAATCTTCTCTCTACCTTCTCTTCTCCAAGGAGAACAGACCCAGTTTTGCCAATCTATTCACATAACAGAAGTCTCTCATCCCTGGGAACCATTCTTGTGAATCTTGTCTGCATTCTCTCCAATGCCTTCACGTCCTTCCTCATGTATAGTGCCCACAATTTGGACACAATGCTTCAGTTGAGACCAAACCAGTGTTTTATTTATTAATCTTTAATTAAAGATTAAACTTTGATCTGTGGTTTGTGAGGTTACAGGGATAGGGCAAGTGAAAACCTGGATAGATACATTGTCAGAGAGTTGGTGCAGTAATCAATGAGCTGAACGGCTTATTCTGCATAGTAGGGTTTCTATGATTCTATGAATCTCTGGCTTTAGTATTCTATGCTTCTGTTTATAAAGTTAAGGATTCTAATGCCTTATTAAACCACTTTCTCAAATTGCTACGTTCAACAAATATACCCTACAGTTCCTCTGTTCCTACACCCACTTCAGAATTAATTTTATATTGTTGTTCCACGTTTTTCCCATCAAAAAGGATTCACTTTGCATTTCTCAGTGTTGAAGTTTTCCCATCTCATTTCCAGCCATCTCACCAGCCTATGTCCTCTTGGTTTCTTTTACTATACTCCTCATGTCCCAAGTTTCATCTCATCTATTGGAAATTTTTCCCTGCACTGCACTCAGGTCACTAAGGCAGAACAAGAGGTTCAAATGCAGATCCTGGGGAATTCATCAGTAATCTTCAGAGATCCCAGACATGCTCAATTTTGGGTTAAAGGGTGGGATTTTACACCCTCATTCTAGCAAGGTCACAAATTTCCGCCGAGGTCAACAGACACTGGGGCATCAAGTTTGCTACCAAATAGGCCTGTTGGACTTTACCCTGGTGTTGAGAGACTTCTTACTGTGTTTAGCCTAGTCCAACACTGGCATCTCCACTTCACATCTTCCTTGTGCCATGTCTGTGCCTGTTGTACACTCAGTAACTGAGACCCAGTTTGTCTACTATTAATTAGCAAATCTATTATTGCCTACATCATACAAGTATCAGATTGGTCAAAGACAGATGAGATCTCAGCCTTTTTAGGATTTCCTGTGCACTATTAACTCACGCAAGGATGTTGCAAAGTCTCGATATAGTTGATTTGCCCTTTGACTCTCTTTTGCCTTCTTTCGATCCTGACTGCATCAGTCAGATTCATATATTTGGTTTGGCAACTCCTCATTATGGTGATTGATTCCCAAGTAGGCAGAGACACGGTGGCACAATGGTTAGCACTGCTGCCCACAGTGCCAGGGACCCAGGTTCAATTCCAGCCTTGGGCGACTGTTTATGTGGAGTTTGCATGTTCTCTCCATGTCTGCGTGGGTTTCCTCCCACAGTCCAAAAATGTATAGGTTGGGTGGATTGGCCATGTTAAATTCTCCCTTATTGTCCAAAGATGTGTAGGTTCGGTGGATTGGCCAGGTTAAATTGCCCTTTAGTATCCCAAAATGTGTATGTTAGGGGGGATTAGCCAGGTAGATAGTGGGGTTACGTACAGCCTACGTAGGATGGTCTGTCAGAGAGTCGGTACAATCTCAATGGGCTGAATGGCCTTGTTCAGCACTATAGAGATACTATTTTATTCTAAGACCTCTTAGTCTAAAACCCACATAAATTTTACATTATCTTTCTTTTCCTCCCTGCCCGAACAATGATTTAGGAGATTTTTTTGGGGTCTCCTACTTTGGATCTGCATGTGTGGTACTGGGGGTTATGGGGTATCTGGGATTCTCAACGGGAAAGAGATAGCACCCACCCCAACCTCCCGTACCTGAATAACACACATGTGATCCTGCTAAGTACTCTGCATGTTCTGTTACTGGCTCCTTGGGTTCCTGAGAACACAGGCGTTTCGGTATTGACAGGGTTAATGCTGTGCAGTGTTGCATTTACAGCTTATTCAGATTACATTCCTCCACTGAAAACAATGGGAGTATTCACCAGGCCAGCACCGCTCCCACTTGAGAAGTCAAATTTCAATGTCTTAAATGACAGGTTGTCAGAAAACAACAACCTGCGAGACAACATCTCCCAAGACAAGGATTTTAGATTTGTCCACAAACTGGAATGGAAGGAGGTGGAACGATCAGCTGTGAATTTTCCACCAGGACTAGAGGTACATTGTTGAGGAACTTATAACCATGATGTAACTTTACTTATCTAAACAAAATGTCCATCACGAGGCTGGCATTTTCCTTCCCCGCAATGGGTTTTCCAGCAGCACGCGTGGTTCACTGCTGGCCAGAGTCAATGCCATTTGTATGTCTTGCCTATCCCACCACCGAGGAACTCACCCATTTCCTATAGGACCTGTAGTTCCCGCCAGCAGGAAGGGCTGCGAAAGGCTAGCCCTGAGTCATAGAATCTAAATGCAATGAATCTAAATCTATAAAGCATTTCGATAGTTATATGATTATAGAGGGATGTGGGCCAAATGCGGGCAATTGGGATTAGCTTGAGGGTTTCAAAAAAAAGGGCAGCGTGGATAAATTGGGCCGAAGAGCTTATTTCCATACTGTAAACGTCTATGACTCTACTCCCTACAGAGCAGAAGGAGGCTGTTCAGCCCATCGAGTCGGCACCGACCACAATCCCATCCAGCCTCTAATCGCATAATCCCACATACTTCCCCTGCTAATCCCCCAAACTCTAAGGAGCAATTTAGCACAGCCAATCAATCTAATTTGTACATCACTGGACTGTGGGAGGAAACCGGAGCACCTGGAAGAAACCCATTCAGACATGGGGAGAATGTGCAAAATCCACACAGGCAGTGACCCAAGGCCAAAATCAAACCCAGGTCCCTGGCACTGAGGGGCAGCAGCGCCATGCTGCCAAATCACACCGAACAGGGAAATCCTAGCCAATGCAGAAATGATGGGCCAACTGGGTCTCCTCCTGCACTGTAACAATTCTGTGTTTCACCAGGATAATATCAAGACCTAAATGGTTAAATGAGGAGGACAGGCTGTACAGACTAGGCTTGTAATTTGCTTGAGAGTAGAAGATTAAGGGATGTTATATATTTAGCGGTTGCATGATTGCCTTAAGAGTAAGTAAATGTGTGGAATTGTGGGGATAAAGCCTGGGGTGGGATTGTTGTCAGTGCAGGCTTGATGGGCTGAATGGCCTCCTTCAGCACTGTAGAGTTTCTATTATTTCTATGATTCTGGCCATAGTCTAATGAATGGCAGAAAGATGCAAAGATCTGAATGTATTCCTCCTGTCATTATGTGCAGCTGTTCAACATCTACGTGGCAGCGGTCCCATTCCAGAGCACAATCCAGTGATTATTGTTGGAAAATACATCTGGATACCTAACATTCAATTCCCTCTCTTTCTTCCATGAGTTTATATCTGTTAATTTATGCATATACATTTGTGGGCATATGCGAACAAGCAGAGAAGGAACTAAATCCACCTGCAAAAAGCATTGGGACAACTACAAAGCTTCACTATTGTATCCAGGGCCCATTCGAACAGAACAGCAACAATAACTTAAGATAGTACAAACAATCTCAAGGCACTTCACGGGAATGTTTAAATTACTCACTGAGCCACAGGAGTATCATCGATCCTATAGGGCAGAAAGAGGCCATTCGGCCCATCAAGCCTGCACTGCTCACAATCCCACCGGGCACTATCCCCATAAGCCCACACATTTACCCTAGTTAGTCCCCCTACCACGCAGGGGCAATTTGGCATGGCCAATCAACCTAACCTGTACATCTTTGGACTCTGGGAGGAAACCGGAGCATCTCGAGGAAACCTGGAAGTATCACAGCAGACAATCAAAGACTTGGTCATGAAGGGAGGTTTTAAGGAATGTCTTAAATGGTTAGGGAGAGAATTCGTGAGTTTACAACCTTGGCAACCTAAGGCCTAACCACCGGCAGTGAAGTAGTTACAATTAGGGATGTCTAGAATGGAGGAAAGCAGAGATCGTGACATATCAGAGCTGCAGGAGATTGCAAAGACAGATGGGAGAGAGTCAGGAGGGATTTGAGAACAAGGAGAAGAAATTGAAAATTGAAGCATTGTTGGATCAGAGGCAGGCGTGGGACAGTGAGTAATGACATGATGGAACATTTGGAGATCAGTTACAGAAGTTTGGATTTACTTGCCCAAAAAGCATCCATAACTGAGGTACGCTAATGGGTGACAGGCCTGACATTGAATCCAGACCTTCCTGTCTGTGTGACAAATCTCCACACCGAAACAGAGCATTAACCAAGTACCTGAGTTCAAAAATAATTGGTCGTACGGATGTCATTCAGTGAGCTGCTGGCACTCACTGTCATTGCTAGCAATTGTCACATGGGCAAAATGCCAACAATGCTGCTGAAACCGCACTCCAGTGTTAATCACCAGCAGTAGAACAGGTAAAGGAAAGACATTGAAACTAAAGCAGCCTCAGCCCGGCAGCATGGTAACACAGTGGTCAGCACTGCTGCCTTACAGTGCCAGGGACCCAAGTTCAATTCCTGGCTTGGGTCACTGTCTCTATCGAGTTTGCACATTCACCCAGTGTTTGCGTGGGTTTCCTCTGGGTGCTCTGGTTTCCTCCCACATTCTGAAAGACATGCTGGTTAAGTGCATTGGCCATGCTAAATTCTCCCTCAGTGTTACCCAAACAGGCGCTGGAGTGCGGCAACTAGGGGATTTTCACCCTAACTTCATTGCAGTGCTAATGTAAGCTTGCTTGTGACACTAAACTTTAAACTTCTTTTCAAAACCCAAACAGCTAAAAAAAGGTAAATGAACTTTGATCTCTTTGTATTTTTCTACCATGTGCTCCTGTATATAAATACACTTTGGATTATTATCATTTAAATGGTGGCTGTCAAGGAGACATTTACAGAATAGATACAAGACCTGACCTTACGAGAGGGCTGAATTAGCATCTGCAGTTGAGATGATTTAATTGTTGAAGCACGCTGGGTTAATAACCACTTTGACTGATGTAAACTCAGCTCCATTGCACTGTAGTATGAGGGACATTCATCCGCCTCTTCTTAATCATGCCATCGCTCAGTTAAAATAAGAAGCAATGGAATCAGAGCAGCGAGGGCTGCGTTAAAGATAAAGATAGCTCTTGGGAGAGAACAAAGTGACACTGATGGTGAAGCCTCAAGGACATAAGTGAACCAGATGGAATTTTATGAGAATGTGATAGATCATAATGAATCGAGCATTTTAGTCCAGATCTAAATGTAGATTAGTTAAATTTAAACTCCTTCAGTTACCAGGTGGGACTTGAACTCACATCTCCCAGAACATTAACCCAGGCCTCTGGATTACATTACCATTATTATCACGCTACGATTCCCATGTCCACCCTCCAGAACTGTTGAGGAGTCACCAGGATTTAAAGCTTTATCATCTGGAACATGCCAGGCAAAGAAGAATCACTGAACAAAGAAACAGAAAGAGGAACAAGCCCTTCTGTTCTCCAAGGGTGCATCAACCATGCTGCCCATCTGAACTAAAACCCTCTACTCTTCCAGGGACCATGTCCTTCTATTCCCATCCCATCCATGTATTTGTCAAGATGCTCCTTAAAAGTCATTACCGTATCTGCTTCCACTATCTCCCTTGGTAGCGAGTTCCAGACATTCATCACTTTCTGGGTAAAAAAAAACTTGCCTCATACATCTCCTTCAGGTGCAACAAAAGATGATGTTTTTTCATTGTCTCCAAAGCTCGATAAAATGAAACAAAAATTTTATATGCCATGCTTGCCTTTGTCTTGGCTGCAAATACCATCCTAACTTGGCATCCACCAACATTAGATAGTGCGTTTCTGTTTCATTTTGGCAGATCTCAAAATACTTCCCAATCTGTGAGGGAAAGCTATTCTCCTGGATTCTAATTCTTGATTTTCATTCACTGCAGGTCAAGAAGCCAGGTTAGAGCTTCATAATCTTCATCTTAACTGTAAATCACACTTTCTAGTCCACCCCACACCAAAATACACACAAATATCTTCATTTCTCAAGGAAAAGAATAATAGAAACATAGAAAACCTACAGCACAAATAGGCCCTTCAGCCCACAAGTTGCACCAAACATGTACCTATCTACTAGGCATACTAATAACCCTCTATCTTACAAAGTTCCATGTACTTATCTAAAAGTCCCTTAAAAAACCCTATCGAATCCATCTCCACCACCACTGCCAGCAGCCAATTCCATGCACTCACTACCCTCTACGTGAAAAACTTATCCCTGATATCTCCTTTGTACCCACTTCCCAGCCCCCTAAACCTGTCTCCTCTTGTGGCAACCATTTCAGCCCTAGGAAAAAGCCTCAGAATCCATTCGATCAATACCTTTCAACATTTTATACACCTCTAGCAGGTCACTGCTCATCCTTCGTCTCTCCAAGGAGAAAAGACCGAGCTCTCTCAACCTATCCTCATAAGGCATGCCACGCAAACCAGACATCATTCTTGTAAATCTCCTCTGCACCCTTTCTATGTCTTCCATATCCTTTCTGTTATGAGGCGACCAGAACTGCACACAGTACTCCAAGTGGAGTCTGATCAGAGTCTTATACATTATCTCCCAACTCCAAAACTCAATTCCTCGATTGATGAAGGCCAGTACACCATACGCCTTCTTAACCACAATCTTTATCTACGAAGGTGCTTTGAGCATCCTACGAACCCGGACCCCAAGATCCTTCTGATCTTCTACATTTCCAAGAGTCTTACCCTTAATATATTCCGTCATTCTATTTGACCTGCCAAAATGAATCACCACACACTTATGTAGGTTGAAGTCCATCTGCCACTTCTCCGCCCAGTCATGCATCCTATTAATGTCTCATTGCAACTTCTGACATCCCTCCACACTATCCACAACACCTCCAACTTTCACGTCATCAGCAAGCTTACCAATCCATCCCTCCACTTCCTCATCCAGGTCATTTATAAAAATCACAAAGAGCAAGGGTCCCAGAACAGATCCCTGGGGCACTCCACTGGTGACCGACCTCCATGCAGAAAAAGACCATCTACAACCACTCTCTGCCTTCTGTGGGCAAGCCAGTTCTGAACCCACAAATCAATGTCCCCTTAGATCCCATGTCCCCTCACATTCTCAATAAGCCTTGCATGGGACATAATCTTGTGATTCACTTCCCACATGGCCTCTAATCCTATCCCTCACTACCCCGAACCTTTCCTCAGTTCTCCAAGCCTGTGAGGTCACACTCTCCACCAACTCCAACTTACTCGGCATCCCTAATTTTAACTGCCCCTCCACTGGTAGCGGCACAATGGTTAGCACTGCCGCTTCTCAGCTCCAGGGACATGGGTTCAATTCCGACAGTCTGTGCAGTGTCTGTGCATTATCCCCATGTTTGTCTGGGTTTCCTTCGGGTACTCTGGTTTCCTCCCGCAGTTCAAAGATGTGCGGGTTAGGTTGATTGGCAATGCTAAATTGACCGTAGTGTCAAGGGGATTAGCAGGGTAAATATGTGGCATTACAGGACTAGGGTCTGGGTGGGATTGTGGTCAGTGCAGGCTCGATGGGCCAAATGGCCTCCTTCTGCACCGTAGGGATTCTGTTATTCTGTGGCCTCCTTACAGCTTCCCGTGTCCTAAGCTCCAAAACCGCCCTAAACCTTTTCTTAGTCAGTCAATTCAGTTGGCTAAGATGACCATTGCATGCAGCAAAATAATGCGAACACTTGTGTGTTCAAATGCTGTACCAGTGAGGTTGATCTTGGAACTTGTCCCCTTGCTTTGCTCATAGTGATACCATGGCATGAGCCGTGATTAACTACGCTGGGATAACAAGTATGCCACATCATTTTTTCTATTCACCTGTGGGATATGGGCGTCGCTGGGCATCCACAGTTGTTCTTGGGGGGGAGTTGGGAGTCAACCACATTGCTCTGGCTCTGGAGTCACATGTAGGCCAGACCAGGTAAGGAGAGCAGATTTCCTTCCCTAAAGGACATTAGTGAACCACATGGGGTTTCCAACAATTGACAATGGTTTCATGATCATTGTGGATTCTTAATTCCAGTTTTTTTTTGTATCTTCATTACCTTGGTGGGATTCAAACCTGGGTTGCCAGAATATTAGTGGAGTTTCTGGATTAAAAGTCTAGCGATAATGTTACAAGGCCATTGCCTCCCCTTACGGCCTACTTCTACTTCCTACTCCTTTGACCATTCTTTGAGCCACTTGCTTTAATATCTCTTTCTTTGGCTTGGTTTCAAATTCAAATGATTCCTGTGAGGCACCTTGGGAAGTTCTCCTATTTAAAAGCTGCTATATCAATGCAGGTTGTTGTTGTGATTATCCATTTTTCTGAATTGTCTCAATACAACAGAGTCCCTGCCAGGGCACAGAACGCCAAAACAAAACAGAGCAATCCAAGTGTAATCTTGCAAAACTAAAGTAATTTGTATTGCCTGAGTTATACGCTTGAGTTATATTCCAGTGGATGATTGGGTGGCACTGTTGCCTCACAGCACCCCAGGTTTAATTCCAGCCTTGGGTGACTGCATGGTGTTTGCAGGTTCTCCCTGTATCTGCATGGGTTTCCTCCAGATGCTCCAGTTTTCACCCACAGTCTAAAGATGTGTGGGTTAGGTGGGTTGCCAGGGTAAATTAGTGTCGGGGGATTAGCAGGGTAAATACATGGAGAGTTACTGAAATGGAGTCTGGTTGAGATTGTTGTTGGTGCAAACTCGATGGGCCAAAAGGCATCCTTCTGCACTGTAGGGGATTCTATGACTGCGCGCCCCCCACCATCTCTTCCCTGCACAAAACTGATTTAAAGTGGCTAGATAATGTTCGTTATCACATTCAACACTCACAATCAAATCTGTTTCTTTGCCAGCTTTGCTGATGGGACTCATTCAGCCTGTACACAATTTTCCTGCTCAAAACATGCATTACATTAATCTACATTAAAATCCATCTGCTGTTTCACAGCTGATCTGCCTAACTGATTCAAATTCCCTTTTAGTAATCCTTTATAATGAGGTACAGGAGGAATTACAGGTGATAATTATGGACTCGGTAATGCAAAGATGGCAAATGAATTACTCCCAGTGGGGAAAGGCCTGCTGCAGTGTACAAGGCCTGTGTAAGCTCAGCGTCAACGTGCTGCTGTCTGTGGAGACACATGCCGGCAGTTTTTTATCTTTTGCATGGCGCAAAAGTCACTACTATGGGCAGCGACATACAAATTGATCTTCAAAGCCGGGAAAGTTCCCCTCGAAGGGGTGGTGGTTTCGAGTTAGTATAAAAGTGAACCACTGACAGCCATCTGGGTGGTCGCCATTTTGAAACATCAACCAATTGCATAGATTAGGCTTGTCCTAAACTCCAACTCAACCTATCAACACAGGCTGAAGAGGTTGCTCAATCCTTTGCACCCATTTATAAGCTACCAATCAGGGAAATGTACATTAAAGGAGTGAGAAATTCACTCCAACTACAAATGCGAGTTATCATTATACACAGCTGGGAGAGGGGGAAGAGGTCAATTTATACACTGAGTATTCGCAAAAACTTGATTTTGGGGACCAGAAAAATAAGTTTGTTAAATGCTGGGTGTTTCTTGTACGCCGTGCAAGGTGGACCCGTAGGTCGCATGTAGGGTGCACCCGTATGCCGCGCAGGGTGGGACCTGTACGTTGCGCAGGGTGAACGTGTAAGCCACGCAGGGTGGGACCCGTATATCACGATTTAGGGTATTCCTGCTGCTGGTCTTACATTTTTGTTGGTGGTCACTGTTGTTTTTGTATTAGCTGCAATCTACTCCCCCCAACCTGAAAGTTGGCCCAATTTGAATTATCTGTTGCCTTTCATGGCCTTAGCGATCCCAAAGCTCCTTATCATCACCATTACAATATAGAGAAATGTAGCAACCAGTTTGCAAAGCCTAAGCTGCGACAAAGGGCAATAGCTGGGTACTGGGGTGTGTAGGTGACCGAGCGAAAAATACTTCCACAGCTTTCTTCATCGAAATAATGGTTTGGGATCTTTACATCCTCCCACAAAGAGAGCCAAATGGGACTCCAGAGTTTTTATAGATGTCCATCTTTTTTGTTTATTCATTCGAGGGACATGGCAGTCGCTGGCTGGCCATCATTTATTGCCCATCTCTAGTTGCCCTTGTTCAAAGAGCATTTGAGCGTTAACCACATTGCTGTGGCTCTAAAGTCATATGTAGACCAGGCCGGGTAAGGATAGCAGATTTCCTTCATGTGGCGATGCCGGCATTGGACTGGGGCGGGCACAGTAAGAAGTCTCACAACACCAGGTTAAAGTCCAACAAGTTCATTTAGTATCAAAAGCTTTTGGAGCACTGACAATGCTACATCAGCAAGACCATGCAGACACTGCGACAACGGATGAACGGATACCGCTTGACAATCACCAGGCAGGAGCGATCCCTTCCTGTCAGGGAACACTTCAGCAATCAAGGGTACTTAGCCTCCAATCTTCAAGTAAGTCTTCTCCAAAGTGGCCTTCAAGACACACAACAACGCAGAGTTGCTAGGTAGAAACTGATAGTCAAATCTCACACACATGAAGGTGACCTCAACCAGAATCTTGGGTTCATGTCACACTACACGTAACCCCTATCATTTGGCCTGGGCTTGTAAAATCCTACTAACTGTCCTGGCTGAAGACTATTCACACCTCTTCAACCTGTGCTGAACCTTCTCTCCACTCACATTGTCTGTACCTGTAAAGACTTGATTACCTGTTAAGATTCGCACTCCAAATAGTATTAATTAAGTTTGTGTCTTTTTATGCCCCATTTGTGAACCCACTCACCTGATGAAGGAGCAGCACTCCAAAAGCGTGTGATACCAAATAAACCTGTTGGACTTTATCCTGGTGTTGTGAGACTTCTCACAGCTTTCCTTCCCTAAAGGATATTAAAGTGCACCAGATAGTTTGTCCAACAATCAGCAATGGTTTCATGGTCATCAGTAGATTTTTAATTCCGGATATTGTTTATTGAATTCAAATTCCACCATCTGTTGTGGCAGAATTTGAACCCAGTTCCCTAGAACATTAGCTGAGTCTCTGAATTAATAGTCTGGCAATTATATCATTAAGCCATCGTCTCTGCTTGCATCTACCTCAGAGGCAAGAGAGCTACTACCGGACCACAACTGAAAATCCTCTAAATCAAACTGTTAAATAAACAGTTTGAAGAACTTGAACATAACAAGACTGGATGGTGAATGGCTGCAATTGTTACCGTTCGCCATCGCAGTAACTTTTTATTAACTTCAATTTCCAGAGATGTACAACATTAGAGTGATGAATGTGACCTCTAGACTCCAGCTCCCAAGGACTTGTCACCACCGTCATAATTCTTGTGCTGAATGGTTACTGTGATTAGAGAGAACAGGCCATTTAAGATGTCTTTTAATGACAGTGTATTGCTTAACATGGTGACATTACTCTCCATCGAGAGTGGAACTGAAATCAGCAGCAATTCCCGTTCTGATAGGCAGGCACTATTCAACAAGGTCCTTCACAATCTCAAGTCTGGCTAGCAAAGACGGTAAGGTAGGCGCAAGATCCCACCAGGGGACAAAACCAAGAATCTCGTCAACATAAACTCAACGCCCTCCCTGATCCCTGGTCATCAATGTAATGAAGTTCCTGCCTACAAAGTTCGGGGATCTCAATGAAATATATTTCCATCTCATTAGCAAGCCTCCCCACTGGATGCCCTGAACCTTCCCCTCATTGGAATCCGCCCCCTCACCAGTATAATAGGGGGCAGTGCCAAGGGTGAGGGGGCAGGGATTCCTGGGAACAGTTCCAGGGGAACATTCTCCTTGCCCATGGGAGAGGGAAGGCGATGGAAGAGGAGGAGGGCCCTGTGTTTTTATTTTTAGTGCTGGATATTCTCTGAATTCACTAAATTCAAACGTCATTGGATTCTTTTCGAGCGCATGATGGCAGAGGGCATGCCTTTTCTAGCGAGAAAAGCCGGCTGTGTAGCTGACATTTTGGCACTTAGACAAAAAGAAAGGGATAATTCCAACCCGATGTTTTCATCATTCCGATAGTGGGTTTTACCTGAACAGACATCAGATATCAGACTGTGGCGACTAGGGGATTTTCACAGTAACTTCATTGCAGTGTTAATGTAAGCCTACTTGTGACACTAATAATTTTTTTTAAAAAATTGGTAAAGTATTTTCACAAGTACAAGAAAGACAGAGCCCATAGAATCCCTACAATACAGAAGGAGGCCATTCGGCCCATCACGTCTGTACCAACCACATTCCACCCAGGCCCTATTACCAAAACCCCACACATTCCCTCTGCTAATCCCCTTGAGACTAAGTTAGAGTTTAGCATGGCCAATCAACCTAATCTGCACATCTTTAGAGTGCGGGAGGAAACCGGAGCAGCTGGAGGAAAGCCACACAGACACGGGGAGAATGTGCAAACTCCACACAGACAGTTATCCAAGGCCAGAATCGAACCTGGGACGCTGGCACTGTGAGGCAGCAGTGCTAACCATTGTGTCACTGTCCTGCCCTGTACACCACTGATCATTTCCTACTGTTTAATATGACTCTCTTCACAAAGACACGAGTAAAATAAGATGCATGCAAGCAGTTACATATCTACAAAAACTGCTGAGACCTGAAACCTTAAATGAATCACAAAGAGGTCCATCAAAACTATGCTGCCACTTGAAAAAGCCATTAAATGTCAATGACTTGCTGTGGGTCCAGAGTTTCATGTAAGCCAGACTAGGTAAAGACAACAGATTTCCTTCCCTAAAGGTTCATTAGTGAACCTGATGTGTTTTCACAATCAATCAACAATGGTGTAAATGGTCACTACTATTAAGACTATTTTTTAATTCCAGATTTAATTAATTGAATTCAAATTCCACCAGGCTGTTATTGTGGCTTTTGAACACTGGTTCCAGTAGATTAACATGGATCATTAGATTACTAGCCCAGTGACATTACCACTATGCCACCATCTTCCCTTATTTATCTTCCTGTTAAATATGTTAGAATGTAACCAGTGAAAACATTGGATCTGTTGTAATGTAACCAATGGTAACAAGCTGTAATGGTCAGCTGACCTAGTAAACCATGTAACCAATGACAGAATGATATGATGATCAGCTGACCAGTAGAAATTAGAACCTGTTGAGAATTGTAGGGAGCTTGGGATGGGCCATGGTGAGGCCAGGAATCTCTACTGTACTCAACACCTTGCCCATCATTCATGGCATCTTCCCGTGCAAGCACAGAAGATGGAACACCTGTCCTTTTACCTCTTTTATGCTTACCATCCAAGGTCCAAAACATTCATTCCAGACTCACTTGCACCTCTTTCAATTTGGTGTATTGCATTCACTACTACTAATGTGGTCTCCTCTATATCAGAGAAACCAAAAGTAGACTGGGTGATCACTTTGTTGAATACCTTTGGTCTGTGTGCAATCAGGACCCCAACCTCCCGGTTCCTGCTCCCGTGCCCACATGTCTGTGCTTAGCCTGCTGCAATGTTCCAGTGAAGCTCAACACAAACTGGAGGAACAGCATCTCATCTTCCTGCCACACACTTTACAGCCTTCCGGTCTCAACATCAAATTCAACTATTTCAGATTATTAGCTCAACCCCAACTCGACTCCTTTGTTTCCATTCTATTTTTACTGTTCTCTACCTTTTATTTCTTTCTTGTCTTTCTTCATTTTTCTTCCCACTCTTTTCCCCTACTTTATCGCCCTCCCCTTACCTTTTCTCCCCCTTGTTTCTCCTTTTCTGAACCTTACCACTGTCTCATTCATTTTTCTTCCCCACCCCACCCCCTAACCGCCCGCCCCCTGCCCCTCAACATCTTCATTTTAGCTTTTCTGCCATTTGGCCATTCACACCCTTTATTCTCTCTGTGGAGAGCTATTAACTGGTTTCCCTGATTTCTGTGGCTATGAATTATCTTTCATTCCCTCGCCCTGCAGTCTAAATATCTCCCACTTTCTACGACGGCAAAAGGTTGTCTGGACTTGAAACATCAGCTTTTTTTTTCTCCTTAACCAATGCTGCCAGACCTGCTGAGATTTTCCAGCACCTACTGTTTGGTGAGGGCTCATGTTTGGAGTAATGAAATTTCTTTATTAAACATTTTCTTTGATTTATAAGTAGGAGTGGATTTTGTTATATTTTTATTGTCTGCATTTGAAGAGTTCTTTTTGGATGAACAAAATACACCTAGACAATACACCTTAACCACTCTGTGCTAGTGTTAAGTTAAAGTTAATTTATTAGTCACTAGTAAGGTCTTTATATTAACATTGAAATGAAGTTACTGTGAAATTCCCCTAGTTGCCACACTTTGGTGTCTGCCTGGATCAAGACCACGTCTTTCAGACTATGGGAGGAAACTGGAGCATCAGGAGGAAACCTACGCAGACAATATGCAAACTCCACGCAATAGTGGCCCAAGCCAGGAATTGAACCCAGATCCCCGGTGCTGTCAAGCAGCAGTGCTAACCACTGTGCCACCGTGCTGCCTCATGCCGCACTATGCTGTGAGGTCCACGTTCTCAAACAATATAAATAAACATATGAATGAGGAGCAGAGGTTAGGTCTCCACTCTTTGGATAAGGAAGTTCCTAATTAATTCTTTATTTGATTTGACGGTGTCTTATCTCATGGCCTGTTGAGACCACTTGTGACAGATCTGATAATGGCCCAGAAATGATACTGCTGTAAAAAGGGAGCGTGACTGCTAAAGCTGCAGAAAGTCTGACTAATCAATAAAGTTTCCACAGTGAGTCAGCTGACGTGAATCACAATGTTGAAGATTTGACATCGGCAGGGGGGGAAATATTAAGGCCGCTGTTGATGCAGAAGAAAACCACAGCATTGCAAACAAGCAACATGATCTGCTTCTCGCACCAACTCTACAATTACAGAACCAGGCAAATGAAATGGGAACACTCATTATTATCTTACAATGAGTGATCGTCATCACTGACTCCCCCTTCTATTAACTGCCAAGTAGGTGAAAAGTATTATTATCTTCAAGATACATCATGTGGCTGAGAGGGTCAAGGAATTATTTTATTTATTAATGTCGCAACTAGGCTCACATTAACACTGCAATGAAGTTACTGTGGAAATCCCTAAGTCACCACACTCCAACGCCTGGTCGGGTACAATGAGGGAGAATTTAGCATGGTTGATGCACCAGCACATCTTTCGGATTGTAGGAGGAATCCCACGCAGACACGGGGAGAACGTGCAAACTCTACACAGACAGTGACTCACGTTGGGAATCGAACCCGGGTCCCTGGCACTGTTAACCACTGTACCACCCTGCCACCCCAGTTAGGCTGAACCCAGGTCATAACTGAGGCTATTGCTTTGTGACAAGCAAGAGGTGGACAAAGAACCGACCCACTCTCTTTCTCAGAGCCCAGCACATTCCCACTAGCCATGGGGCTGGTATTGGGAATTTGGTGCAGCACCAAAGCTCTGCCTGGGGGATCCAAGACACCTCCGAGTCAGTGTGTTCTGCTGTCCTGTAATAATCAAATTTCCACTGCAGATCAGGGGTCGCTTGATCACACCACCGTTCATGCTGCAGCAAAGCTGAAGAATTTGGCAACCAGCTAGATCTCTATTCACTGCAGGGGGATTTCCCCATGGGCTACACAGTGGTATAATGGTTAGCACTGCTGCCTCACAACGCCGGGGACCTGGGTTTGATTCCCAGCTATTGTCACTGTCTGTGCTAAGTCTGCACATTCTCCACATGTCTGCATGAGTTTCCTGCAGGTGCTGTGGTTTCCTCCCACAGTCCAAAAGACATGTTGATTAGATGCATTGACCATGCTAACTTCTCCCTCAGTGTACCCGAACTCGCACTGGAATGTGATGACTAGAGAATTTTCAAAGTAACTTCATTGCAGTGTTAATATAAGTTTACTTGTGACACAAATAAATAAACTTTAAACTTTACCAGGGGTAAGATTCCCGCCATGATCCATAAAAGTGCAAAGACCAAATCTTGACATGAACTCAGATTCAGGTGGGCTTAGCTAACCAAAACATTCTTTTAACGAATAATAATTAAGCTAACCAAAATCGAAACACTTTTATTACTGGAAATAAGTCATGTTTATAATCTCATGTTAAAATATGCATACTTAAAACTAGCTATTTTGCAAAGATAAAAATGATGTAATTGTAAAGGTGGGTCTCTCTTTAATTCTGGTATCCTAACAAGGTTGTGCTAATTGAGTATTGCAAGATCACTTCAGGAGCAATTCTGTCTCAAGCATGTATAATTTGGAACTGGATTTGTGAGACTGTGACCCTAAAGGAAACTGATCACAGTGACACAGTTCCTCGCAGCACAAGAGACCCAGATTCAATTCCAGTTTGAGTTACTGTCTGTGTGGAGTTTGCACATTCTCCTTGTGTCTGCATGGGTTTCCTCCAGGTGCTCTAGTTTCCTCCTGTACTCCAAAGATGCGCAAGGCAGGTGGATTAGCCATGCTAAATTGCCCCTTAGTGTTAGACGGACCAGCTAGGGTAAATGCATGGGATTATGAGATAGAGCCAGAATGGGATTGCAGTCGGGGCAGACCCAATCTTCACCTCTCAATTTTCGTCTCTTCAGGAAGGAGACCTAGCTCCCTCAACCTATCTTCATAAGGCATGCCTCCCAATCCAGGCAACATCCTTGTAAATTTCCTCTGCACCCTCTCGAAGCTTTCACATCCTTCCTATAGTGAGGCGACCAAAACTGCGCACAGTACTCTAAGTGGGGTCTGACTAAGCGTCGTATAAAGTTGCAGCATTACCTCCCGACACCTAAATTCAGTCCCTTGATTAACGAAGGCTAGCACACCATACACCTTCTTGACCACATCCTCCACCTGCGAGGCCAATTTAAGAGTCCTATGGACCCGGTCCCCAAGGTCCTTCTGCCCCTCAACACTGCTAAGAGTTGCCGCCAACAAAACAAGGAAGAGGGGAGTATCAGAAATAGTGACGATGATACTGGGCCTGGCCTAATGATGCAGAAAGATTCATGCAAATTCCTACCAACCGGAGAATTTAAATCATCAATTAAATAAAAAGGCTAGCAATAATGATCGTGTACCCAATAGATTGTTGTAAAAACCCATATGGTTCACTATGTGTCCTTCAGAGAAGGGAATTTGACATCCTTACCCAGTGGTCTGCCCTGTAAGAGACTCCAGACCCACAGTAGTGGTTCTAAACTGCCCCCTGAAGATACCACAAAGGACACCAAAGATGGCACCATCTTCTGAAGGGCAATAAATGCCAGCAATGCCAACATTCTGTGAATGATTTGAAGGAGAATCACTTTCCAGACTTGTACTTCTTGGGCCTGACATTTCTGATGATATATTATCAATTTAAGTGGCAAAATGCAACTCTGAAAAGAGATTTCTAAATTGAACTCAAGGGCACACAAGGCCATATTCTTAGATATTAAGCCACATGCACAAGACCTTCAGAAGAAATAAACCTTCAGCTCTTATGTTTCCCACTCCTATAAAATGCAGGAAGACTATTAGATCATTTATCACAAAGGCTGGCCCAAACTGCTGTAATCGCCCACACAGTTAACAATACAAAATGCAAAGTTCATCATTCTCAAATTGTGTTCAGATTGTTCCACTTTTATAAGGTTCCAGAGTTCTTTCCAACAACATTCAAAAGGACTCTCGTTTTCCATTTCCAACAAACGGTGATTTAAAGGTTCAAATCACACGCCATCCTCTTCCAAAAACTCAAGAAGGCTCCAATTCAATTCAATTCCAAGACTAACTGACGTTACATCAATTGCTCATTTTAAAACTGGGACTGATGGATTTCTGTTAACCCATGTGACTCAGGGATACGGGCAAAGGTGGGCAAAAGGGACAGAATTTTACCATTCCCCAAAGTGAGTTCTGAGGCGTGGATAGGGTGGCAAAGAGCATTAAATTGAATGGGCAGGATTCCACTCCTTTCCTCCCTCCCCCTACACCCCCCTCACCCCCACACCCCCTCCGAAAATCCATCCACCGAAACCCAGATGCAATCTCGCGCTTGGCCGGACAGGGCTCTGGACAGTAAACCCTCCGAGCTGGCCACTTAAGGCCTTTTCCCACCCAGCTTCAATGTTTAGGCAGTGGGCACGGGTACAGTGGAAATGGGAAACGTTTCCCCATCTCAGCCAGCAAAGGGATGCCTCAGACTGTAGACTCCTCAGAGTTGGGGCAACTTCTCTTCCTCCACCCTCCCCAGATCTCAATGAATGGCGAAGCAGACTTGATAGGCTGAATGGCCTACTTCAATTCCTACATCTCATGATTATGAAATATTCAGGGTGTATTAAATACTATTCATGTGGGGGTCATGGCTAGCAAACATGCTCAAATTCAATCTTTCAGCCACTGATTTGCCCACTCACTCGACTAGGCTGCCTATCCCTTGCTTTAAGCACGGTGGCACAGTTATTAGCACTGTTGCCTCACAGTGCCAGAGACCCGGTTCAATTCCTGGCTTGGGTCACTGTCTGTGCAGAGTCTGCATGTTCTCCCGGTATTTGCGTGGGTTTCCTTGGGTGCTCCAGTTTCCTCCCACAGTCTGAAAGGCGTGCTGATTAGATGCATCAACTCAAACAAGCACTAGAGTGCAGCAACTAAGGGAATTTCAGTGTGTTAATGTAAGTCTTACTTGTGACTAATAAATAAATAAACTTTAACTTTTAACTCTATGTGGATGCCAACTAGAGCAGAAATAATGCTGTTATTATGAGTCCTGTTCTTTAAAAAAAATCCGGCAAGTACATCCTTATTTGAGAGATATACAGCTAAGTCTTGGCAAGGTGGATGAGGAGAAGGTGCTTCCTCTTGTGGGAGTATCTGGGAGTCACTGTTTAAGAATAAGGTATAACCACTGAAAATAGAGATGAGGTGAATTATTTCCCCTTGGTGTTGTGGGTCCTTGGAACACTTCTCCTGAAAATGGAAGCAGAGTCTTCAAATATTTTTAAGGGAAAAAATGGACAATTTCTTCAAAACAAAGTTAAAGTTTATTTATCAGTCACAAGTAAGTTTACATTAACACTGCAATGATGTTACTGGGAAAATTCCCTAGTCACCACACTCCAGCGTCTGTTCGGGTACACTGAGGGAGAATTTAGCAATAAACCAGCACGTTTTTGAACTGTGGGAGGAAACCAGAGCACTCAGAGGAAACCCATGCAGACACAGAGAGAACGTACAGACTCTGCACAAATTAGCAACTTAAGCCAGGAATCGTACCTACTCCCTGGCACTGTGAGGTAGCAGTGCTAACCATTGTGTCACTATGCCAGCCCCATTGATGGGCAAGAGGGTGATGAGTTATTGGGGATAGGCAGGATGCAGATTTGAAGTTATTATCAGGTCAGCCATGATTCCATTAAATGGTGGAGCAGGCTCGAGGGGCCGAATGGCCTGCTCCAGTTCCTTGTTATTATATTTATTAGTGGCATCTGCATTTCAAGCAAATTGTCTTCAGTTAAACGTGAATTCACAACATGACGCTGGCAAAAGTCTTATCTTCCATGACATTTAAAGCCTCCAGATCACAGCTGATTTTCACCAGTTTTACAGATATTAGATGTGGTTTTGTTATTTGGTGAATATACTGCAAGAGAATTTATCTTCACAATAAACCACCCTCCCAAAAACGTCTGAAGAAACAAGGATTGCTGAGGAATGCGTCAAATGTGGTCATAGATTACTTTTATTGAACAGCTGATGATGAAATGTTGTCAAGCAATAAACTGCGTCACTGCCACAAGGTGAGATGCAAGCCTGAAAACTCTAGGGTACAATACTGGGACAAAACACCCACATTAATAATTGAACACTGAGGAAGCTGGAAATTCAAAATAAAAACAGGGAATGCTGGAAACATTCGGCATTTCAACTGTAGTTGAAGAGAGAGAAATGGAGCTAACGTTTCAGATCAATGACCTTTTAGAAAGGACATCAGCCCAAAATGCCAGCAGCAAATAGAACATAAGGATCAGGAACAGGAATAAGACTTACAACCTCTACAGCCTTCCTGATACTCAATAAAATCACGACTGACTTTCAATCTCAACTTCCAAACAAAGAGCAAAGCAAATAACAGCACAGGAACAAGCCTTTCAACCCTGCACCAGTCATGCTGCCCATCCGAACTAAAATCCCCTGCCCTTCTGGAGACCATGTTCCTCTATTCCCATCCTTTTCATGTATTTATCCAGATGCCTCTTAAATCTCTCTATCATATCTACTTCCACTACTTCCCCTGGCAGTGAATTCCAAACACTCACCACCCTCTGTGTAAAAAAACTCCCCCGGCTCAATTCTCAGATTTTTTTTTCCATTTACAGGATGTGGGCATTGCTGACTAGGCTAAATTTTATCGCCGATCCCTAATTGCCTTTGAATGGAGTGGCCACTTCAGAGGGTACTTAAAAAAATCAACTATATTGGCATGGATCTGGAGGCACATGTAGGTCAGAGCACGTGAGGGTAGCAGATTTCACAGACTCATAGAATCCCTACAATACAGAAGGACATCATTCGGCCCATTGAACTTGCCCTGACAACAATCCCATCCAAACCCTATCCCCATAGCCCCACATATTTACCCAACCAATCTGCCTGGCACTAAGGAGCAATTTAGCACGGCCAATCAACCTAACCCACACGTCTTTGAATTGTGGGAGGAAACTGGAGCACCCAGAGGAAACCCATGCAGATGTGGAGAGAATGTGCAAGCTCCACACAGTAAGCCAAGCTGGGAATCGAACTCGAGTCCCTGGCACTGTGAGGCAGCAGTGCTAACCACAAGAGAGAAGATGCTGGAAAATCACAGCGGGTCTGGCAGTATCTGTAAGGAGACAAAAGAGCTGACATTTCGAGTCCAGATAACCTTTTGTCAAAGCCCATTTTCCAGTGCTAACCACTGAGCCACCCTTCCTTCCCTCCCTAAATTAGTGAGCTAGCTGGGTTTTTACAACAATCAGCAATGGTTTCATGGCCATTGTTAGACTTTTTAATTGCAGTTTTTGATTTTAAACAGAATTCAAATTCCACCATCTGTCATGGTGGGATTCGAACCTGAGACCCCAGAATATTACCCGGGTCTTTGGATTGCTTGTCGTGACGATACCACTGTACCACCACCACTCTTGATTCCAATACATGTGTCATTTGAACAGAAGTTGATTATTTCAGATGGGTTTGCACAATAAAGTAACAGTGTCCTAGAAACATACCAAGCTCTCATACCTAATATTGCACAGAGTTATTTCAGGACTGCTGTTCTATTTCTTGTACTGTGTTCCCTTCGTTCTTAATACAGAAATATTAAGCAAAACCGAACAAGGTGCATTTCCAAAGACTTCTTCAGTTGAACAAAAGAGCATTATTTACTTGGCTGCATCATGAATCATAGAAATCCTACAGTGCAGACGGAGGCATTTTGACCCATCGAGCCTGCATCGACTCTCTTACACAGCATCTTACCAGACACAGCTCCCCCTATCCCCATAACCCCATTCAATCCCCCTAACCTTGGGATCCTAAGGGCCAATTTAGTATGGGGAATGCACCTAACCTGTACATCTATAAACGTGGACAGGGATCGCGGGTAGAGGTGGGAACATCGGGGTGGCGGCGTGGGCTCGTTGGGCCGAAGGGCCTGTTTCCCATGCTGTTTTTTGTTCTTTGTATCTTTGGACTGTGGGAGGAAACCAGAGTACCTGGAGATGAAACCAGGAAGAAATGAGCTGTATATTTGCAGCTAGTCCACTGTACACTCTATTACTAGAATACCCCTCTCCCAGAGAGATTCCCCACGACAAAAGAGGAATTCTCTCCCTCCAAGACCGACAAACTAGCTTCTTTGGGTTAGTCATTCTAACACATTGTCCTACAAATTTCTCTTTTACATCAACACGGGCAGCACGGTGGCACAGTGGTTCGCACTGCTGCCTCACAGCACCAGGGATCCGGGTTCAATTCCAGCCTCGAGTGACTGTCTGCGGAGTCTGCATATTCTCCCCGTGTCTGTGTGGGTTTTCTCTGGGCGCTCCAGTTTCCTCCCACAGTCCAAAGACCTGCTGGGTAGGTGCATTAGCTTATGCTAAATTCTCTCTCAGTGTATCCAAACAGGCGCTGGAGTGTGGCGATTCGGGGAGTTTCACAGTAACATCATTGCAGTGTTGACGTAAGCCTGCTTGTGACACTAATAATAAATAAACATTTTATATATTCCTTACATTGCAGTAGAACCATTTGGCCTATTGAGTCTGCGCTGGCTCTCTGACAGAGCATCTTACCCAGCCCTTCTCCCTTGCTCTATCTCCTGTATCTAATCCACCTAAAATCTATACATTTTTGGACAGTGGGAAGAAATTGGAGGAAACCCACGCAGATACAGGGAGATCGTGCAGAATCTGCGCAGACATTCACCCAAGACCACTACAGTGCCCCACACTGTATCGTCCACAGAGTGCTCACCAATCACACAAACCCGAGCTGTAAACTCCTCTCACCTTACAGACTCGAGCCACCCTCGTGACTAATGGCTTCCCATTGAACGTATTCTCTTCACTCAGCTTCTCCGTGAAGAAGAAGTAAATCTTGTCGTCATCCCCCACGGAGCTGTTGACACTTTCCGTCACCAGGAAGGAGTCGACAAAGGTTACATCTGAAAAGAGGGAAAGAGCACTGACTGCACTGATAAACGTGAGAACTCAAACAGAGAAGCAGCAGAAAGCCACGCAGCCCATCAAACTCTGCCATTTAACTCTGACTGATCTCATCTCCATATCCCTCAGTTCCCGGAGTGGCCAAAATTCTGCCTATCTCACTCTTATAGACACAAGTATAAAGTCTCACAACACCAGGCTAAAGTTCCACAGGTTTATTCGGAATCACGAGCTTTTGGAGCACTGCTCCTTCTCTCACCTGAGGAAGGAGCAGCACTCCGAAAGCTCCAAATAAACCTGTTGAACTTTAACCTGGTGTTGCGAGACTTCTCACTGTGCCCACCCCAGTCCGACACCGGCATCTCCATACCACTCTTAAGTGTAGTCAGCGATGGCATACTCTGGGTAAGGATGCCAAAGGGCATGCTGGCAGAGGCAAAGGCACCAAAGCTGAACACCCCACAGTTGGACCTGTGCAGAGGGGTAACGTACTTAATAAGATTAAATTAATCTATCTTTCCTTATTTAAGAGGCTGACCAATCCCAATACTAATCTCCAGCATTCAGTTTCAAATTTCCGATTCAAGACCCCATTAAGTTTGCTCATAAGTTCACAAGTTATAGGAGCAGAATTAGGCCATTCAGCCCATCCACAGGTACAGAATCCACCATTCGATCTTGGCTGATATGCTTCTCATCCCCATTTTCCTGCCTTCTCCACATAACCTTTCAACCCATCACCAATTAAAAATCTGTCTAACTCCTGCTTAAGTTTACTCACTGCCCCAGCATTCACCGCACATTGGGCTAACAAATTCCATAGATTCACAATCCTTTGGGAGAAGTAGTTTCTCCTCAACTCCGTTTTAAATTTGCCCTCCCTTATCCTAAGGCTATGGCTTCTCGTCCTAGAATGCCCCATAAAGAGGAAGCATCCGCTCCACGTCTACTTTATACATTCCTTTTATCATCTTCTATATCTCTTTGGTCTCAAAAGTAACAACAACTTGTAAACATAGCGCCATGCGATTCCAGTTTGTCTTCTCATGACCCAGACATCACTGGCATTTATCGTCCAGTATTGGTTGCCCCACCAATGCTTCCATTGGAAATTTTGATATGTCTGTTGTGACTCTCACCAACTTTCACAGATGCATCATAGAAAGCATTCTCCCTGGTTGTCTCACAGCTTATGAGGTTCTCCTGTCCTGCCCAAGAGCGCAAAAAACACAGAGTCATGAATGAAGCTCAGTCCATCATGCAAACCAGCCTCCCATCCATTGACTTTGTCTATACTTCCCGCAGCCTTGGAAAAGCAGCCAGCATAATCAAAAGCCCCACATATCCCAGACATGCTCTCTTCCGTATTTTTCTGCTGGGAAAATGATACAAAAGTCTGACGTCACGCGCCAGCCAACTCAAGAACAGCTTCTTTCCTGCTGCTTTCATGGATTGTCCTTTCATGGACTTTTGAATGGGTCCATCTTACATTGAGTTAACCTTTCTCTATATCCTAGCTATGACTGTAACACAACGTTCTGTACTGTCTCATTTCCTTCTCTATAAATGGTATGCTTTGTCATGTTTGGCGCGCAAGAAAGAAAACTTTTCACTTTATGTTAATACAAGTGACAATAATAGATCAAAGCAAATCACAGTGACTTTGCTCACGAGGCAGTTAAGAGTCAATCACATTCTGTGACCTAGTGTCACACGTAAGCCGGACAAGACACCAGCGGCAGGTTTCCTTCCCTAAAGGGGGGGCATCAGTGAAACGTTGAGTCGTTCTTACACATCAGCTTCCAAAGGTCTAATCGGCCAAGTTCAATTCAATCCGTCTTTTTCAAATGAGGTGAAGAGGACACCGAGAGTTGCCATGGGAATGAAGTTGAGGGTGTCCAACTTCACTTCATGACAGGTCGTGTTAGGCAGTTTGCAATCAGTTTGGAATGAATGAATTATTTTTCTTACCATTCAGTGAATGAGGGAGAGAGTCATCCATCCTGAGGGAGCGCTTTTGGAAGTTCCTCTTTATGTCTGCTAGTGAGCCATGGAACCCATACAGCGTGGCAGTGTAGATTTTACCCTCTGTGGGAACAGGAAATCATGGAGATTTGTTAGGTACGGAATTTTCGGCCAAAATATATTCTCCGCAGCTAACTTAAAAGCAACCTTTGAAGAGCATGATTTCCCGATGTACGTGAGAAACATTTCCAGGTATCAGAAGGTTCAGGAAAGAGACTGAAGAAAATTGTACTTGATTCCTTTGGTGAAGAGATAACTGACCTGATCAATAAGGAATGGAAAGGAATTAAAAATGACTTTCCGACCAAACTGGCTGCTAAAGGTTCAAGTAGCAGGGGATTCAAATTAAAATTTAAATAAAATGTAAAGTGCAGCAGAACCTTTTTATCCAAAGGATATAAGCTTATTTTTTATATATATAATGGAGTCTCCGAAAGTGCATCTTTACACTTTCACACTGGCATAGCATCCCTACAGTGCAGAAGGTGGCCATTCGACCCATCGAGCCAGCACTGACTCTTCAACAGAACATCTTACCCAGGCCCTATCCCCATACTCTCATATATTTACCCACTAATCTTCCTAATCTACATATCCTTGGACACTAAGGGGCAATTTATCATGGCCAATAGCCTAACCTGCACATCTCTGAACTGTGGAAGGAAACTGGAGCACCCGGAGGAAACCCATAAAGACACAGGAAGAATGTGCAAACTCCACATAGTCATCCAAGGCTGGAATTGAACCCAGATCTCTGATGCTGTGAGGCAGCATTATTAATCACTGTGCCACCATGCCATTATTATAGAAGTTCGGTAAAGCAGGATAGGATACCATTCTGAGGATCTCAAGAAGGCCACATTTCTAGTCCCCATGGTGGTGAGCATCTTGACAACTGAAGGTATCGCTATGCCAACTCAGATTTTAGGCATTAAGTGTCAACCGTATGACGTGGAATTGGAATCACATAAGCCAAAGGCAGAAAAGAGGCAAAAGCTTTTCCTCAAAGGATAACCGTAAGACCGGATGCATTCCTACAACAATTTTGTAGCTTTCTTGCTCATTTATTTCTGATGTTAACTTCCAAACAATCAAAGGTTTGTTGGAAGGAAGTGCTCATAATGGGTTTTTGAACTCAAAGCCGAAATTTTCCAGCCATTCTCGCCATTGGGATCTTCCAGTCCTGCTGGAACTGGAAGACTCCACCACGGGTTTCCCAGAGCCTGGGGATGCATAAAATGGGAACCCCATTGACAGTGGCAGGATCAGAAGATCTTGTCGCTGGCCACTGGTAAACCCTCGCCGCAAAATGCGTGGCAGCAGGTGGCAGGGATGCCAACAACGGGAAAGCCCATTGACAGCGGTAGGAGCAGAAAATCATGCTGCAGGCCAATGGTGGGCCACCTCCCCCATCACTAAACATGGGGGAATCCCGCCCAAATGTTTCTTCACGTCGTCACTCCAATGCTGAAATGTTAACTCTGTTTCTCTCTCCACAGATGCTGCCTGACCTGCTCCATATTTCCAATGTTTTCTGTTGTTCCTGACTCTGCAGAGTTTCATACTCAGAAGTTCAAGTGATTCGACATGATTTTGAGTTAGGTGGCCACAAATACTTCCTCAAACATCAAAGAACATTCTTCCACTGAACTCAGTGCAACATCAGAAAAATGACCTTGGTTAGCTTGACCTGAGTACCACAGCGCAAATACATTTATCAGTATTGTCTAATAAGTGCTACCTACCTACAATGAGGCCTGTGTATCCAATCGTGGGATCATAAGGACACTTCTCCTTCCCCTCAAAGGTGGTTGATAAAGTGAAGTTCTCAATCTCCTGAATAGTGAGGGGAGAAAGAATGAATCAAAATGGCACACATCTTGGGATGGCTTCTGATCTCTCCAAGATTGCAAGAAACTACAAAGGGTCGTGAATGGAGCCCAGTCCATCACTCAAAAAAGCCTCTCCTTCATTTACTCTGTCTACACTTTCTATTGCCTTGGAAAAGCAGCCAGCATAATTAAGGGCCTCACGCACCCCAGACATTTTCTCTTCCACCTTCTTCCATCGGGAAAAAGGTACAAAAGTCTGAGGTCACGTACTAACCGACTCAAGAACAGCTTCTTCCCTGCTGCCGTCAGACTTTTGAGTGGACCTACCTTGCATTAAGTTGATCTTTCTTTACACCGTAGCTACGATGAAACACTACACTACATTTCCATCTCTATGTATGGTATGTTTTGTCAGTATAGCGTATAAGAAACAATACTTTTCACTATGTACTAATACATGTGACAATAATAAATCAAATCTTATCTGTACAAGATATGCACAGGGGGAGAATGCTTTAATTATCAATGCCAGCAATCACAAAGAAATACTTACAATGTAAGCACAGTGAGGATGGAAAGCATGTGTCCCACACGTAAATAAGTGAGTTTCATTGAATCTTTTCAGAAAGCGGATATAGTTGAAGCAGTCGACCTGCAGAGAGCGGATATTTTACAATCACATTCAATCTCCAAAGCACTTTCAGCAGCCAACAACAACTTGGATTCATGAAGTATCCTTGTTCAGATATGTCAAAGCATTTTGAAGTTTATCAAACATTAGAACATGGACAATTTGGCACCAGGTGACATATTCAGACAGGGTGACTAAATTTGGTGTCATTTCTAAGGAACATTATGGAGGAGGAAAGGGAGAGGGGTCACGGGAGGGAATTCCAGAGGTGAGGGCACAGGGAGCTGAAGGCTTGGGCACCCATGGTGGCACAATTAAAATCGGAGATGTGTGAGTGGCCAGAATTGGAAGGACAGAGCTAGAGCTTATTTAGTTGTTAGTCACAAGTAAGGCTTACATTAACACTGCAATGAAGTTATTGTGAAATTCCTCTTGTCACCACACTCCAGTGCCTGTTTGGGTCAACACTAACCAGCATGAATTTTGAATTGTAGAAGGAAACCGGAGCACCTGGAGGAAACCCATGCAGATATGGAGAGAATGTGCAAACTTCACACAGCAGTTATCCAAGCCGGGAATCAAATCCGGCTCCCTGGTACTGAGAAGCAGCACTGCGCTACCGTACTGCCAGAAGGACTGTAGGGTTTTTGGAGGGAGGGACGGAGAGAGGGTAAGGTAAGATCTTGGAGAGATTTGTAAATGGAGGGGTGGGAATTTTAAAATTTGAGATGTCGTGTACTCAGGAGGCGGGGGCACAGGGATGGTAGGTTAATAAGGCTTGGCTTGGCATGGGCTCAAGAGATTTAATCCACTTCATCATACCTCAATGTAACCCCGTTTCTCTAGACAATCGATTCTTTCATCTGGAGAGACCTCCCAATGTATCTGTCAACAAAAAGACATTCAAATACATGAGTGAAACAAACTTGTCAAGAAAGAAGTGAGAGGCAGCAATGAGAGACTGCACATTATCAATCATTGAGATCAGGTTCAGTTCCTGATCTGGGACTGCAGGCCACACTGGAGTTCAGTTGGGGGATTCTTGGTTGCTGTGTAAGATTGTAGAACCCCTGCCTGTGTTTGGCTGGGGACAGAGCCAGGGGAGGTCTGGCTTCTGAAGCGGCAAATGGAGCTCTCACAGTCTTCCTACACGGGAGACAGGGAACTGCCAAGTTCCATGACAGCAAGGGCAGTACGGTTAGCACTGCTGCCTCATACCTCCAGGAATCTGGGTTCGATTCCCAGCTCGGGTCACTATCTGTGCTGAGTTTGCACATTCTCCCCGCGTCTTTGTGGATTTCCTCCCAGTGCTCCAGTTTCTTCCCACAGGCCAAAGATGCGTAGGTTAGGTGCATTAGCTACACTAAATTGCCCCTTAGTTTACGGGATGGGTAGGTTAGAGGAATTAGCGGTGTAAATATGTGGGGTATGGGGTTGGGGATAGTTGTCAGAGCAGACTCAATAGACTGAATGGCCTCCTTCTGTTCTGTAGGGTTTTTATAATTCTATGATTTCTACACCAGCTCATGGGGTGACAGGGGTGTAGTGCTAATGTCACTGGACTACTGAACCAGAGATCAAGGTTTAATCTGAGGACATGGGCTCATATCTCACCATGACAGCTGAAGTCCAATTAATTAATTTAATTAATTTAGTCGGGAATTATATATAGCTATAACAGCAAACAACACTGATTGTGGTAAAAATCCATCTGGCTCACTAATGGACTAACAATCATGAGGAAATCACACCTTGGCTTTCATCAATGGTTGTCTCCAACCCTCACCCCACCTTGTCCAATCCCAAGGTAGGATTTCCACCCCCAAGATCTGCCAGTCAATCCAGAGACCCACAGTTCTTGAATCCCAGGAATGTGACCAGGAGTAATGGAGGAGAGGCCCTGGGTTGGGAGAAGCCCTGGAGGTCCAGAGTGAAGGTAGGTGGGATTCAGGGAAGGAAGAGGCCCCTCACACCTGGGGGTCGACTGTTGCTTCAGTGGGACCACAAGGTGTCCAAACAGGAGGGGTCCTTGTTCACCCACCCTCAGCCCGAGCAGTCACCGCATTACAATGTGGTGTGGAAGGGAGAGAGGCTTCAAGTGGCCAAAGGTCAGATGTCTAGGATGCCTGCCACTTACCTTGCCAAATACTAGCAGGGGTTAGTAGGCGACAGGCACATCACCCCTGCCAAACCACCCAATTTGTAGCAATTCCCACCCCAACACATGCCTGCACATGAAATGACAAGGAATTTCTTCAGCCAGAGGGTGGTGAATCTGTGGAATTCATTGCCACAGAGGCCAAGTCATTGAGTATATTTAATACGTAATTATAGAAGGCAGCTATTCAGCCCATCAAGTCTGCACTGACCACAATCCCACCCAGGCCCTATCCCCATAATCCCATGCATCTACCCAAACCAGTTCCCCCTGACACTAAGGGAGAATTTAGCACAGCTAATCCACCTAACCCGCACATCCTTGGATTGTGAGAGGAAATCGCAGCACCCTGAGGAAACCCACGCCAACACGGGGAGAATGTGCAGATTCCGCATAGTCACCCAAGCTGGGAATCGAACACCAATCTCTGGCGCTGTGAGGCCGAAGTGCTAATCACTGTGCCGCCCGTGCTGCCCTTGATTGGTAAAGGTTCTTGATTGGTAGACGGATCAAAAGTTACAGGGAGAAAGCGGGGGAATGGGGTTGAGAAACTGATCAACCATGATTGAATGGCAGAGCAGGCTCGATGGGCCAAATTGCCTAATTCTATTCCTATATCTCATGGTCTTATTCCCAGAATTGGGAACATCAAACTGCGGGCACGGGTTTGAAGATTATGTACAATTTCCCTGTCATTCACCTCAAAGGGAACCTAATGGTGCAAGGATGTTCCCTTGGGAGTTCTTACAGTCAGAATCAATTCTATTGCCAATGTTCAGTGAAATAACACACTCCATACAAAGTAAGTGCTGCTACGTTACGCTAAGGTTAAGAAACACTCTACCAGCTATGAAGCGTCCCTCAGTGTACCTGAACATGTGCTGGAACATGTGGCTAAGTTATCATCTTACCCACTGACAGAGCCTAAAAGCGTGACATGCTGTTCCTATAATAAATGTCAGCATAGGAATTTATAATGGAATATCAAAAGACAGGGTAGAGGTTTCCCGGGACAGGACTGTGCAAAGGTCCATTGACCTTGGGCAGGATTTTCCAGTCTCAGAGCAAGCGCGGCTGGAAAATGTTGCCCAGAATATATGGCTTAAACTGGGGACCGGATTACATTGGCATGCTGTGGTCCCGTTATCCCTGTTCTCCAACCCTAATGTGGCTCAAAGCTATATTTTGGTCTGCTCTCCCCAAACCTCACCCCCAACCCCCATTTCCCGCAGCACACCCACCCCAAGATTTCTCAGATTTCTCCCAGAGATGTTTAAAGTTTATTTATTAGTGTCACAAGTAGGCTTACATTAACACTGCAATGAAGTTACTATGGAAATCCCCTAGTCGCCACACTCTGGAGCCTGTACACTGAGGGAGAATTTAGCGTGGCCAATGCACCTAACCAGCATGTCTTTCGGACTGTGGGAGGAAACTGGAGCACCCAGAAGAAACCCTCACGGGCACGGGGAGAATGTGCAAACTCCAGACAGACAGCCAAGAATCGAACCTGGGCCTTTGCGCAGTGGGGCAGCAGTGCTGACCACTGTGCCATCACGTCACATTGCAGAATACTGCTTACACAGCGGAATATTCCGTCTCAAAGGGTGGCAGTTTCCAAAAGTGCTTGAAAAGGAAAGGATTCATTCTAGTGTTGGAGGCCATTCGGCCCATTGAATCTGCACCGACCACAATCCCACCAAACTCTTATCCCCACAGCCCCACATATTCACCCTGTCGCTCCCTCTAACACTAAGTGATGACATGGTAAATCAACCTAACCTGCACATCTTTGGACTGTAGAAGAAACCGGAGGACCAGCAAGGAAATCCACACAGACACAGGAAGAAATATACAGACTCTGCACAGACAGTGACCCGAGCCAAGAATTGAACCAGGGTCCCTGGAGTTGTGAGGCAGCAGTGCTAACCACTATGCCACCGTTTACTGGATAGTTCTCTCATTGGCACAATGGGCTAAATTACCTCTTTCAGCAATTTACAATCCTCTGATTCTTACCACTTTGGTGGAGCTGTCGTTGATGTTGTTTATATTTAGGGCATAAACGGCTCCTCTTGCTCCAACGTAAAGCTGCCCCAGAGCCTCCTCAAGCCAGAAGGTGGTGTAGTTGTACGCGGCTTGTCTGAATTGCTTATGATCGAGCAAATCTATGAGAAATATAAAATGGAAGATTAACTTTCAGCGCCTACTCCAGGAGGAGATATAGTATTGTCTCAGAGTTTATTCAAAGGTTAACTGAGCATAAAGCCTAACAGAAATGAAGGCATTCTAACTTGGAACAGGAGAAGAAACCAAAAATGCCCTGAAGTTACTCCATTGCTCAGTTAGATCACGGGTGATCTAACTGTATCTTAACTCCATCGAGCCTTAATACGTCTGCCTATCAAAAATCTATTTAATCTCAGCTTCCAATTGTTGTCCAGTGATGCATCAGGGTATTTTTGTTTAAGCAATGTGCTGACCCTCAGTCCTGATTCACATGATTAATTCACACTAAGAGACGGTATCAGAATGATAGAAACATTACAGTGCAGAAGGAGACCATTTGGCCCAGCGAGACTGTACTAGCTCTCTGAAAGAACATTCTACCCTGTCTCAATCCTCTGCCTTATCCCTGGGATAAGGGATAAGGACAACATGGTGGTGCAGTGGTTAGCATTGCTGCCTCACAGCACCAGGGACCCGGGTTTGATTCCCGGCTTGGGTCTGTGTGGAATTTGCACATTCTCCCCATATCCGCGTGGGTTTCTTCTGGGTGCTCCAGTTTCTTCCCACAGTCCGAAAGACGAGCTGGTTAGGTGCGTTGATCCAAACAAGCGTCGAAGTGTGGTGACTAGAGGAATTTCACAGTAACTTCATTGCAGTGTTAATGTAAGCCTTAATTGTGACTAAATGAATAAACTTTGGGAAGGGGGAACAGGCGAATATGGAGTCAGTAAATTTGCCAAACTCGCGACGAGCAGCCAGGATTGAAGAAGATGCAAGCTCGAGAGTCAGTGTGAGAATGTTGCATTTTTACTTCCAAAGACATTAGGGCTGATTTTCCCAAGGCCATTTCACGGGCTTCCCACTGGGTGCCACAGTCTCCGCGTGTCTCTGCCAGCTGGGCTTCTGGTGCCATCAGCTCCGCGCCAATTTTTGGAGCAGAGCTGCGTAATTTACTTAAATGCACATTTAAACCTGTTTTAAATCCCATTAGTGGGCCCAGGACTGAAATCTCCAGGCCCGCTAGCCTCTCCCCCCCACCTCCACCCTGCCAGGAGTATTTCATTCTAGCCGGGTTTATAGAGCTCCCCATTGCAGGAAGTTGGCAGCCCGACCCCACTGAAATGATGGAGGCAATCAGAGGATTGGGTACCCCCCTGAGCATTGCCATCTTGGCATGCCAGCCTGGATCCCTTGACACTGCACAAGGAGCAAAATGCCAAAGACCTAATCTTTTGGCATTGTCCCCCAGGCATTGGGCAGTGCCAAGGGTGCGGGGCCTAAAGAGGGGGCAGCGATCAGTGGAGGTGGGTGATCCACTTTGCACTGGGATCACGATCAGAGGGAGGGAGGCCAGCGATCAGGGCTGGGCGTCGGGGTTGTTGGGGTGCGGGTGGGTTTGAGGCTGGCCCCCGATAATGTTCGGGGAGCCAGCAATCAGGCCATGGTGGGGTCACAGGAACGGCAAAACTGGCCTGCGATTGGGAGGCTGGCTGTGCAGGGCTATTGCGTATGCGCCAATCTCAGCACTGACAGACCTACGCATGCGCAATGGCCCCCTCAGCGCAATGCTGCAGGCTTCTCGGGCAGGAATAGATCCCATCCACTGATTTTCAGCATGACTCACGCTCAGGCACTCTGCAATGCACAGAGTGTGGGAGATTCATATTAAAACTCCTATTGAAAATGCAGGCAGGATTTACTCCAGTTTTTATGTGAATTCAACATTTGGAATTTTTTGGGGAGAATCGCCCACCCCTACCTTAAAGCAACTCCACAGAGTGATGGCGGTAGGAGTGGATGCAGAAATCACATTCCTGATATCAAAAAAGAGTCAATGATTTGAGCAGTAGAAAGACTGGCAAAGTGAAGGCGGTGACTCACTTATCAAGGGAGAGAGGGAAGGAGGAGAGATAGTCAGAGCGAGAGTGTTACAGCCAATTACTTACTCATTGAAGCACAGTCATTGTTATAATGTAGGAACTGTGGCAGGCAACCAGCACACAGCAAGATCCTATACACAACAGTGTGGTCATAGAATCATAGAATTCGCACAGGCAGAAGGAGCCATTTGGCCCATCAAATCCACAGCGACCACAAACCCACTCAGGCCCTATTTCCGTAACACCACCTAGGCCCTATTCCCGTAATCCCAAATATTTACCCTTCTATTCCCCCAATACTAAGATCAATTTAGCATGGCCAATCAACCTAACCCTCACACCTTTGACCAGATAGTCTGTTTCCGTGATGTGGATAGAGGGATGACCATTATCCAAGGAGAATTTGCCTGGTCCTACTTGAAACAGTGCCATGGGATCTTGGATATTCTCCCGAGCAGGCAGATGGGCCTCTGTGCTTGGAATGTGAATGAGAGTTTAAAATTAATCATGTTTCTAAGTTGATTCCAGCTGTGTTTTTTGAAACAGAGCAGGGGAGGGCAAGATTCAGCTGGAATGATGTGGCACTGTGTCAACCCAGCAAGGAGCCCTAATGATGCCACTCGAACAATTAGCTGGCAATCAGAAGCACTTTTCTGATCCTGACACGGATGATTACGAGTTGATGAATGATAATTTCTAGTTTGGTTTCTATTATTCCTGTAGGATGTAGGTGAAGCTCCCTCATTGCTAATACATAGAATCTACAGTGCAGAAGGAGGCCATTCGGTCCAGCGAGCCTGCACCGATGACAATCCCACCCATGTCCCATCTCCGTAACCCCACTCACTTACTCTCTTAATCCCCCTAACGGGAAGGGGCAATTTATCATAGTCAATCAACTTAACTCTCACATCTTTGGACTGCGGCAGTAATTCATAGAATCATAGAAAGCCTGCAGTGCAGAAAGAGACCATTCATCTCATTGAGCGTGCACCAACAATAAAGATGTCCGGGTTAGGTTGATTGGCCATGCTAAATTAATCCTGGTGTCAGGAGAATTAGCAGGGTAAATGAGGGTTACGGGAATAGGACCTAGATGGGATTGTGGTCAATACAGACTTGATGGGCTGAATGGCCTCCTTCTGTACTATAGGGATTTTATTCCATTCTATGTCAACAATCCCACCCATGCCCTATCCCTATATCCCATGTATTTACCCTGCTAAACCCCCTGGCACTAAGAAGCAATTTACTATGGCCAATCAAACTAACCTGCACATCTTTGGAGTGTGAGAGGAAACCCTTGCAGACATGAGGAGAACATGCAGATTCCACAGGCAGTGACCCGAGGCCAGAATTGTACCCAGGTCCCTGGCACTGTGGGCAGCAGTGCTAACCACTGCCACCATGCTGCTCTCAAGGAGGAAGAGGAGTTTGCAGGGTCAACAGCGTCGAGTTTGCATTCTCTTCCCCTCCTAGCTACATCTTAAGTTTAAGATCTTAAGTTTAAGTTTATTTATTAGCGTCACGAGTAGGCTTACATTAATATTGCAATGAAGTTACTGTGAACATCACCTAGTCACACACTCCAGCGCCTATTCATGTACACTGAGAGGGAATTTAGCATGGCCAATGCACCTAACCGGCATGCCTTTCGGATTGTGCGAGGAAACCAGAGCACCTGGAGGAAACCCATGCAGACACAGGGAGAATGTGCAGACTCCGCACTGGCAGTGACCCAAGCTGGGAATCGAACCCAGGTCAATCAAGCTGCGTGGGTTGACTGCACAGGAACCCAGTCCTTCAAGATAACAGAACATTACAAAGCTGTTAAATGAAGATTGAATCGTAAAACTTAGCCAGAAGTAATACCACAAATTGCTTGTTAAGTCATAGTGTGCAGAGAATGACAGTTCCTTCCCCGGTTAGCTTTACACTGGTCCAGGACCTAATTCATAATGTAGCATTGCCAGTGGACTCATTATGACACTTGCAGTAAATGGTTTCTTTCTACTATTGACAATCTATGGATTCCATTATTTTGTGATCAGAGCAGCTACAGTATTAAAACATAATTAGTTTTCAGTTTTCAAATAGAGACTGCGGCTATATTGTGTGTGCAAAAAAATCAATAATGCATGAAGGTTCTTGCTTCAGTTTTGTGCTTCTTACAGGAGGCTGTTAAACTGGCAACTGAAACAACCAACTTTTAGCAACCAATTAAACATTCCCAGGTTGATTACTGCACAAGTTGGGTTGCTCCAGCTCATTTCATTCCAGCTCTATAATGATAACATGTTCCAACCTTCAGAATAGCGCTCACACTTCTCAGAGTGAAACTGCCAATTAAACAAATCCTCCCAGGAATACGGTGGAGTTCTGCCCATTTCACACTGACTCTATTGATCCGTATTGGATTTCAGCGCAGATCTGAGGGACACTGGGGCAGTTCGCCAACCTATTGTGATGCCCTGTCATCCACTGATAGACTTGGCTTTCTATTTGTATTGCTGTTCTCATTTTGATGCTGTTTCTTCTACACTTCCTCCTCAATCTTTATTGGCCACTTACAGCTCTGTTATGAAGACAGAACCCAGAAATAATTTGGTTTATTAGTAAGTTTACAAGTAGGCTTACATTAATACTGCAATTAGGAAATTCCCCGAGTTGCCACACTCCAGCACCTGTTCAGGTACACTGAGGGAGAATTTAGCAAGGCCAATGCACCCTAAACAGCATGTCTTTCCAACTGTAGGAAGGAACTGGAGCATCCGGAGGAAACCCACGCAGACACTGGGAGAACACGTAGACTCCGCACAGTGACCCAAGCCGGGAATCGAACATGGTCTCTGGTGCAGGAAGACAACAATGCTAACCACCATCGCACTGTGCTACCCTGGCACGTGCCACCCTGGAATGTAGGTGTGGAAATATAGAATGGTGAAATTTGTCACCTAATCCACAGACAGACTATTTTCCAGTTCAACCTTCTCCCTAGATGAAATATGAATTTGATTACTCACTTATTGTTGTTCCCACTTTTATGACATGAGGATTATGGCGATCAATTTGGCAAGCTCACACAAAGAGTAATAAGAACAGAGGTCTCATTTTAGTGATATCGCTTAAGGGATAAATATTGGGCAGGTTGCCAGGGAGAACTTCCGAATATTGGGATCTGTTAAGCCTCTTATGCCTACCTTGGTTTGATGTCTCATCCAAAAGGTGACATCTCCAACAAGGGAGCACAAAATAGTGGACTTAAATTGCCAGAGTGGAACTTGAAGCAGCTACAATCAAGAAGCAAGAGTGCTTTCAACTGAGTCAAAAGTTGAAATCTCTTTAAATGGTCTTTGGATGTGGTAAGAGCTGCATTCTGCTTCCACAATGCTTCTGCCATTACTGCCGTCAGACAATCATCTGGCAATTGTAATAGAGTAACAAACCCTCATTATGTATCTGCTGTCTACCAGGCAATGGCTCTGCCTCAGCAAAACAGCCAGCGTAATTAAGGACCTCGCGCACCCGGATATTCTCTCTTTCACCTTCCGTTGGGAAAAAGATGCAAAGGTCTGAGGTTACATATCAACCGACTCAAGAACAGCTTCTTCCCTGCTGCTGTCAGACTTTTAAATGGGCTTACCTGGCAGTAAGTTGATCTTTCTCTATACCCGAGTTATGACTGTAACACTACATTTTGCACTCTCTCCTTTCTGTCTCTATGTACAAAATGCTTTGTGTGTATAGCACACAAGAAACAATACTTTTCACTTATGTTAAGACATGTAATAATAATAAATCAAATCAAATCAAAATATTTCCCAACTGAGGGTCAGAAACTTAAGACAGTCACTGACAAATCCAGTGAGAAATTCAAAACTTTTTCTTCAAGAGAGTAGAACTCACAACCACATGGAATAATTAAGATGAATAGTGTAGATGAATTTAAGGAATAGAAGGTGGCTAAATGCATTATGGAGAGAGGAATAAAAGGGTGTTTTGGATAGAATTAGATGTAAGAGGAGATTCAAGTGCAGCATAAGCACCAAAATAGATATGCTGGGCCAAATGGCCTGCTTCTGTGCAGTAAAATTCTATGTACTTCTATATAATGTCTTCTGCAGTATCAAATTAAGCTTTCCACATTCTTTAATCATGGTTGGCATGGTGGCATCGTGGTTAGCGCTGCTGCCTCACAGTGCCAGGGACCTGGGTTCAATTCCAGCCTTGGGTGAGTGCGCGTTCTCCCCGTGGGTTTCCTTTGGGTGCTCCAAGTTCCTCCCACAGTCCAAAGATGTGCAGGTTAGGTAGATTAGCTATGGTAAATTGCCCCTAAGTGCCCAAAGATGTGTGAATTAGGGGGATTAGTGGGGTAAATGAATGGGATTACAGGGATGGGGTGGACAGGGGTGGGATGCTTTGTTGGAGAGTCAGCGCAGACCTGATGGGCTGAATGGCCTCCTTCTGCACTGTAGGGATTCTATGAACAGACCGAGTTCAGCACATAAAGAATTGACCTCAGTGAAGGATAGATCATTTCACGTGATTTGGTATTCCTAATTCATCCTACAGTCAGTCACGTCTCTAGAAGATAGATTTCCATAGATAATATTCAGTTCTGATGGTTGTACATTATTGCAATTACTAGCTCATATCGGTCAGGGTGCAGTTATAGTGACAGTGGCAGCCATGTGAAGGCTAATTGAAGTGCACCATCACCTGCATTGATATTAATGTTGGGAGAGTTATGTTACTGACGTTCTAACAGCTTTCAGCAGAGGCAAATGCTTGATAACAGTATTGAACTCCCGTCAGTAGTACCTACTAGAGTCAGTCAAGAAAGTCTCTAAAGTAGGACTTGAACCTGCAACCTTCTGTGACTCAAGAGATGAGAAAAACCATCTAAAGAGCAATGACCAACAAGAGACGGAAGCAGTTACATCTGAGTCCACTGCAACTGAGCTTTGCTCTCTAGAACACTATTTTTTGTCACAGAGTGTATCGCTGCCTCGTAAACAGAGATTGGACCTGTGCATGGACTATAGACTGCAGTTCCAAAGCATCAATTTGATTATTCAGAACTATTCTAAGCTATGCAAAGTATGTGCAGTTATGTGTGAGTATGGCACCACAAAATAACTAACCATCCTCCCTCTGACAGCCAATTCTTCCAGTTCAGTTACAGCAACTAAGAATTGCCTGAGCAATTGGAAAACAGCTCTGGTGATGCACGCAAAGCAGGAGAGAGAATTGGCTCTGGCCGATGTCCGTAATTACCAAGTCACCTGTAATAAATATATCATCAATGGCTGCGGGGTAAGCGTCCAGTTCCGGACCTATCAACAAGTCATCAATAAGCCGCAATGAATGGCCCCATTTGTCAAAACATGCCTCAAAAAAAAGGAATTGCTCTCCAGACACTTGTAAAAATACAAATTGATAACAGGATAATAGAGGGCTTGAGATGCATTACAAGGCAGTGGCTGAACTAAGTAATGATGATGTGTGAGGAGTAGGATCAGATAACACTGTTAAATTTACTGCCAGCCGTATGTTATCAGTCGTAACATGGATTCTATAGTTTTATTTAAATAAGATTACTTCTCTGTTATGTAGTATCAAAACTGAATCCAGTTGAGGCAGCAAAGCTGAGGTCTTAGAATCCCTACTGTGTCAAAGGACACCATTCGGCCCATTGTGTCTGCACTAACCACCATCCCATCAAAATTCTATCCCCATAATCCCACATATTTACCCTGCTAAACTTTCTGCCACTAGGGTCAATTTAGGATGGCCAATCCATCCAACCGACACATCTTTGGAGGTGTTGGAATCAAGTATGGAACTTAGACTAAAAAATACCAAGTTCATTTGTTCTATGACAATCAAGTTTGTTGTTATCTGCACTCTATATGTAAATTGTACTATATATATCCTGCATGTAACAAGCAATTTGAATCAATTCCTGCCATAGTGTTCAACACTGAACTTTGGATCTGGAGCTTCATGTTGAGCAACACAATAAGACCATAAGACATAGGAGCAGAATTAGGCCACTCAGCCCATCGAGTCTGCTTCACCATTCAATCGTAGTTGATATTTTTCTCATCCACTGCCTTTTCTCCATAACACCTTTAAGTTTCACCCTGAAGGATCACCGAAAGCAGGTTTCAGACTTCCTTATCTCTCAGAAGTCATGGATCTCATTGGGCCAGCCAGCTTTTATTCCCTATTCTGAACTGTTCTCGAATTGGTGCTGGTGAGACACAATCTATGAGATGTAGGCACATCCACACTGCTATGAAGTTCGAGAATTTTGATCCAGCGACTGTGACAGAACAGTGACATATTTCCAGATCAGGATGGTATGTTTGATTTGATTTGATTTATTATTGTCACATACATTACCATAGAGTGAAAAGTAATGTTTCTTACATGTAATACAGACAAAACATACCATTCACAGGGAAGGAAACGAGACAGTGCAGAATATACAGTCATAGCTAAGTTGCATTACGTTACAACTTAATGCAATATAAGACCATTCAAGAGTCAGATGGCAGTAGGGGAGAAGCTGTTTTTGAGTCAGTTGGTACATGACCTCAGACTTTTGTGTCTTTTTCCCGAAGGAAGAAGGTGCAAGAGAGAATGTCCAGGGTGCATGAGGTCCTTAATTATGCTGGCTGCTTTTCTGAGGCAACAGGAAGTGTAGAGAGAGTCAATGGATGGTTTGCGTGATGGATTGGGCTACAGTCATGATCTGTCGTAGTTCCTAGCAGTCTTGGGCAGAGCAGGAGAAATACCAAACTGTGATACAACCAGAAAGAATGCTTTCTGTGGTGTATCAGTAAAAGTTAGTGAGAATCGTAACTGACATGCCAAATTTCCTTAGTCTTCTGAAAAAGTAGAGGCATTTGTGGGCTTTCTTAACTATAGTGTCAGCGCTGGGGGACCACGACACCTAAAAACGTGAAGTGCTCAATCCTTTCTACTTCATCCCCATTGATGTAGACAGGTCATGTTCTCCTTTATACTTCCTGAAGTCGATAACAATCCCTTTCATTTAGTTTGGTGGGGAACCTGCAGATGTTGGTGTTCCCACGTATCTGCTGCCTTGCCCTTCTAGATGACAGAGATTGTGTGTTTGGAAGGTGTTGTCGAACAAATCCCAGTGAGTTGCTACAGTACATCCTGTAGATGATACACAGCGCTACCATTGTGGATCATGTTGGAGTGAATATTTGTGGATGGGGTGATAATCTAGCAGGCTATTTTGTCCTGCATAGTGGCAAGCTTCCTGAGTATTTGTTGAAGTTACACGCATCTAGGCAAATGGGGAGGATTCCGTCACACTCCTGACTTGTTCCTTGCAGATAATGGACAGACATGGACCTCAATGTTTCAGCCAGTGATCAGGAATGATTAAAATTTCACACTGTAGAGATGAGATGGAGTCTGTGATTAAACAGGTTGTTGCTTTTGTCAAGATTGTGGTCAGGGATGTTTTCTCAGCGTCGGTTGTTGCTAATAGCACACTGCACCATTTGAACATCTATCATTTAGGGCAAAGACATACAAAGCAAGAGATTCCAAAGCTTTACGTATTACATTGGGAGATTGATTTCATTGGCTGAATAATCCTTGCTAGATCTTTACTTTTGTTAGGTAAAGAGTTATAGAGTGAAATCAGCTATGATCTAATTGAGGTGGAGATGCCAGCATTGGACATTGGACCTGATGAAGGAGCAATGCTCTGAAAGCTCATGATTCCAAATAAACTTGTTAGATTTTAACCTGGTGTTCCAAGGCTTCTTACTAATTGAATAGTGTGACTGGCTCAAGGGATCTGTTTTTGTTCCTATAGGTTTATGTCCCTGCTATGTGTTTCTGATCCAGCATTTGGCGAAGCAAAGCTGGCTAACCAATTAATGTTACTCAACTGCAAATGTGTCATGGTCTCAAACTGATACCTACATATAGCCATGTCACACGAATACAATCACACTGCTTCCACTGGAAAATGTAACAAGACCAATTTGGTTACAATGGAAGATAAGCAGCACATTATAGAATCATTTACAAATGCTGCCCAATAGAATCATATGAACATAGAACATGGAATAGTACAGCACAGTACAGGCCCTTCGGTCCTCAATGTTGTGCCGAGCTTTGTTCGAAACCAAGATCAAGCTATCCAACTCCCTATCACTCTGGTGTGTTCCACGTGCCTATCCAATAACCACTTGAAAGTTCCCAAAGTGTCCAACTCCATTATCACAGCAGACAGTCCATTCCACACCCTAACTACTGTCTCAGTAAAGAACTTACCTCAGATATCCTTCCCATATCTCCCACAATGAGCTTATAATTATGCCCCCCGAGGTACATCCGTCCGAGAAAATAGTCTGTGTACATCCGCTCTATCTATCTCTCTCTATGAGGTCTACAGAAAAGGCCCATCATATCTCTGCTGGTGAAAGACAAACCATCCAACTATTCTAATCCCATTTTCTAGCACTTGGTCTACAGCCTAGTATGCCTTGGCATCACAAGTTCACATCTAAATATTAAATAGCCTCAGAGCTCAAATCTAGCACCAGGCTCATGGTCTACAGAGCAGCCATGGTCCTCGCTGCCCTGTATGCATCAGAAACATGGACAATGTACAGCAGACACCACAAATCCTTGGAGACATATCACCAAAATCTCTAAAATCCTGAAAATCCACGGTAGGATATCAATAACAGCATACTCACCGAGGCTGAAATTCCCACTATCGTGGCATTGGTCACACATGACCAGCTGCGATGAGTGGGCCACATTGTCCACATGCCCAGCACAAAACTCCCAAAACAACAGCTCTACCCCAAGCTCTGTAATGACAAGCAACCACGAGGAGAGCAGAAGCAATGCACAAGGAAACTCTATGCCTCTCATGCTTATTATACACAGCAATCATGCTCTCCCCCGCCCCCACCCCCCCATCTCCTCTGCTCCAAAGAGAACAGATCTCTCTTCATAACTAAAACTCTCCAGTTCAGGCAACATTCACCTGCCACTCCAACCAAATAATGCGGTCTGTGAGAAGTTGCAGCTGGACACATTTCATAAAGATAAACTTGCCAGGGAATCTAGATTATTACCTAATTTCCCACATGTGGCAGGAGGAACATGCCACTGGCCTAGCTCCATACTGTCCTGATACAGATGAAAGGAAAAAATAATCTCAACTCACCTTTTCCCTGCTTGTGCTCCTCCCAATGACTTCTGTTTTGTTTTATATCCAATTCATTCTAATCAAAGTCCAATTCAAAGTCTCAGCAAGTGAGATATTCCAGATCCAAGCTGACAAGGCTGGCAAGCTTCAGCCTGTCAATATGATCCAAGCTGATTGGAACAGGCATTCCTCCAAGGCTCGATCACTTTTGCATCTTGGCCAAAAGGCCTAGATCCGGCTTTAAAAAATTGCCTCAAATGAAGCCTCAATGTAACTTCATGACTTCAATCAAGTGCAGGATGCCAATGTTACACTTGATCTTAGACAACACTGAAAAGAGGAGGTGAGATAGGAGGACATTGAAGTAGTGTTTGGAGGTTTAACTGTCCCTTTACAACAGCTCCACCACAAACCACATTCTGGTAGCTGTGACTACACCTATGCAAATCTTGCCTGCAACAGCCAATCAGCATTGCTGCTCCACCACCCTCACCTGGACACTTGTCTTCACTCAAAGGTAGAGGACGTCTGCCAGAGGTCCACGTTCTGCTAAAAGTGACTGCGCCTATGCACATCTTGCCTGCAACAACCAATCTCGCTCAGGCAAGGCTCATTATATCCCACCCAAGGCCAACGGAGAATTCCGTTCTGTAAGCTTTGATTCTTGGGTGAGTGAGGTAGTAAAATTCCATCCCTAGAGTGGGACTTGAACCCACAACATTCTGACTCAGGGGCTAGTCAGAGGATGAAGTAAGTGGAAAATGATACCAGACAGGATGGAAAATTTACTTTCCAGCCAATCCCACAGGTTTAATCTCCCTTGACACAGTGAATCCAGCAGTACCTCGCTCTTGATCACTGCCACAGTACTCCTGGGATCACTGGGCACTGAGCAGGAACTGGATCCAGAATCATGGCGGAGACTTTTTTCTCTCCCTAGCCAGGGGCACAGAGTTCAAATGCAGGGAATTTACCACCATCCCAGGTTGGATCACCAAACTCAAAACAGCTGACTGACTTACAACCTCTCCAGATCTTAGTTCCAAAGCACATGATATATTTACCAACCTGAGGAGCTTGGTACAAAAAACAAAGTACAGCGCAGGATCAGGCCCTTCAGCCCACCAAGCCTGTACCAATGCCCTAACTAAACTAAAATAAACTTCTGCTCTTACTTGGTCCATATACCTGTAATCCCTATTCATGTATCCAACCAGATGCCTCTAATGTTGCTAACACCTCAGCTGGCACATGTTCCAGGCACCCACCACCCTCTGCAAGAAAACCTTTCCCCGCACATCTCCCTTAAACGTTCCCCCTCTTACCTTGAATCTGTGCCCTCTTGTAATTGTCATTTTCACCCTTGGTAAAAAGCCTCTAACTATCCACCCTGTCTACGCCTCGCATCATTTTCTAGATGTCTATCAGGTCTCCCCTCAGCCTCCATCTTTCTAGTGAAAACAATCTGAGGTTTATTCAACCTCTCCTCATAGCCAACACTCTCGAGACCAGGCCACATCCTAGTGAAGGTTTGCACTCTGTTGTCCAGCAGAATGGTCTCTGTGTCCCATCTTTTCAGAAGGAAGGAGAGCATTCAAGTTCATGCTCTTGGTGGTTGTGGTGGGAGTTTAATCTGATTATGGACTGTCATATCCCTGTTTGAATTGAATGCCACAAAAGAGAGTGTAAAACGTGGTGAATGAATGTTGAACAAAATAAAAGGTCAGTCCACTGATAAATAGCAACAGGGCACTAGGTGCAGCAGGTGTTGTACGTCAGAGTCATGTATAAACTGTGAACCAACCCCACGCAAACACTGTTGTAACTCTATTCACGTGATAGGTCAGAACTTGTCACTGTGCAGCCTGAGCCACAGATAAAGTTCAATACACTCTTTTCCCAGTCAGTTCTGCGATGCATTTTTAATTGAATGTTGAAATAGTTTTTAGTTGTACAAAAAACAACGTACAGCGCAGGATCAGGCCCTTCAGCCCACCAAGCCTGTACCAGTCATGGTGCCCTAACTAAACTGAAATAAACTTCTGCTCTTAATTGGTCCATATCCCTGTAGTCCATATTCATGTATCCAACCAGATGCTTCTAATGTTGCTATCACCTCACCTGGCAGCACATTCCAGGCACTCACCACTCTGCATGAAAACTTTCCCTCGCACAGCTCCCTTAAACATTCCCCTTCTCACCTTGAATCTGTGCCCTCTTGTACTTTGAGCATTGCTGAAAAAAGACATTTTGTCAAATCTTTTCAATTTTTCACTCATCAGATCAATTGGGAGAAATAACAATATCATACTGTTTGAGAAGAATGTATCGATTGAATTGGCAAGCATCCTCTGATTGGTAGAGGCAATGCCATGGAGAGTGCAACAGTTATTGGTGACTGACAGTTAACTATCGAGCATTGTTTTAAAATTGAAACCAGGCAGCGTGACTCAGATTAATCGAGATTTTGCTCTGAGAAATGAACATTAATTTTAACTGATTGATGTCAATGCAGCCGCTTTTTTATGGATTTTTATTTGCATAACAAGGCAATGTGATTGGAGCTACCATAGCTTGCACAAAGGGATGGGAGACCATTCAACCCCTCGAGTTTATTCTGTTATTCAGTTAGATCATGGCTGGTCTATCTCTCAACTCTATTGGATCCATACCGCTTGATAACCTTAACTGACAAAACTCTTTCAGTTCTGAAACTTTCAGATGATTCCTGTAGCCTCAACAGCATTTTTTGGAGGAATGGTTACCAGATTAATTTGTGTGGAGGAATGTTTTGTTTTGAAAGGCTTAGTTTTAATTTTAAGGCTATGTCCCCTTGCCTTGGATTCCCTCACGAATGGAAAAAGTTTTTCTCTATCTATTCTATCAATTCCTTCAATTATCTTAAAGGCTTCAACGAGATCACCCCACAATCTGAGCCTGAGATTAAAGGACTGTGTGGTATAGTTTTAAAGTTTATTTGTCAGTGCCACAAGTAGGCTTACATTAACGCTACAATGAAGTTATTGTGAAAATCCCCCAGTCTCCTGTTCGGGTACGCTGAGGGAGGATTTAGAATGGTCAATACACCTAACCAGCACATTTTTCACACTGCGGGAGGAAACCGGAATGCCCAGAAGAAACCTATGCAGACATAGGGAGAATGTGCAGGCTCTACACAAAGAGTCACCCAAGCTGGGAATCAAACCCCGGTCCCTGGCACCGCGAGGCAGCAGCGCTAATCATTGTGTCACCATGCTGAGTTAGGGACTGACCTTTTGAATTCTAATCTGAAATCTCAGCCAGAGGTTTTATCTCACTGTTGACGAGGTAAATGGCCTGATCAATATATGGGGTTATATGGGCAGGGTATGGGTCTGGATAAGAAGCTCTTTCAGAGAGTCTGGTGCAGACTCAATGGGCCAAATGGCCACCTTCTGCATTAGAGGGATTCTATGAAAATAATTTTTTTAAATTCTTATACTAGAATCTTTTCCAAATCCTCAGGATCACTGAAAGAGGTTCACAACCATGGAGTTGCATCCGAAATGTAGTTGCTTCGGTAATGTGAGTGACTGGCCAGTGACCACCAATTCATGCACAGGAAAAGCAAATGAAATAGACAAGTGGCTACACCTGCTATATTGACCAATAAATGCTGGACCAAATCCTCTAACTTTCTTCCAGAGTACACCAGTCCCTTTAAATTTCTTTGCATGGTAACTTAAAAGTTGTTTACAGTTTCAACAGGAACTTTCAGGTTGCCGCACAGACATGCGGATTTCAGGGGACACCGGCCGGGATTCTGGGGAAAGCAGTCCTCTTCTTCCTCAGCAGCTTTATTAACCATTAACAGAAGACAGACCATTGAACATTTGACCCTTACGTCAGTGCCTCCTACAGTACAACATTCGCTCAGTACTGCACTGGAGTGTCAACTTAAATCACAGAATCATGCGGCACATTCATAAGATGTGAACATCACTGATAAGTCCAGTATTTATTGCCCATCCTTATTGCCCTTGAGAGGCAGTGATGAGTTGACTTAGAAACTCTGACGCTGAATGAAATCATTCAGTCCATTGAGCTTGCGTAGACAACAACCCTACTCAGGCCCTACCCTCATAAATCCACATATTTACCCTGCTAATCCCCCTGACACTAAAGGACAATTTAGCATGGTCAATCAACCTAACCCACATATACTTGAACTGTGAGAGGAAACTAGAGCACCCAGAGGAAACCTATGCAGACATGGGGAGAACATGCAAACTCCACACAGGCATTGATCCAAGCCAGGAATCGAACTCAGGTCCCCAGAGCTGTGAGACAGTAATGTTAACCACTGTGCCTTGTTGAACTGCTGGAGTCAACATGGGGTAGGTACATCCACAGTACTGTGAGGGTGGGAACTTCAGGCTTTTATCTAGGTGATAATGAAGGATCTGCAATATATTTCCAAGTCTGGATGATGAGAGAACTTGTAGCTGATGGTATTCAAATGAGTCTGCTGCCCTTATCCTGCTAGGTTGCTTGGCAGGCGATTTTAATTAAGTCTTGGCAAGCTGCTGAAACATATCTTATTGCAGACCCCACTGGCTCATGCTGGTTGCTTACTGTTTTGTTATTATGTACTACCCAGTCAGACACAGGCATGAAACATATGAAATAGGTTCGACCTGAGTGTAGGTGAGTTTGTGTTGCTGGACTGCACCAAAGCCTATTATAGAACATAGAACACTACAGGCCCTTCTGCCCCCTAGTTGCGCTACCATGCCTACTAGGCCATAGAACTATCTGTAACTCCCAATCCCATTAAATCCCATGTACTTATCCAGAGGTCTTTTAAAAAGACCCAGTGAGTTTGCCTCCACCACCACCAACGGCAGCCGATTCCATTCACTCACCACCTTCTGAGTGAAAAACTTACCTCTAACATCTCCGTACTTGTCCCCCAGCACCTTAAACCTGTGTCCTCTCGCAGCGACCATTTCAGCTCTGGGAAATAGCCTCCAAGAATCCACCCTATCTATTCCTCTCAATATCTTATAAACCTCTATCAGGTCGCCTCTCAACCTTCGTCTCTCCAGGGAGAAGAGACTAGCTCCCTCAACCTATCCTCGTAAGGCATGCTTCCCAATCCAGGCAACATCTTGTAAATCTCCTCTGCACCCTCTCAATAGCTTCCACATCCTTCCTGTAGTGAGACAACCAGAACTGCACATAATATCAGCTTATGTGTGTGAGAAATGCAATTGAATGCACCAGTTCATTCACCAATACTAATGCTCAGACATGATTGCAATGCTCAGTTCCAGCCTGGAGGTACTCAATTATAGCCAGGAGACTCACTACAGAAAGTAGGCATGAAAACACATTTGCCAATGTATTATAATGGAAATCTCTCCTGTCTCCACCCTCTCCAGCACTTTGAAGGACATTTCTTGGTTCTACATGGTTTAAGGTTCTAAGAATGCTGGGTATCTTGTCCAGGGGGCCTTCTTCATGCCAGTCTTGCGTTGCTGCTGTCCCTAACTGCAATCTGCCATCAGCCAACACAATAAAGCACATCAGTTGACACTTTTGGTATTATGTTTTGGATCCTTGCACTTTGGGCTTCTTTGGGCAACAAAGTCATAGTCACTGCGCTTTTAAAGTCATTTATATTTTGAGCAGTACTTTGAAGTGTGTTCTTGTTGCTCTGGACAGACAGTATTCACAGCTCATCTCCCATTACTCCAAAAGCGTTAGGTGTCAAGCAGTTGTCATGGGGTTGAAGTCACATCTAAGTCAGAGCAAGGGAAGGATATTGATTTCCTTCCTTCAAGGACAGCAATGAATGAGATGGGTCTTAATGATGTACCAGCAGCTCATAGTTATTTCTTAACCCCAGTCAGCCTTTCAATTATAGAATCTCCTAAGATGGGATTTGAACTCATGAATCTCATGTTACCCCTGTGCACTGTGGCACGGCAGCACAGTGCCCAGCACTGCAGCCTTACATCGCCAGGGAGCCGGGTTTGATTCCACCCTTGTCTGTGTGGAGTTTGCACATTCTCCCCATGTCTGCATGGGTTTCCTCTAGCTGCTCTGCTTCCCTCCCAGTCCAAAGATTTTTGAGTTAGAATGATTGACCATGGTCAATGCATGGGGTTACGGGAATAGCTTATTAACCAATTCAATTATCTTTTTAAATGTGGCATGCAATTTCAGCGCCCATATTATGGGGGGAGGGTGGCAGCTCAAGAGTGAGTGGGAAGGCAGTGGGCAGCACTTGCTGAATAATCCCAAATGTGCGAAGAATTACACTAGCAACACTTGCTAAAAGCCACAAGTATTCATAGGCAGGGGCCTATCTGCAAGAAAGAAGAATTAGCCCAGGCAAATGTGGGGAAAAGCAGGGGCCTGGTGTATTCTCCATGGCAACACTTTGACCAATCAGATTTTAACTAGTAAACCAATCACCCTTTTCTCAGGTGGTATAAATTGTTCATCCCTTTGAACCTGGCATTCTTGCGTCTATCCTGATGAGTTCAAGGCAAAAAGCTTTGATGGCATGTCTCTTTTTTTTCAACAATACTCAAGTACTGAAAATGGAACTGAATCACTGTTTGATTAACTATCAGACTCATTTAGTGTGCTAATACATAGTCTATTTGCTTTTTAAATGATGTGACAAGGTTGGGCATTGTGCAAATGGGTGCGTCGGTGTGTGGGAGGGGGCTATTAGAGGCGAGGCTTGCGTGTGAAACCTCCAGGAATGTGTCCAATCAGAGTTGGTAAACAGAGCAGTTAACCTGCCCTCAGCTTTCCCCCGGAAACATGTGTCTTACTGTAGTTCAGTCATAAACCACCTGTACCCCAGAAGGTAAACCTGGGGGAGCCTGGTCTCCCTTCAATGCACAGTTACTGTACAGTGAGGGGAGAGTGGCAAAACACTAGCAGGTCAGTCGATTAGTGTCTAATTAACCAGCTTTCCATCTATGCTCACCGCACACACTTATCATCCTCCACGTAGAGGACACAGCAAAGTCCAAAGTTTTATTTGTTCATTTCTAAGCAGAGGAAGATTGTGCAAACGGCATTAATTGGTGACATGGGGAAAAGTTCAATGGGACAGCGCTGCTTGCAAAACTAACCAAAAAATTCAGTTTATTAGAACAGGGGTGTTTCCACTCTTCCTGCAGCCCCTTGAGTGATACATTTACTGCAAATCAAACCATTAACCAAACCTGGGCAGCACAGTGGCACAGTGGTTAGCACAGTTGCCTCACAGCGCCAGGGATCTGGACTCAATTCCCAGCTTGGGTCACTGTCTGTGTAGAGTTTGCACATTCTGCCCATATCTGTGTGGGTTTCCTCTGGGTGCTCCGGTTCACTCCCACACTCTAAAGATTGTTGGTTAGGTGAATTGGCCACACTAAAATTCTCCTTCAGTGTACCCGAGCAGTAGTGACTCAAGGATTTTCACAGTAACTTCATTGCAGTGTTATTGTAGAACATAGAACATAGAACATTACAGCACAGAACAGGCCCTTCGGCCTTCGATGTTGCTCCGACCAATATAAAAAGCAATGCCCCTCCAAACTAAACCATTCCCTTCTCTTCCATATACTTATCAACTAACCTCTTAAACGCCACCAAACTTGGCGCATCTACAACTGCTGCAGGCAGGGCATTCCACTCCCGAACCACCCTTGGGTAAAGAACCTACCTCTGATATCCGTCCTATAACTATCACCCCTTAATTTAAAGCTGTGTCCCCTCGTGCTAGCTTTCTCCATCCTAGGAAAAAGGCTATCACTGTCCACCCTATCTAAACCTCTAATCATCTTATATGTTTCGATCAGGTCCCCTCTTAGCCTCCTCCTTTCTAACGAAAACAACCTCAAATCCCTCAGCCTCTCCTCATAAGACCTGCCCTCCATACCAGGCAACATCCTGGTAAACCTCCTCTGTACCCTCTCCAATGCCTCCACATCCTTCTTATAATGTGGGGACCAGAACTGCACACAATACTCCAAGTGCGGCCGCACTAGAGTTTTGTACAGTTGCAACATGACGTTGCGGCTCCGAAATTCAATCCCTCAATTGTAAGCCTCCTTGTGCCGCTAATAAATAAACTTTACCCCTCAAAAAAATGCCAATTCGTTATGAATCGGTGGCTGCCGACAAGATTAAAATCCAGCAATTAAGTGCCTGTTTAAGAGCTCTTGTGGGTTTGTGAATCCCTACTCAATTTAAAAAGAAGGTATTAAAGATTTTATCAGTGCAGGGCGTTTAAAGGGACATTGTCACCTCTTTTACAAGGTACTTGGCAAGTTTGTATTGTGATAAAATGGGTGATGCGCTCCACTGTCACATGTTGTCAGCTTCCAGCTGTTCTAGCTTTTAGCCCACTGTGTGTGGTTTTGGTCTCCTTTTCTGAGGAAGGATGTTCTTGCTCTCGAGGGAGTGCAGCCAAGGTTTACCAGGTCGATTCCGGGGATGGCAGGACTGATGTACGAGGAGGGATTAACTAGGTTAGGATTGTTTTCGCTGGAGTTCAGACGTGTGAGGGGGGTGGGGGGGTGGTTCTCACAGCGGCGTATAAAATTCCAACAGGACTGGACAGGGTAGACGCAGGAAGGATGTTCCTGATAGTCCAGAATCAGGGGTCATAGTATAGAGGATTCAGGGTAGACCATTTAGGACAGAGATGAGCAGACATTTCTTCACCCAAAGAGTGGTGGGCCTGTGGAATTCATTACCACACAGGATGCAAAAACATCAAATGTATTCAAGAGACTTGTGGATATAGCACTTGGGGCAAATGGGATCAAAGAATATGGAGAAAAAGCAGAACTGGGCTATTGAGTTGGACAATGATCGCAATGAATGGCAGAGCAGGCTCGAAATGGCCTCTTCTTGCTCCCATCTTCTAGGTTTCTATGTCAGCCACAGCTCAGCATGCTTGCCTTGGAGTCAGAAGGTTCCAGATTCAAGCCCCACTTCAGGGTGTCAGTGAAAACCCCAAGCTGAGACCAATAGCAAGATATTGCTGTATTGTTGATGTCTTTTGGATGACATGTTTCGATTGAAGCAAAGGGGATCAAAGGATATGGGATGGGAGAAAGGCAGGATCAGGCTACTGAGTTGGATGCTCAACCGTGGTCATAAGGAATGGCGATGTAAGTTCTAAGAGCCAAACGGCCTCCCTCTGCTCTCATTTTCTATGCTTCTACATTAAACCAAAGCCAAATCTGTTCGCACAGGTGGATGTAAACAATCCCCTGGTCCAATTTCAAAACAAAGCCGATGAGTGATCTGAGCCAATATTCATCCCCCAGTCAACTTCAGACAATCAAATTATCTGGACATTCTCACATTGCTGTTTGTGGGAGCTTGCTGTGCACAAAATGGCTGCCATGCGTCATACATTACATAAACATAGAACTGTGAAAAGCATGTTGAGGCATCCTGAAAGCCAAAGAGAAAAGTTGTAAAAATTCACGGCAAGTCAGGCAGCATCTGCCAAGAGTCCGGAAAGTTCTACAGGAATGCACATTTTTTTTCTTTTTCCATTGAATCCCTACAGTGCAGAAAGAGCCCATCGAGTTAGCACCGACCACTGGGATTTGAACCTGGGCCATTGCTGCTTCCCATGCTGTTCAGTAGCTGAATCTGTACTATTGGTTCAGTCACATTGCCAGCCATTGTGAAACCAGAGGGCAACTTGTGATGTTTGTACTATGTCAAACGTTATACAAAATGTCTGTTCTACAGCTAGCTTCACCCGGCACAGTCACAAACCACACACACACACACACACACACACACACACACACACACACACACACACACACACACACACACACACACACACCCCCCCCCCATACTCACACACACAAGCCCACATACAAACCAGACATACACACACAAATCATACACACGCAAATGCATGCACAAATCAGACATACTTACACATGCCCACACATAAATCAGTCATACACACTCAGACTACTCAAACAGAAACCAAACATGAGGCATACACAAACTACACGTGCACATTCACACACCATACATAACCAACACACATATAAACCATGGATCATATAAACACCATACATTCACACAAATTTACACAGATTACACCACACAAACATCTCACCCCTGCACTGTCCCCCCACTATATACACTCAAGCCATACACAACACAAACACTCCACATAGACAAAGCCCTACCTCTTCCCTCCAACAAGTACACACACACACACACACACACACACACACACACAACACACACACACACACACACACACACACACACACACACACACACCACAACACACACACACACGATGGGGCTCAGAGAGATGCCGATGGGTTTAACAGCATCAACTTGTCTTTTACAATTCTTTAGACTGTGTAGCCAATCAGTCCCTCCCTTTGGTATCCAAAGGAAAGTGGTCCGAAATCAGCTCTCTGGCCACCAGACAGAGGTGATTATTTGTTACAACCTGCAGCTTATGTTTTTCCCAATCTCTGAATAATGCTGGAATCTTCTTAATGACTTATACCACAAAGTTCAATCTCTGACCTTTTTTCACACAATGCAGGGGCCAAACATGAAACCTATCCAATCTCCATTTAAAGTTGCAGAGATCTCAAAGGAATAATATACTCATTTGTACCAATGCCAATTCCAAGCCATGAGTAATATTTCTCGAGGGATCACAGATATGAATAGGATGATATTATAATGCCTTAGAGCTAACAACTGACAGCTTTATTGCATACTCAAGGTCACTTTATCATTCCCTGGGGCAAACCAGCAGAAAACTGTCAATATGTTTTGATTGCTTCGGCTTTGTTATAATAAACCTTATCAAAAACCTGCAAATGCTTCCAGTCACTTCGACTCTACAGCTGGTTCCGTCACTGAGAAACCACAGAGAAAAAGCAGCAAGTCACCTCGGCTGAAAGGAGACATCGACACATAGAAAATAGAGGAGAGAGGCCATTCGGCCCTTCGAGCCTGCTCTGCCATTCATTCAGATCATGGCTGACCATCCAACTCAATGGCCTGATCCCATTTTCCCCATGTATCCTTTGACCCCTTTTGACCCAGGTGCAATATCCAACTTCTTGAGAACATATTGTGCGAGGTTTTACTGCCTTGCTCGACCCAAGGCTGGAAAATCCTGCCCAAGGTCACAGACCTTCCCGCTGTCTCCCCCCTCCCATTCCGATTCCCGTGGCGAGGGACGGACAGTGGTTAACGCTGCTGCCTCACAGCACCAGGGACACAGGTTCAATTCTGGTGACAATATTTTGGCCTCAACTGCTTTCTGTAGTACTGGATTTCTTACAATAAGACTCACAACACTAAGTTAAAGTCCAACAAGTTCATTTGATAGTAAACCCACAAGCTTTCAAAATGCTGTGTCTTCGCCAGGTGAATGAAAAGTTTCCACTCACCTGACGAAGGATTAGTGTTCTGAAAGCTTGTGAGCTTACTACAAATAAACTTTAATCTGGTGTTGTGAGACTTCTTACTGTGTTTATCCCAGCCCAACGCCGGGATCTCCACATCCATACTGGATCCTAATAGGCTTACAGGTCTCCGGGTGAAGAAATATTTTCTTGTCTCAGTCCTGAAAGGTTTACTCCATTTCCTTAGACATGACCTCTAGTTCTGGACTCCCCCACCATTGGGAACATCCTTCCTGTATCTGCCCTGTCTAGTCTTATTAGAATTTTATAGCTTTTTATGAGATCTCTCCCTTTCCCCTCAATTTTCTGAATGCAAAGAAAGTAAGGTTGAGAGATCACAATTTTGATGACCAGAGAGTGAATGTGTTACTGTTGAAAATTGTACATAAATGTTGCTTGTGAGCACTACACAAAATATCCACTGCAGTTCCTATATTACAACTATGACTACACTTCAAAAGGGCTTCGTCAGATGTCAAGTGCTTCAGAATGACTTGTGGTTGTAAAAGGTGCTCATAAATGCAAACAGAATCACAGCATTGTTACAGTGCATTTGGCCCATCATACCTGTACTGGCTATCCAAAAGAATATCACGACAGTGCCATTTCCCTGTTTCAATCCCTTACTACTGCACATTGTTTCTATTTAAGCAACCTTCTCATGCCTTCTTGAATGTCTTAATTGAACCTGCTTCCACCACATTCCCTGGCAGGGCATTGCAGACCCCAACCATTCACTGTGTGAGAAAGGCTTTTCCCACATCACATTTTCTTCTTTTTGCAAATCACTTTGAATCTGTGTCTTCTTGTTCTTAATTCTTTTATGAGTGGGAACAGTTTCTCCCAATCTATTCTGTCCAGCACTTTGATAGAGGTGATTTTAAACATCTCTATCAAATCTCCTCTTAGCCTTCCTTTCTCCGAGGAGAAAAATCCCAATCTCTCTAATCCTGATAATTGAAGTTTCTCATCCCTTAAACTTCTCTGCACTCTCTCTAATGAATTCATATCCTTTTTATAGTGTGGCACCCAGAACTGTACACAATGTTCCAGCTGAGATCTAACTATATGTTTGTATAAGTTCAGCATAACCTCCTTGCTCTTGTACTCTATGCTCTATGCCCAGAATACTATAAGTTTTATTAACTGCTTTCTCTACCTGTCCTACCATTTTCAATGTTCACCCAGGTCCCTCTATTCCCGCACCCCCTTTTATCGTACTATTATTTTATGTTTTCTGTCAATATTCTTCCTACCAAAACGTATCACCTAATGCATCATCTCTTATTCTTGATGAGACTCAACAAAGCAAACTGTGGGGAGAAGAAAGCATCTTGGGAAGAACAAGTAAGAAAACTCCAGAGAATTCTTTGCAATATCAAAGATTCGGGAAATTTGGCATGTCCGCTACAAATCTTACCAATTTTTACTGATGCATCATAAAAAGCATTCTTGCTGGTTATATCACAGTTTGGTATGGCTCCTGCTCTGCCTAAGATTGCAAGAAACTACAAAGGATTGTGAACATAGCTCAGTCCATCACTCAAACCAGCCTCGCATCCATTGACTCAATCCACTCTTCCCACTACGTGGAAAAAACAGCAGCCAATTTAATCAAGGATCCTACGTACCCCAGACATTCTTTCACTTCTTCTGTTGGGAAAAAGATACAAAAGTCTGAAAACACATAGCAAACGACTCAAGAACAGCTTCTTCCCTGCTACCATCAGATTTTTGAATGGACCTGTCTTATATTAAGTTATCTTTCTCTCCATCCTAGCTCTAACTGTAACATTCTGCATCCTCTCCTTTCCTGCTCCCAAATGTACTCTATAATAGTATACTTTGCATATATAGCTTGCAAGGAACAATATTTTTCACTACATACCAATATATGTAACAATGATAAATCAAATTAAATCAAAAAGTTTAGAGCTTATTTATTAGTGTCACAAGTAGGCTTACATAACACTGCAAATTGCCACACTCCAGCATCTGTTCGGGCACACTGAAGAAGAATTTAGCACGGCCAATGCATCTAACCGGCATGTACGATGTAGAGGCAGCTTACACAGTGTGGGCACTGGACAGAGTGATGTTAATGTCCCTTTAAGAAAGATTTCTTTAAAATAATGTTCATTGCCTTAGGTAATGTCATTGGTGGGAGGAGAAAAGAAAATTGTGTGCCTGTCAAGTGCCAAAGGTTGTTTTTGGTTTCGTTTTGACTACAGTGTTAAAAGCTTAGCTGAAAGAAGTCTCTCTCTCTCTGTTTTTGTTTTAAAAGTTTTGCCAGTTAGCTGAAAGTACAACTTGTTTGCCATCCTGCAGCAAAAAATCTGTGCTTTGGGGAACTGAAGTCTACAAGCTGCTCTTAAGTTTTCAAGATCATTTGAAATCAGCATTCAACCCAGGGAACTACATTCCAGTATCATGTGAGCTTTAACCTGCGCAGTGGTAAATCTGATTAAGTGAGTTTGTTTATTGGATTTTGGTTTTAATTGGAACACGTTGGAGGTATTCATTAAGAATAATATAGAAGCTGTTTGTTTTTTATTTGTAATCGATAAATGTTGTTGCTAATTTTCTTACTGTACATATTAACTACATGCTTAAATAGTAACAAGCCTCACAACACCAGGTTAAAGTCCAACAGGTTTATTTGGAATCAGGAACTTTCAGACACTGCTCCTTCATCAGGTGACTCATCTGATGAAGGAGCAGTGCTCTGAAAGCTCGTGATTCCATATAAACCTGTTGGACTTTAACCTGGTGTAGTGAGATTTCTTACTGTGCCCACCCCAGTCCAACGCCGGCATCTTCACATCATATCGTTTTAAATAAACTTTGTTTGATAAAAGCTCCCTAGTGGGTCACTTGAATCATAACTGAAGTGAAACATCTCATGTTTATCTTGGTCAAATTCAATGTAAAAAAAAACTTATGGTCCAGGCAGGATTCATAAAAGACTTTGGGGTTTCTGATCTGAACCATAACAACAGATTGAATTTCAGTCCATTTCTGATCTGCAAGACAATCTGATACTGATAATATTGCAACATACTCACTACGTCACATAAGAGGTTGACACAGAGAGAAAGGTAAAGGCAAGAGGTGAGAGAAAGATTGACTATCACAATTATGGTAATATTCGGTATAGAAGCACAGTAACGATCTTTACTATGGATGGGAAAACATTTAATTGAAAATCACTGCCCATTGATCTCAAATCAAATCCAGGCTGACTGTTGTAATGTTTCCCCTCATGGGAGACAGAACTAGTTTAAAAATAAGGGGTCTCTCGTTTACGGTGGAGATGAGAAGTTTTTTTTAAATCTCAGAACAATGAGAATCTTTGGAAGTCTTTCCCACAGGGAGCAGTGGAGGCAGGGTCACTGAATATTTTGAAGGCAGAAGGTTCTTGACTGAAAAAGGGTCAAAGATTATTGGGGAAAGATGGAATGTGGAGATGAGGTAACAGTCAGATCAGCCTTAGTCTTATTGAATAGTGGAGCAGCAGGCTCAAGGGGCTGAATGGTCCACTCCTACTGCTCATTTCTATGTTTGTATAATGATCAGCAGCATTAACTCTTTTCTCTCTTTGATAAAATTACTGTAACTCCAACCCCTTTTAATAGTTCTTACTGGACAGGGAGAGTCAATGATCAGGTAGTGGAATGGATGTGGTTTGGAGAGACCTGGAGGTGCATTAGAAACTGGAGAGTGGCAGTGGCACGGTGGCACAGTGGTTAGCACTGCTGCCTCACAGCGCCAGGGACCCGGGTTCGATTCCTGGCTTGAGTGACAGTCAATGCGGAGTCTACATGTTCTCCCCATGTCTGCGTGGGTTTCCTCTGGGTGCTCCAATTTCCTCCCACACTCCAAAAAACCTGGGTGCAGTGGCCATGCTAAAATTCTCCCTCCGTGTACTTGAACAGGCGCCAGAGTAGGAGATTTTCACAGAAGATTCATTGCAGTATTAATGTAAGCCTACTTGTAACACTAATAAATATGCTTTAACTAAAGGCTAATATTCCATTTGCTTTCCTGTTTTACCAGCATGTTAGCATTGTTATTCAGGTAGGCAGGTCACTCTGCATACTAACATTTCCCAGTCTCTCACCATTTCAAATCAAATCTGCTTTTCTTTATTTTCTAGTGAAGTGCATCAATTCTCACATTATATCCCAACTGCCACTTTTTCGCTCACTCACCTAACTCTGCAACCTCTTTACACCCTTCTCAAAGCACATGTCCCCTCCTGGTCTGCTATTATCAGCAGACTTGGAACAATTTTGCTCATTTCAATCATCCATATTGTGGCTCAGTGTTAATGGGAGTTTTGTTTTTTGACCTGGATTCTGAAGAGTGAGATTTGTGAAGGAGTTCAGATGCTTTATTAAAGCAAACAATGTTTCCAGCATCACCTTGGACAAAGTGTAATCATTAACCCACGTGCAGTGCGCAAACATTTGGCTGCACCAGGCAGCTGGTGTGTTTTGCTACACAGTGCCATTGTACCATACCACGCAATTCAGCCTTGGGTCATTGTCTGTGTGCAGTTTTGCATGTTCTCTCCCTATCTGCGTGGATTTCCTCTGGGTGCTCTGGTTTCCTTCCACAGTCCAAAAGATGTGCAGGTCAGGTTGATTGGCCATGCTAAGTTTTCCTAATGTTGGGAAATTAGCAGGGTAAATATGTGGAGTTACGGGAATAGGCCCTGGGTGGGATTGTGTTTGGTGCAGACTCGATAGACCGATTGGCCTCCTTCTGCACTGTAGGGATTCTATGGAAGTATTAAAGTTCAAACCGCCCAGGGTCTGTGCTGAGGCAGATTGCATCAGCCAGGTTGCAACACAGATTCAAGAATTGGCCGCAACTGCCCTGGATTATGCAGGGTGCTCCCAGATATCTCGGTCCTGATGAGCACACGCACACTTCAGAATTGTTCACTTGGCTTCGTGACAGTCTTCTCACCTCAGTAAAATGTGGCTTTTAGCCCCGGTCCACAACTGAAGCACCTAAATCCAGGCTGACACTTGAGTGAAATACTGACGGAGTGCAGCATTTTTGGAGGAACTGGGTTTCAGATGAGTTGGTAAACCGAGAACTGGGGGTTGGGGAATGCACCTTATGCAAAAGATCGTGCACGAAAACAGACCATTCAATCCAACTGAGCTTCCATGGCATTCCTTGGATTGTTCTCCCAGTATTGTAGTCTACTTTTGTTCCTCAACCCACACAATTTAAATATGTCTGTCTAGTTAATTAATCAACATTTCTTCTCCAAAGTCCATAAACATGCTTCCCCCAACAACTCCCCACCAAGCCCACGTTCATCTTTCTCAAAACTCTGGGTGGAATTCTCCGTCTGCGCTGGTCTAAAAGTCAGAAATTCCCATCCAACTGTCAATGGGCCTTCACATTGTCCGCAAACCGCCCACTACAATTCCCGTGGTGAACGGTGTGGGAAAATTCTGGCCTCTACATTTGAAACACTCTAATCATATTTCCACCTCTGTCACAATACCAAAAGGATTCCTATTAAAGTCAAACATGACATGACTGTGGCTATCCCTCATTGTCCTGTTTGACCTTTATAGGTGGTATGGTGGCACAGTGGTTAGCACTGCTGCCTCATACTGCTAGGGAGCTGGATTCGATTTCCGGCTTGGGTCACTACCTATGCGGAGTTTGCCTGCTCTCCCTGTGTCTGTGTGGGTTTTCTCCCACATCCCAAAGATGTGCAGATTCGGTGGACTGAAAGTGCTAAATTGCCCCTTAGGTCTGAGGGACCAGCTAGGATAAATGCATGGGGTTATGGGCAGAGGAGCTGGGTGGGATGTGGTCGGTACAGACTCAATGGGCCAAATGACCTCCTTCTGCGCTGTAGGATTCTATGACTTGTCTGCCTTTGACACAGTTGACCATGCCATCCTCCTCAATGTCTTCCCTCTGTCATCGAGCCGTGGAGGACTGTATTCACTCACTTCCATTCTTATCGACCAAATCGCAGCCACAGGATCACCTACAATGGCTTATTTTCCTCCTCCTGTGTGGTTACCTCTGGGATCCCCCCAAGGATTAATCCTCATCTTCCTCTTATTTCTCATTTACGTGCTGCCCCTTGGCAACAACATTGAAAATGCAGGGTCAGTTTCAGACATGCACTGCTCACACCCAAGTTCACCTGCGCACTACCTCTCCCAACTCCACCACTGCCTCAAATTGGCAGGTTGCTTGTGCAGCATCCACTCTGGATGAGCGGAAATTTCCTTCAACTAAATACCAGGAAGAACAGAGCCCAAAGCCATTGTCTTCAGTACTTCTCCCAAACCTCCTCCCTTGCCACAGACTTTGCCCCTCTCCCCGGCAATTGTTTGGGCTGAACCACACTCTTTGTTTTGTATTTGATTCTGAGATGATCTTCTGACTATAAATCCAATCCATCATGAAGAGGGAAGGGAGGCAATGGCAGACAGTAGATTTATTTATTAGTGTCACAAGTAGGCTCACATTAACACTGCAATGAAGCTACTGTGAAAATCCCCTAGTCGCCACATTCCGGGGCCTGTTCGGGTACACCGAGGGAGAATTTACCATGGCCAACGTACCTAACTAGCTTTCAAACTATGAGAGGAAACTGGAGCACCCAGATGAAACCCATGCAGACTCAGGAAGAATGTGCAGACTCCGCACAGATATTGACGCAAGTCGGGAATAGAACTTGGGTCCCTAGTGCTACGAGGCAGCAGTACTAAGCACGGTGCCACCGTGCTGCCTTTGCTATAGTTGTCACTGAACTAGTAATCCACAGAACCAGGATAATACTCTGGGGACCTGGGTTCAAATCCCACCATAGCAGATTTTGACATTTAAATTCAATTTAAAAATCTGGAAATCTAATGATGACCATGAAACCATTGTCAATTATAAAAACCTATAAACCTATATTAGGTTCATTAATGTCCTTTAGGGAAAGAAATCTGCCACCCTTAGCTGGTCTGGCTTATATGCGACTTCAGATTCACAGCAATGTCAATGACTCTTAAATGCCCTCTGAAATGGTGTAGTGGGGCAATTAGAGATGGGCAATAAACATTAGCCACATCCCATGAACGAATAAAAAGATGGCATTTTTCAACCTTGATAACATCATCCAATTCTCTGTCTCACTCATCCACTACTGAAACCCTCATTCATTCCCTTCTTACCTCCACACTCCATTATTCTAATGCTCCTCCGGCCAACCACCCATTTTCCACCATCCTTTACCATCACTGATTATCATCCCAAATTCTGCTACCCACTTACAAACTCACACCAAATCCAGTTACCCGATCACTGCCAGGCTCAGTAACTGCACCCAGTTGAGCAGCGCTTCAATTTTAAAAATCTCATCCTTATTTGCAATTCCTTCCATGGCCTCACTCCTTCCTATGTCTGTAACTTCTTCCAGCTCTACAGTTCACCAAGATCTCTGCAATCCTCCCATTCTTGCCTCCTATTTTAATCACTTTACCATTGGCGGCCGAGCCTAAATTCTTGTGTGTTCCTTCGCTCTCCACCTCTCCTCTTCCCTTTAAGTCGTAGCTTGAAGCCCTACCCTTTTGCCCAAGTTTTCGGTCTTCTGGCCTAATATCCCCTTAACGAGTGGTCTCAAATTTGGCTTTGATGATGTTCCTGCGAAGCATCTTGCGACACCTTACTATTTCAAAGGTGATGCATCTGCAAATTGTTATTGTTGCAAGCACCGATATCTCACTGCGAACTGTGCAAGCTGGTTGCCTGCAAATGAGTTATTATCATTGCCTACACAGTGACAGAGGAAACATTTCCCAAGCCGTTCACTGGTTCTAAATCGTCCTGTGACTTCCTCAGGTTGTGAAAGGTACCATACGTAAATGGGACTTCGTCCTTCCCTAAATAACCACTCCACCTTCAGTGATCCGCGTTTATTGAGCCCCAGTACCCCGAGGTGTTGCTTCAGGGAGAGTAAAGCATCCTTCAAACTGGGAGGGAAACCTCTGTTGGATTGACAGGTATGTAAATTAAAACAAATACAGCTGTAAATACAGAAGCTGACGGCTTTGCATGCTCGAGGGATTTCATTCTAATGAATAATCATTCCAAATCTTCTTCCCTTTAGACAAAGAGCATTGGAAGCCTCAACTGACAGGCTGAAGACAGATTGTTACACGTCTGCTTATAAATAAATCACAACTGCAGTGCCCAAATCGACACCAAAGAAATGGTAATGAGGTTCTGACATCTGCACCGCTCCCTGCGAGCTTTATTCTATATACCCTGAAAAATGCTTCTTGGGATAGTCACTTTGTGGGCGGCACTGTAGCACAGTGGTTAGCACTGCTCCTTCATAGTGCTGGGGACATGGGTTCAATTCCCCGCTTGGGCGACTTGCATGTGTGGAGTTTGCACATTTCCCCCGTGTTTGCGTGGGTTTCATCTAGATGCTCCAGTTTCCTTTCACAGTCCAAAGATGTGTGCGTTAGGTTGATTGGCTATGCTAAATTGCCCCTTAGTGTCAGGGGATCTAGCTAGAGTAAATATATAGGGATAAGGGGATAGGGGCTGGGTGGGATTGTGGCCGGTGCAGACTCTATGGACCAAATGGCCTCCTTCTGCACTGTAGAAATTTTATGATTCAATGGTCGGGGTTTAGACAGCTCAGCATTGCAGGATATCTGCAAATTCCCAAAAATCTCTAACAGAGCTCTTAATTTGTTTTTTTAAGACAGGAATCCCAAACTTTGCATTTGTACCTGAGCGAGCAAAGCTGGAAATAAATCACTGCTTAAAACCTTGCTCCCTGACCACGTGCTTGATCATTCATTCTACTTTGCTTCAGTCTCATTATGCTCCAGCTCCAGTAAAGCTTCAAAGGACATTCTTTTGCCATGTTAATCCTCAAGGATCCTATTAGCACTGAGTGAATTCAAGCCGATCTTTGACTCACACCCTTTCTGGCGTGATCCTGCACTTGTGAGAAGTCAGCAAACCCAAACCTCAAATTAAATTCTGGAATATCAACAGTTCTACAAGATAGCTTCCGTGTCCATTAGAGACAACATTTGGAAGACCCTAAGCAGCTCTTTTCCAAAAGTATCTTTCAATGGGATGTGGCATCATTGGCAAGGCCAGCACTTACTATCCATCCCCAATTATCACAATCGAGAAGCCTGCTGAATCATTTCAGGGGTCAGTTGAGAGTCAACCACATTGCTGTGGACTTGGAGTCACAAGTAGGCCAGACCAAGTAAGGATGGCAGATTTCCTTCCCTAAAGAACATTAGTGAGTCAGATGGGTCTTTCCAACAATCAATGATAGTTTCTTGGCCAAAGGTCGAAAATCTGGGCCCAAGCTGGCCAAAATTGAGTTACAAGGAGAGGCTGGATATTCTGGGACCTTTTTTCCCTGGAGTGTAGGAGGCTTAGGGATAATCTTATAGAGGTCTATAAAATAATAAGTGGCATAAATCAGCTAGATAGTCAACATTCTTCTCAAAGGTAAAACCAGAGGATATAAATAAAAGGTGAGAGGGGGAGAAATACAAAAGGGTCCAGAGGGACAATTTTTTCACATCAAGGGTTATGAGTGCCTGGAACGAGCTGCCAGAGGTAGTAGTAGAGACGGGTACAATTTTGTCTTTTAAAAAGCATTTAGACCCTAGGTGGATAGGATGGGTATAGAGAGATAGAATCATGAAATCCTACAGTGCAGAAAAATTTAATTCAGTCCACCGAATCTGCACCAACCACAATTCCACCCAGCCCCTATCCCCATAACCCTATGCATTTACCTCAGCTACCTGACACTAAGGAGCAACTTAGCATTGCCAATCCATCTAATCCGCACAACTTTGGAGTGTGGTAGGAAACGAGCACCCTGAGGAAACCGACACAAATACGGGAGAGTGCGCAAACTCCACACAGACAGTGACCCCAGGCCAGAATTGAACCTGGGTCCCTGGCACCGCAAGGCAGCAGTGCTAACCACAGATAACCACCTTTTGGAACAAACGCAGGCAATTGGGATTAATTTAACGTTAAAAGAAAGGTATCATGGACAAGTTGGGCTGAAGGGCCTGTTTCTATGCTGTAAACCTCTATGACTCTAAATTCATCTCCCTTTCAAAACTCCCCAAATTAAAATGGGAAATCAGACTCTATGCAGAATGCAACATCATTATAACTTTTGCCCTTTGTCCGAGCTTGCTCTGTGCATTGTAGCTGCCACGTTGACTTTGTTTAATGTGGGTCAACCGAGTATTTGTGTTGGAGGATCTCCATGTTTGGTTATTTTGGGATGATTTTAATTCTTTGCGGTATTGTCCACATTTATGTTTCAGGGTGAACATGCTTTGTGCCATTAACTTCCTGATGCTTCTTCAGAAACAAATTTACACTCAGAGAGACTAAAGCATGCGGTATTAAGTAGTACAGGTTAAGTTTGTTTTTAGGGCAAAGGATAATGGAAAGATGGTGTTTGCAGTGTCAAAATTAGAAGTTGGATAGAGATTAACCAGAAGAAATTTTGTGAAGATAAACCCAAGCCTGTGACAAGGGAAAAACTCATTTGAGACTACATTCTATCCATGTCCCTGTACACTGCAGAAACCGGGACAATAGTAAAGATCTGTAGAAGAAGCTAAAGACCTTTGAAATGTAGATGTTACAACGTATGCTAAAAAAAAATCCATAGAAAACTACGAGACAAATGAAGGACTGTGTGAAATTGCAACAGCAATAAGAAATACTGAAAGAAAATAATGGCCTTGAACTGTGCATGTTGCAACATGCAATAATGTCAGGCAGCTTAGTGGAACATTGGTTAGCACTGCTGCTTCACAGCATCATGGACCCAGGTTCAATCCCAGCCTCAGATAACTGAGAAGAATCATAGAATCCCTACAGTGCAGAAGAACGCCATTCGGCCCATCAAATCTGCACTGACCGCAACCCCCCCCCCACCTCGGGGCCCTATTTCAATAACTCCACATATTTCCCCTGCTAATTCTCTCTGACACTACGGGACAATGTAGAATGGCCAATCCACCTAACCCGCACATCTTTGGTCTGTGGGAGGAAAGCAGAGTACAGATGCGGGGAGAACGTGCAGACTCCACACAGATAGTGACCCCAAGGCCAGAACGGAACCCAGGTCCCTGTGCTGTGAGGCAGCAGTGCTAACCACGGTGCAACCATGCCGCCCCACGTCTGTGAGGAGTCTGCGTGTTCTCCACATGCAGTGGGATTTCCTGTTTCCTCCCATAGTCCAAAAGGTATGCTAGTTAGGTGCAATGGCCGTGCTAAATTCTCCTCAGTGTACCCAAACAGGCGTCAGAGTGTGGCAACTAGGGAATTTTCAGTAACATCAATGTAATGTTAATGTAAGCCTATTTGTGATTCTAATAAATAAATTATAAAAAACTTATTTTGGCCATTTAATCAAAGCTAAGAAGTTATAGAAATCTCTGGCAAAGGGCAGCAGAAATGGGGCTCAACCTAGATTGGATGATTGACATGACAGAGCAGTTAAAGGCGAGTTTAGAAGTACTGTGCAACATGATATACCAAGCAACAGATTATTATACGGGTACAAGCAGCAGCAAGAAAGATTAAAAAGACGGTTGTCATGATCACTGTTTCTCGAAGATCTGTCACGAGGATGAATTTCATCAATCGCTAGAACCTGGTGTTTTGTGATCCAAATCAAAGCTACAACTCCTGGACTGCTTGCCTTCTCACTGCAATGATATTGACTTTTCTTTCTGGATATTGCAGGGCTGAAAAACACCTAGCGCCAACAGCCACAAACCGGGATTTGCAGTGGCCTTGCAATTTAAGCAAAAGAAAAATGTCCTTCCTCAAGGAGCAGCTGAGGAGGCAGTGTGGGTCCAGAATATTTCATATTGCTTCGCGAAGACAGTGCCAACAGCAAATTGCATTTGTGTAGCAGCTTTAAGACATCCCCAAATCTGGGGCTACTTTGTACTGACTGACTAAGTTGGAATCTGGAAAACTAGGGCTGAATTTTCCCATCCCGCCCGCCACAGGATATAGACAGTGCAAAGGTCTGTTGAACAGGATTTTCCAGTCTTGGGGGTGAGCGCGACTGGAAAATCCCCCCTCTGAGAGTCAGGTTTAACCTGTTATGTTCAATTTCGATGGTTGCAGATTTGTGAGTGCAATTCCACTCATGAATGTCCAGAAGCCAATTTTAAACCACAAAGCCTGTCTCATGTGTGCTGGACTCCCTGAATCCAAGTTAAGCAGCCAATATTGAAGTAGCTCGGGGCTGACATTTGAGCATGTGAAGCAGTGGTGATGAATTTTGGCTCAGATCTCAAGTTGCATTTCCACAGCATTATTCAAAGAGAAGGGATCCCTCCTAGCCAACGTAAATAAAGCAAATCACTGCGGATGCTGGAATGTAGTTTAAAAGTAGCTTTTGGACACTCATGAGTAGAACTGCACTCACAAATGTGTGACCATCGCGACTAAATGCAACAGGATAAACCTGACTCTCAGAGGCTGTGTGTGTGTGTGTGTGTGTGTGTGTGTGTGTGTGGAGGGGGGTGGGGGGTTGAAATGGGTTGGTAGTGGGGTGGTGCCTCAGCCATGCTCACCCCCAAGACTGGAAAATCCCGCCTCAGAAACTAAAGCAAAAGCTTTGACAAAAGGTCATCTGGACATCAGCCATTTACTTTCCTCACAGATGCTGCCAGACCTGCTGAGATTTTCCAGCATTTTCCTCTAAGCCAACATTCCTCCCTCAGCCACTAGCAGCCAAAAACAGATTAGCTGACTAACTCATGGCATGGTACTGGCCGAGAGCATTTGCTGTATTAGGTACTCGTGGATCTGAGTTAGAAGGTCGTGGGGATCAAACTGCACAGCAGAAGATGGAGCACATCAGAGCAGCCCGGTAGCACAGTGATTAGCACTGCTGCCTCATAGCGTCAGGGACCAGTGTTCGATTCCTGGCCTCAAGTCACTCTCTGTGTGGAGTGTGCACATTCTCCTATATTTGCGTGGGTTTCCTCTGGGTGTTCCAGTTTCCCCCTCACATTCCAAGGATGTGTGGGTTAGGTGGATTAGCAATGCTAAATTGCTCCTGAGTGTCAGGGAAACTAGCAGGGTAAATACGTGGGATTATGGGGATAGGACCTGGGTGGGATTATTGTTGGTGCAGACACGATGGGCAGAATGGCCTCCTTCCCCATTACAGAGATTTTATGACTTGATGCTAAGCTGAGGGTGTGCAGCACTGTTGGAAGTGCGAACCTCCAGACAAGATGTTAAAATGAGCCCCCAGCTGCCATCATTTGGACAGGAAGATCTAAAGACACTGTTCTGAAAAACCGGAAGATGTTTCCTACTGTCCTGGTCAATATTTATCTCTCAGACAATATTACTAAAGCTGACCTTCTAGTCATTTATTTGTCTGCTCTGTTTCCTACATTACAACAGTGATTAAATTTCATTCAATGCAAGTATTTTAATTTTTCCTTCAAATAAGTAAATAGTTTCACAGTCCCCGATTATCATCACATTCAGAATATAAACTGTCCACTAGCAAGGTAACGTCTCTATAACTCTCTGGCACAGCTGAACATATTGAAGACTACAATCACCCCAGGGGAGCTGTTAACACTTCAATAAAAGGGGCAAGTAGCAAAAGCAACCCCGAAGTATTTAAAGTTGCAATATGAACAACAAACAGCCTAGAATTCCATTCCATTCATTTACCAACTCAAACTTCAGCAGTAGGCACAAAGCTATCCTTAGGCTTTGCCAGGATGTTAGTTTTGGTTGTGACATTTTGGCAAACAAAAAAGCACCATTGTCAACATGGACCCTTAAAGTAAAACATCCCAAGGCTCTTGAAGCAAAGCAACTTTACATGTAGAGACACCCTAAGGTGTGCTCGACGGACTGAATGGCCTCCTTTCGTAGTGTAGGGATTAGAGTCCTAGAAGTTCACGGCATGGAAATAGGCCCTTCGGCCCAACTTGTCCCTGCTGCCCACTTTTGTTTTAAAACACTATAATTGTCCCAATTACCTGTGTTTGGCCCATATCCCTCTACAGCCATCTTACCCATGTAACTGTATAAATGCTTTTTAAAAGACAAAATTGTAGCCGCCTCTACCACTGCCTTTGGCAGCTCATTCCAGACATTCACCATCCCCTGTGTGAAAATATTGCCCTTCTGACCCTTTTGTATCTCTCACCTTAAACCTATGCCCTCTAGTTTTACATTTCCCTATCTTTGATTTCTACGATTCTATGCCAGTAAGATGAAACTAGAGTTAGAAGGAGATACTTTAGACGCTGGGGCTAATGACAGTGGTTAGGATTAAAGGTTAAAAGGAGACTTAATCATTTTTTGAAATCATAAAGTGTTTTGATGGATCAGGATTATTTCCTCTGGTTGGCAGCTGATCACACAGTTTAAACTGATCACTGAGACAGCGAGCAGAAAGGTTAGGGAAATGTCTTTAACAGAAGATTGCTGAAACATGGAAACCTTTGTTTAAAGTAGGGGCCTTTCATTCCTTTAAGGGAAAACTAAATGGATATTTGAAACTGTTACAATCAGATAAGAGACCAGTAACTCTTTTGTTGAGAGTAGACAATATTTGAAACCCCAGTTTCACACTAGGAGAATGATGCCACAAGGTTCCATGGTTTTAAACCAACAAAATAAACTTCACTGCACAGAGTGAAAAAAGTAAAACTTTTACTCAAAAGTAAAAATAAACAGATTATCTATCTTATAAGCTAATATTGGGAATGATCACGAGGTGAGAATGAATTAATGTGTAAACGGAGATCAAACACACCACACTTCTCATTAAATGACAGCTGTGACCAAAACCGATCCCATGGATTTCTTAGCAACCCATCCAGATGCCAATCACCACCCAGTCAGAAAATCTCATTAAATCACTGCCCCCCTCACAAGAGACATCAATTCCTCATTTTCAAAAAAATCAATCCTCAGAATTCCTCAGTTATTGCTCTGACTCAATGACTAGTCAATCTCTTCTCCTGAGACTGCATTCCATGGGATTCACAAAGCTGCACATCTTCTCATGCTGTTGCAGGGGTTGGTCTAAAAGCACTATGACTGTGGTTAGCCAATATACAAAGTCAATGCTTTTCAGCACATTCTATTATGGAGGATTACAGCACAGAAATGAGCCATTTGGTCCAACTCCATATGAGCTTCATTTCAGCCAACCTTATCAGCACATACCTTATCACCAACCTTATTGCCATTCCTTTCACACACATGCTTATCTAAATTTCCACTTAAAAGCTCTCATGCTGTTTGCCTCAACTAACTCCACTTCTAAACATTCCCTGGATAAAGAATTTTCTCCTAGATTTCCCTTTGGGTATATTGGTACCACCTTATAGTGACGGTCCCTAGATTTGGACTCACCCATAAGTGGCAGTATCTATTCTCCACCTACCCTACCAAAACATCCAATAAACATTAGACCTTTATTAACCTACCCCTCAGTCTCCTCTTTCCTAGTGAGCAGAGCTTGACCTGTTCAGTCTTCACTTCCTGTTAATATTTATAAATATTATGTGTGATTGTTGTTGAATCTTTATTTGTTGCATAACAGTTGCACCTCCATTCTTCCCCAAAGTTTTAGGTATGGTTTTCATACAGCTCCTTGCTTTCTTGTTCCAACTACTGATTAACTGAAACATAGTTAGAAAACTGCACAAGTTAATCAACAAATTGTGGGATAAATTAAAAGGCAGCCCACCGAAATGGATACTGCATCAAAGTAAACAGAATCTCAAGGGAGATATCAGAGGTGAGCGTGTGTGCTCTGCTCAAAGCAAGAGTGAAACTAAGACTGATTCGCATGACACATTTCCCTTCTAGTGATGGTCATTCTGATATCCCTTAAAGATTAGAACAGGACCTATCCAATGGTGACCAAGGTTAAGGGACTAGCCAATATTCACCCCTCAACCAACATCACCTGGTCATTATAACGTTGTTGTTCATGGGATCTTGCTCTGTACAAAATGGCTGCTAGCATTTCTTACATTTGAAAAATGCGTGCTTTGGAATGCCCCAAGGTGCTATATAAATACATGTCTACCTATTGTTTTATTTTTAAAAGCTCTGTTTTGCTGCGTAAACCACAACGATTTGGCAACATCCTTCAGGAAAAGGAGTCTGCCGTTCCCATCCAGTCTGGTTTACACATGATTCCAGCCACACATGGGGTGAATTTTCCTGTTCTGACAGGGGAGACAGAGCGGGCAAGGCGTGGACCATGAAAAGGTCCACTGATCTCGGGCAGGATTTTCCCATTTCAGGGCGCGAGAGGCCAGATTATCCCGCCCATTATGTGGTTCACTCTGAGAGTGGGCTGTCACTTCTACCTTACTAGTGCTGCCCACATGTCAAGGGCAAATTCTTATTTTATCAAGAAAGCACGGCTTATTCTTTACCCAAAGGGTGGTTCGGGAGTGGAATGCCCTGCCTGCAGCGGTTGTAGATGCGCCAAGTTTGGTGGTGTTTAAGAGGTTAGTTGATAAGTATATGGAAGAGAAGGGAATGGTTTAGTTTGGAGGGGCATTGCTTTTTATATTGGTCGGCGCAACATCGAAGCCGAAGGGCCTGTTCTGTGTTGTAATGTTCTATGTTCTATGTTCTATGTTCTATTTTGTCAGTTATTGTATCGATCGGGAGTGAACAGAAAGTCGAGGCACAAAGGGCTTCAAGAACAATTTTCTCTTCATGTGCCCCCCCCCCCCTCCCAACACCCTTGTGTGGATTATCCGTGCAACACACACAAACTGGCTGAGCAGAATCTCTCAGTGAAAGATTTGAAAAGAAGGAATGCAGCAAGGAATGTGTGTGAAACATAGTGCCCCAAAGAATCAGGGGGATGGGAGATGAAGAGAATGTGTTCTAATCCATCAGGGTTGTTATGATTTGAAGTGCATTGCCTGAAAGGGCGGTGGAAGCAGATTTTCAGACTTAACGAGGTTAAAAAAAAATTGCCAGGCTGTGAGGAAAGAACAGGGGAGAAATATCAACAGTGACAAGGACTGGCTTCAGGCTCCAAACATCATGGAAAATAATGCGACCTGAGGCTATCAAAAGCAGAGACATGTTACCGCAATGAGTATGGGGTAGTGGCATAGCACTAGGATCTCAGGATTATTTTTCATTTGTTCTCAACATACCGATATTTATTACCCACCTCCAGTGACCCTGAAGCAGGTGCTAATGATGCTTCCGCAGTGCTGTTCAGGACAGAGGTTCTGGACTTCCAAACAATAGTGGCCAAATCTCGGGAATAAGATCATCAGCATAAAGAGGCTGAACTATATATGACCTTCGCTGGGCTTTCCCCATGAGGAACCTGAATTTTTACAGCAACTTTTACAGCCTCAGGATGTCCAAAATGTTTTATGGATAATTAGATAGTTTTGAAATGCACTCGCACCAATTCTCCAACAGGGTGCCTCATTCAGGCACTTTCCCCCACCGTATTCCCGTAATCCCACATCATAAATAAGGATGGTGACACACTGGTTAACTTATCACCGTGCCAGGGACCCGGGTTCAATTCTGGCTTTGGTCACTGTGTACAGTCTGCACATTCTCCCCGTGTCTGCGTGGGTTTCCTCCAGATGTTCAGGTTTCCTTCCACAGTCCAAAGGTGTGCAGGTTAGGTGGGTCGGCTATGCTAAATTGCCCCTTACTGTCCAAAGATGTGTCGGTTAGATAGATTGGCCATACTAAGTGTGTGGGATTATGGGGATAGGGTGACGGAAAGGGCCTGAATAAGGTACCCTGTCGGAGAATTGATGCACACATGATGGATCAAATGGCCTGCTTCCATACTAATGTTTTCCTATATGGGAGTCCAGAGTTAGAAAATGGTCAGAGAAGGACCTGGAATAAGGACAAATGTTTGTTACAGAAACCACCTTGTCTTTGGGAAACTGGGGGAAGCCCCCTGCACAGTTGAAAGGTGACTGAACGAGTGTCAGAATGGGCAAAGTTTTTGCAAGGGACCTTCTACCATACCAATGGCACTCATCGTGATAAGGTCAGGAATGGACGCAGATGGACAGAATGGTTGCCACCATTCAGATATCTGCATGAAGCAGCCAAGAGTTCTCAGCGAAACTCCCCTCTCCTCTTCGTGCTCAGTTTACATGAATTTGTGAAGGGAGAAAGTGTGACATCACCATGAGTTCAAGAAATGTATTTTTATCATTTATCATGGGCGGCACAGCAGTTAGCACTAGTGCTTCACAGCTCTAGGGACCTGGGTTCGATTCCCGGCTTAGGTCACTGTCTGTGTGGAGTTTGCATATTCTCCTCGTGTACGTGTGGCTTTCCTCCGGGTGCTCTGGTTTCCTCCCACAGTCCAAAGATGTGCGGGGTTAGGTTGATTGGCCATTCTAATATGACCATAGATGCATAGGTTAGAGTATTAGTGGGTAAAATATGTATGCATATGGGGATAGAGCCTGGATGGGATTGTGGTCGGTGCAGACTCAATGGGCCGAATGGCCTCTTTCTGTACTATAGGATTTCTATGATTTCTTATATGGGGTATGTTTAAAATTCGGTTCTGTTTTACAAGATGCCAATTTGTCTGCACTAGGCAGCACACTTACTGAGAATGCAAGCTAATGATTGATTTTAGCTTGAAGTGTGTTTGTTCTAGTCTGAGTTAATGCATTTTTATCTATGTTGGCTTTCTCCTGGGGTTTCAGAGTAGGGTTTTAATTAGGTTGATTGACAGGGGCAGAGTCACGTAAATGGACAGAGCTAAGCCTGCAGCAAAATCATACAGTTCTTCTTTTATTTTAGAACTGTCGGTTTCTGCATTGTCCTGAAAGAAGCAAGAGTACGTTTCTGACTTCTCTCCCTCTGTGGAGACTGCTTTTTGGGGCTGTTAGAAGACAGGGTTCTCTTGGTCTCTCTCTCTCCCTTTCTCTCCAGAGGTGTTCAAAAGACTATAGGACTGTTAACAAGTACAAGTCTGTGTGTCACGAACTGATTTTGAGGAGGCGTTTAAGTCTACAAGAAGAACATTGCTTGATTTGGAATTCATATAGACAAGCAGCCTAAGAATTGTATCCTGTCATGCTTTAAGTATTTCAACTGATAATCATTAAGCTAATTCATTTGCTATAGTTAAACAGTGTTGTTAAATAAACTTTGTTTTGATAAAAGCTTCCTCATGTATCAAGAGATTCACACCTGGAGTTGAACAGTTTATCCTCACCTAACGCCAAAATAGAAAAATTGTTGCGGTCTAATCAAGCGTCAGACATACTTCAGGGCTTCTGCACTGGTACCTTAACAAAGATCAGAGGAATTTCAACATTTAGACAGTGGGTCACTTCAGGTCAGGGTGTTGAAACCTAAATGTAAATGGGCTGCAATATAATTAAGCAAAAGCAAAGAAAATTACAGCACAGAAACAGTCTCTTTGGCCCTCCGAGCTTGCACTGATCGAAAAGGAGATAGGTTTTTATGACAATCTGGTTCATTTCATGTTCACCATTACGGATACCGGATATTGACGCCTGATTTTATTTACCTGGCGAGGCAATGGCCTAGGTGATGATCACCAGAATATTCATCAGAAACTCAGCTAATATTCTGGGGACTCAGGTTCGAATCCATAGCAAATAATGGAATTTGAATTTCTTTTATAATATCTGGAATTAAGAATCTACTGATGACCATAAAACAACTGTTGATTATCGGGAAAAACCATCTAGTTCACTAATATCCTTTAGAGAAAGAAACCTGCCATCCTTACCTGGTTTGGCCTACATGTGATTCCAGAGCCACACCAATGTGGTTGATTCCCAATGCCCTCCAAGGGAACTAAGGATGGATAATAAATGCTGGCCAACCAGTGATGCCCATTTCCCATGAATGAATAAAAGAATAATAATTTTATTTCATTTATTGGATTTACTCAAAGTTTTGTCAATCTCTTCATCAGAAATTTTTTTTTAATGTTCTATTCTTTCCAGGATTTTGGTTCTGATTGGATTGTATCCAACATTGAAATGCAAACCCACTTTCTCACGAACAAATTCAAGAAATACATTTCACCCATGTGTGAAGAAGCAATAGGGTCAATGTCACTTTGAGATCAGTACTTCTGAAAATTTCTCACTGTCTATTGAAAATAGACTGAGAGCATGGGGAATATGTGAACAGGAGCACAATTAATTTACACCTTATCTATAATCCCCGGGCACTTTGTATAGTAACTAAGCAAAAGCTCATGGAAAATGTACCAGATAGTAATGGAACCTTTTTATGAAGTTATTCATTTTACCACTTTAAATTCCTGCCACACATGAACTATCGCCACATGAGATAATCTGTTGATCCTGAGAAATTGCCGTTAATTTTTTAGATAGCTGATCAAAAGCCAATTGCTTTCTTTTCTCTCGAAGGTCAACAGAAGACATTGCACTCTGTACTGATGATAACCAGTTATTTTGTCCCCATCCCTTCCATTTTCATCTTCACTCACTCCCTTTCTTCTGAGAAGGACAACGCATGGTTGGTGGAGTGATGCCGCCAGATGTCACATCTATTTGTCATTGGGAACACCAAACTGGGCATGGCTCAGCTGGTCACACTCTTGCATCTGAACACCCACTCCAAGGATTTGAGCACCAAATCTAGGCTTTCCAGTGCAGCACTTAGGCAAGTACTGCACTATTGGGAATGCTGTTTTTCAAATGAAAAGGTCCTCGTGTCCCCTCAGATTGATGTAAAATATGCAAAAAAGAATTGCAGGCTTCTCTTATAGCTAATATTTATTTCTCATTCAACACCAAAATCTCCACTACTGCTTCTGGGAGCTTGCCATGTGTGAATTGGTTTCCACATTGCAAGAGTATTATTTCAAAAGAGTCCAATTGGTTATAAAGCACATTGCAATATGCTACATAAATGGACGGCGTGGTAGCACAGTGGTCAGCACTGCTGCCTCACAGCGCCAGAGACCCAGGTTCGATTCCCCGCCTCGGTCTGTGCAAAGTCTGCACATCCTCCCCGTGTCTGCATGGGTTTCTTCCGGGTGCTCTGATTTCCTCCCACGATCTGAAAGACGTGCTGGTTAGGGTGCATTGGCCATGCTAAATTCTCTCTCAGCGTACCCGAACAAGCGCCAGAATGTGTTGACTAGGGGTTTTCACAGTAACTTCATTGCAGTGTTAACGTTAGCCTACATGTGACACTAATAAATAAACTTTAAATTCAAGCCTCTCTTCCTAACGTATTGCCAGATTATCTGATCATGGCTGAACCAATAAGATTCTACGTTACCGTTTGCTAAGAGTCATTTTCTGACAGGGATCATGGGATTGAGATCAGGAGCATGGCACCTGAATTCATCTTTAACCCTGTTCTAGCCTTGGGCTAATAAGATCATAGGGGTGATTCTCCCATCCTGCTGCGCTGATTTATTAGCACAACGGGACAGGAGATTGAAGTGGAGCCAGATTAGCACAATCTGAACTGGGGGTCCAGCTCCAAGTGTCTCCCAGCTTCAAATTTTTCCAGCACCATCAGCTCTACACCAGACACAGGCACGGAGCTCTGTAATAGACACAGCGCCTATTTTAAACATGATTTGAATGGCATTAGTGGGCCTGGGACTGAAATCTCCCGGCCTGCTAGCCTCTCTGCACCCCAATCCCCAGCCGCCAGGAATATTTCACCTCAGCTGGGATTACTGTAGCTGCCATTCATGGGCAATTTCACTGGTGAAATTGAGACCCTCCCCCAAGAGAGTCAGGCACTATGGAAGGTGCCCCCTGGGCATTGTCACCTTGGCAGTGCCAGCCTGGGCCCCCAGTACTGCCCAAGGGTAAAGGTGTCAATGGCCTGTGGGCATCAGGTAGTGCCAAGGGGGTGAGGCCTCATGGGGTGGGGGGGGGCAATTGTCAATCTATAGTCAAGATTGGGGGGAAGGGCAACGAGGGAGGCCAATGTTTGGGGCTGGGCATTCGGGGTGCGGGGAAATAAAATCAGGGGTGGGGTTGAGACTGGCTCAGATATGTCCACGGCGGGGGGGCTCGGGCGGAGGGCATTGCGAGATTGTGGGATTGGCTAGCAATCAAGTTGGCTAACAGTGCAGAGAAACCGTGCGTGTGCTGATCTTGGCACTGACAGATCAGCGCATGCGCAGTGGCTCACTCATTATGTTGCTGGCATCTTCAGCAGGAGTAGGCACCCACCAGCATCATTCCCCACCCCCCCCAATCCCGAGCATTTTAAACAGAATGGGAGTGTGGCAGATTCCTCTCTCACTGAAAAAAAAGTGTGATTTACTCCAGGTTTCATGCAAATTCGACACTTAGTATGTTTTTGGGAGAATTCCCCGCCCCTCTCAGTTGTTGGAACCCAACTGCTGTTTTGGAGGACACCAGCAAACTCGAAAAGTCCGGTCACTTGCGTTAACAACCAGTTCCTTTCCTCCGGTTTCCAAAGAAACACACAGTGCAAAAATGATCATTAGTGAGACCAGGAAAGACAGTCACAGCTGCAATGAAATAATGAGAGATTTTGATTGCTTTCATTACTCTGTGAATTATATCACTGCTAGCTCGAGGCGACTTTACCACCTGCTGCTAGGCTGCTTCTGGAATCATGAATTTTACGCTGACTGTATTCTAATTGATTAGACTTCCATGGACAGTGTTTGTGCTGTTCAAAGCTAAGCCACATAATTGGATCCTCATTTATTAAATATTCATTAAGCACGCAGGAAATTGCACGTGACGTCCTGGTCATTTTAACCACGACAGCAATCTCAGCAACTCACTGCAGATATGCGTTGGGCGCAGAGACAGGGAGTGGGAGGCAGGTTGCATCGGAGGCTGATGCTAACATAAAAGACCACAGCTGCCTTGTAAGTAGGTCAATGTTATCCCGTTTCATTCCCTGCTTCAGCAGTGAAGATCCAGTGCCATCTTTCTTATAAAACAATGTACATCAGGGTATGGCTGGATTGGCTAAGGTTTTATTTTCACTCTTCGTGGGAAACTGGACAGAACCATGCAACGTGGTCCTCAAATATAACTCCACGCGAGAATCTGACCTATTTCCATAGCATCCCAACACTGCAGAAGGGGGCCATTCGGCCCATCAAATATGTACCGATCACAATCCCACCTAGGTCCTAAAACCCCACAAATTTATCCTGCTAATCCCCCCAATACTAAGGGACTATTTAGCATGGCCTATCAACCTAACCAGCATGCCTTTCTGACTGTGGGAGGAAACCGGAGCACCTAGAGGAAACCCACACAGACACAGGGAGAGTGTGCAAACTCCACACAGACAGTTTCCCGAGGCCAGAATTGGTGCTGTGAGGCAAAAGTGCTAACCATCGTGTTACCGTGCCGCCCATAATTTGTTTCTAATGGATTATTAATTTCACAATAGATTGCCTCGTGGCTATTCAACTAGAATACCCAAGTCTGAATTCTAGTCGAAATTAACTTGCAGGAAGTCATAGTGAAGTGATTATGGTCCATCCTGAGAAAATTAAAGGCCAGAGTTGAGATCTTAGTAGACAAGTTCCTGTACATTTGGTCAGTTTTGGTTAAGATAATGAAATCTATAAATAGTCAAGTGTTTCATTGTACCATAGAAAGCATTCTCTCTGGTTATATAACAGCTTGTTGTGGCTTCTGTTCTGCCCAAGACTGCAAGGAACTACAAAAGGACATGAACATTGCCCAATCCATCATTCAAACCAGCCTCCCGTCCATTGACTCTGTCTACACTTCCCACTGCCTCGGAAAAGGACCCCAGACATCCCAGACATTCTCTCTTCCCCCTTCTTCTATCAGGAAAAAGATACTCAAACTCCCATTGTTTAGGCCCTCCTTTATGGGGGTGGGAGGGAATATCGGGACTACAATCCATTTTAAAGTTGCATTAGGAAAATATGGGTACTGCACAGCCTGAATATCAGTCAGAAAGGCAATAGAATCTACAGTGGAGCAGGAGACCATTTGACCCATCGGGCCTGCACTAAACATGATCCCATCCAGGACCTATCTCCGTAACCCCATTCATTTACAGTCCTAATCCCCCTGACACTAAGGGGCAATTTAGCATGGTCAATCAACCTAACCCACAGATCTTTGGACTGCAGAAGGGAACCGGAGCACCCAGAGGAAACCCACGCAGACACGGGTAGAGGATGTAGATTCCACACAGACAGTCACCCGAGGCTAGAATTGAACACAGGTCCCTGGCACTATGAGGCAGCAGTGCTAACCACTGTGCTACCAAGCCAGCTATGTCAATTTGCTAAAGCCAGCTACAAGCTAGTGACGAAAGCATGCAACGCAGATACTGTGGCATGATTTCCATCAAGATGAATGGTGTGTCACTCTAATATTGGAATGCCCCAAACAAGTTCTGTTTCCGCATTGGGCTATGTATTTTGGTGAAATAACTTTATTTTGCTGACTCTATTGATAGGTTTCTTTGCAGAAAATAACATTTTGGAACTTAGCATATGAGCAATTTGAGACATGATATTATGTGGCAAGCATAGCATTCCTTGGGCATGAACAGGGGATATTTACCCCATGGCTCCCAAAGCTTGCCAACAATGTGGTTTCGCTCACCTCATGTCTGGGTCTGTTTAGACCAAGTGGGAAAGATTAGTCAACTGTGATTAGTCAGCAACTCCATTACTGTTGCATTTTGTGACTACTTGGATGGTGGAAGGAAAACTCATTGCTCCTCGAGTCTACCTTTGACTAGCAAGTCTGAGATTTTCATTACTGTGCACTTTCTATCCCATATTTATATGACTCATGGTGAGTAGGCAGGTAAGTGGAGCTGAGTCCACAAAAAGATCAGCCATGATCTTATTGAATGGTGGAGTAGGTTTGAGGAGCCAAATGGGCTACTCCTGCTCCTAGTTCTTATATATCCTCACTGGATGAAACAGCCTGGTCTCCAGGGAAATCATTAGGAGCTCTCTTCATGATCATCTGTGGCTGAATATTTCTATCCAACAGAATACTGCTGGAGATCCGACACACTATTCCATACGTATCAGCACAGACAAACGCAAGCGCCCATCCATCCTAGGACATGCCAGCTGGCTGCCAGCCCAGTTTATCTCTTGTGATTTCCAATACTGGCTTCCTACAGACTGGCATTCCCCACACCAGGAACATTGGATGTAGAATCCTTTGATTATCCATTCCCAGGATGTGAGTATTTCTGACCAACTCAGCATTTACTGGTGATAGCAATGTTACAGGTCACGAAGAGAGGCCGGGTTGCTATGGCAACCTGCATGTTATGGTCTGGCGTTATGGATAGTGATGGTAGAGGTCCAAAGTCCTTTACAGCACATGGATGACCACATGTCTCCCAACACTAACCGCCTGCCATTCATGTGTTGAAAGGATTTGCAGGATAGTTATTCACCTTCCTTAGCCATCAAGTTCTGAAGTAGGACTTAAACCTGCAGCTTCTGGCTCAGAAACAGGGACACTACGCACCACAAAGCATCCTAGCATTTATTTGATTTGATTTATTATTGTTAACATACAGTGAAAAGTATTATTTCTTGCACTTTACACAAACAAAACATACCTTACATAGAGAAGGAAAGGAGAGGGTGCAGAATGTAGTGTTACAGTCATAACTAGGGTGAAGAGGAAGATCAACTTCACGTGAAGTAGGTCCATTCAAAAGTCTGATGGCAGCAGGGAAGAAGATGTTCTTGAGGCGGTTGGTACGTGACCTCAGATTTTTGTATCTTTTTCCCGACGGAAGAAGGTGGAAGAGAGAACGTCTGGTGTGCGTGGGATCCTTAATTACGTTGGTTGCTTCGCCAAGGCAGCGGGAAGTATAGACAGTGTCAATGGTTGGAAGACTGGTTTGTGTGATGGATTGGGCTATATTCACAATCTTATGTAGTTTATTGTGGTCTTGGATGGAGCAGGAGCCATACCAAGCTGTGATAATAACCAGAAAGAATGCATTTTATGGTGCATCTGTAAAAGTTGGTGAGAGTCAGCTGACATCCCAAATTTCCTTAGTTTTCTGAGAAAGCGGAGGCATTGGTGGGCTTTCGTAACTATAGTGTGGCAAGGTGAGGGGGCCAGGACAGGTTGTTGGTGATCTGGGCACCTTAAAACCTGAAGCTTTTGAACCTTCCTATTTTGTCCCTTGTTGATATAGACAGGGGCACGTTTTCCACTATACTTCCTGAAATCAATGACAATCTCCTTGCTACCCTTCCCTAATTGTACACGAGAAGGTGGTAGTGAGCTGACTTCTCGAATACAGTTGTGTGGTTTCCGAGGCAATTGCAGAGATTACCACATTGTAAACCACAAATGACATACAGATCAAACTGTGTAAGGACCAAAGATTCCCTTCCCTAAAACCAGATGTATTTCTAAAGCAATCTGGCACTTTCATAGTCACTATTACCGATATTAGCTTTTTATTTCAGGTTTATTTAATTAATTGAATTTCAATTCCCAGTTGCCCTCAGGGGAATTTTGAGCCCTTGCCTCTGGATCAAAAGTTCCAGCTTCCAATCATCCTTTACGTTCACAACTAAGTTCATTCCTGCGCTGTCTTGCAGTTTTATCTTTGGAAAACATTTGTATTCCAGTGTTGTTTATGAGTCAGAATTCGCAATGCCATATAGACAAAGCCTAACCTAGTCCAGACACTGAATGGAGAGAAAAGCAACAGTATCTCTCTGTGCATGAGATTATTTTATCTTGTACTTTTTAAAGTCTGCTATCCCAGTTTTCCTCACCTGAAAGAATTGTTGGTATAAGTTGGTACAAATATCTGAAAACCAACTCATCAGGTTTTTGAATGGACCTACCTCATATTAAGTTGATCTTTTTCGACCTCCTAGCTATGACTGTAGCAGCACACTCTGCACTCTCTCCTTTCCTTCTCAATGAACGGTGACGCACTTTAAGACTTCCAGCTTCTCGTCCAGTGTAATATGTACACTCCTCAAGAAATCACTGTCTATTGATCGAACCGCGCTGAAATCTCTTCAAGCCTTATTGATAGATGCCCACTCACACCCACGTCCTCCTCGGTGACTATACTAGATTATCAACTAGACACTTGTTATTAAATTGACATTAGGTCGAGACTGCCTCAGATCAGAATCAGTGGCGTAACGATGCCCTGAGGAGCCATCCCATAATTGTCATCTTTCTCGACAGAGAATTCTCCTGTGTAATCTGCCTAAAAGATAATTATACTCAGTGCGCCACACAGACACCCCTGCCCCTCTCACAGGAGCACCTTGTTTACCTGAGACAATGTTTTAAGAGAAAATGTTGCGGTTAATGTCTTAACATAATCATAGTAATCCCAGAACATGCATGAACTGCCTGCTGTGGTAGGCTGTTCCTCAGGAATGCCATAGCTTGGCTTTTTTTTTAAAACAGGGCTGTTCCAGTAAATACTTGTTATTCTTTTCCAGTCATCTGATAGCACGGGGCTGGAAAGGTGAGGATCTTGCAAAGGTGCAAATGTTGTCTGTTGTGATCAGTCACCATCTGCACAAATTGGCAACATTCACCACTCGAAGTAGCAGAGATGTGTCTCCTGTCTCTCCTCCACACCCCACCCACCCCCGCTCATTCAAAATTAGCTATGAATGTGGAAGTCAACGCTGTCGGTGTAGGCGGACTGTCGGAAACCAAGACTTGCACCTTCAACTTCCATTCCAGTCTGACACCATCCCCCAGACATGAAGCAAAAATTGGGAAAAGCCTTAAAGAAGCAGTACTTGATGGAATTTACAACAGCCAAATAGACTCGTTCACTCATTCATTGGAGCGTCACTGGCTGGGACAAAATATATTGCCCATTCCCAATTGCCCTTGAATGGTGGCACAGCGGTTAACACTGCTGCCACACAGCGCCACAGTCCGGGTTCGATTCCGGCCTTGGGTGACTGTATGTTCTCCCTGCATGAGGTTCCTCCAGATGGTCCTGTTTCCTCCCACTGTCCAAAGATGGGCAGGTAGGAAGATTGGCTGCACTAAGTTATCCCTTGGTGTCAGAAGATGTGGATGTTAAATGGATTAGCTATGGTAAATATGCAAGGATACAGGGATAACAGGCAGGGACAATGGGCTGAATGGCCTCCTTCTGCATTATAGGTACTCCAGGGATGAATTCCTCTGCCATTTCAGAATGTATTTAAGAGTCTACCCACCACATTGTTGTCCTCTGGAGTCACATGTAGACAATGGCAGTAGATTTCATTCTCTAAAGGACATTAGTGAAACAGATGTTTTGTTATGACAATGACTTTATAGTCATTTTAAATTCAGATTTTTATTGAATTCGCATTTCACTATTTGCCATGGTGGGATTCGAATCCAGGTCCCTGGAGCATTACGCTGTGTCAGTGGTCCAGTGATGATAGCACCACCGCCTCCACCCTAGTCCAACAACTCACATGCTGGTTTCTTATGCACTGCTTGAACCTCCTCCTCTCTATGCCAGCTCACCCCTCAACAAACTCTTTATCCCTCATGTACTTACTGAGGTTCCCCTTAAGATGTAGCCATGCCATTCATCTCAACTCCTCCCTGTGCAGTGAGTTCTACGTTCTGGCACGCTCTTGATAAAGGTCTTCCTCGTCCATTATCTTCTGGATTTGTGACTATCTTGTTCTTATGATCCTTGTGTTTTGGGCTCTCACCCAAAAGTGGACATGTCAGAGTAAATCTTCCGGTCCTGCTCACTGTGGGAATCACTACAGGCAAGACAGACAAACTGGTGGACCTTTTAAAGATCCATTGATCTCAGTGGAAAATTCCAGCCACAGAAGGTGATGGGCTGCATTTTTGAATACAACTAAGTGGCTTGCATATTGTGGGGGGTCTGGAGTCACACTTGGCCCATACCTCAGATAAATTTGGTAGATTTACTTCCCCAAAGAATGTTAGCAAATGACATAGCATTTCAAATATTCCAGTAAAATTATGATTACCATTACTGACATTACTTTTTACTCCAGATTTATTTAATTCACTGAATTACACTAATTTACAGTCACGGGGGCAGGCAGGACTGGAAGGTCCATCCACCATCTCTACGTCAGCCCTCTCACACTCTTCCATAACCTGGAAACCTCTCTCAGGTCATTCGGTCCCAAGTCCCAGCCTGTCCTGATAAATATAAGTGCTGAAATTCTTGTATAAATCTTACTTCTACCATCTCCAGTCCAAGCTATTTTGTAACTCTTAACCAGTGCTGTTCTCAATACTTCGAGTGCAGCCTAATCTACCTTCTCTGCTTTCTAACTTGATCCCTCCAAAACCAAATCTCAGATTTTAAAAAAAGCTTTGTCACTGGTGTTGCTACTTCTAGCAATTTGTAGATCTATAGCTTCAGAACCCTCTGCTCTTCCATCGCATCTGAACAATTACTTTCCAACAAATTAGTCATCTCATTCTTCCTCCCAGAATCCACTACATCACACATACTGAAGTTCAACTATCAGCAGCTTTGTGCAAATTTAGTGTAATCTCTTGCCATAGTTTGTCACAGTTCTGGACAGCACAGTGGCACAATTGTGAACACTGCTGCTTTATAGTCTCAGGGATCTGGGTTCAATTCTGGCCTCGACTCTGTGTGGAGCTTGCACATTCTCCCCATGTCTATGTGGGTTTCCTCCAGGTGCTCCAGTTTCCTCCCACAGTCCAACGATATGCTGGTTAGACTGACTGGCCATGATAAATTGACCCTAGTGTCAGAAGATTAGCAGCGTAAATATGTGAAATTATGGGATTGGGGCCTGGGTGAGATTATGATTAGTGTAGGCTCGATGGGCTGAATGGCCTCCTTCTGTATATCGGGATTCTATGATTCTCTGTATAAACTGGAACATAATCATTATAAGGCCAAAGAATTGAGTTAAAAAAGTAATGCTTTATCATGTCCCTCAGAAGCGGCTCAAAAGTGATTCAGACACAAAAATAATTACTTTGAAATACAGTCACTGTTGTCAGGCAGACAAACATGGTGGCCATGTTACACAACAAAGTCCCAATATTAGACCTCATATGAATATACAGTTAACCAGAAGGTGTGAATGAGAATGCCTTGGTTTATATTTAACGTTGTCCAAGGATCTTTGACACCCAACTAATCAGGAGAAGATCCCCAGGTTAATATCCTGTTCAAATTCCAACCTCAGTAATGCAGTGTTCCCTCATCAGCTCCCTGAATTTGACTCTTGAGAAAGGTTCACACTTCCAGTTTAATACAGAAGCTACGCCGCTACCAGAGTCAAAACAAGTCTAGCGTCATTGCTCACTACTGTTCCACACTCTGCACAACTAATTGGAAGTGATGGCCTAGTGGTATTATCATTAGACTATTAATCCGGAAACTCAGCTAATGTTAGGGGGACCCGGGTTCAAATCCTGTCACGGCAGATGGTGAAATTCAATAAAGAAATATCTGGAATTAAGAATTTAATGATGACCATGAAACCATTGTTGAATTATTGGAAAAACCTATATGGTCCACTAATGTCCTTTAGGGAAGGAAATCTGCTGTCCTCACCTGGTCTGACCTATATGTGACTCCAGAGCCACAGCAATGTGGTTGATTCTGAACAAGAGCAACTGGAGAAGGTCAATAAATGCTGGCCAGCCAGCGATGCTCATGTCCCATAAATAAATAAGAGAAATTCACTGATGACGCATTGGAACAAACTGTTACAATTATAGTGACTCGATCCAATGAAAACCGTACAATGAGAACAAAACAGGGTTAGGGATGGTATTTCACACACTCTTTAACTAAAGACAAAAACCAGAAGAAGAATGATTCCTTTGATGGGCTTTTTCAGACTAATTTATTCAGCCCGACTGTCACTAACTTACATTGACCTAATCATATTAAGAACTTCCTTTTATTCTTTGATGGGACGTGCATCTTGCATTTTAGGAATATTTTGATCTCAAAGTTTGCACACTCAATTTTAAGTTCAATTTTATTTATTAGTGTCACAAATAGTCGTACATTAGCACTGCAATGAAGTTACTATGAAAATCCCCTAGTCACCACTCTCTGCCTGTTCGGGTACACCAAGGGAGAACTTAGCACGGCAATGCACTAACCAGCATGTCTTTCGGACTCTGGGAGGAAACCCGAGCACTCGGAGGAAACCCACGCAGACACGGGAGAACATGCAAATTCTGTACAGGCAGTGACCCGAGCCAGGAATCGAACCAGGGTCCCTGGGTGCTGCAAGGCAGCAGTGTTAACCACTGTGCCATCATGCTGCCCCAGGTTTTACCTTAACACAGTAGCTACCAAATCTAAATTACTGTGTTAAATGCAAAAGAGCTCTAAGATGTCATGACAATCAAAAAACTGGAAGCCAATACAAGATGGTCACCAAGAAATCAAATAAGGAATTCAGAAGAAACTTCTGTACCCAGAAACTGATGACAATGTGGAACTCACTTGCAGCACAAATGCATTTATAGGGAAGCTACATAAGCAAATGAAGGAAAAAGGAAGTTATGTTGATATCCACAGGTTCATAGATTTTTTTGCAGTGCAGCCTACCACGTTTGTATCAGCTCGCCGAGTGAGCAATGTACCCAGTGTCATTCCCTCGCCTTCTCCTTGTTACCCTGCACATTCTTCCTTTTGAAACAATAATCTAATTCCCTCTTGAGTGCCACAATTGAATCTGCCTCCACCACACTCTCAGGCAGCACATTTCTGATCCTAACCACTGACTGTGTGAAAAAGTTTCTCCTCGAGTCCCCATTGCTTCTTTTGCGAATAATACATTGAAAATTATAAAGTCATCTGCGAACGCCATCACTTTTGACTTTATGATGGCAGCAAGGTCACTGGTACAGCAGCTGAAGATGGTTGGGCCTAGGGCACTACCTGGAGGAACTCCTGCATTTATTTGGTAGACATGACATAATTGACCATCTTCCTTTGTGCCAGGCCAACTTCTCTAAACTATCTACACCACTGAAATTTCTCCTCTCTGGAACCATTTTTGTGAATCTCCTTTGCATTCTCTCTCATATCTTCCCAAAGTTTGACATCCAGAACTGAACGCCAGTTGAAGTCAAGTCTGTGAAATGTTCAAGTTTAAAACAACCTTTGACCTGAGGAAGGTGGGAAAGGATGGTGGGAGGCTCAAATGGGATATGACCACCAGGATGGACTGAACAACAACAAAGAACAACACAGCACGGGAAACAGGCCCTTCGGCCCAACGAGCCCGCGCCGCCATCCTAACGCTTGGGTTAAATGGCCTATTTCTGTGCTGTCAATTCTACGCATGAAAAATTGCAGGTATTATTTTTCACTGACAATAAGTCCCTTGAACAAAGAATTTGCATGAACCAGCTATATCACGGATTATAGAAAAGAATAAGTTGTCTATTTTGCCAACTCTTATTGTCAACGCCTGGAGGTTATGCAAGCAAACCAAAAGAGATGCCTATTTCATGTAACTTCTTCCTCACCACACACATGACTATCATATCATTCCTTGCTGACCAGAATCTGAATCGGAATAAGCCACGTGAATGCCAAGTCAGGGGTTGGGTATTCTGCAGTGAGTGACTCAACTCTTATCTACCCATAGCCTACGGGGGATGAGTTGGAAGTACGATGGAATAGTCTCCAATTGTCAAGACAGCAACTTCAACGCTCAAAAAGCTCGTCAGCATCCAGGATCTTACAGTCCACCTGAACGGCACTAAATCATTCACAACTTCTTCAAAATGCTTGTCAAAACTTGCTGAAGCTTCTTCCTCTATACCTTCCAAACCCAAAAAAGAGCCCCACTACCCAGAAACACAAAGGGCGGAAAACCATCACATCAAGTTACACCCCACCCTGATTTGGAAATAAATTGCCGTTCCTTCACCGTCACTGGGTCAAAATTCTGGAACTCCCTCCAAAATGGCACAGTGGGCATACCTAGACTACGTGGACAGCAGCAGTTCAAAATGGAGGCTTATCACCCCTTCCACAAGGACAACGGAAGTTAGGAAATAAATGCCACATCCCAATTTGATTAATAGGACAAATTCCAACGAGTTGATCAAGTTATCGGTTGAAACAGGTGGATTTGAGTGACTGGAATCCTGGAAAGCAATGGTTCACCCCTGTCAGCCGGCACTCAAACTTCACAGAACTTTAATTCAGTTTTGGCAAATCCATTTGGTTTTATAAGTACTGCTCGTGGGAAATCATAGGGCAGGAAGTTAGTGTCCAGAAGTAAGAGAATGCAGTCAGGATGGTGAAAATAATTGGGCTTTCAATCAACATGGCCACTAACGCTTAGAGCACGACCTATTTCACAAGGCCTCAGGCACAGAAGGCCAAGGGAGGACACGATTGAGATATATAAAATTATGAGGGATATGGACAGGGTGAGTAGGGAGCAGCTGGTCCCCTTGGTTGATGGGTCAATCACAAAGGGACATAGATTTAAGCTGAGGAGCAAGAGATTCTGAGGGAATTTGAGGAAACAAAATTCACTCGGAGGTTGGTGGGAATCTGGAATGCACTACTTGGGAAGGTATTGGAGGCTAGAAACTGATAACCTTTGAAAAGTATCTGGACGAACGCTTGAAACATTCAAGGGTATGGGACAAGTGCAGGAAAATGGGATTAGCACACCTTCAGTGGTAGTTATTGTTGGTGCAGACGCAATGGGCCAAAGGGTCATTTCTGCATCCTGTGACTCAAAGTCAAACTCTGGAACAGGAGGTTGTGGTCAGATATTTCACAGTGCGAGATTCCACAGAGATTTCTGCTCCTTCTTTTCACAGTCTCAGGTCTGTGTCATTATCTAATCGAGTGACTGAAAAAAAGTGACTCACTCCGTTAGTGCAAGGAATATCACCTCCTTAATTGTATAAGGTTGAGACTTGAAAAGTTTACAAAGTTGAGCAATTTCCTTTGGAATGAATGCAGGATACGACTCACCTTGCAATGTCTTAGTGTAAAGTAATCCAGAAAGGAGGGGTTCTGTATAAGGGGAGGTGATGGCTTAGTGGTGTTATCGCTGGACTATTAATCCAGAAACTCAGCTAATGTTCTGGGGACCCGGGTTCAAATACTGCCATGGAAGATGGTGGAATTTTCACCATCAGGCAGAAAAATGGGTACAATGGGTACATCAGCCATAATCGAACAGCAAAGCAGACTCGATGGGCCAAATGGCCTAATTCTACTCCTATTCTTATGGACAAGGGTTTATGGTATTCCTAATTCATTCTATAGTCAGTTACGTCCCTGGAAGACATCGGCCATGGTCAATGCATGGGTTTCTGGGGATAGATAGAGTGCTCTTTTGGAGGGTCAGCACAGACTCGATGGGCCGAGTGGCCTCCTTCTGCATTGTAAGGATTCTAATCAGGCAGCTAACAGCCAAGATCTGATGATGACTACAATAGTGGTCAAACTGGTGATCCAGAGGAGGAACCAGCACTGAGGGATGGAAATGCACACAATTTTTAAAAAATCCTAATTGCGGAAGATTTAGATGAGGAAGAGAAACTGACATCTTGCAAGCCACATCCACGAGGTTAATCATCGAGATGATAAAAACAAGAGGAACTATATTCAGCTTCTTTGAACATTTTCATCGACCAGTTGTAAAAATATTGAAGCTGAAGGGAAAGGTTTTTTTTGGGCTGGGAGGGGGGATGCAGTTGGAATTGGGGGCTTTTGCATCGCAACTCACAGACATCTGACCCCAACACACATTCATCTTCATTCTAACAGGGAACACGGGACAGCGAGACTTATGATGGCACAGTGGTCAGCACTGCAGCCTCACAGTGTCAGAGATCAAGATTCGATTCCCAACTTGGGTCACTGTTTATGCAGAGTCTCTATGCTCTCCCCACATCTGCATGGGTTTCCTCCAGATGCTCCAGTTTCCTCCCACAGTCGGAAAGACATGCTGGTTACGTGCATCGACCATGCTAAATTCTCCCTTAACATACCAGAATAGGCACTGGAATGTGGCGACTAGGGAATTTTCACAATAACTTCATTGCAGTGTTAAAATATGTGTGACACTAATAAATTTAAACTTCTCGAATGATGACAGTGTTTAGTCAAAGCTGTCTTTTTCCCTTTCGTCTTTGCCACATTTTCTATATTATAATACTGACAACACATCAAAATTCATTGGCTGTATAGCAATTTGAGACTTTTGGAGGCAGTGACAGGTGCTATGTAAGTGTAAATCCTTTTCCTTCATCATGTATTTTTCTTTCCTGAAGAGATTCTTGGCTCTCGCAGATTTTATTTTACTGTCTCACCGTGACACACCAGTGAGTCACGGCTTTTAGTCAAATCAGGGAGGCAATTTTTACAAGACCCAGTGATGAATTGGGTTTGGCACTGAGGAACCTGAATTAAAATCCATCCTGGGAGATTTGGGGAGTGTGGGGCGATGGGGTGGGGGGGGGGGGGGTGTAGCTTAGGGCATCACATGTCTGCTAGGCACATGCTTTGTGAAGTGTCTGGGCAGTTTCAATACAAATTGCAGTAAGCATAGATCCAGTGCACAAGACAATAGAGAGGTGATGATGGGGCGGTGGTAATGTCACCAGGTTAGTAATCAACTCTGAGGACAGGAGTTCAAATCTCACCCCAGCAGCTAATGGAATTTAAATTCAATTAATTATTAAATTCAATTCACCAACAAAAAAAAAATTCGGAATTGAAAGCTAGTCTCAGTAACGGTGAGCACGAAACTATCATCAATCTTTGAAAAAAAAATACCCATCTGGTATTTTTTTTTACCAGATGGTAAAAAAATCTGGTACAGTGGCACAGTGGTTAGCAGTGCTGCCTCACAATGCCAGGGACCTGGGTTCAATTCCGGCCTCGGGTCACTGTCTGTATGGAGTGTACCCATTCTCCCCACCATGTCTGCATGGGTTTACTCGGGGCGCTCCGTTTTCCTGCCACAAGTCCATAGATGTGCAGGTTAAGTGTATTGGCCATGCTAAACTGCTCCTTTGTGTCAGGGGAACTAGCTAGGGTAAATGCATGGGGATAGGGCCTGCAGTCAGTGTAGAATGGCCCCCCTCTGCACTGTAGGGATTCTATGGTTCTATAATATCTTTAAGGAAAGGAAGTCTGCTGTCTTTACCTAGTCTAATCTACATGTAACTCCTGTTTGAGTGTGGCTGGCTCTTAACTGCCCTCTGAAATGGCCACTCAGTGCAACAGCAATTAAGGATGGACAACAAATGCTGGTCTTGCCCGCGATGCCCACATCCCACAAAAGTATAAAAAAAAACCTAATTCAGTACCGAGTGAGGCCATGTGTTCAGCTTGGCTTGTTGTGGGAAATTAAAAGGATATAGTAGTGGTGGAGTAGGAAGTGCGTTTCATTAATGATGGTGGAGTGAGACAGTTGTGACACACACCATTAAACCTTTGTGTCCATACCTGGATCAAAACAACGTGTATCCTACATCTTGTTGGTAACCGAGAAGTAACGGCAATGACAGTGTCCAGGACCTCAGGAATAATGAGACCAATGGTCAATGTGGGGTTGGAGGGCCTAAGACCTTGTGCCTGTGCTGTAATTTTGTTCTTTGTATCACCTCAACCAACGGGAATTAAGGAGCAAGGGCCACGGCAATGATGGAGAAGCAAATAGGCTAAATTGGAGTTTAATCAGATGCAGAACAAGAAGTAAAGTGAGGAGTTTTAAAATCCCGGAAACAGGTGGGTTGAGGGTGGGTGGAATGTAAAATCTTTTTAAATGTCAAAGCCTCACAGGCACTCATTTCCAACGACAAACCATAATCCCTATAAAAGCACTTGCTATACAAGTCATTACATCGCATAAGACATAAGACATAGAGCAGAATTAGGCCACTCGGCTCATTGAGTCTGCTCCACCTTCAATCAGAGCTGATATTTTTCTCATCCCCTTCAGCCCTCCAAGCCTGCACCAATCATTGGTCCTGTCTTTTCACCATAACCCCGATGCCCTTATTAATCAAGAAGTCCAAGTCCTATATAGAATCTGTTATACATTTATACAGTGCCAGTTTTATAAGTTCCATATCATTCCCACAATATATAATTTCTTTATAATACTCACTTTATTAATAATAATAAAGTCCATATCGCACCTTATGTACCTCCTGTATAGTAGCCACTCTGTTAAAAGTGAAGTCACCATAGTCCCAGATGACTATGAGTTGCTCTGGTTTGAACCTGAGGATCGCCACACTCCAGGTGAAGGGGAAAGTTGAGAAGGTGGGGCCTTCATGAATAATTGGGTACAGGAATTGAACCCATGTCATTGGCATCGCTCAGCATAAAACCAGCCAACTGAGCTTATCAACTCTCACCCACTATATAAATTATAGCATATCATTGTAAATTGTAATGTAACATTTTACAAATCCTGTAAGAACTCACTGTATATAAACCATATACAGTACTCCCCTGCACCTGCTTATATAGTGCCTGCATAAGTGCTACATATATATAACTCGGACATACAGTGGTACAGTCTGTATTGTGACTATTACGTAAACCCTGTACACACATAAGCCTATACAATACTCATATGCCCTACAAAGTATCTATTATATAAGCCCTAGACAATACCCACTGTAATAAGTCCTATGCAATACCTTCTTTATAAGCCTTATAGTATATCCGAGAAATAGACTCTATTCAGTACGTATTAAAACTCCTTCATAGTAACTGCTATATAAACCCATAAAGTGCCTGTTATACATGACCAATTCTGCATCGTAGAATCCTGTAGTAGAGGAGGCCATTTGGCCCATTGATTCTGCACTGACCACAATCCCACCTAGGTCTTATCCCCACAATCTCAGGCATTTATCCTAGCTAATCCCCCGACTCTAAGGGGCAATTTACCAAGGCCAATCCACCTAATCCGCACATCTTTGGACTGTAGGAGGAAACCAGAAGAAACCCACGCAGATACAGGGAGAACGTGCAGATTCCGCACAGATAGAGACCCAAGCTGGGAATCCAACCCAGGTCCCTGGCGCTGTGAGGCAGCAGTGCTAACCACTGTGCCATGCATCCACAACATAAATCCTATATGGCATCCATGATAAACAAGGCCTAAGCATTTATGATGCAAATCCTGGTGATCCTGGAAATTCAAATGAAGAAGTGCCACATTACCATGAACTGGTACCGTCCTCCTGGGAATATTGTCCAAATCCGTAGTGTGCGTCGTTGAGCACAGCGTAACTCCGAGTATTAAGGGGACGAAGAGGTGAAGTTTGTGATCACAGCCACGCATTTTCTGCATTCTGTGGCGTGTAATACTGTTGAAGTCAGGTTGTGTGAGATAAACTGAAGACACAAGCTGTCTATTTTCCCTCTGGCATCACGTAGTTATCCTTCCAGTTTGATTTTCCACGCTGTTCAGTCATTGATTCATAATCACTGTGGGAATGAAGAATAGGCAAATCAAAATAAAAACTGATTCGCAGCCGCACATCAAAGCAGCAGCAGCCAGGATCAATGACAATAACAACAACGTACATCAATTGATGCTCTCATTCCACCTCCAACATGTCCAAGTTTGCATCTGTTCACTCATGTCTCAACTCCCCCTCTTCAATTTAACCTGACACTCATATATCCTCACACGGTGGCTTTAATATTATGATGGCTTCAGCTGTGTTTGCACAGAAAGAAGTGAAACAGACACCAAGAACAGAATCATTGAATCCCTACAGTGCAGCAAGAGGCTATTCGACCCATCAAGTTGGGCAGTATAGTGGCACAGTGGTTAGCGCCACTGCCTCACAACACCAGGAGCCTGGCCTCAATTCTTAGTTTGGTTCACAGTCAATGTAGAGTCTGCACGTTCTCCCTGTGTCTGCGTGGGTTTCCTCAGGATGATCCCGTCTCCCCCTTACAGTCCAAAGGTGTGTGGGTTAGGTGGATTGGCCATGCTAAATTGTCCCTTAGTTACAAAGAGACTAGCTAGGATATATACAATGGGTTATGGGAATAGGGCCTGTGGAAATAAGGTTTGTAGTCAGTGCAGATTCAATGGGCCCAATGGCCTCCTTCTGCAGGGATTCTGTAAGACTGCACTGACAATAATCCCATTCAAATCTTAAGCCCAAAACCATTCATATTTATCTCAGCTAATTCCCCTGACACTAAGAGGCAATTGAGCATGGCCAATTAACTCATCTCGCACATCTGTGGACTGTGGGAGGAAACCGGAGCACTCGGACGAAGCCCACACAGACACGGGGAGAATGTGCGAACTTCACACAGTCAACCGAGGCCGGATCAAATCTAGATCCCTGGCGCTGTGAGGTAACAGCACCAATCACTGTGCCAGTCATGATAGGAGGCATGGCAGATTGGGAGAAGATGGTGGGAGGGAGTGGAGGGGGTGGTGATTGAATCCAGACCAGTTAAATCCATGACTTCTGAAGGGAGTGTCTGTTACCAGGGCAGTTAGGGGCAGGGGAGAGTTTACGGAAACAAGGCAACATGCAAAGAATTCATTTTCTAGTGTCAATTATTTTTGTGCTCCCTCTGACAACTGGCTGGGGGGAAATTGATGTAACTCGTTGTTCATCTAAAGATGCCTCATGAGATCTTACAGCTGAAAGACTCCCAGACTCATGCTAAGAACGCTCACAAACTAAGCCAACAGGATACTCGATCACTATACTTGCTGAAGACTGTAAATTAGGATGTGCAAATAACATCGAAGGTTAAATAGGTGGCATTATGGTGAGTGAGGGTAGCACAGTGACATGCTGGTTAGTACTGCTGCCTCACAACGCCAGAGACCCTAGTTCAATTCCTGGCTTGGGTTACTGTCTATGTGGAGTTTGCACATTCTCCCCATGTCTGGGCGGGTTTCCTCCAAGTGCTCTGGTCCCCTCTCACAGCCCAAGAAAATGTCGGTTAGGTGAACTGGCTGTGTTAAATTGCCCCTTAGTGTCAGGGGTCTAGCTAGGATAAATGCATGGTGTTATGGGGATAGAACTTGGGTGGGATTCTGGTCAGTGCTGACTCAATAGGCTGAATGGCTTCCTTCTGCACTACAGGATTCTATGACTCTTGGTACCAGAACGCAGGTTGAACTCTGGCCTCGGGTGACTGTATAGAGTCTGCACATTCTCCCCGTGCTTGCATAGGTTTCCTCTGGATGCTTCAGTTTCCTCCCACAATCCAAAGATGTCTGGGTCTGTTGGACTGGCCATAGTAAGTTGCCTCTTAGTGTTAGGGCGGCTAGCAGGGAGAAATACATGACACTATGGGATAGGGCCTGGGTTGGATTGCTGTCGGTGCAAGTTCGATGGGCCAAATGGCCTCCTTCTGCACTGTAGGAATTCTATGAATCTACGTTAGCGCATGAAAATCTTGTTGGCTTGCTCAATCAATTTATTTTCAATGGGCTAATACCCCGATTGAATAACACTGTGGGGAAATTGCTACAAATGCAATAAGTGTTAAAATGGTGATATCAATGGTAATTGACACCTACATTACTGTCTCCACCTTCCCTGCTTAAATCTCCCATTATCTACTGAAGAACAATTGTTGAATCCTGAATGGGTGCACAACAATTTGCAAAGACTTGTACACAAATTGAACAAGATCTATCATGGCATAGGCAATATTTCAAATGCTGCGTTGCTTCTTCAAGATTGCATGACGCACTTTTTTCTTTTTTTTAAGGACAATTTTATTACTCGGAGTTTTCAAACTGTCTGCAATTTTTAGACACAGTAAAAACTTGTTATGACAAATCCTCCATTAAAAGCCTCGTTCGCCAGCACTCCTGCTAGATAATCTGGTTAAAGCATTGGGTCCAGAAGTGTGGTGATTTATCACAGCAAACAGAGACAGGAGTCAGAGCGAGAGGGAGACAGGGACGGACGAAGACAGTTTGATAAACAAGTGAGGGGAAATAGATTGTTATGGCAGCGAGAGAGGCAAACTAGAGTTAGAGAAAGTGACAGGGAAAGACAGATCGAGGGAAAGATGGCTACACAGCAGACCAGATATAGAATAAAAGCAAATTACTGCGTATGCTGGAATCTGAAACTAAAAAAAAATGCTGGAAAATCTAAACAGACATCTGTAAGGAGAGAAAAGAGCTAACATTTTGAGTCCAGATGGGCTTTGACAAATTATAGAATCCCGACAGTGCAGACGGGGGCCATTCATCCCATCAAACCTGCATTGAGAACAATCCCACTCAAGCCCTATCTCCATAACCCCATGTTTTTACCCTGCTAATCCCCTTGACACTAAGGGGCAATTATAATAGCCAATCCACCTAACCCAGACATTTTTGGACTGTGGGAGGAAATCGAAACACCCGGAGGAAACCCACGCCGACACAGGAAGGACATGCAAACTCTGCACAGACAGTAACTCACGGCTGGAACTGAACCCGAGTCCCAGATGCTGTGAGGCAGCAGTGCTAATCACTCTGCGACAGAAGGATTAACAAAGAGAAAAACAGACTGTGACAGACAGAGAGAGAAAGAGAAAACACGAAATCCAAAAAAAAACAGAAAATGCATGGTTAATCGGCAGCTTAAATGAAACAAAATCTGATGTGATTCTAATTCTGATGAAAGCCATTTAGAGATAGGCTAACCTTTTCTTTCAGGTTCCCGCTGACCTGCTGAGTGTTTCTGACAGACCGAGAGGGAGAGAGAGAGAGAAAAATCACACAGAAGAATGCAGAGGAAGACAGACGTGATAGAATCAATCTCCTGATGCTTGATCACGGACCACAAAATGGCACTTGCTGACATTACCCTTGGAAAATTCTGCAGCAAAGATTACCTCAGCGTAAGAAGAACCTAACATCTTAAATATTAGCTATAAATACGATGACCCAGATAAAATATTGAGCTTGATTTCACACTTTCAATGCACATTTGTGGGGCAAATAGAGAGCAAAATCATCAGCACACTACACTGACAAAAAAAATGGAGTAGGTAGAAAATGTCTTGATTATTAACAGGCGGCTTCGGAAAGCAGGCTGCAGTGAGGCACTTTGTTCTGCTGTCTCTTCAGCTTCTGCACAGCAGAATGTGTCTCCATTTGAAGTTCATTCTCATATACTGTTCTCTATTGAAAGTTGCTGAAATCTTTGCAGAGGTTTAGGACGGCACAGTAGCACAGTGGTTAGCGCTGCTTAGTCACAACGCCAGGGATCTGGGTTCAATTCCGGCCATGACGTAGAGATGCCAGCGTTGGACTGGGGTAAACTCAGTAAAGTTCGACAACACCAATTTTAAATCCAACCGATTTATTTGATAGTAAGTCAGCGAGCTTTCGGCTTTTGGAGACCAGAACACCTCATTCGCCTGACGAAGGCCACTAAGGCCGAAAGCTCGCTGATTTACTATCAAATAAATCGGTTAGATTTAAAATTGGTGTCTTCAATTCCAGCCTCAGGTCACTGTGAAAACTCCACGTGGACATTCTCCCCATGTCTGCACAGATCATGGATTTCTTTCGGATGCTCCAGTTCCTACATTCCCACCACCACCACCCCTCCCCTGCACCCCCCCCCACCCACCCACACACACACACACACACACACACACACCCACACACACACAAAGCCCAAAGATATGCAGGTTAGGTTGACTGGCTATGCTAAGTTGTCCCTTAGTGTCAGGAGGATTAGGAGGGTAAATATTTGGGGTTATGGGGATGGGACCTGGGTGGGACCATGGTCAATGCAGGCTCAATGGGCCGAATGGCCTCCTTCTGCACTGTAGGATTCTATGATTTGAGCATTAATGATTGCTTGCAGAAAATATTACCGATGGACTCTGCTACTGAATATGTGGATGTGAATTGGGTCATTAGCAATTACTGGCGTAGACCTTTGTCCAATTTATGGACAGACTTTATTCAGAATATGCTCCTTTTCTCTTAAAGAAGAAAGCTTTGAGCAGCTGTGCAGCCAGTTCCCCGTGTGCTATTTCCCAACTTACTTAATTCCCTTCCTCTTCTGAGATGCTGAATAATGCAGAAGTTGCATTTAATATTGCACAAGAAGCAATTTCTAAATCTGGGGCAGTGTGATTCCAACACCACCCCCTCTCCCCCTCCCCACCGCTACCAAATGGTGACGGACTGTCTAAAACTACCATTCCTTCTCCCAGCTTTTTCTTAACTCATCTTTCATTCAGTGAGCTTAGAGTGAAGCATTCACTCACCACAGTGAAGACAACTACTGTGTTAGTCAATCTTAGTCAGTAGTGCAGAAGTGGGAGACACAGCAATTAGGGTCGCCAGCCATCCATGTTTGCCCTGGAGTCTCCAAGAATTGAAGGTTAATCTCAGGAAAAGCACAGCGGGTGACCCAGGACAAAAATCATAGGTCATTTCTGTTTTAAAATGTTTTTGTCCTCATTTGGCATGGACGCTTTTGCATATAACTTATAAAGACATTGACGATGTGGATAGAGTGGGAGGGAAAGGTGGTTTGATTGACAATCCAGGGCAATCTGAGATGAAATCTCAGGAATATGCTCAGCCAGGTTTGGCCAACTCAGCAGTAGCAGACTCTCTGGTCAGTAGAAAACAGGGAAATAGCCAGTCACCAGACTCCTGGGGCAGGATGTTAGATATGGGTCAGGATGCGGATGGCAGGGTCAAAAGACGTTGCACTGTACCGGAAGCAGGCACCCAATAACGATTGACCAATTAATAGCCAGAGACGCGTTCATAACCCAAATAAGGACAGTGGAAAGGCTTTTAGAGCTGAAAGGCCAATAGGAGACCCCTATGAAACATTGGCACAGGCCTCTGTGGAAATATTGGCATATCCTTGGGAGGTTTCCTCGGGAATACTGGCAAAGTCCATGTCCCCATGGAAATACTGACACTCTCTCCAAGGTCCTCCCCACAAAAATAGTGGGACACTCCCCAAAGCCCCCCACAGAAATACTGGCACACTCTCTGAGGTCCCCCCACAGAAATAGTAGCACACTCCACGAGGCCCCCCCCTCCCCCCACAGGAATAGTGGGACACTCCCCAAGACCCCCCCCCCAAGAAATAGTGGCACACTTCCTGAGGCCTTTCCCCATGGAAATAATGGCACACTCCTGGGGACCCCCTATTAGATATGATAGAATTAAGCAATAATGCTGTCATGGAGATCCCATACAAATGTAGACATTTCTCAGAAAGCAGATGAAAACAGCAGTAAACTCCCAGAAGACGAGAGCCTCTCCTTTGAAGGATAGTGCAAAGCATCAAATGGAAGATTTTGGAATGGAAACAGTCAATATTCTGACTTTGAGCTCCTAACAAGAATCTCTGGGGACCTGCACTGAATATCCAAGCTCATGATTCATTGAAATGGTTAGAGGAATCGCAGGTAGCGCAAGTCTGATTTTTGGCTTTGGTTGTGTTTCCACTGCAAACAAATATATATTCTACCGACATTTATTAACAATATGATAATGACCCAGTAATCTGATTTTGAGATGCTGATTGAGGGATAAATATTGGCCAGGAAGTTAGGGATAACTTCCCTGTTCTTCTAAGTTGTGCCATGGGATCTTTTACATAAAGTGTATTTATTAGTCACAAGTAAGAACATAGAACACTACAGCGCAGTACAGGCCCATCGGCCCTCGATGTTGCACCGACTAGTGGAACCAATCTAATGATTCTCTAACCTAAACTATTCCAATGTTATCCATTGCAAACATCCATGTAAGGAAACATTAACACTGCATTGAAGTTACTGTCAAATTCCTCTAGTCACCACACTCCGGCATCTGTTCGGGTAAATGCACCTAACCAGCACGTCTTTCAGACTGTGGGAGGAAACCCGCACGGACACAGGGAGAACACAGTGATCCAAGCCAGGAATCAAACACGGATCCCTAGCACTGTGAGGTAGCAGTGCTATCCATTATGCCACCCACATCCACATGAGCAGGCAGATGGGGCCACGGTTTAACCGTCTCAATGACGGCGAGAATCTCCGGCCTCCCAGCCGGGTGTTTCCCACTGGCAGGAGGTAGTTACTAGTGGAATTCTCCGGTCCTGTTGCTGTCAATAGGAATTCCCACTGATACCATCCCACACTGGAAGGAAACCCAGGGATAGGGGCACACTGCTGGCCGGACCAGCGAATCCTACCAACGTGAACAGCCAGAGAACTCCAGCCAGCATCTCCAACAGCGCAGAGCTCCCTCGGTACTGCACTGGAGCATCAGTCTTGTGTTTTAGCATGCTCGAGACACAGAGCGGGACTTGAACCTACAACCTTGTGACTCAGAGGCATGAGTGCTACCAGCTGAGCCGCAGCTGACACTGAACGTGCTACAAACAAAAAAACAAGAGATAGTGGAAATTCTCAGTATCTGTGAGGAGAAGAAAACAGAGTTGATGTTTGAGATCCATGACCTTTGATCAGGACTGCTAAAAGGTTTCCCTCTCACCCACTAAGTAACTCACACACTTTCAGTTTTTATTTCAGATTTCAGGCACCCACAGCATTTTGCTTTTGCATTATTGATTTTCTGATCCTCCCTCCCATCGTTGTAGCTCGAGGCTCCCAACAGGAAGTTGGAAAATTGCCCATTTTCATGCTATCACTTTCCTTATTTATATATGGCAACAGAAAAAAAAAGCCATAAAACATGGCGCCCTGTGTTGGGAAATATAGAACACCCAAAGAGACAGCGCTCTCGAGAGTGGATGGAACCTCATTCCCTGATGACCACACAACAGTAAAAGTAAAACTAAAGTTTACTTATTATTCACAAGTAGGCCTACATTAACACTGCAATGAAGTTACTGTGAAAATCCCCTAATTGCCACACTCCTGCACCTGTCTGAGGTAGAATTTAGCATGGCCAGTGCACCTAACATCTTTCTGACTGTGGGAGGAAACTGGGGCACCCAGAGGAAACCCAAGCAGAAATGGGGAGAATGTGCAGGTTCCAACAGACAGGAATTGAACCTGGGTCCCTGGTGCTGATGAGGCAGCGGTGTTAACTATCTTGCTAAAAACCTCAATTAGTATAAATGCACCATTACATATAGCCAGAAATTCAGTTGCCAAGGTAACAGCAGATTTTTTTAACCGTAACAACATAGCAGAAATTATCAGCAATTATCAGCCTCCCGTTTAGTCCAGATTTATCATAAACTCCTTTTATAATTCATATAACTCTGGGTTACCTGATATTCGGCATGCTAGTAATCAGATTCCCTCTGTGCTATGATAAGCCTCGGGTTGTGTATAGCCATACATTATCTTTTCAATGATGAAATTATCTTTGCAACTTTCAAACCACTCAAGTAATTTCAGCTCTGTGACATGTGAAATAGAGGCGGCATTTCTCCGATACAATATTTAGAAAACAGAAATAGAGATGGGACAGGAGCACTGTTGATGTGACAATATTTGTATTTCATACAGCGCTGCATCAATTCAAAACATCTCAAATTTTCACCATGAATCACTGCAATGGCTGCCTGTAGACAGATGCAACATCCATCTCGTGCTGGCAAATTCCACAATTTGAACTACAAAATGAGAAAATGTCTCATTTTCCCAGCCTAAGGGATGAAGCCAGAGCACTGGGTCCATAACACTGAATCTACAACATTCATCTGAATAGGCTATGGTGAAAGAGCTTGGTTTTCATATCTCATCTAAAGCTGGGCATCTCCAACGGTGCAAGCCACACTCAGAACAACAATGGTGCCAATTTACCTAATGAGCACAAACTCTCATGGAAGTTCAACTTCAGAGATAATCTAGAAGTGACCTAATCACAGAATTCCTACCCCACTAATCCCCCTAACCCAGATATCTTTGGATACCAAGAGTCAATTTAACATGGCCAACCCTTCTGCACATAGTGCAGAAGGAGGCCAATGATTCTATTGAGTCTGCACCAACAATTTCACTCAAGCCCTATCTCCTTAAACCCACATATTTATCCTGCTAATCCCCTGACACTAAGGGGCAATTTAGCATGGCCAATCCACCTAACCCGCACATGTTTGGACTGTGCAAGGAAACCGGGGCATCCAGAGGAAAACCACGCAGACATGGAGAGAATGTGCAAACTCCACACAGACAGTAACCTGAGGCTGGAATTGAGCCCGGGTCACTGGCACTGTGAGGCAGCAACGCTAACCACTGTGCCACCATGCCAACCTAAGTTAGTGTGGCATCGAACTGACGGTATTTAGCTACTGCCTGACTTCCAAAGGCTCTATTTAGCAAGTTCTTGTGGTAGAGAATAACTCCTGATTCAAATAGCAACAAATTGGTAGATAGCCAAAGCACGACATGGATATAGGTTATGGGAATACCATCATCACAGTGCTTCAAGTATGTGGCTCATCCACCTCCATAAGGGGCAAAAGAATGTGGGCAATAAATATTGGCCTGGCTAGCTGTGCTCATACCAAAGAATGAGTGTAAAACAACAGGTTCCACTGCTGACTCTTGCTGTACTTCACAAATGGGTGTGGAGGGGGGAGAATATGGTAGGTAGGGTGATGATGCGCAACAAAAATTGGCATCTCTAGGGGAATATGTTACGCTGTTGGCAGGCACAGGAGGTTTATTGAGCTAATGGTGTGCATTCTGCCCATGCAAATGATGGAACTGCATATTTCCTGGTATTCGGTTCAAGGAAGCAGAGACAATGCAACTTGACATTATATTCCAAGGCACTCCCTCCATGATGTCAGTGCCACCCATATATCCATGCAAAACTGCAGGAAAGTACCACAAAATTTACCCGACCAGAAGCGGTATAGTATTTTTGAAATCTAATTCTTGGTGCCTTCTTTCATCCTTCCCCGCTCAGGCCTGTCAGGACTGGTGCTTAGCTCTGGACTGCCTCATAATCACACCATTTGTGAGGCTGATTTCAGAGACTGTCATTAATAACTTCCTCCGTCTCTCTGGGTTGCACAAGATTTAATTTGCGCCCATCAACCTGACGATGATGTAACTGAGCGTGGTGGGGGAGGCATTTGGGGGAGGAGAGGTGAGCGGGAAAGAGGGTTTCCACCAACCAGCTAACTCCATCCCATTCCAAATGTTTAAATATGTCCACCTTAGCTCAGTAATGGGCTTTTGTTCCCCCAGTGCTAGGGATGCAAAACATTGAAGCCTCGACCACTATTTGTGCTTGTTCCAGTGAGCCTCTATCCGCATGGAAGCAGTTCAGAAAAGGTTCCTTCACGAGATCCTTGGAAATGAAGGTTATAAGGAAAGATCGGACAGTCTGGATTTGGATCCACTGGGGTTTAAGACAATGAAAGGCCATCTTATTGAAAAGACTTGAAGGGAACTTGCAGGGTGGATGCTGAAAGGTTGAGAGAGAGACCGGAACTAGGGAACATGATTTTAAAATAAGGAGGTCTCCCAATTAAGACAGAGGTGAGGAGAAATTCTTTCCCTCAGAGATTGTTAATTTGTGGAATTCTCTTCCCCAAGAGAGCAATGGAGGCTGGGAAATTGAATGCTTTTAAGACCATGTTAGATAGATTATTGATTGACAAAAGAGCCAAAGGTTATACGGGGAGGAGACAGAAAAGTAGAGTTGAGGCTATAATTAGATCAGCAATGATCTTATAAAATAGCAGAGCAAGCTCAAGGAACTGAAAGTCCTTCTACTGCTCCTAATTTGTATGTGCTAAGAACATGTGCCTGTGTTTGCATCACATGAAGCTTCGCAATGATGTGTTTCACAGTCAATTGGCTTACAGTCACTATCCAGGCTAGGGCAATAGGAATGGTCAGTCTTAAGGACCAGATCAGAAACTCCAAGGTATTTTATGAAGTTAGCCTAGACCCCAACTTTTACATTTGATTTTGCATTAAGATAAGCAGAAGCTATTTCACTCCAGGCATGATTCAACTGATCCATTAGAAAGCTTTTAGCAAATCAAACTTCATCTAAGAACACAGAAATAACAAAAATTATCATAACTTTTACCAATTAAAATATTTAAACATGACAAAGTATAATTCTTAACAGTTAGCTATCTCTATTGTTCCAAATTAGTAACTCCCCATAAATATGAATCTCTTCTTTCGAACTAGCTCACACAGAAAACCAAATATTCTTGCATGTAATCCAGAGTGATCCAGACAGACACTGGTCTTCTAATTCTCATGCAGCATCTTTCAGAGAAAGCTGTACCCCCAGTCGAATCTCAGAGAAAGAGATTTATTTATTGGCATATTCCAATCTCCACTTCAAGCAGAGCAAGAGATACAGAGAAAGCAACCTCTAACTATCCCAAAAAACAGCCTTGAGTTCTCTGTGTAAGCCTAGCTCCACCCAGTCATATGATCTTATCGGTCAATCAACCTAACCAAACCCTATTCTGCAATATCCCAAAGAAATAACAGAACCCTGCATTAGTTTAGATTAAAACAAACATTGTAGCAATTTAGATCAATTATGCTGCAGTAACAATACTGACAGACAGAATGACTCTGATAATAAAAACAAACTGCTACAACAGGCCTTGCACAGAAAAACATGACAAATACATTTCTTAAAGGCACAGTATCATCACACCAGCTTGGTGAGATATACAATAGTTGTTGGCCTGTGAAACTACAGAAGCCCCAGACTTCAGTCGTGGCTCGGGGCTAGCACTCTCAGTTTTTGGTTAGAAGATTTTGGGTTCAGGCTCCACTATTTGAGGACAAGACCTATTCCCAATGGGCCACTCAGATCCTGCCCAGCTGGAGATGCCATCTTTCTGAAGAAAAATTTAACTAAGGCCCACTCAGATAAATGATCCCAGGGCATGATTGCAAGACGAATGGGGATGAATTCTCCCAGAGTCCTGGCCAACATTTATCCCACAAAAGAAAGCATTGAAAACAGATGATCTTATGGATCATTTTGTGGGGTCTTGCTGTGAGCAAACCCCTGAATCGCTACACTTCAGAAAGTACTCTCATTGGGTGTCAGATGCTTTGGGATGTCCTGAGGCGATGAAAAACTTTTTGGAGAACATTAGTTCTGAAATTCCATGTGGGTGGTCACAGCTCATCCTGGCAGGTTTCCCAATCTGTTCCCAGAACAATGGCAGGAAGCCAAGAGAAATGGTGGGCAGTGCAGAACTGGAGTCTGCTCCCATGTTACTGTTTGTAGTTGTATCCAGCGATTTTGCATGTTGCCGAAGGATAAATATGAAAAACTCTGGCACGTGGTAAGTGTAGCAATATCAGAGAGAAACACGTGACCCTTGGTTCCCAAAACTCTCCATCCGCTGAGAATTTCCTCAACTCGTGCCTGGATCTGCCGTAGACAAATTGAGAGAGACGGATGATCGTGACTCGACAATGATGGCAGGTAATGAATTGGATTGACCTCTTTTGTTTCCACATTCTTGCATTTAACAGAGCCAAAACTCAACTTGTAAATATTCAACAAAAAAAAATGACCAAAACATTTGAAAGCATCTGTGAAGAGAGAACAGAGCCAACACTTCAAGTCAGAATGCTGTCCCACTTGCTGAGGTTTTCTAGCATTTTATTTCAGATTCCAGAATCCGCAGTATTTTTGCTTCAACAAAACATTTGTTTGCGAAAAAAAAATCCAAGAAGGAGACAATTTTCCAATTTGATTCAAGTCAGTCTGAGGCAAATTCAGGAAAAGGGCAGTTTATAATATCATCACCACCAGGCTTAAGGTTTGACATAATGGTGCTGGTGGGTCTGAAAATAGTGAGCAAAACAGTCATTCCACCCGCTCTGATTTTCCAGCAATCCTGGTACGTGGGTGTCTGACCAGAAATATGTATTAAAAGCCCAAATTCCACTCCCCATGGTAATCCGCTCCCGGATTACCATTAAAGGAGGCAATGACCTAGTGGTATTATCACTAATCTATTTAAGCCAGAAATGCCACTAATGATCTGAGGGACCCGGGTTCGAATCCTGCCTCAGCAGATGGTAGAATTTCAATTTAATTTAAAAATCTGCAATTTATCATCTACTGATAGCCATGAAACCATTGTTGGAAAAACCCATCTGTTTCACTAATGTCCTTTAGAGAAGGAAATCTGCCTAGCCTGGTCTGGCCCGGTCTACATGTGACTCCAGAGCCACAGCAATGTGGTTGACTCTCAACTGCACTCGGGCACTAAAGATGAACAACAAATGTTGGCCAGCCAGCGGCCCATGTCCCACGAATCAATAGAAAAAAGTTTCTATTTCTGCTCAAAAAATAAGCACAAGATGGGAAGCAGCCATTTTGAGCAAACAACAACAGAATCCCTGGCAGCAGTTACCATCATAGAATCAGCAGCAGGAGGCCACTCAGCCCATCGAGCATGCACTGACCACAATCCCACCCAGGGCCTATCCACATAATGGCATCACCCATTGATTCTGCTAAATCCCCGAACGCTAAAGGGCAATTTATCGAAGCCAATCAACCTAATTCGCACATCTTTGGACTGGGAAGAAACCAGAGGACCTGGAGGAAATCAGTGACCCAAGGCAGGAGTTGAACCCAGGCCCCTAGTGCTGTGGGTCAGCAGTGCTAACCATTGTGTTACCATGCCACTCTCGGAAGGAGTATATGAGCTTTGGTGTGCATTTCTGCTTTGCAGTCACTTGTGGCTTTTGAGGTTTAAATGACTTTCACAATCAATGTTACAAAGGTTGCCAAAGCTGCTGCCTGACACTTCAGATTGCTGCTGCTTCCATTCACTCCCTCTGCCTTAAGGCAAGCCCATTAAAATCAACCACATGAAACTGGAGTGCCATTTCCTATGACAGGCGGGGGAAGCACATTCCACAATGGTCACTCTTCAAATTCAACATACCATTTGCCTCCTCATTGCTTAATGCGCTTGCACGCTTACTTCCAGTATTTCACACACAACAGTACCTAAATGCCTCTGAAACCTAGCATTACAAGGTGCCTCACCATTTAGAAACCGATTCTGCTTCCAAGGAGAGTCCCTTCACTCTCATATTTCCAACATATTACACGTTGGACTCCTTGCGGTGGCAGAGTGGTTAGCGCTGCTGCCTCACAGCAACAGGGATCCGGGTTCGGTTCCCGGCTTGAGTCGCTGTCTGTGTAAAGTTTGCACATTCTCCCTATATCTGCATGTGTTTCCTCCGGGTGCTCCGGTTTCCTCCCACAGTCCAAAGATTTACAGGTTAGGTGGACTGGCCTTGCTAAATTCTCCCTCAGTGTATCCAAACAGGAGTGTGGCGACTAGGGGATTTTCACAGTAACTTCATGGCAATGTTAATGTAAGTCCTCTTGTAACTAATAATTTTTTTTATTTCTACTTTTGTTTACATTGTTTACAGTGGTGAGGGCATGCACTCTGGAGTTATTTAAGAAATACTTAGATGGGCACATGAACAGAATGGGAATGGAGGGGTATAGAAAACTGATTTAAAATAGGGATCATAGGCCTTTGGAGTCCCTGGGAAGTGTGTACATAGATGATGATATTGATGTACTTGTTTTTATCCTACAGGTGCTTTGGTCCACCTAGTTGTCTAACAAGGGGCATACACGCGATGGGTCGTGAGAGGGCTGCTCTTGGATTTTTTTTTTCGAGAGTATCCTAATGCTTCATATTGTTAGTGTACGCTCGACCTGGACCATTTGATGGGCAACATGACAGCTCAGTGACTATCGCTGTGCTGTGCAGGTACATGGATTTGGGCCTGTGTCTGTGGGAGTTTGCGCATTCTCCCTGTTCTTGCATGGGTTTTCTCCGGGTGCTCCAGTTTCCTCCCACATCCCAAAGATGTGCTCTTAGACTAATTGGCAAAACAAATTCTCCCTAAATTATCTCAAATTTGGTTTTTAATCCATAGATCTATAAACATTGACAGGGATCACGGGTAGAGGTGGGAACATCGGGGTGGCGGCGCGGGCTTGTTGGGCTGAAAGGCCTGTTTCCCGTGCTGTTTTGTTCTTTGTTCTTTGTACATTCCCACCTAACTTTGTATTGGCACACTCAGAATCATGGGATCTGATACCACAGAACAGGGAGACCATTTCGCCCATCAATGCCTAAGCTAGTTGTCCAATTCATGCTCATAAATCATATTTCTGCCCCCAGAACTCTCAAATATGTGTCAATGTCAAATTCCTTCCTCAGATGTCTGACTCCACCACCGTTTCAGGTAGTTCATTCCACATCTTGATAACCCTCAGCATGCAGTAATTTCTCATTTCTACACTGGTGCTGTTTGTCAATTTTGCTGGACCCATTTCCTCTGATCACTGATGCATAGTATTTCCTTTGACAACTATCTCTATTTGCTCTATCAAAACCCCCAGGTTTAGAAATCCTCTTGAGCTTTTATACTATAAAGGGGAATAGTCCCAGCTTCTCTCACCCTCTGCACATAATTGAAGTGCCTCACCTCCAGTACCACTCTGTTGAAACTCTTGTTCAATCTGTCCAATGAATTCCTAAAACATGGTGCCCATAATCATACTCAGTACCCCATCTGAGTGAAGCCCAAGCGGTGATTTGACATAATTGTAAGTTCTCAAAGTTTATTAGTGTTGCAACTAAGCTTACATTAACACTGCAGTAAAATTACTGTGAAAATCCCCTAGTCGCCACACTCCAACACCTTTTGGGTACACTGAGGGAAGGTTTAGCATGGCCAATGCACCTAACCAGCATGTCTTTCTGAATGTGGAAGGAAGTCTACGCAGAGGCAAGGAAAACGTGTAAACTCCACACAGACAGTGATGCAAGCCAGGAATCAAACCCGGGTCCCCAGCTCTGAGGACCATTGTGCTACTGCACCACTCACGATCAAAGGCTCAAAGATAAGGCTACAACATGCTGAGAAAAAAATTTACATTTACCATATATAGTTGCATAAAAGTCATTCTCATGTAAATATTGACCCCATGATTTGGACCTAAAAGATATAATTATTTGGCATAGATCCTGTCTTGTGTAAAAGTCAACTGAAGCCCAAAAATAATTCAGAAAAAGTTTAAAAGTTTATTTATTAGTAACACAAGTAGGCTTACATTAATACTGCAATGAAGTAGTAAATTTACTGGGTTAACCACTGTGCCACCAAGATCCCAAATATAATTCTGTGAAGATGTTGAGATTTGATTGCGTATGTACTCAGAATTATTAAACATGAGAATTGGTAAATAAATAGTTAAGACATGCTGAATAATTGTACAGAGCTTTGAGAAGTTGTTAAAAGTTGGCACATTGATATCCGGGCACTTCATTTCAGAGCTGCAGGAAATCAGGAAACAAAGTTTAAAGAAGATCACAACAGATAGGATCAGGAGTGAAGCAATGAGTCAAAGGCTGCTTCACCATTCAGTGTAATCAATGCTGATCCTGAGTTAGCACTGGCTTTCTCGTCTCCTTAAAAAACTGTATTTTTTGGGTAAGGCTGTAGATTCTAAAGCAGAACCTTACTCCCTGGTAAAAATAAATTGCTGCAGATGCTAGAATCTGAAACCAAAAGAGAAAATGCTGGAAAATCTCAGCAAGTCTGGCCGCATCTGTAAGAGGAGAAAAGAACTGACGTTTTGACTTGATTTATTTTCACATGTATCAACATACAGTGAAAAGTATTAATTATGCTGGCTGCTTTGACAAGGCAGTAGTAAGTGTAAACAGAGTCAATGGACGGGAGACTGGTTGGCTACATTTACGACCATTTGTAGTTTCTTGCAGTCTTGGGCAGAGCAGGAGCCATACCAAGCAGTGATACAACCAGGAAGAATGCTTACTATGGTGCATCTGTAAAAGTTGGTGACAGTCCTAGCTGACATGTCAAATTTCCTTAGTTTTCTGAGAAAGTAGAGGCATTGGGATTCGGAAAATCCTGCCCAGATTATCTGACCATAATTGCTTTGCCTCCTGGTGAGAGCTTACTGTGTGCAAATTGGCTGCTGCATTTCCCGCAACAATGGCAACACTTCAAACATTCATCATTGGCTGCGGGATGTCCTAAGAATTCGAACAATACATTATAAATTAATTATTCTGAGGGCAGTCTGTTACAAGGAAACTGATGCTTTTAAAAATCAGAGATTTTTAAAGGTACCTGTCCATTTCTTCTTTGAAATAGATGGTGCACTTTGAACAAATAGCAGTCTATTTAAACGCTACTGCTTTTACAAAGAATTAATCACACCATATTAAATAAAAGTTAACCAACTTTAACAGCAAGCACTGAGTGAAGGTGATTAAAATATTCAGAACTGCATCAGCTGCACTCACACTTTATCTACTTCAAACTGTAAAAATTTGCAACACCATTTGGCCCCACTATCCCTGTGCTATCACTTTGCAAACAGCAGCTGTAGCAGAGTATTATCAAATAGGTAAAGATGTGCAGAAAGAACATCACTCTGTTTAAAACAGGAACGGCCAAATTGAACAATAGCAACTTGCATTCATACAGCACCTTCAATGTGGTAGAACATTGATTCCTTTGACTCATTGAATTTTTAAATCCCAAAAGTTATGGATTTGGGGCTTGGCATATTCAGGTGTTGGAAACCTCAAAAGTGAATCTAGCTCTTCTTTAAATCCAAAGAGGTGTAAGTTGGCCTTCTAAGTTGCTCCTTGGTGTTCCAAGTTGTGTAGCTGAGATGAATTAGGGAGATCGGGTGGGGGGGCGGAGGGGGGAGAATGGGGCGTGGGCCTGGATAAGATGCTAAGTTGGTGCAGACTCAATGGGCTGAATGGCCTCTTTCTGCACTATAGGGATTATATGATTCTATGAAATCTGCCCACTTCTGGGTTAGCACAGTAAGAAGCCTCCAAATATCAGGTGTCTCCACTTCTTGGTTTAAGAGGGGGGACAATAGGGTAATGGGAACCAACTCATACCCAGTGGGCTGGTTGCTCATTTAGATATTGTGGTGAGATCTGTACCTCAGGTTTTACCTCCTTTTTAAAATATGACATTGGCCAGCCAGAATCCCCAGGCTACTGCCTCTCCTCACTGCCACTTCCTGACCAGCTACCTTTCCAAATGCTTTTAACTCACAGCAGCTTTTATTTAAACCTGAAATACCTGATTTATTACCAAGCTGTAAAGATGCCGGCGTTGGATTGGAGTGGTAAGAACTCAGTAAGAATTTAGCAACACCAATTATTAATCCAACCGATTTATTTGATAGTAAAATGGCGAGCTTTCAACACTCCCGTGTCTTCATCAGGCAAGTGCAGTGTTCTGGAACACTGCAGAACACTGCACTTGCCTGATGAAGACACGGGAGTGTTGAAAGCTCGCCATTTTACTATCAAATAAATCGGTTGGATTAATAATTGGTGTTGCTAAATTCTTACTGAGTTCTTATTACCAAGCACCAGTTGCATAAATACCTCGCGACGTTCTACCACACTTAAAAAAGGTGCTATCTAAATGCAAGTTGCTAGTACTGAACGTGGCAATTATTGTTAAAAATAGGTCACGTCATAAAGCATTTCTTTGGCATGTCTTAATCGATTTTTTTAATAATCCTGCCTCAGCTATTGTTTTTAAACATGGAAAGCATTAATTTCTTTTAACAATGGAGACACAACTCATTCAGAAATTGCTACAAACATTCTTCATTGACAGACCAGTAATTCTGTGCCAAAGCAAGATGCACAATTTGTGCTAGGTACAAATCCACTTACATATCACACCAACAAATATTTCTCAATTATATAAGGTGTCTCTTTATGGGGAATGGGAGAAGTATTTTCCAGATCTGTTTTCCCATGTTTGGACTGTATTCTTATTCAGTCTTTAACCTTTCCCAGAAAAGTGTCCAGCACTGGGCAGGTACAGAGTTGTGGATCATGATACAGAGCAGGAAGCAATGGCCTAATGGTATTATCACTAGACTATTAATCCAGAAACTCAGCGGATGAGCAACACAGTAACTCAGTGGTTAGCACTGCTGCCTCTCAACTCCAAGGACCTCGGCTCAATTCCAGCCTCGGGTCACTGTCTGCGTGGAGTTTGCACTTTCTCTCCGTGTCTGCATAGGTTTCTTCTGGGTGCTCTGGTTTCCTCCCACACTCTAAAGATGTGCAGATTAAGTTGATTAACCATGCTAAATTGACCCTAGTGTTAGGGAGGTTAGCGGGGTAAATGTGTGGGGCTACGGAAATAGGGCCTGGGTGGGATTGTGGTCAGTACATATCCAATGGGCTGAATGACCTCCTTCTGTATTGTAGGAATTCTAGAGACTTGGGTTCAAATCAGATGGTGGAAATTGAATTTAAAAAAATCTGGAATTAAGAATCTACTGATGACCATGAAATCATGAAACTGTTGATTGTCAGAAAAACCCATCTGGTTTGCAAACATCCTTTAGGGAAAGAAATCTGCCATCCTCACCCAGTCTGGCCTACATGTGGTTCCAGAACCAAAGAAATGTGGTTGACTCTCAACTGCTTTTAGGCAATGAGGGGTGGGCAATAAATGCTGGCCAGGCAGTGATGCCCATATTTTCCAAATGAATATATGTCACATAATAGGCGGACCACCGAGTTTTTACATTTACTTGATTTTGTATCTTGGTCTAACAGTGGCATGAGATTCAAAGCAATGAACTTTGTTAATTTTTTTCCATAATAATATATTTTTATTAATTATTAATTAATATTGGGAAAACAAGAACAATGGAGACATATCATTTGCACTGATATATAGTTGCTTAATTTTGTGTTCAAGTAACATATGGGCAGCATATTGGTTAGTATTGCTGTCTCATACCACCAGGAACCCGGATTTGGTTGCAGCTTGGGTGACTGCTGTAGAGTTTTCAGGGTGCTCCGGTTTTCTCCCACAATTCAAAGATGTGTGGGTTAGGTAGATTAGCCATGGTAAATGCATGAGGCTATAGGGAAAGGGCAAGAGATTGGGCCTAGGTAGAAAGCTCTTTCAGAGAGTCAACACAGACATGATGAGCCGAATGGCCTCTTTTCGTACTAGGGATTCTGTGGTAATACATTGTGTTCAAAAACCTTCCTGCATTTCATTACAGAATAGTTCCACTGCACTGCTGGTATTACTGCATATCATATTTGTCATAACTATTCTAGTCACCTATCCCAGTAAAACACTGATTATCTCACGTTAATTATACCTTTCCAGAACAGCAGACAGGCCAAGTGTCACAGGTTTCTGCCGAGTTGCATAAACATCATTAAAGGCATCCTTTTTTAAAATTTTCACTTGACTGGTGCTACTTTCTCAAATAGCATCCCTACAACACAGAAAGAGGCCATTCAGCCCATCTGTACCAACAACAGTCCCACCCAGACCTTATCCACACAACACCATCCATCTACCCTAGTTAGTCCCCCTGACACAAAGGGGCAATTTAGTATGGCCAATCAACCTAACCCGCACATCTTTGAAAACCAGAGCACCCGGAAGAAACCCACATAGGCAGTGACCCGAGGCTGGGAATCGAACTCAGGTGCCTGGTGCTGTGAGGTAGCAGTGCTAACCCACTGTGCCACCATGCAACATGGTGACTCCCTATCACAAGAGTGATGGGGGAAGTTTGGTGGAGCAAAATGTTCCACTTTGCCAAGGAACGGAGGCATCAATCACTCTCAGACATTTGAACGTAAGTCTCGGCTACTGTTTCAATATCAATAGAGGTCCATATGCAAATTGGTCAAGAAGTCAGTACCAATGAAGCATGGAAAAAACATCACCAGAATAATTAATTCCTCTGTTAGATTTTTAATCGAGGAATTTCACATCATAAGTTATCGACTATCTCTTTGAAGCCATGCTTTTAGCAGCTTAATACTGTTTTTGGGATGGAGAGGGAGGGAGGGTGCTGGATCCATCTCCCTGGATGATTTATCAATTCAATTTCTGCAGTTATGCACCTCTTGAAGAAAGTCACAGAGAGACCAGGCAGAGATCCTGTACAGAAAGGGGGAGTCCTTCCACTATATTAAATCTGACTGCAATCTTCCAACACAACAGCAACCCCACAGGAGGACAGCAACAACAGCAACTAAAACATTAATGTCTGCACTGGACAGTTAAATAAAATGATTGCTCAACAAAAAGACCACTGAAAGACCCAAGAGATTGCTTTCACATCAATTATTCTAACAAGGAAACAGAAATTATTATAACTGGCATTATATCCTCCCCCATATGAATAAATGGTTCTAATCAATTGAGGTTTTTAAATAATCTAGACAAGCTTTGTTTCATGCTGATTGATTTGATAGATTGGCCTTTAAAAGTCTAGGATAAAAATTGGTACCAACCAACTACACACATGATAGCTAGAGAGAGAGAGAGAGAATGATAGATAGATCATTCCCTTCTCAGCAAACCTCAAGACCGCTTTAATAAGGATGATATGGGAAGTCAAGTTTAATCTGTGTGTTATACAGGAGTGTTTAAACCAATCTATCGGACACAGAAAAAGGTCCTCCTCCCTGGTTTGAAGATGTGACACTGGAAGAAAGGAGACAGTGGGGACAAAACAAAGCCCCTTACTGGCTGCCCCCAGAAATAAAAACCCAGCAGGATAAATTCGCCAGGTTAAGACAGGAACACAGCTCATTATGGAATGTGCAGAGAGGGATATAGCTATATGTATATTAATCATGGAATGTATTTGATGGCTGATATTTGTACCTATTTATTAAATACAGGTGGATATTTAATATGTGAAGGACTATGAGTTGTTATAAATGATATGTCGTCCGCCGTTAACACACCGCAGTTACTCTCTGCCCCTGGACCACCCCCGCCTCCTTCCATGAAACATTTTCCCTTACCTTTCCACTGGCTCATTCTCTCACCCAGCCACAGTAAACAAACATGGTTTTTACTGAGGATTGTGATAGGAAGCGAGAGGCTTTCTGCTGCTCGGATTCTGCCGATTTCCCTCTCTCTCTCTCTCTCCCGTAAAACGTGACGGAATAAGTCAATGTCCCAGGTTCAATAAACTTTGCTCTCGTACACTCGGGTCTGCCAATTTCTCCCCCTGCTTGTTTTTCCTGTTCCTCTCTTTGAGCCGGCTTTGTAACGCACCTTCTTCACAACAACCTCAAAATCCTCTTCCTCTCGCGATCTGTTAAAAGGATAATAAAAGGAGAGGGGAAGGGAGAAGTTACCTGGCTCTGCTTTCTAAACGCTGCCGTATACAGGGGAGAGGCACTGACTCCACGTCAGGAAGGCGGCGCTTAATCTATCTGAGGTTGCTTAAACTGTGGAGAACAGTCTGTTCACTCATTGCTACCAGCCCAGTGCATCAATTCATAAATAATAGTCTCAAGAGACAAGGCCATTCGGCCCATCAGGACTGTGCCAGCTTTTTGAAAGACCGCTTTCCCCCCAGTCCCCATTTGTTCCATGTCTGTTTAATTCGTAGGCTGTAAAGTCGAAAGCTCGCGGATTTACTATCAAATAAATTGGTTGGATTTAAAATTGGTGTTGTAAAACTTTACTGAGTTTACCCCAGTCCAACGCCAGCATCTCTACATCATGTTTAATTCGTGGCACAGCGGTTAGCCTCACAGCGCCAGGAATCCAGGTTCAATTCCAATCTTGGGTCACTGTCTTATGCAGTCTGCACAATTTCGCTGAGTCTGTGTGCATTTCTTCCGGGTGCTCCAGTTTCCTCCCACAGTCCAAACATGTGTAAGTTAGGTAGATTGGTCATGCTAAATTGCCCCTTGGTGTCCCAAGATGTGTAGGTCAGTGGATTAGCCATGGGAAATGTGTGGGGTTACAAGGATAAGATGCTCTGTCAAAGAATCGTGCAGTATTGATGGGCCGAATGATCTCTGTAGGGATTCTGTGAAAGTTTACTATTCAATCTCCTACTACCGTGCTTTGAGCCAATGCATTCCAAGTCAGAATAACTCACTCTATAAAAAGATTTTTTCCTCATCTCCTGTGGTCCTTTTGCCAATTATCTTGACTCCTGTGCCCTCTGAATATTGACACCCCAACATCCCCCCTCCCCACCCAGCCAACACGCATACATCTCAACAGTCTGTAGAAAGTTTCACATTTACTTTATTAAAAACTCATCATGATTTTGAACACCTCAGTTCAATCTTTTCATAACCATCTCTGCTCCAAGAACAATCCCTGCCTCTCCTGGCTCTGTGCGGAATTGATACAACCATAGATAAACATATATACAGAAAGATCTGTGAATTCATTGTGAGAAATATCTCATTTGTGGTTCATAGCAATGTTCTAGAGGGTTTGTTTAGCTGCAAGAAGGTTGAAGTTATCTGGAGAAAATGGGATAAATGCAATTAAAGCAGCTTGGAAATTGGCATTCTTAAAAGTTGGGATCATTTTGGACTTAAAGGGTTAACAGTTAGAAAGGTGAGATCATAAAGAAAGATGGGTTTACTTGGCAGTTAAAGTATATCAGCCATTTTAGTGTACATGATAAATATTGTAAATTGCTTTAGCTAGATTTTTAATTGGTAATGGGTTGAACATTATGGGAAGAAGGCAGAAAAATGGATATGAAGAGCATATCAGCCATATGCTGCTCCTATATCTTATGAATTTATGAACTTATTTTTCTACATTTTAAAGTGTATTTTTGTTTGTTCAAAACCGTGGAATCTTGTGGCTTTACTCTCTTAGTAAGTCTCTTGAATCTCTTTCTACTTTAAACAAAATGTTGTAAGTCCCTAACCGGATCTTACCCATATTTGGAGATCAGGATCAGTTTCGAATTAGCGTTCAACTAAATATTCTTGAGTAGTACATTCAGTGCATGGGATTTTCCAGCCACACTCACCCCAAAACCAGAAAGCCTTGCCCAGGGTCCACAAACCTTTACAAAGTCCACCCCCCGACTGCTTCGATTCCCATGGTGGGTAGGATAGGGAAACTCCCCCTCAGTATATTTTTCAGTGTTGCTGTTGTCCAATATCATTTTTCAGGCAATTTTATCTTTCCTTCAATAAAATAAGAACAAAAGAATTAGGAGCAGGAGTAAGGCCAACTGACCCCTCAAGCCTACTCCACCATTCAATAAGATCATGGCTGATCTTTTCATGGACTCAGCTCCACTTACCCACTCATTCACCGTAGCCCTTAATTCCTTTACTGCTGAAAAATTTATCTATCTTTGTCTTAAAAACATTCAATGAGGTAGCCTCAACTGCTTCACTGGGCAGGGAATTCCACAGATTCACAGCCCTTTGTATGAAGAGGTCCTTCCTCAACCCAGTCCTAAGTCTGCTCCCCTTTATTTTGAGGCCATGCCCCCAATTCTAGTTTCACCTGCCAGTGGAAACAATTTGCCTATTTCTATCTTATCTATTCCTTTCATAATCTTATATGTTTCTATAAGATCTCCTCTCATTTTTCTGAATTCCAATGAGTATAGCCCCAGTCTACTCAATCTCTCCTCATAAGCCAATGCTCTCAATTCCAGAATCAACCCAATGAATCTCCTCTGCACCTCTTCAGGTGCCAATATATTCTTTCTCAAGTAAGGAGACCAAAATTGTATGCAGTAGTCTAAGCGTGGCCTCACCAGCACCTTATGCAGATGAAGTTTAAATGCTTTGCCACTTGCGAGTTATCAGGTCAGTTCAATAATGTGCTGCAAATCATTTTGCTCAGTTCCACTTTGTGTTCTTACTCTCTCTGCTCTCGTCCACTGCCCTTGTCACCTGCAACCCAGATACTGCTGAGAAGGACTGACAAATCTATCCTCCCTCACCCTCAGAAGTGTTTCCAATTGTGTCTTTGCTATTGCAATCTTCATTTAAGCAGCAACAGTAATATATGGAGTTCAATGTGAAAAGTAGGTCGCTGCTGGATTTATCTCACTACTTCTTATCATTCCTATGCAGCAATCCTTAAGTAGGGACCTACGATATTGCTGGAAATAAAAGAGTTCAGTTTGACACCACCTACTGGTGCAATAGTCTTTACACAACACTGAATGAAGGGAAACTGTCTAATTCATTACATATTCTGACATCTTAGGGTCAATAAACTCTTCAGCTTAGAGACATCTTCAGTAACGGTATAAAATATGAATTTATTTGGACCTATCCATGTAACTTTCTGAGTTAGCTCCTGATCTGATTATGATCCGGCCTGAATCTTTCCTTCTTTTTAAGATGCTCCTTAAAACCTACAAACTTTTAGGGCGGGATTTTCCAGCCATGCTCACCCCAAAACCGGAAAATACTGCCCCAGGTCAATGGATCTTTCCATGGTCTGGCTGTCACCTGCTACAATTCCCATGGCAAGTGGAATGGGAAAATCTGCTCCTTAATTGCCTGTCCAGATATTCCTACTTTGGCTCAGTGTCAACATTTGATCACATTCCAACAATGAGCTGTGGGTCAGTTCACTACTTTAAGTGATATATGAACACATGTGATTGCTGTTGAATGCACGAGGATCTCACATACCACATCATAGCCATGAGTGCAGAATGTCTCATGGGGAAGATTGTCTCACATCACTGAGGTTGATCATGAGGCAAATATGTCATGCTATCAGGCTTAAATATTATACAGGTGGCCTATTGTACATCCAGGGAACTGTCTAAACTTGCTGCCAAGTCTTTTTTTAATGCTCAATGTTTTATATCAACTCAAATTGCTATTCCTTCAGCTCCATGTTACAGCTGCCCTATAATCCTCTGACAATGTACAGATGCGAATCTATCTTATGATTTCCTTTTCATTTATCTGAAATGCTGGAAAATCTCAGCAGGTCTGACAGCATCTATGGAGACACAATAAAGCCAACGTTTTGAGTCAGGATGTCTCTTCATCAGAGGTGAGCTGTAATATGCAGTACATGTGAATTACTCGGTAAAATGTGAACACACACCACACTATAGAATAAATTACAAGTGTGAACAAGTCAGAGACCGTGGATTTCTCAGTAGCTCATCCAGAAGTTGTACTTCTATTCTCTCTCCACAGATGGCTGTCAGGCATGCTCAGATTTTCCAGCATTTTTCTGCTTTTGTTTCCAATTCTACCATCTGCACTATTTATCCTGTTTCTTTATCTTCATGCCAAGACAGAAAATTATCGGGACACCAGTCTAATACTTTAACTGTTCCAAATCAAGAGTAACATGCCCAAATTTGGTTACTGAGCAGTCCACAAACCAAAAGAGTTTAATTCCCAATCCTTCAAATATCCCAGAATGAAGGGGAGGGCTGTAATGATTTCAAGCAGGCCATTGAGGTTAGCTGACTGAAATACGAAGTCCCTGATTAAGGAGTCAATTGATGGGCAAATGATGAATTCTTTTCCTTGTATGTAATAGGGAATGTCAGTTCCTCTGGCACTCCTGAAGGTAGACTGCTGACTGATAGCACTGCTGCACTGCTGTTGGAATTGCAAATAAAAGGAATTTGGTGAAGGGGCTTCTGCTTCTGAAGACTTACTACAAAGGTAACAATCAGCTGAGAGATTTGGATTCATCTGCTGTCTATTGACTCCTGCCGTGTCTGTGTGGATGTTTGACTAAAGCACAATTCTGATGCCTCCTGCACTCACTCCAAAACTGGGTTCATATACAAAGCATGAATACATATCAACCAGCATTGATTGAACTGTATCATAGCATAAATCAATTTCAAAAGGAATTTGAAAGGTTTCACTAACATTTGAGATGATGGTTGCTTAAATGAAAACAAAGATAAAATTGTCTTGTTACAGGAAGTCACTCTAAACCAAAATACAACTGTAAATATTGTTATTGTGATGGACAGCAAGCACTCCCTAAAACATGGATGTAATTACACATCTAGAGCAGAAATGTTCCATTTTGAGTCACTATAGATAATACATAGCTTTTAATAAGGACTTCAGTCTGACACAACAAATCCAGGTAAGGCAAGAGAGATTAATTGATTATATGTATTATATCCACAAGAATTAACTCAGTTATTTGAACTTTTTCAACCATTTGTAATCTTCAGAAAGTCCATCAAGGTGGAATATTACAAGTAGACCTGGTAGTTGTATGGGCAGCATGAAGGCACAGTGGTTAGCACAGCTACCTCACAGTGCCAGGGATCTGGGTTTGATTCCCGGCTTGAATCATTGTGCAGACTAAGACAGACATTCTCTCTGTGTCTACTTGGGTTTCCTCTGGGTGCTCTGGTTCCTCCCCCCCACCCCCCCAACTAGTCGGAAAGACGTGTTGGTTAGGTGCACTGACCCAAAGAGGCACCGGAGCATTGCGACTAGGGGAATTTCACAGTAACTGCATTGCAGTGTTAATGTAAGACTTACTCGTGATTAATGAATAAACTTTAAAAGTTTCGACCTTTTCACATCTGGCATCAAGGTCAATTTTGCCTCTTGATTCCTATTAAACATGGGTGTTCCCTGAGAGTGAGAGAAAGTGGGAACAAAGAGAGGTCCCAGCCCCAAAATCCCCCATGCCCAGACAACATCCTGTCATCCTGATGTATGACATACCAAACATCAGCTTAAGAGCAGAATCCTTTCAAGTTCAGGATTTAAGGGAAGAGGAAAAGAAGTTTTTTTTCAATTCATTCGTGAGACAGGGGCATTGCTGGCCAGCCAGCATTTATTGCCCATTCTTAATTGCCCTTGGTCAGAGCTCTGATGGAAATGTTCAATAACCCAGACAGCATCTGTGAAGGAGGAGAAACAAAATGAATGTTTCAAGTTAATGAATGCAGCTTGAAACTACCTGAGATGTGGGCTGGAAAATTCTGGCTGTACACAACCCCCTCACCCCGCCTCTGCAAGCGAGGATGGAGAATTTGGTACTCAGCTAAATCTCTGTTCCCTGCAGTGAGAAACACAGTCAGAAGTCTCACATCACCAGGTTAAAGTCCAATTTATTTGATCGTAAACCCACAAGCTTTCGGAACGCTGTTCCTTCGTCAGGTGAGTGGAAAGTTCTGCAGTGGGACCAGAGAATCTCACTGATGTGAACGCCTGGAAAATTCTCACCATTAGCCTTGTTTCTCCCTTCCAGAGATGTTGCCTGATGTGTTGAGAATCTTCAGCATTATTTTATTTTAGATTTTCAGCATCAATAGCATTTTGTTTTCAGACACTGACACCTTGTTGGGACAGAACATCAACCTAAGAGCAGAATCCTTTTGAATTCAGTGTTCAGGAGACATCTTGGAAGAAAGGAAAAGAAGATTTTTTTATTTATTCATTGGTGGGATATGGATTTCGCTGGCTGGCCCAGCATTTATTGCCCATCTCTAGTTGCCCTTGGCGTGAGTCAACCACATTGCTATGGCTCTGGAGTCACATGTAGGCCAGGATGGCAGATTTCTTTCCCTAAAGGACATTAGTAAACCAGATGGGTTTTCCCAACAGTTGATAATGAATTCCATGGTCATCAGTAGATTCTTAATCCCAGATATTGTTATTTAATTCATATTTCACCATCTGCCATGGCAGGATTCGATCCAGATCCCCAGAAGTTGCTGGATTGATATTCTAGTGATAATACCACTAGACCATCATCTCCCCCTGTACATTGTATAATTTGTTTGTTGTACTAGAAGCTATATTGCCTCATCTTGATTTACATAAAATTAATATCATATTGGTAAGAAAGAAAATTGGAAAGAAAGTTGGGAAAACCCATCTGGTTCACTAATGTCCTTTAGGGAAAGAAAGATAATTAAGAATTGCTCTGAATTTTACGGAACGGCCAACTGTTTCCACAGGATTTGGTTGACTGATCAAAAATTTTGACAGAGTGATAACTTGGAATAAATGAGTCACCACATAAGCATTTTAAAGTCTAAGCGTTGAGTCACTGGAGACAAATGTCCCATGGATGTTAGGAATGTGCTGGTATCAAGTCATGATTACTCTGTAGAAGGAGAGTTACAATTGATTCAGAGCTGATTAGAAAGGGAGTAAAATCTCCAGATTACACTGTGATCAGACATCAGAAAAGAAATGCCGTTCTATCTGAACTAGAAACAGGAAACTCTCAGCAGGCCAGACAGCATCTGGAAGAGGCAAATTCAATCTTTCAGGTCAATAATCATTCATCAAAACCAGGAAATGTCAGAGATAAAGAGTTTTGAAGAAACTCTACACCAGGAACCAGGAAAATGGAAGGAGGCGGGGAAAGTGGAAGTGGGTAGTCTATAACATCAAGGAAGACAGGCGAGAATGAAATGATGAAGCAAGGCCAATAATTGAAGTGTGAACGCATACCGACCTTTACCAATAGAACAGAACATCAGTCTGAACTCTGTTTCTTTCCCCATTTTGGACTTTGATATCAGTCTTTTAATTGATCACAATTTCAAGTAACCAGGCCAAGTCACAGAGTTCTGTGTTAATCTGTGTTGATCAAACTATATAGCTCGACCCCTGTAAAGCTACAGGCCACAGTCATTACAAGCCCCAATGTAGAATTCGGAAATACAGTTATAGTTATAGCAATTGTAGTTTCAAATTTAATCACAAATTATTAGCATATACCTATCACGTTTTAGAAATTATTTCTATCCACTCAGTCATTGATTAACGTTACATCATTCAGATATTAAAACCAATCACAATCACCTTATGCTTGCTGACTTATAATATCCAATCAGCATGAAGACTTAATGCACCATTGTTACAAGTTATCACTGTCCCAGCTTGTGCCTGTATCTGTATATCACTCCCTTTTCCAGTTACAAGTTTGATTTAATGAATTTTCTCAGACAAATGGCCTCGGTGTTTATCTGTGCAGAATTTTATATGAAGACCTTTCTTTTTCATAGCAACTTATGTGATCTTTAAACTTGTGCGATTATTAACCCTTTCACTCCCCACTTAACCAGCTGAATATTTCTATCTCTTTCTGTTCTTACAGATGTAGAACCGTACCGGAGTTTGAAGCAATTTTAAATGAAAATGAGCCATGTTCTTCGAGAAAAAGAGGGATTGAGTGAAAGTATAAATAGAGGAGGAAAATATCAGATATGATCTGAACTGTATGATTGTGCGTGTTTGAATCCGTGGCCAGAATTTTACCAGTATCGGGGCGGGCGAGATTCACAGAATGGAATTCTCTATTGGCCTCAGGCAGGATTTTACAAGCCTCATTCGAACAAGGTCAAAAATCCCAGAGAATATCTCAGCTTTATCTAAAATATGCTAATCACATTGAGTAAGGTTGAGATGTATATTGAGTAAGGTTGAGATGATCTCCTTGCTAGTGGGATATGTGTCCTGAGAAAGCTGGGTTATAGAGAGTGGAGGGTAATGTGTACAAAAGTAATTACACAGAATTTCACAGGAACATGCAGGATGTTCACAGGAACATGCCAATCAGCTCCATGTCACCGTTCATGCCCCAGAGAGGTCACTGCCTACTCTATTTACTTCAGCTCACACAATTCTATGTCCCTTTCTCCCTCATGTACTCATCCAGCATTATCTTAAATGTGCACGGTGGCTAATATTGCTGCCTTTTGGCACCAGGGACCCAGGATCGATTCCCAGCTTGGGTCACCGTCTGCATGGTGTTTGCACGTTCTCCCCGTGTCTGCGTGGGTTTTCCTCCAGGTGCTCTGGTTTCCTCCCACAGTCGGAAAAACATGCTGGTTACGTACATTGGCCATGCTATATTCTCCTTCAATATACCCAAACAGGGACCGGAGTGTGGTGACTAGGGGATTTTCACTCTAACTTCATTGCAGTATTAATGTAAGCCTACTTGTAACAATAATGAATAAACATAAACATCTATGCAAACTGTCCTGATTACTCAGTTCATTTTAAAACTGGATCTTCTATCTTCAATTTTATATAACATCTAAAAAAGATAGTCTTCATAATTAATTAGAATAACTTGGAGAAATTTGGCAAGCGATAGTTTCTCTGCATTAGGGACGGAGAAGCAAGATTGAGGCACTGCAGCACCCCCACTAGTGGCACAATGTAATTACAGCTGGGCAAGCTATAATTACATAGGCAACTGCCCTTACCAGTGTGGGTATCAGGATTTAGAAATGGAAGAAATTGAGATTAAAAACATAACAGCAGGACAGAAGGCTTTGTGGGCAATAAGTAATTTGTTGGAGCAGAAAACAGTGGAATGAAAACTTTTACAGATGCATCATAGAAAGCATCCTTTCTGCTGTTATCACAGCTTGGTATGGCTCCTGCTTTGCCAAATACTGCAAGAAACTACAAAGGTTGTGAATGAAGCCCAGTCCATTACACAAGTCAGCCTCCCATTTACTGACACTGTGTACACTTTCCACTACCTTAGCAAAGCAGCCAGCATAATTAAGGAACTTACGCACCCTGGACATTCTCTCTTCCATCTTCTTCCGTCAAGAAAAAGATACAAAAGTCTGAAGTCACATACCGACTGACTCAAGATCAGCTTCTTCCTTGCTGCCATCAGACTTTTGAATGGATCTACCTCGCATTAAGTTGATCTTTCTCTACCCTCTAACTATGACTGTAACACTACATTCTGGACTCTCTCCTTTCCTTCTCTATGCTTTGTCTTAACAGTGCACAAGAAGCAATACTTTTCACTGTATGCTAATACATGTGACAATAATAAATCAAATCATAACAAAAAACAGGTACCAGATTACCATCCACACAGGAATGATAGAAATGCAATGCAACATGTCACCAGTCAGGGGGAGTAAATAATCCCATTCAATTTTGCCAATTCACCAAAGTGCGATAGCGGAAAGTGTGCCAGGGAACGTATTCCATGGGAATTAAGATGACATTTACCAGTAAGTGCAGGGCTTCAATCCTTCTGAGCCTGGTGAATGTACTGATTATAAATATACCCCTGTTGGCAGCAAGTGGGGTAGCAAGAGATGGGAAGTATTTTAGAAATATTGGAGTAGAAAAGTTCAAAATTATCAGGGGTTTTGGTATAGTGGATAAGGAGAAACTGTTTCCACTGGAGGGGGGGGGGGTTCGATAAGAGAAGAAGACTGGATTATTGGATAAAAGCCAGAGGGAAGATTTCTTCCCAACGCAGCAAGTTCTGATGATTTCAAAAGCATAGCCTGAAACCACAGTGGAAGCAAATTCAGCGGTAATGTTCAAAGGGGAATTGGATGAATTATTGAAGAGGAAAGATTTGCGAGGCTGTAGGGAAAAAAGCAGGATAGTGGGACTAATTGGACAATCTTTCTCAGAGAATCAAAACTGGGAAAACTCAGCAGGTCTGGCATCACTTGTGAAGACAGGAAATCAGACTGGGAGGGTCTCCTCTCCGCACCCCCCCCTCCCCCACCTCTCCCCCTGCCAACACCATTCCCCAGCATGCTTTGCAGTGACCATTGGCTGATCGAGGAATTTTCTAGCCCCACTGATATCAATGGCTCTTACTGTGTCTCCCACTCTCTGCCACCAGGAAAACCCATTGCAGGGCATTAGGGGGATGCGGGGGCAGAGGTCACTATTAGTCCGAAGCATCCTGCCAGCAGGAAGGATGGGAAAATTACAGCCAGATTTAACATTTTGAGATCACGTTAACTCCGTTTCTCTCTTCACCGATGCTGCCAAACCTGCTGAGCCTTTTTCCAGCATTTTCCATTTTTATTTCAAATTTCCAGCATCTGCAGTATTTTGCTTTCATTTTAATGGCTCTTTCTGTGGGCATGATGAGCCAAATTGCTGCGTTCTGTGCTGCAATATTCAATGAAATAGATGTAGCAGAAAAATATGTGCAATACTCAGCACTTTCAGCATGGATCTTTGAGTGGACCTTCTGTGTCATTGTTTATAGTGAGTCCGAAGCTACAGCAGTACTGGGTGATGAATGAAGGAAACCCTTTGTGGTTTGGTAGTATTGAAAAGGAGATAGATCTTGGAATTCAGCAATCAAGTGAACAGGGAAAAGGTTTAGATTTTGTAATAGTAGGAGAGGGGAGATCCTCGAGAATATCATCACTGGAGTGAAGAGTCTTACAGTTGGCAGTGCTGAGGAGGAAATTTTACTTGCTGAACAAGTCAAATCCCAGAAGAAAATTTATCTGAATGATCAGAGTCTTTTTTTTGTATTCTGAGAGCAAGGGAAAATGCAATTTGTTTCAGAAGTGTAAAATTCCAATTCCCACAAGATTTTTAAAATAATTATTATCAAGAAAAGAAAGCTTCATAGGTAAAATTGTCTTACAAAATTTCCCCAAAAGAACCCACTTAATCACATGTGAATGCCTTGTTGGCTACACTCCCTTATAGATTTTTAATTCTAAGCATATTACCCAAGGCAAAACTGCTGTCACTTTAGTAAATGTATGCCACATGATTTCTCAAACCCCTCCACTCGGCTGTGGAAATCCGAGAAAAAATTCGGAATCAAGACTGCTTTCTGAAACAAAGGTTTCTGGATGGATGCTTCAGATTTTGCATGTTCTCTCCACACAAAGCTGGTCACAAGACATCTCCCCCACATTTCAAACACACCTTAGCTCATCATTGCAAGAGTTTTGAGCACAGGAGCAGGGATGTGTTGTTGCAATTATACAGGGCCTTGGTACATAAGAACATAAGAAATAGGAGCAGGAGTAGGCCATCTAGCCCTTTGAGCCTGCCCCGCCATTCAATAAGATCATGGCTGATCTGAAGTGGATCAATTCCATTTTCCCACTTTCTCCCCATAACCCTTAATTCCCTTGTCTATCAGAAACCTATCTACCCGTGACTTAAATATGTTCAGCGAAGTAGCCTCCACCACTTCAAAGGGCAGAGAATTCCAAAGATTCACCACCCTTTGAGTAAAGACGTTCCTCATCAACTCCGATCTAAACCGCCCCCTCCTTATTTTGAGGCTGTGCCCTCTAGTCCTGCTATTCTTTCTAAGCGGGAAGAATCTCTCTACCTCTATCCATCCCCTCATTATCTTATATGTCTCTATAAGATCCCCCCTCAGCCTTCTAAACTCCAACGAGTACAAATCCAGTCTGCTCAATCTCTCACAGATTGCCACACCTAGAGTATTGTGTGCAGTTTTGGTTTCCTTTTCTGCGCAAGGATGTTTTTGCACTCAAGGGAGTCCTGTAAAGGTTTACCAGGCCGATTCCAGGGATAACGGAACTGATGTATGAGAAGAGATTGACTAGGTTAGGATTGATTTTGCAGCAGTTCAGGTGAATGAGGGAGGATCTCACAGAGACATATAAAGTTCTAACAGGACTAGACAGGGTAGGTGCAGGGAGGATGGTGGGGGAGTCCAGAAACAGGGGTCACAATCTGAGGATACAGGGTAGACCATTTAGGACAGAGCTGAGGAGACATTTCTTCACCCAAAGAGTGGTGAGCCTGTGGAATTCATTACCACAGGAAGTAGTTGATGCCAAAACATTGAATGTATTCAAGAGGCAGCTGGATATAGCACTTGGGGCGAATGTGATCAAAGGTTATGAGGAAAAAGTACAATTAGGCTATTAGTTGGATGATAAGCCATGATCATGATGAATGGCGGAACAGGCTCAAAGACAAATGGCTTCCTCTTGCTCCTATCTTCAATGTTCCTATGTTTCTATCATCATTCCTTAAATGTCCTTTTCCCATTTCATCTCTGATTTCATTGTCCTCAGTACTTTTTTGAACCCAACTTTCTCAATATATAAAAAAAACCTTACATATTGCCCTATTGATTCTCTTCTTGGATCAAATAAAATGTGATGACCTTCCTTTCCTTACTACAAAACCTTAGTAAATTGCAAAAATCTATTACTCTTCTTTGAAATTTAACATATGAAATGGCAAGTTCCTAAGTATCTCCTAATGCAAATTTCTAAACTCAGCCTACTTGTACATAAATTCACTTCACCCTGTCCTCTTCTTTCAAATACATGCATTTGGCATCTTTATCTTTTTTGTCTCTCAACTCTCCCAGACAAATTATCTCTATTAACCTTTCCCCAGCTTAATTAAATTATCTACACACAATAACATACAGGTACACACATACATGCACACACACACACAATCATATAATCTTCTTTACAGAATAATGTAATATTGAAGTCATTCAGACCCCTATCTGTGTTAACCCCTATTAAAGCTTTAATGAGTTTTGAACAAAAGACTTTCACGTTTATCGCAGAATTTCCCTCCCTGGCAAAACTTTTCCTTTTTTCACAATGGTTCCCTGCATCCAGAAAATGGGACAACATTCAATTCACAACATTTTGTATTACCGAATGAAAAGTTATCACAAGGATCTGTTCTTACCACAACTTTGCTGGTGTACCTGATTCACCTACAATGTTAGGTGGGATTGGCCATGCTAAATAGTGTCCCAAGATGTACACATTTAGGGAGATTAGGGAGATTGTTGGGGTAAGTAGATGGGGCTGAGATATAGGGCCTGGATGGGTTCCTTTGTTGGAGGGACGGTGCAGACTTGTTGGGTCACAAATGGCCTTCTTCTGCACTGTAGCAATTCTATTTGTAATGATGACTACTCTCCAAAACTGAACAAAAAGCAATTGTGTGAAAGGAAACTGCTCAAAAAATTCTCTGAAAATTTATTGTCCAATATGTTTTCACAACATTTTGGAAAATTGTCTCAGCACACGTTGTTCTGACATTTTAATGAAGAAAAATTGATGTATTTTCGGTAAAGTCATTGTTTATAATTTCTTAGTCTAACCAAAGAAAACTACAGTTGATACAATCACTCTCTTTCTCTCCCACTCTCTTTCCTCCTAAGCCACGCTTTCTCCCTGAAATCGATAAGCATTTGTTAATAACTGGAATCTCAAACATTTACGTTAAAAAAATAAAAAATCTTTTCTCTGAATTATTCAGAAAATCAGATACCAAGAAATCCTGCCATGCAAGAAATGATTAGCTATACGTTGAACAGCGAGTGAATCACAGTGGCACTCACGGAGAAAAATTATACATGATTTCCTGTGAATTATGGGCACAGCTATTGCCGACGGAAAGATTGCTTCAGGGAAAAGATAAATTCCAAGCTTTCAAGAAAGGCTGTGCCCTCCAAGTAAAAGCCTTAAATAGATAAAGACAATTTTGAAGCTTGCTGGTGTAATTTTTTTAATAAATGTTTTTAGAAACATAGAAACTAGAAGTAGGAGTGCAGAGTATCATAGCTGTTAGCACTGCTGTCTCACAGTACCAGGCTTCAATTCCCAGTTTGGGCCACTGTCTGTGTGGAGTCTGCATATTCTCCCTGTGTCTGAGTGGATTTCCTCCAGCTGCTCTGCTTTCCTCCCACAGTCCATAGATTAAATGGATTGGCCATACTAAATTGCCCCTTAGCTAGGGTAAATGCATGGGATTATTGGGATAGGGCCTGGATGGGATTGTGGTCAGTGCAGACTTGATGGATTGAAAGGCTTTCTTCTGCACATTAGGATGTTACAATCTATGAGTAGCCTTTGTAGCCCTTCAAGCCTGCTCCGCCATTCATTTTGATCATGGCTGAACATCAAATTCAATATCCTGATCCCCCTTTCCCTCCCTTTGATCCCTTTAGCCCCAAGAATTATATCTAATTTCTTCTTGAAATCATGCAGCATTTTGGACTCATACATCCTTAAGAGCCTCATATCCGTGGTGGGTAAGTTGTTGGAAGGTATCTTAAGAGACAGAACCTACAAGCATTTAGAGACGCAAGGATTGATTAGGGACAGTCAGCATGGCTTTGTGAGTGGAAAAATCATGTCTCACAAATATGATGCATTTTTTGAAAGGGTAACCAAGAAGGCAGATGAGGACAGTGCAGTTGCTGTTATCTACATGGGCTTTGACAAGATAGGTTATTACATAAGGTTAAATCTCATGCGATCCAGGGTGAGGTATCTAAATGGATACAAAATTGGCTTCTTGACAGAAGCCTGAGGGTGATTATAGAGAGTTGTTTTTCAAACTGGAGGCCTGTGACTAGTGGTGTGCCTCAGGGATCAGTGCTGGGTCCGTATTATTTCTCCTATATCTTAATGATTTTGGTGAGAATATAGCAGGCATGGTTAGTAAGTTTGCAGATGACAGTAAGATTGGTGGCATAATGGACAGTGAAGAACATTATCTCTGGCTGCAACAAGACCTTGATCAATTGGGCCAGTGAGCTGATGAATGGGAGATGGAGTTTAATTTAGACAATTCGAGGTGATGCATTTTGGTAGATTGAACCAGGGCAGGACTTACTCAGTTAATGGTAAGACACTGGGAAGAGTTACAAAGAAAGAGATGTAAGGATACATGTTCATAGCTCCTTGAAAGTGGAGTTAGAGGTGGATAGAATGGTGAAGAAGGCATTCGGCATGCTTGGTTTTATCCATCAGAAACTCCTGTATTCAATGTGGAACACTGTGTGCAATTCTGATCACCCTGTTATGAAAAGGATACTATTAAGCTAGAAAGAGTGCAGAAAAGATTTACTAGGATGCTACCTGGGCTCGATGGATTGAGTTATAAGGAGAGGCTGGATAGACTGGGACTTTTTTCTTTGGAGCGTAGGAGGCTGAAGGGTGATCTTATGGAGGTCCTTGGGGCACAGATGAGCTTGATTGCCAAATCTTTTCCCAAAAGTAGGAGAGTCAGAAACTAGATGGCATATGTTTAAGATGAGAAGGGAGAGATATAGAAGTGTCCAGAGAGGCAATTTTTTCACACAGAGGATAGTGAGTGTCTGGAACAGGCTGCTAGAGATAATAGTAGAGATGGGTACACTTTTGTCTTTTGAAAAGCATTTAAATAGTTACATGGGTACAATGGCTATAGAGGGATATAGGCTAAATGCGAGTAATTGGGATTAGCTTAGGGGTTTTTAAAAGAAAGGGCGGCATAGACAAGTTGAGCCAAAGAGCCTGTTTCCATGCTGTAAAAACCTTGTTATAGAACATAGAACATAGAACATTACAGCGCAGAACAGGCCCTTCGGCCTTCAATGTTGCGCCGACCAATTAGGAACAAGCAGTGACCCTCTAACCTAAACCATTCCCTTTTCGTCCATAAACTTATCTACTAACCTCTTAAACACCACCAAACTTGGCGCATCTACAACTGACGTTATCTTTCTTATAATGTGGGGACCAGAACTGCACACAATACTCCAAGTGCGGCCGCACTAGAGTTTTGTACAGTTGCGACATGACGTTGCGGCTCCGAAATTCAATCCCCCTACCAATAAAAGCTAAGACTCCATATGCCTTCTTAACAACCTTATCGACTTGATTGCCAACTTTCAGGGATCTATGCACATATACAACAAGATCCCTCTGTTCTTCAACACTATTAAGAGTCCTACCATTAGCCCTATACTCTACACATTTGTTATTCCTGCCAAAGTGAATTACCTCACACTTTTCCACATTAAAATCCATTTGCCACCTCTCGGCCCAGCTCTGCAACTTGTCCAAGTCTCTCTGCAAACTATAAAACCCCTCTTCACTATCTACCACTCCTCCGACTTTGGTGTCATCCGCAAATTTACTAATTCATCCTTCAATACCCTCATCCAGATCATTTATAAAAATTACAAACAGCAGGGGCCCCAAAACAGACCCTGAGGTACACCACTTGTAACCGAACTCCACGATGAATATCTCCCATCAACTACCACCCTCTGTCTTCTATCTGCTAGCCAATTCCTAATCCAATTAGCTAAATCACCCTCAATCCCATACATCTGCATTTTCTGCAGAAGCCTTCCATGGGACACCTTATCGAACGCCTTACTAAAGTCCATATATACCACATCAACTGCCTTACCCCCATCCACCTCTTTGGTCACTTTTTCAAAAAACTCAATAAGGTTAGTAAGGCACGACCTACCCTTCACAAAACCATGCTGACTATCCCCAATCAATTCATTTCTCTCTAAATAACTATAAATCCTATCCCTAATAATTCTCTCCAATACTTTGCCCACAACAGAAGTAAGACTCACCGGCCTATAATTCCCCGGAAAGTTTCTCTTCCCCTTCTTGAACAATGGGACCACATTCGCTATCATCCAGTCTTCTGGCACTATACCCGTAACCAACGACGACCTGAAGATCAGAGCCAGAGGCTCAGCAATCACCTCTCTCGCCTCCCAGAGAATCCTAGGGTAAATCCCGTCCGGCCCAGGGGACTTATCTTACTTCAAACCCTCAAGAATATCTAGCACATCCTCCTTATCTACTTCAATACTTTCCAGTTTGCAACCCTGTATCCCAGTGTTCTCCACAACTACATTTACATCTCCCTGCATGAATACCGAAGAGAAATATTTGTTCAGTGCCTCTCCAATCTCTTCAGGCTCCACGCACAACTTCCCACTGCTGTCTGTGACTGGCCCTAATCTTGCCCTAACCAATCTTCTATTCTTAACATATCTAAAGAAAGCTTTAGGATTCTCCTCGATCCTATCAGCCAAAGTCTTCTCGTGTCCCCTTTTAGCTCTCCTCAACTCACTCTTTAGCTCCCTCCTGGCTAATCTATAGCTATCCATTGCACTAACTGAGCCTTCAAGCCTCATCCTGACATAAGCCTCCTTTTTCCTTTTAACCAGCAAATTAACTTTTTTAGTACACCATGGTTCCCTTACTCGACCATTTCCTCCTTGCCTGACAGGGACATACTTATGAAGGACTCACAGTAGCTGCTCCTCGAATAAGCTCCACATTTCAGATGTTTCCAGTCCCTGTAGTTTCCTAGTCCAACCTAAGCACCCTAATTCCCTCCTTATGGCCTGATAATTACCATTCCCCCAGCTATAACTACTGCCCCCACCTTCATGCCTATCCCTATCCATCACTAAGGTGAACGTAACCAAATTGTGGTCACTATCACCAAAATGTTCACCAACTTCCAAGCCTAACATCTGGTCTGGCTCATTGCCCAGCACCAAATCCAATGTAGCCTCACCTCTAGTTGGCCTATCTACATACTGAGTCAAAAAACCTTCCTGCACACTTTGTACAAAAACTGACCCCTCTAACGTGCTAGAGCTATAGCTATTCCAATCAATATTAGTAAAGTTAAAGTCCCCCATAACAATTACTCTATTACTTTCACTCCTGTCCAGGATCGACTTTGCAATCCTTTCCTCTACCTCTCTAGAACTTTTAGGAGGTCTATAAAAGACTCCCAACAGAGTGACCTCTCCTCTCCTGTTTCTAATCTCAGCCCATACTACCTCAACAGACAAGTCCTCATCAAACTTCCTTTCTGTCACTGTGATACAGTCTTTGACTAATAATGCCACTCCTCCCCCCCTTCTACCTCCTTCTCTACTCCGAACATAGAACAATACAGCCCACGAGTTGCGCTGATCACATCTACCAATCCACAGACCTGTCTATAACCCCCTATCCTATTCATTTCCATATACTCATCCAGAAATCTCTTAAAAGACCCCAGCGAGTTTGCCTCAACAACCTCCGTAGGCAGTCGGTTCCATTCACTCACCACCCTCTGAGTGAAAAACCTACCCCTGACATCTCCTTTGTATTTACTTCCCAATTGTAATGAGAAGCCTGATATTCTTTTTAAACCCTGCATTCCTTTTGGGAAGGCTCTGCTTTGCTCCCTTTGGGCAATTTTAACTGTTTCACCCTTCCTTTGCTTTTCAGTTTTGATTTGTAAATTTGTAAAATTGATGGAGCCTTGATTTGGTGTTGTTTTATGTGAATACAGTAAGAAATCTCACAACAACACGTAAGATCATACAACGTGAATACAGAATTTAAGTGAATGCAGAAGGATGATGATAAAACGTGGCAGAAAAGAATCAATGGTTGATGTTGGACATTGGATGTAACAATGTGGAGATGCCAGCGTTGGTCTGGGGTAAACATAGTAAGAAGTCTCATGACACCAAGTCCAACAGGTTTATTTGGTAGCAAAAGCAACTGCTACCAAAAGCCATTTGGTGGCAAAAGTTCCAAAAACCAGTGGATTTGCTACCAAATAAACCTGTTGGACTTTAACTTGATGTTGTGAGACTTCTTACTGTGTATGGTGTAACAACAGAGGGTACACAGTGCCATTCCATTTGTAGATTGCAGATACCATGTCACGTGTGCTGTGTATAAAGGCAGGAAAATGGCTCATTCTCTGTGATGAACCATCCTGAGCCGTTTGCTTGGAGGTTTCTAATCTGTGGTTTGCCTCTTTCAGGAGCAGGATGAGGAGGTGGACCTCAAGTCTGCTTCAGCCAGAACAGGAATCAATCCCATGCATGTTGGTATTATTCTGAACAAATAGCCGTCAAACCAACTGATCTAATTGACCTCCCAGAATGTAGATAGGGCTTGTTAAACATTCTTGGGTTGAACCTCAACGCATTTAAATATCCTCCCAAGGAATGAGGATTAAAACCCAGAGAGTTGCCAAGATTGAATAAGGAAGGCGATGTCCTAGTAGTATTGAAGTTAAAGTTTACTTATTAATCACAAGCAGGCTTACATTAATACTGCCGTGAAATTACTGTGAAAATTCCTAATCGCCATACTCCAGCGCCTGTTCGGGTACACTGAGGGAGAATTTAGCATGGCCAATGCGCCTAAACAGCACATCTTTTGCACTGTGGGAGGAAACCAGAGCACTCAGAGTGAGAATGAGCAGACTCCACACAGACTGTGATCCAAGCTGGGAATTGAACCTGGATTTCTGGCGCTGTAGGGCAGCAGTTCTAACCATTGTGCCATCGTGCCTCCCTATTCACTAGACTATCAATCTAGAAACTCAGCTGGTGTTCTGGGGGACTTGGGTTTGAATCCCGTCACAACAGATGGTAGACTTTGAATTCAATAAAATAAAACTGGAATAAAGAACCTACTGATGACCTGTAAAACCATTGTCAATTATTATAAAAACTCATCTGGTTCATCAATGTCCTTTAGGGAAGAAAATCTGCCATCCTTACATGATTTGGCCTTTATGTGACTCCAGAGTCACAGCAATGTGGTTGATTTCCAACTGCCCTCGGGCAAATAGGGATGGGCAATATATGCTGGCCAGCCAATGATACCCATGTCCCACAAATGAATCAAAAGAACAATGGTGCTTTCCAATCAGATGGTGTGGTCCAGTTGATCACTAATCATGTGATTGACAATATCACTTGATCCCCATGAACCAATCTACCCACTGGAAAAGCCATGAAATGCTCTGTGCGGGTATAATTTGGAAGCTTCCCCCACAAATTGAAAGCTTTTTGCAATACCAATCTATGCTTAACCAGACCGCCAATCTCATTAGCATAAGTAAAAATCAGCACAAAAAATAGTGACTCTGAAAGACGTGGAGGGCACTTCACATATTCCTTCCTTCAGTATAAAAACTGAAGTTCCAGGCCAACAAGCCATCATTAATGCACATTAGACATAGCATGCAATCGCGAAAGCCTTTAAATTTTTAATGCAACTAATGCCATAAAAATGAATTCAAAAGGGAGAGAGCTTCAGATCTCAATGAAGATACACTGAGAGTCACTTAAAAATAAATTGCAATGGAATGGCTGACTCCTGCTTTGCCTAAATTTCTGAGCACAAATTTATAACTCATCTGAAGCAGTGTAATTGCAGGAAATTTGTGTATAAAAACCTTTAGTCCATGTCTAAAGCTATTTTAATGAGTCAAGATTCATCGAGGAGCATAAGTAAGTGTGTCATATCACATACAGAACCAGTGACGCAGTGATATTATTCTTTCTGGGGTGCTAGGATGTAACACAGATTATGTGCATCTTTCTGCTGTTTTGCAGATACAAAACAATGATAGATTTGTCTGAGTTCTGAGCACACCCCTCCAAGTTCAAGCCTTTAATTATTAAATTTAATAATCATTATTCCTCTTTTATGGGGGGGTTCGGCTTGCAGAGGTGATTAGAAACCTGAACTGCGATTTTTCCATCGCGACCCCCAGCTTTTCTGTCAGGTTGGGCCGGGGGATGTGTGTGTCACCGTGCGCACCTCCCAGCAGGAGAAAACTGGTGCTGCCAGGAACCCACAGAAAATCGGCAGGCCGCTGATTAGCGTGAGTTTACATATCTTTACATACCATTAGCAGCACGCACACGGCAATCTCCACCCATGTTTGCGTCCCCCAGCTCTTTGGCGTGAATCAGAATAGGTATTTAAAAGTCTCAACCTGGCATGGCGGCCTTGAACTGGTGTGAGGTGGTAAGTGCTGCTCACGGAGCGTGGGGGGATGTTGCAGTCAGGCCCTGGAGATGCCTGGTGGCCTTCCTCTGCTGCCTTTAGGTGTTGGCCCACGGACCAGTGATATCTGGGGAGGGGGCGAGGGGGAGTCAGGGTGGCTTCTACCTCATAGCTCTTAGACAGAGTTTCTAACAAGGAATCCAGCTCCACCCCTTCACCCTCCTCCCCGAGCAGCGCTGTCACACACTGTGGGAAACAGCCTCAAGGGCTGTCCTTCCCCCCATCCCCCCTCCACCCCTCGCCTTCTCTTCTGGGCAGCACTGAAGCTCCATCAGAGGCAGTGTTGAGTGCTCCCACTTCCTCTCCTCACATCCCCCCACACCCAAGCATCGCTGCAGCACAATATGTAAGGCACCCCAAGTCCCAGCAACTGGCTTGGGGACAGCTAAATTCTGGCCTCCAGCAAACCTCCATGTGCCACCTCTCCCCACAATGCCATGGCAGAGGCACTCCTCAGGTTAGGGTCCTGGCTGGGGAGGAGACAATCACAGCTCTCCCCGCTGGCATCTGCTGCTGGCCTGCCTCCAAAAATCTGGGAGCCGGTTTACAAGTATCCTTCTTTGTGGCCTGCCTGGCTATGCGTCCATTCCTGCAGCTTATATACAGCTCAGGCTTATTAGGGGAGTGTGGGGGGGCAGTGAGTATGGTCAGTCAGGGGGATGTGGGTGTAGTGAGTGTGGTCAGTCAGGGGGAGTGTGGGTGTAGTGAGTGCGGTCAGTCAGGGGGAGTGTGGGTGTAGTGAGTGTGGTCAGTCAGGGAGAGTGTGGTGTAGTGAGTGTGGTCAGTCAGGGGGAGTGTGGGGTAGTGAGTGCGGTCGTCAGGGGGAGTGTGGGTGTAGTGAGTGGGTCAGTCAGGGAGAGTGTGGGTGTAGTGAGTGTGGTCAGTCAGGGGGAGTGTGGGGTTAGTGAGTGCGGTCAGTCAGGGGAGTGTGGGTGTAGTTGGTTCAGTCAGGGAGTGTGTGTGGGGCAGTGAGTGTGGTCAGTCAGGGGGAGTGTGGGTGTAGTGAGTGTGGTCAGTCAGGGGAAGTGTGGGGGCAGTGAGTGGTCAGGGTGTGGGTGTAGTGATTGTCGTCAGTCAGGGGGAGTGTGGGTGTGTAGTGAGTGTGGTTCAGTCAGGGGGAGTGGGGGTGTAGTGAGTGTGGCAGTAGGGGAGCTGGGGGGCAGTGAGTGCAGTCAGTCAGGGAAGTGTTGCGTGTAGTGAGTGTGGTCAGTCAGGAGAGTGTGGGGTACAGTGAGTGCGGCCAGTCAGGGGAGTGTGGGGGACGTGAATGTGTTCAGTCAGGGGGAGTGTGGGGGACAGTGAAGTGTTCAGGTTCAGGGGAGTGTGGGGGTAGTGAGTTGGCCCGGTCAGGGGAGTGTGGGTGCAGTGAGTGTGGTCAGTCAGGGGAGTGTGTGGGTACAGTGAGTGTGGTCGGTCAGGGGATGTGGGTGTAGTGAGTGCGGTCAGTCAGGGGAGTGGTGGGAGTGAGGTGTCATCAGGGGGTGTGGGTGTAGTGAGTGTGGTCAGTCAGGGGGAGTGTGTGTGAGTGAGTGTGGTCAGAGGGGAGTGTGGGTGTAGTGAGTGTGGTCAGTCAGGGGGAGTGTGGGTGTAGTGAGTGTGATCAGTCAGGGGAGTGTGGGGGGCAGTGAGTGTGGTCAGTCAGGGCAGTGTGGGTGTAGTGAGTGTGGTCAGTCAGGGGAGTGTGAGTGTAGTGAGTGTGGTCAGTCAGGGGGAGTGTGGGGGGCAGTGAGTGTGGTCAGTCAGGGGCCCATTGACATCAAATACTTGTGAGAGATTCAGTTGAATGTCATTCATCCCTCGGGGTGCTGATAGCAGTCTATTGGATAGCAGGCAATGTCTAGAGGGGATGTAATACTCAAGGCTCCCGTTCAAAAGAGGCAATGCTCACAAACTGGGGATGTACATGTCAGCACAGCACTTGTTCTCTGTGGGGCAGCAATGAGGACATTTTGTTGAAGGGATAGAAGGATCGCGGACCCACAATTGTCTGTATCCACGGGGGCATGAGGTGAGAGGGCAGCCACGTCTGTGTGTTGGGGAGAGACGGTGGAGCGGGGGGTTGTGGGGGGAGATGTTGGGCCAGCAATGAGACCAGTGATGTCTGTATGGGAGTGTTGTGGGAGCAGCGATGTCTGTGCAAGGCTGTTGTGGGGGCCAGCTATATGTATGGAGAAGCCCAGCAATGATCAAGCGATGCCTGGGTGAAGGGGTTGTGGGGGGGCCAGCAATGTCTGTGTGGGGGTGTTGTGGGGGCAGCCATATCTGTGGACGGCAGAGATCTGGATGCTGGGAGGTCTTTTCCGCAATCTCCCAGCAATGTGCACATGTGCGGGTTCCCGCTTATCCCACAGATTTCACGCTGTTTTGGTGCGAATAGGCCTCCTTTATTAGTGTCACAAGTCACTGCAATGAAGTGACTGTGAAAATCTCCTAGTCTCCACACTCCGGTGCCTGTTCGGGTGCACTGAGGGAAAATTTAGCGCAGCCAATGCACCAAACCAACACGTCTTTCGGTCTGGGGGAGGAAACTGAGGAAGAACGTGCAGACTCCGCACAGACAGGAATCAAATCAGGGTCTGGCGCTGAGAGGCAGCAGTGCTAACCACTGTGCCACCAGTTTGGGGTCCATAAGGAAATGAAAGAATATCTCTATCCATTAACCAATATGATCTTCAAAAGACAGACCAAGTTCACTACAGCTCTGCTAATAGGAACATGAGTAAAGCCATTACCTAGACAGAAGACCACTACCTAGTATCCACAGAGCAGAAACAGCCCAATCAGTTTATGTCTTTATTTATGCTCCACATATAACCAACATTGGAAACTTTATAATATATTGTGGGCCAAAAATAAGATTGTAACATTGGATTCTTTTATAAGAGTTCCAAACTTCGACCACTTTTTCTGTAAATAGGTCTTTCCAAATTTCACTCCTGATGTAGACCCAGTTCTAATCTTTAAGCTATGGCCCCTAGTACTAGGTTCCCTAGCGATGGAAAGAGTTTCTTTCAATCTATGCTATCAGTTCCATTGATTATCTTGAAAACTTCAGTTAAATCATCCTTTAACCATTTCATGGATACAGCCCTAGCTTAGCTTTAGCTTTAACTTTATGATCTATACCTAATCTCTTATTGATGAAGTGGAGGTGCTGGTGTTGGACTGGGGAGGGCATAATAAGAGTCACAACACCAGGCTAAAGTCCTACAGGTTTATTTGGAATCATGAGCTTTTGGAGCACAGCTCCTTCATCAGGCAAATCACTCACTTGATCATCACTCACCTGATGAAGGAGCAGCTCTCAAAAAGCATCTGATTCCAAATAAACCTGTTGGACTTTAACCTGGTGTTGTGAGATTTCCTACTGTAATCTTTTATTGGGGGTGGGACAATGGCTTCATGGTATGATCTAGCCTGGTGGCTAGATTATTAATTCAGAAACTTATTTAATATTCTAGGGACCAGGGTTCAAATCCCGCCATGGCAGATGCTGGAATTTGAATTCAATAAAAAATACCTGGAATTAAGAAACTACTAACGACCATGAAACTATTGTCGATTGTCAGAAAAATCCATCTGGTTCACTAATGTCCTTTAGGGAAGGAAAACTGCTGTCCTTACCTGGTCTGGCCTACGTGTGACTCCAGAGCCACAGCAATGTGGTTGACTCTCAACTGCCTCTCCAAAGGCAACTAGGGATAGGCAATAAATGCTGGCCCAGCCAGCTACACCCATGTCCCACGAATGAATTAAAAAAATGTTCTCAACAAGTGAACACAACAAAAAGTTCTATGGTTATCAGTTTTTAAATTATTTTACATATAGTATATAATTGTTGGTATTGCCCCCATTTTAATAGCTCTTTCTGAATCTATGTAAAGATCGTGCCTGGAGAATAGCTATATGTTGCTAAGACGTTTGTATTGAACTTTGTCTTATGAAAGTCGTATAGTTTGGATAGAAATATTCACAAGCCTGAGGAAGACAATGGTATCTTTGAAGATTGGTGACTACCTGCAAATCTTCAGTGGCATGGTGGTACAGTGGATAGCTCCCCTGCTTCACAACACCCGGAACCCCGTTCGATTCCTGGCTTGGGTCATTGTCTGCATGGAGTTTGCACATTCTCCCTGTGTCTGCATGGGTTTCCTCCCACAGTTCAAAGCTCATAGAATCCCTACAGTGTAGAAGAAGACCATTTGACCTATCGAGTCTGCACTGACCACAATCCCACCTAGGCCCTATCCCCACAACCCTATATATTTACCTATTTAGTCCCCCTGACACTAAGGGGCAATTTAACATGGCCAGTCCACCTAACCCACACATCTTTGGACATGCAGGTTAGGTGAATCAACAATGCTAAGTCCTCCCTCAGTGTACCCGAACAGGTGCTGGAATGTGTCGACAAGGGGATTTTCACAGTAACGTCATTGCAGTGTCAATGCAGTGTACTTGTGACACTAATAAATAAACTTCAAAAGTTCCTTCACTTGTGTTAAGGCCAATTTAAAAAAAGACGTATTTAAAAGATGTAGAAATCAATTTAATTGTTTGGTGTTGTTGATATTTGAGATAATTAGTTGCAAGATTGTGACAATCACAGGCCAAAAATCTTTAAATATGTAGATTGTTGGATTCAACTCATTGCAGCTTTCTGTAAATATGCAAAATTTTTTATATACAAAAGATGCTGATAGCATGCAATGAAATGTGATTTTCATTCTATTTAGTCCAATGGGTGTCCTATCTTAGAACCATTTTAATTAGATGATTTATTAATAGATTTACTTATTAACAAATGGAACTTGTAACAAATGGCTGATTATAGTAGCAATACGTTGAAGGTTAATGGGATCTAAAAGAACTGGGTGCCATAATTGAACACACTTTAGTTTTACTGATTGAATGTCTAGACTCTACCTGGATCAACTTTGCCAGAAATATTTTTGCTTATGTTATTCGAATGAGCCAAATGTGTCAAAGACCAGATCTCTCCAAAGGTGCATGAAGCCTGAAGCTCAGGAGGCCTTTTGACCGATTGAGGCTGCGCCAGTTCTTTGAAAGAACTATTTAATTAGTCACACTTCCTTGCTCTTTCCAAATATCCCTGCAACTTGCTGCCCTGCCAAGCAGTTATTAGAGTCCCTTTTGAATTAAATCTGCTTCCACCACCCTTTCAGGCAGCTTGTTCCTTATCATAGCGACTTGCTTTGGGGAAATGATAATTGATCTGACTCTGCAACTTCTGCTAATTAATTTATCATAAATGTCTGTCCTGTGGTTACCAATGTTCTCGCCAGGAAACAATTTAATTTGATTTGATTGGATTGGATTTATTATTGTCACATGTATTAGTATTGTTTCTTGCACACTAGAAAGCAAACCATACATAGAAAAGGAAACAAGAGTGCAGAATGTACTATTACAGTAATAGCTGGGGTGTAGAGAAAGATCAACTTAATGTGAAGTAGGTCCATTCAAAAGTCTGATGGCAGCAGGGAAGAAGCTGTTTTTGTGTCAGTTGATGCATAATCTCAGACTTTTATATCTTTTTCCCAATGGAAGAAGGTGGAAGAGAGAATGTCTCGGGTACGTGGGATCCTGCATTATGCTTTGCCAAGGCAGCGGGAAGTGTAGACAGAGTCAATGGATGGGAGGTTGGTTTGCGTGATAGATTGGCTACATTCATGACTTTCGTAGTGGGCTACATTCATAGTTTCTTGCGGTCTTGGGCAGAGCAGGAGCCATACCAAAGATGTGATACAACCAAAAAGAATGCTTTCTATGATGCATTTGTAAAAGTTGGTGAGAGTCAAAGCTGATATGCCAAATTTACTTCATCTCCTGAGAAAGTAGAGGTTGTAATGAAACCCTTAGATTTAGCCTCTGCTAAATCTGCCCTTATCCTTGTCTATGTTACAGCGAACAATTACAGTGTTACTGTTTTAAAATTAGGGTCTCAAAATTCCTCTGTTCATGAAAATAAGCCTACATTTCTCCCTGGTTAACAGCACCTTAGAAGAAATCAAAGGTATGTTTTGAATCAGGAACCTTTTAGGAATAAACTCTGTTTGCAGATAATTAATTACAGAAATATATAAATTCTGTAAGAAAAAATGCTGGAAAATCTCAGCAAATCTGGCAGCATTTGTAAGGATAAAAAAAGAGTTGACATTTCCAGTCCATCCAGAAAAAAAACTCCACCCCAAACAGTTTATTTCTTGGTAGATTCCAGCATCCACTTCAAACAGAGTAAGAGATACGAATGTAACCTTTCTTTAAAGATCTCTAAAGATCCCAAAAAAACAGACTGCCTTGACTTCTCTGTGAAAACCTTGCTGTATCCAGCCATATGACCTTACCTGTCAATCAACTTAATCCAGCCCTGCTCTGCAATGTCCCAAAGGAAAACAGAAAATAACATCACCCTTCATTAGTTCAGGTTAAAACAAACATTGGAGCAATTAAGATCAATTACGCTAGTGCAGTAACAATACAGTGCCGTTGTATACAGACAAAGTGGTTCTAACACTAAAAACAAATTGCCATAACAGTTCCTGCACAAAAACAGATTCATTTCATGAAGACACAGTATCACCACATAGTGCAGATTTAATGGATAAAATGAACTATTTCTGCATGGTAAAGATTCTATATAAAAGGTTATTAACCAGATTTCCAACTGGTGCTATCCAAAAGCCTTTGCTAGAAATATGCATGAAACTCACTTGAAGGCCAGTATGAAAAGATAGATTAACACACTGGTCTACAGAATCCCAATAAACTGTACTTGGAATAGCTGGGCTAAACTATTCAAAGGGGGACAAGGTAGAGGCTGATATTTATTATGATATATAAACTGACAGTTTGCCTTTAAATTCATGTTTGTGTTTTAATGGTTATGGTAATTGTACTAGGAGATGTTTTTGGTATCCGGGGCCCTGAGAATTCTGAAATGAATTCCACAAGATTAAGTTTAGTTTGACGTTGCCATTTCTTTCACTGACTAGCAAATGACACTAGTGTCAAACCAGAGTTTATTAATAAACTCTGCGCTATTAATGTATTTTATGTTTCATGTCTTAAGATTCAGTATATTGTTTCTGGAGGGAATACAGCAGACACTAGAAAGCAGGCTGATTACTCATTTTACCCACATAAGTGTTTATTTTGCAGAAGGCTTAATGAGTTTTTGCATAACTGAGAAAGGATCCCTGTGGTGTTTTTTTTTTGATTAAAGTAATGGAAGATGCATTAGTGTATGCAGGCTTTTATAGTCATGCAATACTAGAGTTTAAAGTTTTTTAAGTTTATTTATTAGTGTCACAAGTAGAGTTACATTCACACTGCAATGAAGCTACTGTGAAAATCCTTTAGACACTACACTCTGGTGCCAGTTTGGGTACACCGAGGGAGAATTTAGTACAGGCAATGCACCTAACCAGCACGTCTTTCAGACTGTGGAAGGAAACAGGAGAGGAAACCCATGCAGACACAGGGAGAATGTGCAGACTCTGCATAAACAATAGCCCAACTGTAGCTGAGAAAAAATGTTTTCTGAGTTCTGACTGGACATATTCAGAAGAAAATGCTTTCTGTTTTTCTCTCTCTGAAAGCTCCAAGGCTATAAGCCAAATCAAAGCAAATATATCTATTTTGCTAACCATATTTAAAGTGAGGTTTAAATCTATAAGAGAAATATTGCTTAACTGGAACTAAAATAGTGAAGTTAGACTTATTCCCTTCCATGTTTAAAGATTGTTCAATGGTTAAAAATTATACTGTTTCATCTTGTTAGTGTTGTACTTTAACTGGGTTATGAATAAAACTTGCTTTGCTCTTAAAAAAACGCTAATTTGTCAGTGGCATTATTCCCGGGTCAAGGCATACTTCCCCAATTTATGCCAAAATAGAAAAGTTTTTGGGGTCCAGTCTAGCTTCATAATGTACCTCAGGGTTCTAGTCCATGTTCCTAACACAAGGGAGGAGTAGTCAAATTGGGCAGGAAAATCAACAGGAAAAATTCAAAATATAAGAATAACCAGTGTATAAAAGTTGGAGTGTTATGGCAAGGTTATATAAGGCATTGGTGAGGCCAAATTTAGAGTATTGTGTACAGTTTTGGTCACCTAGTTACAGGGAGGATGTTAATAAGGTTGAAAGAGTGCAGAGAAAGTTCACAAGGATGTTGCCGGGACTTCAGAAGCTGAGTTACAGAGAAAGGTTGAATAGGTTAGGACTTTATTCCCTGGAGTGTAGGGGAGCTTAATAGAATTTTGTAAGATTTTGATAGATATAGATAGAGTGAATGCAAACAGGCTTTTTCCATTGAGAGTAGGGGAGAAAAAAACCAGAGGGCATGGGTTAAGGGTGAAAGGAGAAAAGCTCAAAAGGGAATATTGGGAGGGGATTCTTCACACAGAGAGTGGTGGGAGTGTGAAATGAGCTGCCGGATACAGTGGTAAATGCAGGGTCATTTTTAACATTTAAGAAAAACTTGGATGAGAGGGGTGTGGAGGGATGTGATTCAAGTATATTTTGGTGGGACTAGGCAAAAAATGGTTTGGCACAGACAAGAAGGGCCAAAAAGCCTGTTTCTGAGCTGTAATTTTCTATGGTTCTATAGTTCTAACTATTCCGGTTCCCATAACTTTGCTCATGGTTAATTAGAGGAAATGCTCTTTCTGCATGTGTTTGGACAAATGGTAATCAGATTCCCATCAGAGCATCAATGAGAACTTTCCGGTACCTGTAATGAAAATGGACAAAAGTGCTCTGTATGTAAAGAGAGAAGATGGTTCACAACTGAAAGTCCCAGTCAGGATATTCTTCCTTAGTTCAACTCTTGGGAACTTGCAGTTCTGTATAATTTACTACAGTGCTAGTCTTGACATCTTCTGCCATTTTGAGGAAATTCAGGGCTGTACAGGAATCTCTGCTCAAGAGAGAAAAAGACTGGCTACAGCCGACATTCATCAACTCAAAGTTGTGTTTGCTGCCATTCCTTAGTAATTGCAGAATCATGCCAATAACCTAAAGGTGGATTCCTCCGTACTCTACAGAGTTGTGCGTCTGTTGCTTGTAGCCAGAGGTGTCTCAGCCAAGGTCCGTAACACCAGCTCCCGTATCTAAACTAAAATCTGTGAGATGGTTACCAACCAAAATGTTCACATTCCAGAATCTTTAACTTCATCCAGGAAGTGTGGCTGTGTGTCACCTAGGAATTCAGTCTCAGCTTTGGGTCTTCTGTGAGTTCAGATATTTTGACCTTGTGCAGTTTGCCGAGTTATCCAAATCTGTTGCCTTGAAATCGTTGGGCTGAAATTGCACGTCTTGATCTCACCTGTGGGGACACTTTGTTCCATAGTGCTGGCATAGCCACTCCTCTGGTCAGTTAGGATATTGCTTTCTTTCGCCTGGAGTGTCCTCTGTCTCTGTGCTGTTTAACTGACTGCATTGTGAGGTTTCCTTTGTATTCCGACTTACTTTCTTCTCTTGAAAATTGCTGCATACTGAGTTCAGACTGCCTAACAATTGGGATAGAATTCTCGAGATTGGATTTTCCTTCCCTTAAAGCACGTCCAAGAGGGCATCATCCACTCCTCCAAGAAGCATTTTATCCCTGCCAATTTCAGATTTTAGGTCTCTGTACTCAGAGCCTTGAGCTGTGGATATTAACGAATGAGTCGACGGATTTTCCTGTCTGTTGGACAAGTGTTTTAATTTAGCTATTGAGGCTTACAGCATGGAAATAGCCCAACTTGTCCATGTTGCCCTGCCCTTCTGATGATTTTGTGGCTTCTGAGGTTAAAATAAATATCAAATGATTTTAGTACGTCTTCAAACTCAGCAGATGATTTGTTAATTCCTTGTTTAGCAATAACATTGTCCGCTATTGGGCCAACTGAATAAACAGCATGTTAACTTGTCCAGTTTCTGTTTTTTTAATCCAGATCTGAAGCAATCATGTATCTAAGGTACCAAAAATCCATAATTATGTGGATATTCTGGGCGTTGGATATGTCCAAACTTTTATAGAAAACTGGATTTCTGATCCATGTTACAGAATTTCAAATGGATTCAGCTTTAAGAAGTTGCTGAAATCTAAGATCATAAAAGCATCAAATCCTGGAATATATAAATGATTCTTTAGTTGCAATTCTTCCAAATTAATTAATTCATTTTCCATGTTCTGAGTGAGTGTGGGTGCCATATGTTCAGGCACTAACTTGGGAATCAGGATTCTCATTTCTGTGATGGAGTTTTTTAAACAGCAATTTCTGATCACTGAACTATTTAAGTTTCTCAGGACTTACTACATCTTGGAATTTAAAAATTTTAGCTCACCACTGCTAGATTTTATGATTCTGTATTTGGGGAATTGAAGCTGCACTTCTAAGATATCCTATGGAGTTTTCTGCTATGGTGGGGAATTTTAAATTTCTGCCTCCAGCGTGGAAGCTTTTAAATTTTAAATTTCTGCCTCCAGCTTCCAGGGCTTTCTTTGAAGTGTTTCCTTGACAGATTTTCTCAGTGTGTCTGCTTCTCCTTTACCTTCTGTTTTTTCTAAAGGCAGAATGGTTCTTCAAATTTTTCTTTAGTGTTGCAGGATTTTAGTTTACATCACTGCCACCATGTTGTAGGATGTTTGATATTATCTGGTAGACCTTAATAAAGTCGTTTCAGCCTTAAGTAGGTTAACTGTGTTAAATATAATATGTATATAACAAATGGGTCAAACTAGAGGCTGACTTCATCCTTTCTTGGACACACAGTTTTGTCCAAAAGCAGCCTGATTCCAAGATGCAGGTTATGTGTTCTCTTAAATCACACCGTGGGTGGTATTACACTCGGTTACACGTTAAACCTGTACATGCCAGGCCCCTTATACTACAGCTGTGAAGAAAATAATTGAAAATCAGCCGAGTCATTCCCAAATGTTCAGTGACCTTTTTGAAAAGTAATCATATGTGGAAATGGCATAGTAGAAGGCTGTCTACCCTCATGGGACTGCACATCAACACAAGTGCCTCAAATTATAAACAATAGGACAACAGGAAAATCTGGGTGAAACTAACAATAAAGTTGTTTTGAATTATTTCATTCAACGTGAGCACCACTGACACACTTTATTGCCCATCCCCACTGACTATCGAGAAGGTGATGGTGAGGTGTCTCCTTGAACCACTGTGACCCATGTTGTGTAGAGAAGAGGAAGGGAGTTCCAAGGTTTTGACCCCATAGAGTAATAGGAAAGGCCCTTCAGCCCATCATGTCATGGCAGTGAAGGGATGGTAATATTGTTTGTGTGACACGGGTGGTGCTGCTCCCATGTGTTGCTGCCCGTGTGGATTTGGAGGGTGCTGCCAAAGGAAGGTTGGTGAGTTACTGCAGTGCATCTTGTAGTTGGTACACATTACTGCTACTAGGTGTCGGTGGTGGAGGGAATGAATGTTTAAGTTTGTGGATGGGATGCCAGTCCTGGATGGTATTAAGCTTCTTGAGTGTTGTCGGAGTTGCACTTATCCAGGCAAGTGAAGAGTATTCCATCGTACCATTTTTTTTGTTATATCCAATCAAAGTCCAATTCAAAGTCTTAATCAGTGATACATTACAGACCCAAGCTGACATGTCAGGCCACTCTTTCCCTGCCTGAGTTTGACCTACATGATCCAAACTGATAGGAGTAGGCATTGCACCCCCTCTTCCTCCCCCCCAATATTATCCCGCCTTGGTACCTTAGCCAAAAGCTCAAGATTCCACTTTTAAAAATTGCTTCAAATGAAGCCCTCAGTGTAACGCCATTGACTTCTATCAAGTGCAGGAGAGTAAAACTCTACCGGATTTTAGCCAAAAGCCTGAGAAGCGATCACACTCCTCACTTGGACCCTGTGGGTGGTGGACAGGCACTAGGGAACCAGGAAGTGAGTTACTCTCTAACCTGCTCTCATAACCACAGTACGGCTGCACCAGCTACATTTCTCATCAATGGTAACTCCCAGGGTCTCCATATTAGAGGATTCAGTGTGGCAATGTTGTTGAATGTTAGAGTCAGATTCCCTCTTGTTGGAGACGGTCATTGTCTGGCACTAATGTGACATAAAAGTTATGTGCAACTAATCACCTAAGCTTGAATGCAGCCCAGCCCTCACTGCATAAGACAAGAACTGCTTCCGTATCTAAGGGGTTGTGAATGGTGCTGTAGTCAGCAATCATCCCTCATTCTATGGTAGCATAGAAGGACTGCTGCTTCACAGCGCCAGGGGTCCGAATTCACTTCCGATCTCAGGTCATTATCTGTGTGGAGTTCACACATTCTCCCCATGTCTGCATGGGTTTCCTCCGGGTGCTCCGGTTTCCTCCCACACTCCAAAGGTGGGTTATAGGTGGATTGGCCAAGCTAAATTGATCCTGTGTGTCAGTGGGATTATCAGGTAAATTTGTGGGGTTGCAGGGATAGGACTGGCTGGGATAGTTGTCAGCGCAGGCTCGATGGGCTGAATGCACACTATAGGAATTCTGTGATTCCAACATTATGATGGAGGGAAGATGGTTGCTGAAGCAACTGAAGGTGGTTGGGCCTAGGACACTAGGCTGAGAAAATCCTGCAACACTGGCATGGAGCTGACATGATTGGTCTCCAACAACCCAGAAGCAACTTCCTTTGTGCCAGGTGGGATTCCACCTAGTGGAGAACGTTCCCCCAATTCTCACTGACTTCAACTGTGCTCCAAGATGATGCCATTTTGCTTGAATGCTGCCTTGAAGTCGAGGGAAGCCATTCACACCTCAGTGGCTGGAAGCACATACATAAATATACACACACACACATACACAACAAGGCTTTCCAAACACTAAACAACAGAGCTTTAATCAGGGATTAAACCAGAAGGGGTTTAACATTAGTAATTTAGTTGGGATTAATGTTATCCCCTTGGGGACTATATTAACATTATGTCTAAATCCTGATTTTTTTTTTGTTGTATAATGAAGAGGATTGATTTATTGTGCCCTTTTCACTGCGATCAGCATTGTCATTTTAAACAGCACCATTCTTTCAGCTGCGGGATTATATCCTTCAAGCCATTATTGCAACTTGTGAGGCACAAAGAAGCTTCAGTTCATCAAAAGCTTTCACAGATCCACTTATTCAGCTCCTTATTTCATTAATATGTCCGTCCTTGTTGTGTCTGATTCATAAAGGCCCAGAACAACGAAACAACAAAAATATCAGTGACTCATTGCTTTTCCTCATAGATACAGAGTTTTTGTACGTGAGTATATTATGTGTGTGTAGGGGAGCTGAATTGAGAAGACTGTTGTGAAGAAAATAATCTTATTTCTTGGTGCTTAATACTTCACAGATTTGAGATGTTTTCACTCATGACGCATCACCCCTGCTGTGGCAAAAGCCTTTAGGACCGATTGTTCTGGGGCCTATATCTATGCACTTTTCTACCATTAATCGCTACTCGAAGAGGCAGGGCACAGGACTTTCTCGCCCAGAATGCAAGACCTCTGACAATGGTACATTTCTTGCAATCTTCTGTGGGATTTGACCCCCACAACCTCCTAACCTTGCATTCAAAGTGTCATCATCTAAGTCGGCCTGAGGCAGGTTGCTAACCTCAATGTTATGATACATTAGATTTGATGGGCGGGGCGGGAGGGATTTTCAACTCACTAGTTTAGTGTAAATCTAATGTTGAGAATTAACTCTCCACAATAGAAACTGCCTGACCACCAATTTCCATTCCAGCTGATCTGCAACATTCAGATTATAGTCAATAATATGTCCCAATATTTTGAGAAAGAAATCCAAGTACTGACTTCAAGTTATAGAGTCATAGCAAGGAAACAGGCCTTTTGGCCCAACTTGTCCATGTTGTCCCTTTTTTCTAAAGACCCATAAACTATTCCCAATTGCCCACATTTTGTCCATATCCCTATATACCCATCTTACTCATGGAACTGTCTAAGTGTTTTTTAAAGACAAGATTGTACCTGCCTCTACTATTAGCACTAGCAGCTTCTTCCAAACACTCACCATGTTCTGTATGAAAAAATTGCCCCTCTGGACACTTTTGTATCTTTCCCTTCTCACCTTAAACCTGTGCCGTCTAGTTATAGTCTCCCCTACTTTTGGGAAAAGATATTGACTACTTACGTTGTCTATGCCCCTCATTATTTTATAGATCTCTATGAGGTCACCCCTCAGCCTCCTACGCTCTAGAGAAAAACGTCCCAGTCTAATCAGCCTCTCTTTATAACTCAATCCATCAAGTCCCGGTAGCATCCTAGTAAATCTTTTCTGCACTCCTTCTCATTTAATAATATCCTTTTATAATAGGGTGACCAGAACTATACACAGTATTCGAAGTGTGGCCTTTCCAATGTCTTGCACAACTTCAACAAGATATCCCAACTCCTGTATTCAATGTTCTGACAAAATTCTAATAAAGCTCTCTATGTTCTCACCTAAACTCCCAAGAAACCCTCAACTATCAGTAGCTAACGTTCCACAAGGAGTTAGCGTTAACTTGTTTTTTGTTGTGTTCAATGCCTTTATAGTCTTCCCTCATTGTATTGCCCACACACCCACGCACTGTTGGGGCTTCACTGCGCCCACACACAGCTCTGATCCCCTATCAGAAGGGTTCTCCTTGGCCTCTGCTCCCATTAGTGCTGTCCCTGACCAATTCGTTGCCACCTCCTTCCCTGTTTTCAAGAAGATTCCTCAAAGCCCCTTCCTCTTGATTCATGGTTCATCTTGCGCCACGTTCCCGTGATCCCATTAGTACTAAAACTAGGTGTTTTCCTTGGAATATTTGCCTTTGGCCTTTCAGTCTCCATTAGTGAAGTCACAGAGTTCAGGAGGATATTCTGCCCATTATGCATCTGCCAGCTTCTTGTTAGAGCTGCCATTCTCCCCTTGAAACCCCAAAAGTATTTCCTTTTTTACGCATTTATCAAATCTCCTTTGAAACGTACTCTTGAATCTGCTTCCAGCACTATTTTAAGCAGCACATTCCAGATCATAAAGCAGTGAATAAAAATATTTCTCAGCTCACCTGTGGCTCATTTGCTAATTAACTTAAAACTGTTTACCAATCCTCTTCCCAAAGGTAACTAACTCCATGCAACTCTTCGCCTTACCTCTAGCCTGATCTATGCAATCACGCAGTTTTTTACATCACTCCCCTTAGCCTGTTCTGTTCTGCAGAGAATAATCCATGCTTCCCAAGATTACGCAAGTAACATTCACAACCAGTTAATTATGGAGCATCTTCCTGAGGGAAGTGTTTAATGCTATTATTTGGAAGATTGCTTCACTGAGAGTTTTTTGCTCTACATAGCTTCAGCTCAAAAGAGTAGTATTTTTTTCTGACCTGTAATCTTTTTCAAGACCTGGCAATTTTGTGCTCGAGTCCTTTAATTCTGCACTCACAACCCAGGTTAATTGGCCCATTTTACATCAAAGGTAACAATGTCTCTCTTTATTTCAAAATAGGAACCATGTCCCCTCTGATTTTGCTGTCTTGTTGAAATCAAGTTCACCTCTGGAAGCCTGCTCTAAGCCTAAGAATTATCCTCACAATACATCAAAGGGCGTTTGCAGATACATCACCCAAAACTGCACAAATAAGTATAAGTGTAGCTTCACCAATTATTGGATTTGATTTGATTTGTCACATGTATTAGTATACAGTGAAAAATATTGTTTCTTGTGTGCGATATAGACAAAGCATACCGTACATAGAGAAGGAAAGGAGAGAGTGCACAATGTAGTGTTACAATCATAGCTAGGGTGTAGAGAAAGATCAACTTAATGCAAGGTAGGTCCATTCAAAAGTATGATAGCAGCAGGGAAGAAGCTGTCCTTGAGGTACGTGACCTCGGTCTTTGGATCTTTTTCCTGTCGGAAGAAGGTGGAAGAGAATATATCTGGGGTGCATGGGGTCCTTAGTTATGCTGGTTGCTTTGCCAAGGCAGCAGGAAGTTAGACAGAGTCAATGGATGGGAGGCTGGTTTGAGTGATGGACTGGGTATCATTCACAACCGTTTGTAGTTCCTTGCAGTCTTGAGCAGAGCAGGAGCCATACCAAGCTGTGATACAACCAGAAAGAATGCTTGTTTTGGTGCATCTGTAGAAGTTGGTGAGAGTTGTAGCAGACATAACAAATTTTCTTAGTCTCCTGAGCAAGTCGAGGTATTGGAGGGCTTTCTTAACTGTAGCATCTCCATAAAGGGACCAGGACAGGTTGTTGTTGGTGATCAGGAGACCTGGTAAAGCTCTCGATCATTTCTACTTCATCTCCATTGATGTAGACAGGGGCATGTCCTCAACTATATTTCCTGAAGTCAATGACTATGTCTTTTGATACTGAGGGAAAGATTATTATTATTGTTGCACCAGTTCACCAGATTCTCTATCTTATTCCTATACTCTGTCTCATCACTGTTTGAGATCCGACCCAGTTAATCCAGTTCTTAAGATAATTTGACATTAATTAAAGGCAATTGAGGTGCATGCTTTAACCTTTGATTAATGGTGTCATTTCAGAATGGAAGTTCCTATTGGACAGTTAGTAATCAGTCTTAAACTCTGTCTTGGGGTCATCAGAGGGATAAACTGTCAAAGGACCGCAGCAAACAGCGAGACGTGATGCCTACAATAGGACGCCTTTAATAAACAACGAGGTGCTATTGAATTAGATCCATGTAACTTTTCCAATCTGGATCTCAAGATTAAATCCATGCCTGACAGATTTGATGAAATTTTCACTCCAGTAAAATAAATCTAATTATTCTCGATCTATTTCCAGTCACCATAAATAAACAGCATAAAAATTGCCCATAATTTGACATTGAAAAACAGGTAAATAGCATATGGCACATTTGTCTTTATCAATTGGGTTATAGATCACAAAAGCAGAGAGATCATGTTGGAATTATATAGAAATTTGATGAGGCTACAGCTGGAGTACTGTGTGCAGTTCTGATAGCCACATTATAGGGGAGATATAAACACACCGGAAGGAGTTCAGAGGAGATTTACTAGGATGTTGCCTGGGATGGAACATTTAAATTATGAAGAGAGGTTGGATAGGCTTGGGTTGTTTTCTCTGGAGCAGAGAAGACTGAGGGGCAACCTGATTGAGGGTCTAAGACTATGAGGGTATGACGGACTCAATAGGGAACAGCTGTTCCTCTTAGCTGAAGGGTCAATCAGGAAGGGACACAAGTTAAAAGTGAGGGGTGGGAGGTTTTTGGTGGGGGGGGGGGGTTTGAAGAAAAGCTTTTTTACCCAGAACGGGGCTGATGGTCTGCAATGCACTGCCTGGGAGGGTAGTGGAGGCAGGATGCCTCACATTCTTTAAAAAGTATCTGGAGGCCAAGTGCTGGCAAGTGGGATTAGATGGACTTTTCATGTGTCAGTGCAGATTCGATGGGCTGAAGGGCCTCTTCTGCGCTGCAGTATTCTGTGATTCTGTGAATTGACAATCTAAGCACAGTGACTATGTAAATTGTGGATGGACAATATCACATGGGAGCAAGCAGAGTTGGATTTAAATATTGAGCCTTAGGGTGATTTGCTCTTCTTAATACGATGGATTCTATCGTACTTTTAACACAGAAGTGGGTCATTGAGCCCAATAGGTCTATGTTCCTATTGTTCAGAAGGAGGCCCTTCAGCCCATCGAGTCTCACCAATAACAATCCCACCCAAGCCCTATCCCTGTAACCCCACATATTTATACTGCTAATCCCCCTGACATTAAGGGGCAATTTAGCACGACCAATCCACCAAACCCACTCGTCTTTCGAAAGTGGGAGGAAACCTGAGCACCCAGAGAAAACCCACACAGACAGGGGGAGAATGTGCAAACTCCACGTAGGCAGTCACACGTCAGTATTTGTACTCTACAAGAGCCTCTTCCCATTTTTATCATTAAATTCAGTCAACATAGTCTTCTACTTCTTTCCTTCTCATCTGCCCAGTTTCTCTCTTAGATCTGTGGTGTACAATCTGTAATCCCATTTGGATTCTGAGTGCAGACTACGGGACATTTTGTGGCCATTCTACAAGGTTACCACATTCCACTGGTTTTTGTCTGTGATTTTTTTTCTCTCCTACTGATATGACTGAGGTGTTACACACATAAAGCAAGGGAAAGTAAAGCTGAGGTGTTTGCTAATTGCTCACAACATTGGCTGCGAGAGACATGCGTGCAAGGGACAAATAGTTTTCTTTTAAAAACATCTGAATTTGATGGAGGTTCTCTTAGTATGATTAAGCATTTTGTATAGTTTGTTATGAAACATTCAGAGTATTTTTAATCTTATTGATAAGGTCATGGTTAGTGAACAAGCCCAGTTTCAATCTTGTGGCCCACCAAAATGAAGGAGGGTCACTCACGTGCCCCACTCACTAGCCCAGCTTGCCCATCGCCGTTCTAGACTCTCCCACACCTTCTCTACTGAATCCTTCATCATTTTATCACAGAAGGTTAGTATGTGCGTATAGCAAGCAATTCAGAAGGCATATAAATGGATGTTGTTTATTGCCAGGGGAAGGGAATGTAAAAGTAGGGATGCTTTGCTCCCAGTTTTATAAGATATAGCTGAAACCTCATCTGGAACCCCGTGTGCAGCTCTGGTCTCCTTATTTAAGAAAGGATCTAAATGCTTTACACGCAGTTTAGAGGAATTCACTTAATGAATGGCTGTAGGGTCCGGCACAGATAGGGTTAAGCCTCACTGAGTGAGTGATGGAAAACTCGGTACTTGAAACTTACTCCATTCCAGACCATAATAATTCCAGATTAGTATTTAAGGAATGGGAGAAATCCTGGCCAAAACTCAAGAGTTTAAAACCCAGCATTGTGCCGGAGTCTCATTTCTGCAAGGAACCCAATTGCTATGAAAACAAAGTAACAAATCAGTCTGCAGTTTCCTACCTGAAATCTGTCTTTGCTTAATCTCAGCATCCAAATAGAACCAACAGATGTGATGTCTACACAACAGCCGTTGCACTTCAATCAAATGCATTGTGTGGACGGAGCCTGTAAATGTGAGAAATATGATAAGGCACCACATTAATGTGTTGTTCCAAAGAACGCAGCACCTTTATCCATTTCTCCCCCTTTACCCCTTGCCCATCTCATACAATAACATGGATGGCGCAGTGGTTAGCACAGCTGCCTCACAGCGCTAGAAATCTAGTTTCAATTCCTGGCTTGGGTGACTGTCTGTGTGAAGTCTACACATTCTCCCCGTGTCTTCATGGGTTTCCTTCAGGTGCTCCAGTTTCGTCCCACAATCCAAAAGGTGTGCTGGTTAGGCAGATTAGCTGTGCTAAATTCTCCCTCAATGCACCCGAACAGGCACCAGAGTGCGGCAACTAGTGGATTTTCACAGTAACTTCATTGCAGCGTTAATGTAAACTTACTTGTGATACTATTAAATAAACTTTAAATTTTACATTTGTATAGTGCCTTTAATATATTAAAAACCTCAAGATACTTGCCCAAGTGAATGTAACTATTCTGGTTCCGGGCAGAGGACTGTCCCATAAGCAGTGACCCAGTCTATATTTTCTGGCAATTAGAGGAATGAGAGCCAATCAAATTGAAACATATGAAATTTTTAAGGAGTTTGGCAGGGTAGGTGCTGAGAAAATCCTTTCCTGACTGGAAATCTAAAACACAGGGGTCACAGTATCAAAATAAGAGATTAATCAGTTAGGACCAAGATGGAGAGAAAGTTCTCCATTTAGCAAAGTAATGAATTATTGGGATTCTCTGCCCCAGAATGCTGTGGTTGTAACGTCACTGAGTATATTCAAGAAGATGCTTTTATAGCCTTTTGGATGCTAAGGAAGTTAAGGGATTATAAGCAAATGGGTGGAGTTAAGTTAGATGTAACGGCCATGATTCACAGTCCAGAGGGACAATTCTTTTACACAGATGATGGTGAGTGTCTAGACCAAGCTGCCAGAGGTAGTAGTAGAGGATGGTACAATTTTATCTTTTAAAAAGCATTTAGACAGTTACTTGGGTAAGATGGATATAGGCTTTAAAAAAGGATGACATAGACAAGTTGGGCCGAAGGGCCTGTTTCGATAAATCTCTATGAATCTATAATCTGGTTGATTACCAGACCCAAAGTACCGAATGGTTTACTCTAGCTCCTATATTTTGTGTTCTCAGGCAAAATTTGACACCAGGCCTGAGATAAGTGTCCAAAGGCTTTCTCAAAGAAGCTCGTACTGCTTTCACCCAATGCCTCAGACACTGTGTATACGCAAAAGACTTTCCGTCCATTTACTTCACGGTCCATAAAATTTTATAGAATCCTGACAGTGCAGAAGGAGGCCATTCAGCCCATCGAGTCTGCACCAACCACAATTCCACCCAGGCCCTATTCCTGTAACCCCTGCTAATCCCCCTGACACTGGAATCAATTTATCATGGCCAACCAACCTAACCCACACATCTTTGGACTTGCTACGCGATGTTACAAAAACTCAAATTTGTGCCACGTTTTATGTTAAAAATCAGGTGAACTTTTGCCATAGCTATTACAGAGTATTAACTTATTTACTCAGAGTGGTTAGATTTGGAACTTTGTTGTTACATCCAGTGGCTGAGATAAATGGCATAGATGCATTGAAAGGGAGTCTAAGATAAGAATATGAGGGAGAAATTAATTAAAAGATACGCTATTAGGATAAAGTGAAAGATGGTTCATGCGGCTAATGAACACTGGCATGGACCTAAGGGGTTTCTGTGCTGTAAATTCTGTAGAGTCTCTTACAGATGCTACCTGTGTGCTCCATAAAGGTGGAATAATCTTCATGGGACTCTCATGCCCTCTCGTGGCTGATTTGTGTGCAGCACTGGCAGAAGTCTCAGATGCAAGGAATGCAAGTGAAATTTACTAAATGTACCAAGATACAAAGGAATAACCCCCAGCTACTGACTTGAAAAAGCATTGCTGCTCTGCTCACGTCAAAGAAATATAGCCAGAGAATCCACTCCTTCTTTAAGATGCTCCTTAAAACTCACCTCTAAACGCTTCCTAACACCTTGGTTGAAATTCAGTACCAATTTCTGTGTGATTACATTTCTAAGTGCCTTGGAACATTTTCCTATATTAAAGATGCCATAAAAATTGCTGTAATTGAAAATGGGCTCTTCAGAATAAATATTTAAGAAACTGAAACTTACTCTATTACCGAGATGGTGGGATTGTTCCAATATTCCCATACGGTTTGCAATTAACCAGCAGCCTGAACAGCTCAAATTGGCCTTTAAGTTACTGTGTGTAAGTGGCCACTCAAGAACCTCAAAAGAGGTTGCATACCTTTTTTTTTAAGAAAAAGAATGTCGGATTGTTCCTTTGTTTTATTTTAAAGTTAAGTTCTTAATCCAACCTCAAACAAATGGCATTAATACAATGTAGTGGGTTTAGAATTATACAACTTCTTCCATGCAGGGGTGACACGGTGGCACAGTGGTTAGCACTGCTGCCTCACAGTGCCAGGGGCCCGGGTTTGATTCCCAGTTCAGGTCACTGTCTGTATGGAGTTTGCACGTTCTCCCCGTGTCTGCATGGGTTTACTCCGGGTGGTCCGGTTTCATAGAACATAGAACATTACAGCGCAGAACAGGCCCTTCGGCCTTCGATGTTGCGCCGACCAATTAGAAACAAGCAGTGACCCTCTAACCTAAACCATTCCCCTTTCATCCATAAACTTACCTACTAACCTCTTAAACGCCACCAAACTTGGCGCATCTACAACTGACGCAGGCAAGGCATTCCATACCCTTACCACCCTCTGGGTAAAGAACCTACCTCTGACATCTGTCCTAAAACCACCACCCCTTAATTTAAAGCTATGTCCCCTCGTGCTAGCTTTCTCCATCCTAGGAAAAAGGCTATCACTGTCCACCCTATCTAAACCTCTAATCATCTTATATGTTTCGATAAGGTCCCTCTTAGCCGCCTCCTTTCTAACGAAAACAACCTCAAATCCCTCAGCCTCTCTTCATAAGACCTGCCCTCCATACCAGGCAACATCCTGGTAAACGTCCTCTGTACCCTCTCCAATGCCTCCACATCTTTCTTATAATGCGGGGACCAGAACTGCACACAATACTCCAAGTGCGGCCGCACTAGAGTTTTGTACAGTTGCAACATGACGTTGCGGCTCCGAAATTCAATCCCCCTACCAATAAAAGCTAAGACTCCATATGCCTTCTTAACAACTTTATCGACTTGATTGCCAACTTTCAGGGATCTATGCACACATACACCAAGATCCCTCTGTTCATCAATACTATTAAGAGTCCTACCATTAGCCCTATACTCTACACATTTGTTATTCCTGCCAAAGTGAATTACCTCACACTTTTCCACATTAAACTCCATTTGCCACCTCTCGGCCCAGCTCTGCAACTTGTCCAAGTCACTCTGCAAACTATAACACCCCTCTTCACTATCTACCACTCCACCGACTTTAGTGTCATCTGCAAATTTACTAATCCATCCTTCAATACCCTCATCCAGATCATTTATAAAAATTACAAACAGCAGGGGCCCCAAAACAGACCCCTGAGGTACACCACTTGTCACCGAACTCCACGATGAATATCTCCCATCAACCACCACCCTCTGTCTTCTATCTGCTAGCCAATTCCTAATCCAATTAGCTAAATCACCCTCTATCCCATACATCTGCATTTTCTGCAGAAGTCTTCCATGGGCCACCTTATCAAACGCCTTACTAAAGTCCATATATACCACATCAACTGCCTTACCCCCATCCACCTCTTTGGTCACTTTTTCAAAAAACTCAATAAGGTTAGTAAGGCACGACCTACCCTTCACAAAACCATGCTGACTATCCCCAATCAATTCATTCCTCTCTAAATAACTATAAATCCTATCCCTAATAATTCTCTCCAATACTTTGCCCACAACAGAAGTAAGACTCACTGGCCTATAATTCCCTGGAAGGTCTCTCTTCCCCTTCTTGAACAATGGGACCACATTCGCTATCCTCCAGTCCTCCGGAACCACACCCGTAACCAACGACGACCTGAAGATCAGAGCCAGAGGCTCTGCAATCTCCTCTCTTGCCTCCCAGAGAATCCTAGGGTAAATCCCGTCCGGCCCAGGGGACTTATCTAACTTCAAACCCTCAAGAATATCTAGCACATCCTCCTTATCTACTTCAATACTTTCCAGTTTGCAACCCTGTATCCCAGTGTTCTCCACAACTACACTTACATCTCCCTGCGTGAATACCGAAGAGAAATATTTGTTCAGTGCCTCTCCAATCTCTTCAGGCTCCACGCACAACTTCCCACTGCTGTCCATAACTGGCCCTAACCTTGCCCTAACCAATCTTCTATTCTTAACATATCTAAAGAAAGCTTTAGGATTCTCCTTAATCCTATCAGCCAAAGTCTTCTCGTGTCCTCTTTTAGCTCTCCTCAACTCACTCTTTAGCTCACTCCTGGCTAATCTATAGTTATCCATTGCACTAACTGAGCCTTCAAGCCTCATCCTGACATAAGCCTCTTTTTTCCTTTTAACCAGCGAATTAACTTTTTTAGTACACCACAGTACTCCCACAGTCCAAAGATGTACAGGTTAGGTTGAATGGCCATGCTAAATTGCCTCTTAGTATCAAGGGGACCAGCCAGGGTAAATACATGGGATTACATAGAACATAGAAAAACTACAGCACAAACAGGCCCTTCAATCCACAAGTTGCACCGATGATATTCCTACCTACTAGGCTTACCTATAACTCTCAATTCTATTAAGTTTCATGTACTCTCCAGGAGTCTCTTGAAAGACCCTTTTAAATTTGCCTCCACCACCACTGATAGCAGCTGATTTCACGCACCCACCACGCTCTGAGTGAGAAACTTACCCCTGACATCTCCTCCGTGCCTACTCCCCAACACCTTAAACCTGTGTCCTCTCGTAGCAACCATTCCAGCCCTTGGAAAAACCCTCTGAGAATCCACCCGATCTATACCTATAGATAAATATATATTGCTATATATCTATGACAGAGATAGGGCCTGCGTGGAATTGTGGTTGGTGCAGACTTGATGGGCCGAGTGGCCTCCTTCTGCACTGTAGGATTTTATGATTCTGAACAACTTTTCCCATAACCTCAATAGCATGCTAATCTTCACAGAATCCTCTGAGTTTACACTTAGTTGGATTAGACTGAAAGTTCCTGTTAATTAGTTCAAGTCTTGCCTGTCAAAAGTAAATGTGACAGGTTTACCACCAGATAGAGAAAAGATTAGAGGGTTTTATGCAAACCTGAGCACAAAAATTATTCCATAGCACTCATTATTTAAAAATGGATTTGTTAAGTGCCTTATCTCTCAAAAAATTTCTTTAAACCTGAGTTACTTCCAACTGTAGTTGTGCAAGCAATTTATGCACTGCATGTTCCTACCAGAGATAAATTTCCAATTGATCCACGGTGGCTGGCATTGAAGTGAACAATAAATGATGGTCGAGACAACTTGAGAACTCCCATACCTTTATCAAATGGTGCCACAGGATCAGGAACATGGGGTGATTAATGTCAACTTCAACTAGGTGATAAAACAAGACATCTGGCGGCAGTTCATCGGGGACAAGGTAGACAACTTCAGAAAATACTGAGTAATACTATCTGACAGCCATCAGAACTATCAGGAAACATTTGAGCAGCCTGGCTTAACAATCCCAGCTGAAAAAGGGGATCTCCAGCTGCACTGAGACAGCTTGTGCAATCAATAGCTGTTTGAAGAAAAAGATGCGCACAAGGAATGAGACCAGTTTGAAAATTCATCAATTGTTACTGGACAAGATGGTTACGTTTTGAAATGTCTCATTTAACCAGAGGTGAAACAGAATATGCTAAAAAGGGAAATGGCTGAGATCATGTTGAACACTTCTGCCTGGAGAAAGGCCATGGCAATAGAAACTCCAAAGGAAACCTATTGAAATATCAAGTAATATTTTTCATACCTGAAAGGTTATTTATTTATTAGTCACATGTCAGCTTACACTGCAATGAAATTAGTGAAAATCCCCTAGCGGCCACACTCCAGCACCTGTTTGGGTACACTGAGGGGAATTTAGCACGGCCAATCCATGACTTTCAGAGTGTGGGAAGAAATTGGAACACCCAGAGGAAACCCACAAAGACATGGGGAAAATGTGCAGACTCCACAGTCAGCCAAACCAGGAATCGAACCTAAGTTCCTGGCACTCTGAGGCAGCAGTGCTAACCGCCGTGCCACCTTGCCATCTTTTTAATTAAACATGATCGCAGAAAAGGGACCATTATTTTTTGAGACACGAGAAAAGGTGTTGGAGAAACAAGAGGACTGTTCTATATTAACAACCAAGCAGGATGCTCGTAAGTGGTTATTTTCTGTTCAAAAGGGAACAGAATTAACAGAGCTTCTGAAGTGATTTAAGGCACAGGGAGTTGCAGAAATAGATCTGGAAGATTTGGGCTAAATGAGGCAATTTTCAAATGACATAAAGTTTCGATCTAGCCTGGCAATAAGCAAAAATGCTGGAGAGTTGGGAACTACTTTGGAACTTCTCCTGTAAAGCTACACTTCTGTCAGAAGTGCTGTGCGTAACAAAAGGATGTTGTAAGACATTTTGAATGCAATAATTAGGTGAATGTAAAATTAGTTTTTCTTAGCTTGGTATATTAGTTCCTACTAGTTGTTTGATCTATGATTATTTCAGGTTATTTGTTACTGTAAAAGTCTTAAAACATTGAAATCTTGTCCTTTGGATATTTCCATTGATCATTTGGAAAATTTGTCTCTTTTTAAAAGTCTCCAAGATGGTAACAAACTGGGAATTCCTATGGGATCAAAGCCAAAGGCTGCAAAACAGATTCACTGGAATTTCTTCTAGAGCTAAAGAGACAAGGTGACATATTTACTTTGGCTGCATTCAGAGAAAATATCAGTATGACTGTGCCAATTTCTCAGATGTTTTTGGAAAGTGATTTATCTGCTGCTGCCTTGCAGTAGTTAGTAAAGGTTAATTTTAAGGCTGTGGGAGTCAACTTGAAAGGAGGAGCTAAAAGGTAATGTGTTAAAATGATTTAATAAAGAGAGAATTAAGATATGTTTCATTTTGTAGGATATGTTAACAAGACACAAATTGGATCCATAAGAAAATGAAACCCATTACAAAAGGAGACTGTCATCAACTTCAAGAAGCATAAAGGAGAACATGCCGCTGTCCACATCAGCTGGGATGAAGTAGAAAGTGTCAAGAGCTTTTAGTTTCTAAGTGTCCAGATCACTAACAATCTGTCCTGGTCCCCCACATGCTGACACTGTAGTTCAGAAAGCCAACCGACACTTTTACTTTCTCAGAAGACTAAGGAAATTTGGCATGTCCACCACGACTCACATCAACTTTTACAGATGCACCATAGAAAGCATTCTTTCTGGTTGTATCACAGCTTGTTATGGCTCCTGCTCTGCCCAAGACCACAAGTGAACATAGCCCGATCCATCATACAAACCATTCACTCTGTCTACACTTCCTACTGCCTCGGCAAAGCAGCCAGCATAATTAGGGACCCCACACATTCTCTCTTCTATCTTCTTTCGTTCAGGAAAAAGATATAGAAGTCTGAAGTCACGTTCCAACCAACTCAAGAACAGCTTCTTCCCTGCTGTCATCAGAGTTTTGAACAGACATACTTTGCATTAAGTTGATCTTTCTCATACCCCAGCTCTGACTGTAACATTACATTCTGCATTCTCGTTTCCTTCTCTATGGATGGTATGCTTTGTCTATACAGCGCACAAGAAATAATGCTTTTCACTGTATGTTAATACATCTGACAATAATAAATCAAATCAAAATAATATGCATATGCTGAAAATCTGAAAGACACTCAATAGGTCTAGCAGTATGTGCAGAGACCCCATTATAGCTTAACATTGACTTAGTCTTTCTTTCCATAAATGCTGCCTCTATCCTTTTCCATAACTGGTCAATCCAATTTCCTGTTATTGACCAGGTTCCCTTTCCAATCATCATGTGGGGTTATGGGAATGCTCTGTTGAAGAGTCAGTGCAGACTCCTTCTGCACTGCACTGGTTCTATAAAAAGGACAGAGATTGATAAAGTATTTGCTCAGCATTGAGATGTCAAAAGGGTGATCTCAATGAACTCAGATTGAATTAGCTAGAGGAAGAAGGAAGCAAAACAACCAAGTTAGAAATCCATTGAGCAAGAGGAAAAAGGAAACAAATTCAAAAAGTGAAAAACTGGAATGAGGAAGAGAAAGGAAAGCAAGAAAATTTGAACCAAGCGTGGAAAAGCATAGATTACACAAACAGGAGTGAAGCTAACATTTCCAGATGAGCCACGATTAGCTCTTGGTTTGGATTTGGAGAATTCGCTTACTGACTGAAATCATTGAGGTTAGTACCATTTGAGAAAATCACATGGCTATATAGCTGAATGCATTACACTATCCCACTACAAGAGTCTCTCTCTGTGGAAAGCTGTGGAAATGCAGAGCATCTCTGTAGTACCAGGATGATGGTGGTCTTCTTGAAGCAGATAGGGATCTCAGATTGATGTAAAGAGAGGTTGAAGATGTCTGCAAATACCCCTCCAACAGATCCATGCAGGATCTGAGTGCTTGACTGGGTAACCTATAAGGGCCAGTCGCTTTCCATTGGTTGACCTTTGAGAAGGCAACTCTAAAATATGCAATGGTAACATCGGGTACAGGTTTGCCCAAGGTTTTCAGGGTGGAGGGTGTGCTCTCACTGACCTCTTGGTCAAAACGGACATAAAACACATTGAATTCAAAAGAGAAAATGCTGGAAAATCTCAGGAGGTCTAGGCAGCATCTGTAAGGAGAGAAAAGAGCCGATGTTGTGAGTACAGATGACACTTTGTTAAAGGCTTCCATCTATTGACACTGTCTACACTTCCCACTGCCTTGGAAAAGCAGTCAGCTTAATTAAGGACCCCACGCAGTCCAGACTTACTCTCTTTTCCCTCCATACAGATGCGGCCAGATCTGCTGAGATTTTCCAGCATTCTCTCTTTTGGTTTCAGATTCAAACATCCACAATAATTTGCTTTTATGCATTGAACTCATTGGAAAGGGATGCATTGATATTAGCAATTTTATCTGCCTTCAGTTTATAGCCTGTTACGTTTTGCAAACATTGCCATGGTCAGCGGTTGTCAGTGTGGCTAGCCTGGGCTTGGTCTGGTATTGTCTTTTATCATCTCTGATGGATCTCCATAGCTCATATCTGACTCTCTTGTATAGGTTAGGGTCACTTGACCTAACTTCAGCAAGCAGGGGATATCCCTGCTCATCCATGGTTTCCAGCTGGGAAACACACAGATTTGCTTCTTTGGCAGTCCGCTATACACTTACTAATGAAGTCAGTTACGTGGTGTTCTCCAATCTTTTCATGAGGTGTCCTTTTGCTTCTTAGAAACTCTAAAAATGCCAAATTTTGGTACACTGGTAGTCCATCCTCTCCCATGTATATTCCTTATATCTGTGCAAAGATGAGTTGCTAAAATTTAAAATTTTGCATCATAGATAATTTAACTTTGAATAGTGGCTAAGATTTAAGTTTGGATCCAACCTGTGATAAATGCCATACTGCCCTTGACCCTCTAATTCACATGTACTGGTCACGCTATAAACTGGGGGGGTTTTTTGGACAAAATATTTTACATTTCTCACTTTTTCATAATAGAATTGAATGTTCTTTTGTTACCGCACTCTCTATAGTGGAATCAAATGGCATTGCTCTTACAAAACTGCAGGTGATGCACACTTTTTTTTAACATCATTGGCTGAAGTGTTACACAATTGGATGCAGTCTATCCTCTTTTACTAATTGTATACATGATTTCATGCAGCATCTTCAACCTGAGAAAATTAAAGTACAAGAGGCTCCACTGACTGATTTAATGTAGTTTGGCAACCTTTCCTAGATTATTTCGAGTAACCACAGCTCTTTGCTTCCGTACAACTAATTGCGTTCTACATTGCGTTCAGGTGGATAGTCTGCACCTGAACCAGAGAGGTACCAATATCTTGGGGGGTAAATTTACCAGTGCTATTCGGGGGGGTTTAAACTGATTCGGGGGGGGATGGGAACCTGAATTCTTGTGCCAGTATACAGGAGGATGTGAATAGGGAGGTCACGGATAAGGTTTCTAGGTCGCAGCAGTATAGTGGCAAACGGGAGGGTGTTTTGAAGTGTGTATACTTTAATGCAAGGAGCATACGCAATAAGGTGGATGAACTTGCAGCCTGGATTGGTGCTTGGGACTTCGATGTTGTGGCCATTTCAGAGACGTAGATAGAGCAAGGGCAGGAATGGTTGTTGCAGGTTCCGGGGTTCAGATGTTTCAGTCAGAGCAGAGGTGGTGGTAGAAGAGGAGGAGGAGGAGTGGCATTGTTAGTTAAGGACAGCATTACGGTGGCAGAAAAGACGTTTGATGTGGACTTGTCTGCTGAGGTAGTGTGAGCTGAGATTAGAAACAAGAAAGGAAAGGTCACACTGTTAGGAGTTTTTTATAGGCCTGCAAAAAGTTCCAGAGAAGTAGAGGAAGGGATTGCAAAGTTGATCCTGGATAGGTGTGAAAGTAACAGGGTAGTTGTAATGGGGGACTTTAATTTTTCTAATATCGATTGGAAAAGCTATAGTTCAAGTACGTTAGAGGGGTCAGTTTTTGTTCAATGTATGCAATGTGTTCAAAGGTTTCATGACTCAGTATGTAGATAGGCCAACAAGAGGTGAGGCTATATTGGATTTGGTATTGGGTAATGAACCAGACCAGGTGTTAGACTTGGAGGTGGGTGAGCACTTTGGTGATAGTGACCACAATTCGGTTACGTTTACCTTAGTGATGGAAAGGGATGGGCACGTACCGAATAACAGTAGTTATAGCTGGGGGAAAGGTAAGTATGAGGCTATTAGGAGAGATTTAGGATGCATAGGGTGGAGCAGGAAATTGCAGGGGCTGGGGACATCTGAAATGTGGAGCATATTTAAGGAACAGCTTCTGCATGTCCTTAATAAATATGTACCTGCCAGGCGGGGAGGAAGTGGTCAAGTGAGGGAACCATGGTGTACTAGGGAAGTTGAATCTCTGGTGAAGAGGAAGAAGGAGGCTTATATAATGATGAGACGTGAAGGCTTAGTTAGGGCAATGGAGAGCTATAAATCAGCCAGGAAGGAGCTAAAGAGGGAGTTGAGAAGAGCTAGAAGAGGACACGAGAAGACTTTGGCGGATAGGATTAAGGAGAATACTAAAGCTTTTTACAGGTATATAAATAATAAAAGATTGGTTAGGGCAAGATTAGGGCCAGTCAGAGATAGCAGTGGGAAGTTGTGCGTGGAGCCTGAGGAGATAGGAGAGATACTGAATGAGTATTTTTCGTCAGTATTCACGCAGGAGAAAGACAATGTTGTCGGGGAGAATACTGCGATACCAGGTTGTAGACTGGGCAGGATTGAGGTTCATAAGGAGGAGGGGTTAGCGAATCTTGAGGGTATGAAAATTGATAAGTCCCCTGGGCCAGATGGGATTTACCCTAGGATTCTCTGGGAGGCTAGAGAGGAGATTGCAGAGCCTTTGGCTTTGATCTTCATGTTGTCGTTGGCTATAGGTATAGTGCCGGAAGACTGGAGGATGGCAAATGTTGTCCCTTTGTTCAAAAAGGGGAGTAGGAACCATCCTGGAAATTATAGACCGGTGAGCCTGACTTCTGTTGTGGGCAAAGTCTTGGAAAGAATTATAAGGGATAGGATTTATAAGCATCTAGAGAGAAATAAATTGATTAGGGATAGTCAGCACGTTTTTGTGAAGGGTAGGTCGTGCCTCACAAACCTTATTGAGTTTTTTGAGGAGGTGACCAAAGAGGTAGATAAGGGTAAGGCAGTTGATGTAGTGTATATGGATTTTAGCAAAGCATTTGATAAGTTTCCCCATGGTAGGCTACTGCAGAAAGTGCAGATGCATGGGATTGAAGGTGATTTAGCAGTTTGGATTAGGAATTGGCTAGCTGATAGAAGACAGAGGGTGGTGGTTGATGGGAAATATTCAACCTGGAGTGCAGTTACAAGTGGTGTACCTCAAGGATCTGTTGTAGGGCCACTGCTGTTTGTCATTTTTATAAATGACCTAGATGAGGGTGTAGAGGGTTGGATTAGTAAATTTGCTGACAATACCAAAGTGGGGGGAGTTGTAGACAGTGAGGATGGATGTTACAGTTTGCAGAGGGACATAGATAGGTTGCAGAGCTGGGCCGGGAGGTGGCAAATGGAATTCAATACGGATAAGTGTGAGGTGATTCACTTTGGTAGGAATAACAGGCATATGAAATATAGGGCTAATGGAAGGACCCTTATAGTGTTGTCGAGCAGAGGGATCTTGGGGTACAAGTACATAGCTCTTTGAAAGTTGGCACCCAGGTTGATAAAGTTGTTAAGAAGGCGTACAGTGTGTTAGCTTTTATTGGTAGAGGGATTGAATTTAGGAGCCGTGAGTTATGTTACAACTGTACAAAACTCTGGTGCGGCCGCACTTGGAGTATTGCGTACAGTTCTGGTCGCCACATTATAAGATGTGGAAGCATTGGAAAGGGTGCAGAGGAGGTTTACCAGGATGTTGCCTGGTATGGTGGGAAGGCCTTATGAGGAAAGGCTGAGGAACCTGAGGTTATTTTCATTAGAGAGAAGAAGGTTACGCGGTGACCTAATTGAGGCGTATAAGATGATCAAGTGATTGGATAGGGTGGATAGTGAGAGCCTTTTTCCTCGGATGGTGATGACCAACACGAGGGGACATAACTTTAAATTAGAGGTGGTAGTTATAGGACGGATGTCAGAGGCAGGTTCTTTACACAGAGGGTGGTGAGAGCGTGGAATGCCCTGCCTGCAGCAGTTGTGGACTCGCCTACTTTGGGGGCATTCAAATGTTTGGTGAATAGGCATATGGATGATATTGGAATAGTTTAGGTTAGAGGGTCCACTGGCCGGCGCAACATCGAGGGCCGAAGGGCCTGTACTGCGCTGTAATATTCTATGTTCTACATATTATGTGAAACTCTTCTAGGAACATTGTTGGTTTTATCATACACCTTTCTGGAGTTAGAACAACACAGCACGGGAAACAGGCCCTTCGGCCCAACGAAGTTGTGGAGTTTATCTTTCCAATTTTTTTCCTCCAAGTTTTTTTTAAAAGCTTATGTTATTAGTGTCATATAAGTAGGCTTACATTAACACTGCAGTGAAATTACTATGAAAATCCCCTACTCGCCATACTCCGGTACCTGTTCAGGTACACGGAGTAAGAATTTAACATGGCCAACGCACCTACACCTAAGCAGCACACCTTTAGACTGTAGGAGGAAACTGGAGCACCTGGAGGAAACCCGCACAGATAAAAGGGAGAACATGCAGACTCCACAGTGATCAGGAATCGAACCGGGTCCCTGGCGCTGTGGGGCAGCAGTACTAACAGCAGTACTAAAAGGCACCTTTTAACTAACCTTTTCATTTCCTTTTTTGCCTCTTCTCCAAATCTAAGTTGATAAAATTATTGTATTGCAAGCTATGCTCTGTACTATTATCAATTGCAATTAAAACTTAGCGGAATTTGGAAAAATGTATTAGGCAATAATATCAGAGAGGTGCCTGCACTCCTTCAAAACATTGTCATCAGATCTTTACACATCCTTACCTGAGAAGGTAGATGGCGACCTCCATTTAATGTTTCTTCTGAAAGACAGCACTTCAGGCAGTGCAACTTCGAGAGAATGCAGTCAACCTCCATCACACACAAGTTTCTGGAATAGGATTTGAACCTAACACCTTCAAAATCAGGGGGCAGAGTGCTGTGCCACTGAGTGGATGCTAACACCATGGCAGAACACAACAGATAATGAGTATGAAATTCCATTCTGGTAAAGTGAAGTAAATAAGAGGTGATGGCCCCTGCTATTTCACTAGGCTATTAATTCAGATATCAGCTAATGGTCTCCCACGGCAGATGATAGAATTTGACTTCAACAAAAAAAAATCTGTAATTAAGAATGATCGATTGTCACAAAAACCCATCTGGTTCACTTATGTCTTTTAGGTAAGGAAGTTGATCTTCTTACCTGGTGTGGCCTACATGCGACTTCAGAGTTACAGCAATGTGGTTGACTCTCAAATGTCCTTAGGCACCTAAGGATGGGCAATAAATGCTGGTCAATCAGCGACATCCAGGTCACATAAATGAATAAGAAAAGAATGACAGGCATACAAACTGCGAATGATGGTATCAGAGGTTGAATTGAGAGCATATGCCAGCAACACAGTTATATGTTTTCCTTATCCGAGGCATATTGCTTGATAAAGCTTTGTTACATTCAACTGTTTCAAACTACATTGTGCATTTTCAGTTCCTTATTTCTTAACATTTTCTCAGAGACAGCACAATAATCTAGCATCAACTCTTTTGCATGCACCAGGAAATCTAACAACTAAGACAGGATTACAACAATATCACATGATGTTCTCATGAACATCACTACTGCGTCAGAGGGCTCTGCCAACCTTATACCTTCACTGACAAGTCAAGCCAAAAAGGAACACTCACCGGCCCCAAGATGTGCAGCAACTACGTATGTTGACAACAGTTCCATCCGCTTTGCTGGTATTTATCCAGCCGCTTACATTTTTATTCTTTCACCATGATTATATGAATATGGTAATCAATCATTTTACTATGGGTTCAGAGTGAGAAACCACAAGAGTTCTGAGATTGCCTGGATTGCGAATTACAAAATTTAGCTAAGGTCATCTCTCATTTCTAGTCGCTGCAACATGGAGATGGGGTTGATTTTATGCCCAGGAAGATGGTCAACTCAGCATTTGTCCAATTGGAAGTTAATGGTTACCTCCCCCCCACCCCCCCAAAGTGGCCAGTAAACTGGCAGTGTTGAGGATATTTGTTGCCAAGCATTACTATAACAAGGTAATCAAAAGTGCCATTTCCAATGACTGCAACCACTGTCAATACAAAGGCAAAATCATTGTAATACTTAGCTCTGCCCAGCAACCTCTGGGCCCCACGTGTTAGTTAGAGCCTTTTTAAGGCAATGAGGAGCAAAATGTTTACCATCAGGAAGTATTAAATGGCAGACCTAGGACACCCTAATAGTTTTTAAATGACTGCAGTCTGATATGGTCAGCGTAGATATGGAGATATACATCAGCATGAACTTGTTGGTCCAAATTGCATGTTTCTGTGCTGTATATTCAATGCAACACACCCTTGAGATTGTGAAATGAGACAAGATGTTTGGACCCGACAAGACGGAAAAATAATCTCTTCTCGGGCAATAAAAAACAAAAGTATCATAATAAGTACAGAAAATTTATTTTGCCAAAATAACGTGAAAATTGTTTTGCATACAAAGGACTCAATTTAAAAAAATAAAAATGCAAATTTTCTGCATCACACAATTGCCTTAAAGCAGAAAAGAAATTCAAGTCTTTTACACTTTTCTTGAGCCTAAAGTGCAGGGTGGCAGAATCACAAAAGGAAGTGTCCCGAGGACAAATGCTCTTGACCCAAATGCTCAGTCCTGTCCTGAGGTAGATTAAGTAACAGTAGAAAACTTAATCATGTGCTCTTTGGTTAAAGATTCAAATGCAAAATACCTGGTCACAAGACCACTCATTCAGACCAATGGGTGTTACAACACTTCGGGAGAGCAAGGTTCTTCCTCCTCATAACAGTGCACCAAGGACAATGCTAGAAATATTCCTGCACAAATTCATTTAATAATTAAACATTTTACTTCAAAGAAATATTCTAAAATGTGGGACTACAGATATATGGAATTTGGAATAATAAATTATATACAAAATCAGAAATGCAGTTAAATCCAAACATTTACGACATCCAATCTCTACCTTTCGCTGAAAATATTAAGTTTTCTTCATAACAGTTAGAAATAATAAAAGACCTGGCTGGCAAAACTAGCTCCAATCTATGGAGCTACAACTCTTGACAGGCAAGTCTTCAGATTGCAATTATTCATCTTCCTGAGGGGGCAGGCAAGGAGCTGTAAAAATGAATGTGCTTTCTTTGTTTTTAAACCCCTCTCAAAAAAGTGGCTCCCCAGCACCAGGTTCCAGCCAAGAGGTCTGACAAACAGGCGGCCTTCAATAAATTGTGGAAAATGTCACATGGGCCTTTGGTCGCACGTTTTATCCTCTTTAATTGAGAGGTAGAAACCAGGTTGAGGTGAGTAAGACTGGGAACCCAGTCAAACGCAAATGTTATACAGCAATTCATCTCCCACAACTATGGGTAGTGGGTATGCCAGCAACTTGCAAATTCAACAATGACATGCCAGTCAATTTTAGGATTGGTGTCAGTAGCTCACAAGCACCTGAGTCAAAATTTCAGGAACAGTATTCTCAATGTGAAAATTGGTGTTTCATTCGGCAGTATGCCCCATTTATACAAATTGTGTACCTGACAGAAGCACTTGTGACCAACTGCCACTTCTACTTGTGTTCAAATATGGTTGGTTGGCAGACAAATAGGTCAGTCCATTGGATAGTTCGAGCTTAAAAGGGTGACTAAAGTAAAAAAGAGTGTGATTGTTTTCTTCAATATCAAAAGCACAAGCTGTAGCATTGTGTTCTAGTTGAAAGTTTTGTAATGCTTAGGAGACGTGAACTCTACCACCCTGCACTAGCTGGAGAGAGAACAAGTACAAATGCACAGGTAGTGAATAATCCAGCACTTTCTACATAACAAAAACAAGCAAATAATACTCTGTCATCAGTCAACAGTCTTACAAAATTGCCAAGTGACAATCGTTTGTTTGTTTGCAGTCCTTAAAAAGGTGAGAGGCAGCAATTCATTTACAACTTATATATAAATTAAGAGTTAAAGGCAGGAACATGTCAAGATTCATGTGGCATATAACTGCACAAGGCTTTTGCTTCCTGGTTTGAGACATTTGAACCACCCAGAGGTATCAATGCCATTTGATGCATTTTATCCTATACACCTGTAGAAATCAGGGTTCAGGTTGTTATCTTATTGCATTGCTAGTGCAAATAGAAAAATCCATCGAAAATTAGGAGATCTAGAGGAAAGGTGAAAAAACTTAAAACATGGAGAATCTTAACACCACATGAACATTTCAAGTGTGTGAAATACAAAAGTGGAGAACAGATACTTGCAAACTCAATTAGCAGAGTCATGAGTCTGCAAGGTACAGAGAATTGCAGCATCAGTATACAATAAATGTGCAGCTTGTCATTTGCTGTTTTCTTCCTTAGTGATTTGAAAATTCATTGCATCTTCCACATGAAACAGTCCATTTTGATTTTGGATTGGAATAAAGCTGAACAAAAATAAGCTAACATTTTCAAGTAGAATATTTTGAAGATTCGTTTTTACAATATCAAGTACAATAAAAATGAGAACATTACAAAAGGAGGCAAACTTTTATATACACCAATAAAACTGACGTTACAAAACACTGCAAACATGGCTGCAATTATATAAATAAACTCGATCTCTAACATTATTACAAAATATTTTTTGATAAATCTTTTCATAGAGCTTAAAATATCAAAACATTAACTGCTTTAACAAATTCTAATATAATTATGCTAACCCATGTGTAGGTTCCTGTCTAAGAACAAAAACCAGATCACAAACTGATTAAGGTTTAAACATTTTCGTATATAACAGGATTGCAGCTTTGTAACTATAAAAAAAAACTATACTTGTTGCACTAAGCAATGTCCATGTCTTTATCATTAACTTCTTGAACAATGTAGTGTTCTGACTCCTCTTCAAACACAGAGGAATGATTAAGCTGATTCCGATCTTCAGACATGGGTTCCCAATAGTCGTGAAGTTTTCCCTAAAGTAAAATTACAGAACATCTGAGAGGAAGTACACTTTTCCAATTTAACTCAAAAAAAACACCTTTCCAATGTGTTTCAGGGCAGAGTGAAACAAACAGGACCAAAGGAAGAAGTATCAGGAGCAATGAACAAGAGCTTGATTAATGAGGTGCATCTTTATGGGGTGTTTTAAAGAGGAAGAGAGCACAGTATCAGCTTTGTGGAGAGAAGTCCAAATATTGAGAAGTGGGCAGAATATAGCATGGATACCAGCAAGTGAGCAAAAAATAGTTGTGAGGTACAAACAGTCAGAGATGGAGGTGCTCGTAGGGTGAGGAAGTTAGGGATAAGGTGGGATGAGGCCATGAGCCAATGTATACTCAGAAAAACAGCAACAATAAATTTGCAGCATTATCTGGTTGGGAGCAAAAGATAGATCACAGCATAGACCTGGCGTGAGACAAAACATGGCTGGATGAGCTAGTTTTGCGAGTTGAAGATCAGTTTGGCACAGCATAACATTGTTACAATCAAGTCTGAAGTGACAAAAGGCGTGAATTATGATTATTACTGAAGTCAGGGCAGAGACAAGTTATGTCACAGAGATAAAAACAGTCTTTGTGATGGGGACAGTCGAGGTTGGGGGTTGGAAGCTCAGCTTAGGCAAAAACTGGGCACATGTTTGGAGTGGTTGGGAGCAACAGCGAATCAAAAAGGATAGAAATTTTGTAATGGGAGCCAAGCTTGTTGGTGCTACTCTTTGCGGTGTTTAGGTGGAGCAAATGACAGCTCATCTAAGACAGACATCTGACAAATAGTCATGATGAACAGAGTTGGGAAGTGATTGTGGATAGGAAAGATGCACATGGAAAAGCTGACCCTACATCTGATGATGTTGTTTCCAAGGGGGGAACAAGGGGAAGAAAAGGGCCTAAGAATGGGCCAGAAGTGATTGTGTGCTGATCAAAAGAGAGTGGGGTGAAAAATGAAAATTAACCACGATTAGAAATTTTCTGGATATGACGGAACAAAAAAAGTGGAGCAGGGCTGGTCGAGAGACAGACAAGGAGGACACTGTAAAAGGCTTCGTAAGATAACAGACACACACAGACATACACTCATTTCTACGCCTCTTCCAACAATCCAGTTTATCTCAAGTGTATTCTTAGGCTGCCAATAGCTCTTGGGAGTCCAAGTGAACTATTTGGTGTTTCATCAAACCCATGCAGTTTTCCCACAGATCTTAGCCCTCCAAATAGCAACGCACTCATATTGGCCTACTTTTCTTCTCGCTCACTTAAGGGTGCTGAGGTCAATAATCACATTCCTACCACCTCATCTTTAGAAGAAATCAGCTTTCTAGGCAACCAAGAAATTGAACATGGGACATTTTTCTGAATTTGCACTCAAACTGAATCATCAAGTTCAGAAAATGTTGAGTTTCTTCATTCTTCAATCAAATGAAATTGAAAAGGGCCATTACTAAGAAGGTAACTAGTACCTTGAAGCTTTTCTAGAATGTTGAACACTCCAGCTCCAGTATATTTAAAATTCACACGCAAGCAAACACTGAACTATTCTGCAATTTTAATTACAAGCCCTGCTGCTCACAAATCCACAGCCCAAGGATGAAAACTACTTAGTCTCCCAATCAACTTCATTCTATAATTCCCCGATAGTTAAGCACACTGAGTCTTCCCTGCATCATTTTACCTGAAGAGGCCGTGAGCGCTGTAACAACTCTTGCCATTTTGCGTGAGTTCTTGCTTCTAAATCTTTCACCTGCACAAAAAAGTGATTAGTTAGATATCAATATGCTTTTAGCTCCCACCACTACCCAAATGTACACCGTTACAAGTTGCAATTCTATTGAAATGACAAATTAAAAGAACTCAAATATAGACCAGTACCTAATTCAGTGTCTGCTGACTACTTTAAAAATAATTTTGTTAGACATGTATATGCACTGCTGAGAAATGTCATTGATGAACACAGCCCTTCCAATGTCACTCAATTACTGGTCATTAAAGACTGAAGTAAAAGCAGCTACAGCTTGATTTTCTTTTTCCTGTATTATGTAGTAAGTACCCAATACCAGTCTTGTTTAAAGATCAGCTGTGCTATAGATCATGGTTTGGCATCAGGGTCAATTCAATATTTGAGCACTCTAATTTGCTGCCTATTAACAGTTACATAATGACAGTAAGTAGTCTTTCCACTAGGGTACAGGATGGAAGTTCGAGCACAAAGGCAAAATGTATGCGTTGTGAAGTCACCCTTTAAGATAAAAGCATTTAATTTATACAATGCCTTTAACAGTAAAATATCCCAAGGCGGAGCGAACAGAAGTCAATAATCTGACTTCTATTTACTTAGAATATCTTGCAGGGATTCAGTCCCTGTCCTTCAAGATTCAGTCAAGTATTAGTCATAGCTTGGCACAAAGCTGAGACAAAACAGCTTCCTGAGACTGATATCCAACCCAAGTCTTGGTCTGCAGACTGAACACCCAACATACAGTTACAGGGCAACTCGACACAAGACAGTTGACAAAACTGCCTACTCAATTTTGTTTGAGACCTCACCCCTTTTCCCCCCAAACACTGTTTAAATATTTGAATTACAGCAAGTTTTCTGCTTCAGAGCAAAAGGTTCCTAAAAGGAGGTCAAATTGAATAGAGCAGACAGAAATGGTGTTCCTTGAAACATACAAAAGGCACTTACCTTTCAGTGAGATACAGATTTTTCCCCCGCGTATAGGAGGCTTAGGCGTGATCTAATAGACGTCCATTAAATAATGAGGGGCAGGGTTGGTTAGATAATCAACATCTTTTCCCAAAGGTAGGGGAGGCTAAATTTTAGAGGGCATAGGTTTATGGTGAATGGGAGAGATACAAAAGAATCCACAGTTTTTTTGCACACAGGGTAGGGTGCCTGGAATAAGCTGCCAGAGATAATAGTAGAGGTGGATACAATTTTGTCAATTAAAAGTATTTAGGCAGTTAGGTGGGTAAATGGGTACAGAAAGATGATATGCCAAACGTGGGCAACTGGGACTAGTTTAGCTGTTAAAAAAAAGGACGTCATGGACAAGCTAAGCTGAATGGTCTGTTTCCATGCTATAAACCTCTATGATACTATCACACTACCAGAAGCTTTGAAGAGGGTACAGAAAAGATTTACCAGGATGTTGCCTGGTTATGTAGGGCATTAGCTATGAGGAGTGGTTGGAGAAACTTGGTTTGTTCTCACTGGAATGATTGAGGTTGAGGGGCAACCTGATAGAAGTCTACATGATTATGAGGAGCATGGACAAAGTGAATAGTCAGAAACTTTCTCCCAGAGTGGAACAATCAGTTACTAGGGGGAATAAGTTTAAGGTGCAAGGGGCAAGGTTTAAAGATGTACAGAGTCATTTTTTTTTCTTTTACACAGAGGGTGGTGAGTGCCTGGAACTCACTGCCAGAGGTATTGGAAGTGGATACGATAGTGACTTTTAAAAGGGGCGTCTGAACAAATACATGAATAGGATGGGAATAGAGGGATATGGTCGTTGGAAGATAGGAAGTTTTAGTTAAGTTGGGCAGCACGGTCAATGCAGCCTTGGAGGTCGAAGAGCCTGTTCCTGTGCAGTAGGTTTCTTTGTTCTTTGATACAGAAGAAAAGCCAACAAGTTTTTAACTCAGTACCTTGCTTCGGTAAAGTAGTTTGGGGTCCTCTCTAATATCACACTTGACATATTTTTCTATTTCAGCACAGAGTTGTATAAGATGACTCTGAAAGGAAACAAAAGCTCACATGAATAAATACTGAGCAAAATAAATGTATTAATCAATTATGCTGACATAGGCATATGCTCACTCCTTTGGTAACATAAACAATATATCTGCATTTGTATAGAACCTATCACCACCTTGGGGCAACCCAAATATTTTACAGCTAATAAGGTACTTGAGATGTGTAGCCACTGCGATCATGCGTGAAATGGAACAGCTTCAGGAATAATAAGGGATAGGTAATAATTGTTGACACTGCCAGCAAAACCCACATCCCACGAACGTAGAAAACAATTTGTATTTGTACACAGCAAAACCCACAAGCAGCAGTGATAATGACCAGATAATCTGGTTTTAGTGATGTCGATGAATTGCAACAACTGTACTTTATTCATTTGTGGGTCATGGGCGTCTCTGGCTGACTAGCATTTATTGCCCATCCCTGGTTGCCCAAGGAATGAAAGTCAACCACATTGCTGTGCCCCTGGAGTCACACGGACCAGCCCACGTAAAGACGGCAGATTTCCTCCCCTGAAGGACCACTAGTGAGCCAGATAGGTTTTTCTGACAATTGACAATGGTTTTTATGACATCTACTTAAGTCATCAGTAGATTCTTAATTCCAGATACATTTTTACTGAATTTAAATTCCACTGTGTGCCATGGCAGAATTTACAAACATCGAAACAGAAGAAAGGAACAGGAGGAGGAGGAGGCCATTTGGCCCTTCGCCATTCATTGAGATCATGGCTGATCGTCCAACTCAGTAGCTTAATCCTGCTTTCTCCCCGTAACTTTTGATCCCATGAGCCCCAAGTTCTATAACTAACCGCCTCTTGAATACATTCAATGTTTTGGCATCAACTATTTCTAGTGGTACTGAATTCCACAGGCTCACCACTCTTTGGGTAAAGAAATGTCTCCTCACCTCTGTCCTAAATGATATACCCTGAATCCTCTGACTGTGATCTCTAGTTCTGGACTTGCCCACCATCAGGAACATCCTCACTGTATCTACCCTGGCTAGTCCTGTTAGAATTTTATAAGTCTCTATGAAGTCTTCCCCCATTGATCCGAGCTCCAGCAAAAACAATTCTAAGATAATCAATCTCTCCTCCTACATCAGTCCTGCTATCCTCAGAATCAGCCTGGTAAATCTTCACTGCACTCTCTCGCAAACAAGAACATCCTTCCTCAGAAAGGGCATTTACACTCAGGTCACCAGAATATTAGCTGAGTTTCTGGATTAATAGTCTAGCAATAATACCACTAGGCCATCGCCTCCCCAGTGTGGATAATGCAAGCGGTGCCAATAGCACATAGAACTCTGCCACAGCTGCTTTTTCCGCCTGGATGTTTTCAATTGTTACAAAGTAACATACAGTTTTAACAGACACAAACAAGTCTGAATAAATCCCTCGCTGCTGTTGTGCAATTTTGCAAAAGATTAGCAAGCTAGTCATACCCGTCATGGATGGTATGGTTTCTCGCATACACAGTGCCTCCAAATTTTACTCATTTAAAAAAAAGTATGAAACTACAATTTCTCATTCTTTGTTCACGTACAAAGAATTCACTAACCAAAAATAAAGAAAAAAACTAGGTAGAGTGCAACATCTGTAGAATTTGGTTTTATTTGCCAACTACTGTCATCATAAACTGTGAAACCCACACCATTACTTTCAATGTTAGCACACAATATAATCCCCCTCAACCCCAATAAAAAAAAACTTACCCGCTGACTGGAAGGAACATGCTCTATGTGCACCACTTCATTTGCTAAGACGAGAAGATTGTAGCACAGGTAATAGGCCTAGTAAATCAAATTAAAGCACCATTTAATAGTATCCATCATCTTTTACAAATTTTTAAAACTGATTTCCCAACTGATCACAATTTGGAAAACCTGACACTTGTCCGAAATCTTGGAGGTGAAGAATTTTGTGCTCAAGATATTTGAATTGAAGAATTAAACAACTCCCAGTTACACAAGTTGGATGCCAAATATTTGTGCCTCAATGCATTTTACCTATAAATCCCATACAGCATTACTGCATTGGTGTAACATTTTCATTTCCCAAATGGAAACAGTCTAAATTAAGGAAGTCTTATTCAGGTTCAAGCTAACTGGGAATAGAATTCAAAAATTCAAAACTCATTTCACATGGGACCATTACAGCCAGCAGAGACTTCCAATCCCATCAGTTTGAGACATGTTGGTTCCCAAAAGTCACAGAGTAGACAGCTAATCCACCAAACTACACAGTTCCACTGAACTTTTCCTGTGTTCATGTACTAGTGCCCAACTTGTTGCTGAAGGGGATGGTGGGGGTTCTTGCAAATAATTTGTGTAATGATTTAAGAGAAGCGAAACTTAAAACGCCATAAGCAAAAGTGTTACAACAAATACTCTTTTTTTTTGAAAATGTAGAACCAAGACGTGAAATTCCACTGCTGCAGTGTTCAGCTTTTCTAGATGAATTAATAATACTGAAAGGTTTTCCTTATGTATAGCCATTGCGTCATCATGTGTGAATGATGGTGTGTATTCCCCACAAATTTCAAGAGGATTCTTTTAGATGATAATAATCTTTTAAAAGGAAAAGTCGGCAGGATTCCAAAGCTCTGCAGTTCACTCTGCACAAAAAAAGTTCATCCACAATCCTGCAGTGCTGTTAAGGACAGTAGGAATTTTCAACAAAATGTCACGTACAACTTCTTCAGAGATCAATACATTGAAAAAAAATAACAAAAAAAGAAAATGCTGGAAAATCTCAGCAGGTCCAACAGCATCTGTAAGGAGAGAAAAAAGTTGACATTTCAAGTCCAGATGACTCATTGTCAAACCTTTGGGGTAAAACAGAAAGAAATCCCACAACACCAGCTTAAAGCTTTACCCCAGTCCAATGCCAGCATCTCCACATCGGAAACTTGTCAAGACATTGACTATGAATGTGAGCACTAATTGTTCTGCTTAGTCAAGCAACAGATTTATATTTCCCTCTTAAGTTTTTATGTTTCACTTGTGTGCAAAGTTGTATGCTTTTTAAATGTGGATAAAATGTACTATTGCGGATGCTGAAATCTGAAACCAAAAGAGAAAATGCTGGAAAATCTCAGCAGGTCTGGCAGCATCTATCTGTAAGGACAGAAAAGAGCTGACATTTCGAGTCCAGATGATCCTTTGTCAAAGCCTTTGCAGGCTTTGACAAAGAGTCATCTGGACTTGAAACATCAAATTCTAGTTATAGATGTTTAAAATTTTCCTAAATGAGCATGTTGCAGCAAGCTGTCACCAAAGATCTATGTACTTTTCACTAAGTAAAACTTTCTGAAAAAATGGTATCCGATGAAGCATTTCCATAAGAGGGTTAAATTTGTAAATTATCCAATGTCGGTCCTGATGAAGGGTCACTCAACTGAAACATTAACTTTGTTTTTCTCCAACTTTGTGGATACTGACAGATTTTTCTAAGTACTTCCAGCAATTTCTATTTCGAATAATTCACAGTATTTTGCTCTTTCAAAAGTATATTATGGCAGCATTCAATATAACAGAATTTAAACAAGTTTACCAAGTCTCAAGTTCTTGCAGCACTCAAGAGCCTGCAACAGCATACTGTATTTGCTGATTAGGACACTCAATCCATTTGAAGGTACGTTAGAGATAAATATTAACAATTTTGAAACATTTATTACATCCTCATTACTGCCTCATGTTACCACCAAAACCTTCTCAGTTCCAAAGTCCTCAGTGCAGTTCTACTATAAAACTTCAGTGAAATTGTTTAAAAGCGGTTGAAGCAATACCTGCTGATCAAGTTCGGTAAGTGTAGCTTCCTTTTGCTCTCCCTGCTGTTTGGACTTACTCATTTCTTCAATAGTTTTTAACAAAGAGGATGGTTTCATCATGTACAAGAACCGACACAGATTAGAGATCTGGAGATAGGAAAATATACATACAGATATACTGCTTAAAACATTACTTAGAGATTTTATTGCATTCTGGGCACCAGTTGCATTAGGTTTCATTCACAAAATTATATTTAGTTCTTTCTCAGCAGCCCACATAAAGTAGTGAAATCTGAAATGCACGGATTGAAACTGTATAGAGCATGCTGCAGACCATCAGGAAATCTTTCACAGAAAGTGACATCTCCCCATGGTAAGAAAATTTAGGTAAAGACTCTGGAATCACTTAACTATGGATGCCATGAATTTAACAGAGGAAATCAGGGTCTGATTCTCAGAACAGGAGATCAGAGTCAGATTCTGATTCTCAGAATTCTGAGGTACAGACGGCTATCTGTACCAAGTTCCTAAAAACGGGCCATCGTCTCTCAGCGCATTTTAAAAAACCATTATGCAATCTTGTAACATGGGTTCTAATCAAGCATTTCATACCTAACAGCAAATCTGCATAAAGACATAATCTTCAACTCACTTATTAAATTTATGCCTCTAGGTACTAACCAAGTCCCACTAATAGAATCTTTCAAAACTGTGAACTGCTCTATCAATTTCTTCTCATCTTTTTGCTTGATTAGAATGAGTTTCTCCTATCTGTAGTCACCACACTCAATCACCAATCATTATCAACTTTATCACCAATCATTTCCATCAACAACCCAGGTATCACATAGGTGAATCTCTTCAGAACCTTCTTGAGTGGAGAGAAATCCTTCATCTTCCTCAGTTAGATATTCCTCATTTTATGACCCAAAAATATCTTTAAAAAATGTGGAAAACTTCATACCATTGTAAATATTAAATGCAACTATATTGGTTAATTTGAAGACACGCATACTATACTTCTTTCTACATTTCTGTATTATTGACAAAATGAAATTTGCCTCCTACCTTCAAATCTGGATCCTCTGGTACATAAACGCTTCCTTTGTCCAGAAGTTTTGAAATTATCACTAAGCTAAGGTGTCTTCTTAGTTGCCTAGAAAAATATCAGTCCATTAAATTACAAATTACAACAATTTTAAGGATCTGTACATTTACATTCATCATTCTTTTTCCCAATTGTCATTTTTATTGAAGAAGTATAAATGAGCAAACAGTTTTAAACTAAAGCAGTCATAGCATCATAATGCACGACTACCTTTGTGGGAGTTACCACACTGTTCACAATATACATCAACGATTCAGATGCAGGAGACCAAATGTGATATTTCCAAGTTCACAGACAACACAAAGTTAGGTGCAAATGTGTCTTGCAAGGAAGATGCAAAGCAGCTTCAAGGGGATTTGGAATAGACTTTGAGAGAGGCAGGTGGAATACAAGATGGAGAAATGAGAGGATATCTGCTTTGGTAGGAGGAACAGAAGCCCAGAGTATTTCTTTAAATGTAAGACATCAGAAAGTGTAAATGTACAAAGATATCTGGGTGTCCTCATCAATAGATCACTGAAAACTTTCATGCAGGTGCAGCAAGCAATTGGGAAGGCTAATGATGTGTTAGTTTTTAAATCACAGAAACTTTGGGCACAGGAGTAGCAAAATCTTGCAACAGTTGGATAGAAAAAGCACAAACTTAGGTACACTCATATGCACAGGACTTCCTAGTTGATAGAACTATATGGACTTCCTTCCTTTTAATGGTTTGGAAGTGCAAACAAAGCTGCTTTTGTGAAAAAGAACAGTAGTTTTAAAGAACAGGAGAGGAGAGAAAAAAAATGGTGAATTAAACAAGAAAAGACAAGGAGTTACAGCACCAGCAATAAAACTGGTATTTCCTCTTTACACCAACTTAGTGTGCAAGGTGCATATTTTAAATGACAAAACCACATTGCGATGATGTAATGACTACAAATGATACTCATGATGTGGAGATGTCAGCATTGGACTGAGGTAAACACAGTAAGGAGCATCACAACACCAAGTTAAAGTCCAATAGGTTTATTTGGTAGCAAAAGCCAGTAACTTCTGGAGTGCTCACTGCTCCTTCGTCAGATGAGTGGGATTTCAAATAAATTTTTTTTTTATTTTAATTCATTGCAAAATTCTCTCTGTATCTAAAAACTTAAGTCATGAGTGGGAAATCCCACTCACCTGACAAAGAAGCAGCGAACGCTCTGAAAGCCAGTGGTCTTTGCTACCAAATAAACCTGTTTGACTTTAACTTGGTGTTGAGACACTTCTTACCATAAATGATACTGCCAGCTCAAAGCCCCAATATAATTTAAAGGTTGGTTAAAGATGGTCTTCAAGCAGAACCTGCATTTTAAAAACTCCAAATTAGACCAGTAATTTAAACTAAATAGAAATACACTTTGACGGTGCAAAAAGAGCCAGCACATTGCACTTCACCTTCAAGATAAAACAGTTGTGATATTTATGAAATATCCACTGTGTTACAAAATCATTACCAGAAGGATTTGTTAATGACATGGAGCCTTTTTTAAATAAATGGCAAAAAGCCATTTATTAAGAAAGCTCATTTCTGTAGCTCTTTTATCGACCAGAGTGGCCTGAAGAGGAAGCAAGGAAGAAGCTCAAATCTGGGAGCACATATCTACCCAACACACTCACTACTATCCATAAATTTTGCCACAACTTATCAACAGCCAAGATTGGACAAAAATATTAAGGTCAGAAAACTAAAAGGGGGTGAATGTATGTATGTGTGTGTGTATGTGTGTGCGCGCGAAAGAGAGAGAGAGAGGGGAAGGGGGGTAACAAACTAAAATACAAGCCACAATCCAATTGAATAGTAGCCAAACAGAATCTAGGGACACAATGAATTATTCCCATTCCTAACTGTTGTGGCAACAAAACACCTACAAACGTTGGAAGAGAACCACCAGTTTTTCTGGGAACCAATCAAATAACACAACAAAAACAGTTCTAGGATCTGACCAGTTCCCTGGTTGCTTTCTCCTAAGTCTAATGGGTTAAGGGGGTAGCAAGTTCAGTGTCCCATTGAAAAGCACATTGTTTATCTGGCACTTGCAAGAAATAAAAGAACTTCAGAAAGTAAATCAAAGAAAAAGGTTTAATAAAGAAACTCCATAATTGCAACACTTAAGGCCATACCCTGGGCAACACTATTTTCTCACAATCCCCATCTGCTTTCTATTTATACCAGGTTAGCTGACCACCACATCATTTTTCTTTGATTATATCATTTACTGGGTCAGCTGACCCTCTCATAGCATGTTACCATTGGTTACATTAACAGATTCCAATATTATCATTGGTTACATTATAACACCAGTTGCTACTGTGCTAAAACAGAACTAACAACATCCCATGGTTAGGTGCATTGACCGTGCTAAATTCTCTTCAGTGTACCCAACAGGCGCCAGAATGTGATAACTAGGGGATTTGCACAGTAACTTCACTGCACTGTTAATGTAAACCTACTTGTGACAGCAATAAATCATCTTAAAACTATAAACGTGCAGCACGATGTATTACCTTCCTCGTGTTGAGAAATCTGGCAGCTGTTGAACCAGGTACAAAAGATTATGATGATGTTCTGATAAGTCACTCAGAATCATGCAGAGCTCTAACAGCTGTTCAAAAATCAAGATAGCTTGTCAAAACCACACACATACACCCAGCAACACAAGTCAATTTGTTTTACATCAAATGACAAACATAAACTAAGAACAAATTATTCCACATCATCTCTCATAATGTAAGTTTTTCCAAGGTAACTAGATACAGGAAGATTTTTACAAACCAATTAAAATTTAAAAAAAGAGTTACTTGCAAACCATGCTAAATAATTTCAAACTTATACTTTTACACAGAATGCTTTCTAGGCAGTAACTACGAATTATCAACTTTGAAGTTTTACCTTATCTACTGTATGCCTTCATAACCTGCTTCTCAACACTTTCTGGTCTGTATGTTATTCAGAGATACATAGGAATGATATGCTACAGGCTCAGGGATTGTAAATATTATGACAGATTAATGGCCAATTTTACGAAAGGATTAACTGTTGTGACATACACACGAGTTTACTGCATTAAACTGATGACTTGGAAGTAGCAATTTTTCTTCATATGTTGAAATTTAATTGAAATTTACAATTGTCCCAAACAGGATATGTCAGATTATTTTGGGGGAATCTTTGTTTTATTTACAATAGAACATCATTGAAATTTGAGATTTTTAAAAATATAGTCATGGGATGTGGGACGCCCTGGCAAGATCTGTACTTTTTGCCCATTTCTACTTATCTCTGACAAGGTGCTGGTGAGCTGCTTGAACCACGCTGGTGAGCTGCTTGAACCACTGCAATCTACACGGTGTATGTACAGTGCTGTTAGGGAGAACATTCTATGATTTAGACCCAGCAACAGTGAAGGAATGGCGATATACTTTCAAGTCAGGATGGTGAATAACTTGCGGGGGAATTGCGAGATGTTTCCCAGGTATCTGCTATCCTTATCCTTCTAGATGGTAGTGGTCATGGGTTTGGAAGGTGCTGTTCAAAACAGCTCGATTTCCAGCAGTGTATCTTGTAGATGGTACAGAGTGCCGCCACTCTGCTGGAAGGAGTGAATGTTTGTGAACAGGGTGTCAATCAAGCAGACTGCTTTGTCCTGGATGATGTTGAACTTCTTCAGTTTGTTGAAGCTGCATTCATCCAAACAAGTGGACAATATTCCACCTAACTTATGCTTTGTAGATGGTGGATAGGCATTGGGGAGCTCCACACTACAGGATATATAGTCTCCAACTTGCTCTTGTAGCCACAGTATTAATATAGCTAGCCTAGTTCAATTTCTGGTCAATGACCAATAACCTTGATGATCAGACAGAGTAGGTGGGACTTGAGGGTCCCAGTGAACAGGACAGACTGATGTTGAAAGTGAAGAATTCAGTGATGGTAATGTCATAGGGTGACAAACAACCAGCATAATATACATATGAGTTTAGCAACTGCCTTCTGTGGAGCTGTATTAATCCTGCTTCTACTATATTAGAAGTGCCACTCTCTAGAATTATATTTTCCAGAACTGGCACAAGTCATGTTTATCCAATGGGAAATATTATTCAATCACGATGCTACAGAATTTTTTGCTGCCAAGAACACTTTTAGCAAATTAAATTTTGTCCACCCATTCTATCAGCCAGCTACTCACCCTAGTTTTTCACTATCCCTCCCTCCCAACTGTGGATTTCTCAATCAGGTGATGCAATTTTCTATTAACTAAACATAAAGTGTATGCCGAGTGAGTGATATTTCCTTTTTTGTATGTTTAAATGCAAAAATTGCATGTAGTTATAAACTCCATCAATATAATGTCATGAATTTGAATGACCATAGCTTTCTAAAATAAGAAACATATTAATCTTTAACTGGTTTTTTAATAGTGGTGTATAATAGTAGCATACATTTCAGCCAATGATGGGCAGATTAATTTAGTTTTGTGCAAGACATAGAATTTTATTATCTACCAATAAATCCAATTAAGGAAGACATTATGTACTGGAGGGAACAGGTAACTCATACATCATCAGGCTAGTGATCTTAACTAATACCTAAAAACTAATTAAGATGACAGTTTCATCACTTCAGGTTAAGCAGAAGGCTGCTTTTCTCTCTGAGTGGAAGAAGCCTGTACAATAATCCAGTTCCCAGTATGCCTGAATGCACATCAACTTGCTTTCAATTAACACCAACTAGGAAGTGATATGACACCATTGTTGCTTGATTAAACCAACACAGTGAAAAAAAAATCACAGGGGAGCAAAGGGATGTCTTCCTACTATAATAGCTAAGAAATACTTCATCCTCTATCAAAATATATTCTGCACATGACGCCACACCCAATCCAAGAGTGCTTGAATATCAAATGCATCCAAATGAAATAATATTTCTTTATTCAAATTATTTTTATATTGATAAAATAACTTCACCATCATGCATACTTGTTAAATCACACACCCTTCAGTAAATCCACTCTTACCTTTGTGTTCCATTGCCTGATATTGTTAAGAAGGTTGTCCAGCAAACACTGAAAATCTTTCAAAGGAGTTAATTGCAGCTCTCGTTCGAGGCTGATTCTGCCCAACAAGCTTATCAGCAACACTAATTCTTTATCCGAATATGCTTCAGGGCAAATTGAAGTACAGAGCAGTAGAAACTAATGGAATTAAAAAAAAACACAAAACAGACATGTTACTCTGGAGAACAGCAAGCTCAACAAAGCGTGAAAGATTTTAAATTGCCAGAAGACAACTTCTTGATTTGAACTTCCCTATTAAACCCTCTGCAAGCAAATTATCCATGATTAAACACTGAAATACAGATCCCTGACTTGTGATCCTAACCTCCCTTAGATCATGGTTGCACCATAAGCTGGTTTGTGACTTATACAGCAACCAATTTAAAACATTTTCATGTTTTTTGCTGCAGTCTTTGCATATCTCTACAGTAGTAGAAGTCTTGCTTGTTTTTTTGCTTAAAAGCTCACAATATTATGTAGTTAATTTACATACCATTTCCCCAGGGTGGAAGACGACAAGGTGGCAATTATCCATTAAGAACCATTTTAAAAACAAGTGGGAAAATAACAGACAAGGCTAATTTTACTTCAGTGCAAAAAGAAATGGGGCTAATTAGTGCCACTGAATTGGATTAAACTTTGGAGTAGACTAATAAAAATGATATGCTAAAAGTAAAAGCTGATTTATTAAAGTTAATTTATTAGCATCACAAGTAGGTTTACAGTAACACTGCAATGAAGCTACTGTGAAAACCACTGAGTTGTCACACTCCAGCACTTGCTTAAACACACTAAAATTGAACATAGCCAACGCACTTAACCCAAGTATCTTTCTTGGACTGTAGGAAGAAACCAGAGTGCCCGGAGAAAACCTATGCAAGACACTGCGAGAATTGTGTCCTCTGGGTGTTCCAAGTTTCCTCCCACAGCCCAAAGATGTGCAAGTTAGGTTGATTGGCATGCTAAATTGACCTAGTGTCAGGGGGATTAGCAGGGTAAATGTGTGGGATTACAGGTTTGGGTGGGATTGTGGTCGATACAGACTCAATGGCCCAAATGGCCTCTTTCCATACTGTAGGGATTCTATGATTCTACGAACGTGCAGAGTCTGCACGTGACCCAAGCAGGGGATCCCTGGCGTTGAGGGGCAGCAATGCTAACCACTGTGCCATGATGCCATCCATAATTAAGTATTAATCTGTTAGTTTAGTGAGCATGGAGACAGATTTACCTTAACAACATTCTTAATGCCAAATTCTGGCAGAGAGCTGAAAATGGGATCTCTCTGTGAGACTGGTTCACCATCATTTGGTGAATTTTCTTTATTATTTTGCAGGCCAGACCTAGAAAGAGAAACAAATTATATAACTAAATCTTAGTGTTTTAGGTACCACCGGCCAAACAATTTTTAAACAAAGAAACGTAACGCTGCATAAAGTTTAATTTTTTGCATTCTTCTAATACAAGTGACTAAATGGATTGCAGCAAGCACATGCAAGGAAAACTCACCACCCTCAGGCAAGATGGGGAGAAAACAATCAATTTGGAGAGACAATGGGAGGCTAATAAACAAAACGAAGATTAACAGCTCAACTCTCACTAAAATTTATCAACTTACAAAATATCCTCTTCAAAGAAGTCTGGCTGAAGGTGCTTCAATGGAAACAAAGTGCCAAATGGTGCTCCTAAGTTGAGAAAGACTGCAACTATATCCTTGAGACTTGGAGTCCAAACCTTGAACTCACTGGTGCCACCTTTAACTAACAGAAAAATTAGAAAAATATTCTTAGAAGCCATTTGCTACCCTGTCATTTGCAGACTGCAAAACAGAGAATTCAAGTTTTATGAAAAGTTTTGATGTGGCATGTGGTTCAATCATCATACACCGAAGCAAGTAAAATGTGTTTCAGCTACAATTCCAAGAATCAGAACCTTCAATGCTTTTAGCACAACCACTGCCATGGTGACAGAGGCTTTAGCAGTTAGAAAGAGGAAGTTATTCAGTTCAGTGAGCATGCTTGGACATTTTCTGAGCCATGACAACCCTGTCATGCTAATCAATCCCTTAATTCCGTCCTTTTAAAAACTCCATACCTGATCCATTTGTGATCTCTGGGGAAATGCTCCCTATATACAAATTATGACTCAATTATACAATATAATTCATTTCCTGCATCGAAGGGACAGTATAGTGACACAGTGGTTAGCACTGCTGCCTCTCAGCTCCAGGGACTGAATCCGATTCCTGGCTTGGGTCATTGTCTGTATGGAGGTTGCACATTCTCCCTGTGTTTGTGCGGGTTTCCTCCGGATGCTTTGGCAGTCCAAAGATGTGTTGGTTAGGTGGATTGGGTATGCTAAATTGCCTCTTGGTGTTACAGGACTATCTAAGGTAAATGTATGCAGTTCAGGGAATAGGGCCTGTGTGGGATTGTGGTCGATGCAGATTCAATGGGCCGAATGGCTTCCTTCTGCAATGTAGGATTTTGAGTTTCTATTTCAGTTCTCATGGGCCCTTTTCTTAATTCTTCTACTAGAGCTCCTTCCATCAGTTGGTTTCATTATATCTTTTGTACAGATATACTGTGAAAAAATACCCCTTTCAATCAGTCCCAGGAGCCAGTAAGTATATCACTGACCTTAAATATTACATTTTTACCACCTTCTCAACTAACCTTATTCTATAAGAAATTCAAATAGTCAGTAAAAGAGACTGTGGACAATACACAGCCCAACTCAAACATAAACCAAAATTAATTGTCACAATTAATTGCAAAAACAAGGATTGATTGTGATGATGCAAAACGTGCAAGCTGGATTTTCAAACCCCGACATTTGATTACAGATTTGGTTTTAACAACATGCTGGGATGGAAGGTGAAAGGGAATAGGATCTAATCCATTCAGCATCACATAGTAACTTCTGTTTAGAAAAATAATTCAGGTTAATACAAGTCACTTAGGGGATTACAAAACAGCGCAGCACAGGACCCCCGATGTCAATGCTGCTCAAGTCATTCAGACAAAAACCCCATGTTTTTAATTACTGTTTGTAATATTTATCAAAATTAAGTCTGACTTAATTACTGTCACATGTATTAGTATACAGTGGAAAGTATTCTTTCTTGTGCGTTATATAGACAAAGCATACCGTTCTGAGAGAAGGAAAGGAGAGAGTGCAGAATACAGTTTTACAGTCATAGCTAGGGTGTAGAGAAAGATCAACTTAAATTGAGGGAGATCCATCCAAAAGTCTGACAGCAACAGGGAAGAAACTGTTCTTGAGTTGGTTGGCATGTGACCTCAGACTTTTTTTTTAATCTTTTCCCCAACAGGAGAGGGTGGAAGAGAGAATGTCCAGAGTACATGGGGTTCTTGATTATGCTGGCTGCTTTTCTGAGGCAGCGGGAAGTGTAGACAGAGTCAATGGATGGGAGGTTGGTTTGTGTGGTGGACAGAGCTTCATTCGCGACTCTTTGTAGTTTCTTGTGGGTCTTGGTCAGAGCAGGTTGAAAACAGGAATATAAATAAAGCCATATTTATTATATTTGGTCCTATAGAGACCCAGCATAGAATAAAAACAGTACAAAGGTATATCCACAGTAGACATGGTACCCACAGGAAGTATGGATTTGGTGCAATCTACAAGATTTAGCATCATTCCCACCCTCTCCATAAAGATATCAGGGCTGTGTTCTTTTTGACTGACAAGGAAAGAAATAATGACAATATTATCAGCAACTTGAATTTTCCAAATAGTTGTTAAATACTAACCTAATTTATTGGCAGCATTAGTGCAGATTTCCCAAAGTGCTTTGAAAATGTGCATTGAAGCAATGTAATCTGAATGAATAGTCATCATCTGCAAAACAAGGACGTTTCCACCAGTGTTATTTACAAGATAAAACTGTACATTGCCAAATCTTGTGTCCTCTCAAGGGAATTGTTGTGGCAAGTGAATTAGTCTCAAGAGAATTGTGACAAGTGAATTAATTTTTCCAGTACCAGCCTTATCAGAGTACCTGGTGCTTTTTAATTGAGGAATCAAACTACTTGTCTTGGACAGAGCAGATTGAAACCAGGAATATAAATAAAGCCATATTTATTATATTTGGTCCTATCCCCCAGCGTAGAGTAAAAACAGTACAAAAGGTGTAGCCACAGTAGTCATCATGCCCACGATGGCAACTTACATTCACACAGAACCTTGCAAGAACAAAAAAACATACAAAAGGCCATTAGGCAACAGAGAGAGCCCAAGTCAGAAACTGAGAATAGTGTGAGTGACTGAAAGCTTAGTCTAAGAGATAAGCTTTGAAAAGAATGTTAAAGAAGAAGGGAAGAGCTGAAGAAGAGTGTGAAATTACAGAATTGAGAGCTTCAGGCTAATTCATCTGAGGTTTGGGATAAAGTTCAAAAGGACTGGGACTAAAGGCTAAAGCAAATTATCAAAATTGGCAGGGTTAATACCATGAAAATTCTCAAAAGCAAGGATGAGAATTTTGATAATAGACTGCATCACAACAAATTTAGCCATCATACTGCAATGCTTCAAGAAGAGCAAAGGAAAAAAAAACAGCACTCTCAAATAGAGGAACACAGTGAAAGGCAAGGGCAAGTGGATGGCCGTGAATATGAACTTGAGGTATTTATAAGGAGGGTGAAAAACAAGAGATGATAGGAGGACAATGAACTCAGAATATAATGAGTTAAGAATGTTAAAACTACTGAAGAGGAGAAGTCACCCAGTGCAGACGCTGAGCGAGAGGAGCAGTAAAGACAGCTCATTGAGGAACCAAAGATGATGTGGAGACGCCGGCACTGGACTGGGGTAAACACAGTAAGAAGTCTCACAACACCAGGTTAAAATCCAATAGCTTTACCAAGTAAACCTGCTAGACTTTAACCTAGTATTGTGAGACTTCTTATGGTGCCAGAGAGCTAGAATTTCAAAGGAGAAGTAGGAGAATGGAACAAGGTGAGATACTAAGGAACGCAAGTGCCAGAGGATTAAGGGGAGAGGATAAGCTTAGATTGTGTACAAAATCTACACTGCAATGGGCTGGGTGAGGCAAATCATGAAAGGGATAGTAAGGCAGCGAGGTTTCAGTTAGAGGGAAGATGTAATCTCTCTTGAGCCATGTTTCCATCACAATCATTTGCAAAGGAATTTGTTCACAAGTGAAGGCACATTCTGGGGGATTTGTAATGGGGGTGGTGATAGCTGATTCAGTCAATAGAATCAGCACTGTGAAAGACAAGGTTATGAGGAAGGAGATTGGATCAGTTCAAGTATATTGCAACAACCGGCACAACACAAATGTAGTGGCATGTCAATGGAAAGCACACAACAATTTTCACATGGATGTGAATCAGTCTGGACTGAAACAGGATTGGTTGAAAAGCAGTTAAGTCAGGAGGAAAACAAGAATTCCTAAGTCTATACCCAGGCTTGTGAGGGGATCTTATTTGTTAAAATCCTACCTGCCCCAAATACATTTGATCATCACTGCTACTTACAAAAATCAGTTTTGTAAAAAGTCATGCTGCACTACATCTGGTGTCAAAATGGCCACAGACTGCCAGGTGTAAAGTGGCTAATTTCTCTCTCCCCCGAGGCAATAGTTTACAAAACAAAAAGGAAAGAGCTTGAAATTGTTCAACTTGTATCATTACAAGATAGTAAAGTACATAGTGGCATTGTGGTTAGCACTGCTGCCTCATGGCACCAGGGGTCCCAGGTTCAATTTCGGCCTTGGGTGACCATGTGAAGTTTGCACAATCTCTAACTGTCTGCTTGGGTTTCCTCCCACAGTCTAAAGATGTACAGGTTAGGTAGATACGCTATGCTAAATTGTCCCTTAGTGTCCCAAAAAGCATAGGTAGAGGGATTAGCATAGTAAATTTGTGGGATTACGGAGATAGAGCCTTAATGGGATGCTCTGTCAGAGTCAGTGCAGAGCCAACATGCCAAATGGCCTCTTCCTGCACTGTAGCGATTCTGTGATAATTCTGGCTGGCAGTCATAATATATTTGTTAGAAATTGTGAAAATAGAACACATACCTAACATCAATGTTAACTTTTGAGTAATTTGTGTGTAACAAAGTGCTTCCTCACCTTAAATAAGAACTTGAAAACTGCCTCCGGACATGGTCTTGAATAATACGTTTGACTTACAATCCCATTCGTGAATAGAAATACTTGTTGATTGCTTCCAGAACTAAAAAACAAGAAAAAAAAGCAAATCATTAACATCTTATTTTAAGGTAGATCAATTAGCCATTACACAAACAATATTCCTTGTGAAATATTCAGAACGATTAAAAATTTTCAATGTAGATTGGAAAGCCTTAGAACGAACATGCATTCTGATTAAAATAATAAAGCAACATCTCAGAAAAGTCTTATAAGATGTTAAGCAAGTAATTAATTAGTTTTAAAAATTCTTAAACTGCAGATAGTTATTCTTTCCAGGTTGTCCTTTTACATGCCAGCTTTTTATTTAAAAGACATGAACAGATAATGCTGGCCTCTTGGTCTGCAGGGTAATAAACGTCATTAGTATATCGTAAAGAAACAATGCTGGATTGCAGAAGGTAAATTCTGTTCAAAGTTGACTGGCCCAGTCAAACCGGAAAGGGTAGAGGGTTTTAGTTCAGTAGGACAGCATGGTCGGTGCAGGCTTGGCAGGCCGAAGGGCCTGTTCCTGTGCTGTAATTTTCATTGTTCATATTGCAAGTGTCACACAACATCAAAAGCATTAAATATGCCAAAAACCATTGATGAATATGTAACCGGTTCATCATAATTAGTCTTGGCTAAATTAACGTCAGGCATCAACAGCTGTTTAATACATTCATTTTAAAGTTTAATGGTTTGCAGAATGTTACATCGCCTCAGGTATCTGTCCAAACACAGCATGTGAATGAAGCATGTGCCAAACCATATTTAAGAGGAACCCAGGTATCTAGTAAAGGGAGGATATTATTGTAAAGGTCAGATCATAGAACATAGAACATTACAGTGCAGAACAGATCATGGGTATGGCAATATTAAAATAGTGCAGCTTCTTGCCAAACAACTGAAGAAAGCTGAAATAAAATTGACTTGATGCATTTGTGAAAATTAAAAACACTTTCACCATACACATGAAAGAGTAAATAAAATTTATGTCAGGTTTCCATCAAAGTTATTGGCAAAAAATCCTGACAGAGATGTATAAAGGTGCACAAAAATACATTGACTGGAAATAATTTGCAGCTATAATCATTCCTGGGTAAAACATACTTAAAGATTCTACAGTCTTAAAACAGTGCACAACAGACATTCAGCTGTTTTAGGTTATTGAGAAAATTAGGTTTGTATAGTTTTCTCACCTGATGAGAACCCTTTCCAGAAAATTTTGAGGTGTCAATTCACTCGGAGTCAATCTCAGATTTTGCTGATTGAAGTGTTTTCCAGCCTGTGACACGTTAAAAATTTTTTCCCCAGGGTGTAAATCTGGTATTCCATCCGATTTTACAGAGAACCTGATCAAGAAGGCCCTTTGTACAAGTTAATAAAAGAAAACAAAACAGTTCAGCCCAAAATACCAATTCTCGATGCAATTCCAATCTTTAGAAATATAACAATTTCATTTGCCTAAAACACACAGGAACTCAGGAACTGCTGTCAGTAAAACAGTCTCTTTACAAAATAAAGAGCCAGTTAGCTTATTTCAGTGTCAAAACATCTCATCATACTCGGTGCTGCAAGCTCCATCATTTGATGCCAATGATACAGACAAGTTTGAGTTAGGCTGATGGATAGAGACCAAGGACAGAATTTCATAGCCCATCACTGGAGGGTCCTGCTGGACCTGAATGCAATTTTACATGGGGCGTGAATGGCCTTGGGTGATCTGCCTCCACCCTTTCCCAAATAAAGCCCTTAAAGATCATTGCCCACCCAGCCCCAATAAAGGTGCAGGAGCAAAAAAGTTTAACAAGTCACCTTGTTCAGGCCTCGCGCAGGAAGGGATATCCACTTCCCTTCTGTGCCCCCTTTCCACACTGCACATCCCCTTCTCCACATAGTCCCAAAAGGTCTGCCCTCCATGGATGTTCCCTTCCCACCTGTCTGACCTCTGTCCAGTGACAACTCCTGGAAACTCAATTTGTCCAGGAGTCCTTACTTTTCTAATTAGGTTTTTTTCACATCCCTTCTAGTTCTTCTATATTCAGCTTTATTCTTCATTGTATTTTCAATCTGAATTTGTCACGTGCACTTCTTCCTTCTCCTCTCCACTTCTATCTCCTTCTCATCATCCAGAATTCTCTGGATTTATCTGTCCTGTCTTTTTGCCTTTATCTGAACATTGACTGCAATACCTTTCCTTTGAAGTGGCTCATTGTTCAGCCATCATCTCTTCTGTCAATATTTGATTCCACCTCAGATTCATTCTCATCCCATTGAAGTTGGCTTTCTCTCATTTAATTATCCCTGCTCCAGGTTGTTCCTTGTCCTTTTTCATGGTCAACCTAAACCTTGTGATATAATAGTCACAGTTTGCTAAATGCTCTCCATTATTGCAATATCATAATTCCATTTGTCAACCTGTGAATATAGTTCAATTTTATTAAACACACACACCATGCAAGCATTTTAACCCTAATTCTGGGTTTACTTTCCTGCTTACTCTGACTTTGTCTAATAATTTACTATCACCTACTCAATCCATTTCTCCGTGTACTCTACTAATCTTGATACATCAGAGAAGAGTATCTTCCTTATCAGTTAATATTCTTCTACTTCCACTGCCTGTTTTTCTCCTCTCCACTCCAAATTTCCTCAGGATTTCCCTCCCCCACTAATCTAGTTTAAACCTCCTCAACTGCATCAGCTAACATCCCATGAAGAAATTAATCCCCAGTCCTGTCAAGATGCAACCCATCCTTCTTGTATCGGTTCCACTTATCACAGAATTGGTCCCAATGCTTCAAATCTAAAACCCTCCCTCCTACCCTTACCTCTCCAACTATGCATTGTACTGCTCAATCTTCCTATTCTTACACCCATAAACTTGTAACAAGGCACAATCTTGAGATTACTACCCTCAGGGTGCTGCTTTTTAATCCCTTTACTACCTCCCTAAAATCTGCTCTCAGGACCATTTCCGATCACTTTTCCCACCTATGTCATTGGTTCCCAGTGTGGGTCACACCTCTGGCTCCTCACCCTCCCCAAAACAACGTTCTGTAGTCACTGCGTGATATCCTTGATCCTGGCACCAGGGAAGCAGCATAACATCCTGGGGCCATATCTCCGGCCGCAGAAACATTATCTGCTCCCCAACTGTGCAATCTTCAACAGGACTCAACTCATCACAGTAACTCCTAGAAGTTTTCCTCTCCATTCATTTTCAGCATTTCAATTTTTAGCATTCAGTAACCTGTGCTCCTCAGTAATCTGGTCCATATCTTCATCCATGCTCTGTTCGTCATCGTCCTCAGACAGAAAACTGACGTCACGCATCTCATTCATTTCATTTTGCAATTTGTTCTTCAGTGCTTCCCCCTGTCTAAGAAAGTGTGATCAATTAGCATTCTGCTCAAAGGTGTATTCTTAGTCCAAGTTAACTTGTAACTGAAGGTTGAAGTCTATGCAATAGCAAAAAGATTCACTCAAGCCATGAAAATTCCTTGCATCTTCCACGTAATGTCAATATGAATTCCTCCTAGGAACACAATGTGAGACTATTCAAAAGCACCTGGTATATCACTGAGAAAATTCTACTTGTACAAATTGCATTCAAAAACTGCCTGGATCATTTAATGTCAACCATCCCCTATGCTGTGTTTTTTCCAGTGCTAGTTGCAGAAAACTCAGTAGGCTGTTCTGACATCATGATACTCTTCCTCAATTACGCTATGACATTGGAGTACTGCTGGTCTTCATGTCTGAGTCACCTCTATTGCAGGGCTTGCATCCAGCAGGAGGCTTTCTCTGCCATACTTTTGTCCCCGCCCCACACCAGCAAACCGATAGCGAAATGCACAATGGTGGCAAGTGGTGTTACAGATGAAATCATCAGATTATGGTCCAAACCAGATGAGTAAAGATATCCCTTCATAAATTCAAGAACTTGCATTAATTGTAAAATCAACAATGACCACGAGGGAACATTACAAATGGAAAATAAATTAGAAAATATATCCTGAGCCATAGTGTAGATGAGATCAAAAGGGTTGAATTTCGAGAAGGATTGTGAACTTCAGCTATTAAATGGTAAATAAAGACAAAGGCTTTAGAAATTCAAGAGTAACCAGGATAAATAAAACTTACCCCTCAGACTGTTGCTTTTCTTTAAGTAGGCGGTCAAAGCTGTTTGAATAATTTGTCTGTCTATTATTTTTGAACTGAAATTCAAAAGACATGACCATGAGGAAAACAGGAAGATGAGCTCCATTTTAAAATTTACTTTAACACTGGCAAAACAAAGCAAGCTCTGTGTTCACATGTACCTGAGAGCTGTTTCTTTTGCCCTAGAAATAATTTCACATCTCAACATCTGAGATATCATAGTAACACAATACTGACAGCACAATCAGAACAGTGACACCACAAGGCTAGGCTTGTGGTGAACTGTGTGGCTTTAGCTGGTTAAACTTCAGCGATATCGCCTTGTACATATTTAGGCATTGCCAACCAATACCTAAGCTCTCCAAACTCTGACAATGTGATGCACCACTATGCAAAGAAAATCAGAAATTCTATCCCTGCAGATTCCCCCAGTAGACTGGCTTTGAAATTTGTGCGCTAAAAAAAAGACAGTATCTACACTCAACACTCAATGTGGAGATGCCAGTGTTGGTCTGAGGTAAACACAGTAATAAGTCTCACAACACCAGGTCAAAGTCCAACAGGTTTATTTGTTGGCAAACGCCACTAGCTTTCGGGGCTCTACCCCTTTGTCAAATGAGTGGTGAGTTCGGATCACAAATACAGCATATGAAAGGCACACACTCAGTTTACAGAATACTGATTAGAGTGCAAATTTTTACAGTTAATCAAATCTTAAAGGTACAGACAATGTGAGTGGAGAGAGAGTTAAGCACAGATTAAAGAGATGTGCATTGTCTCCAGTCAGGACATTTAGTGAGATTTTGCAAGCCCAGGCAAGTCATGAGAATTACAGATAGTGTGACCTGAACCCAAAGTCCCGGTTGAGGCCTTAACTAACATTGTCTATACCTTTAATACTTGATTATTTATGACTCGCATTCCAACCATTATTTTGTAAATTGAGCTTGTGCCTTTATATGGCCTGTAAGTGAACAAAAATCCCACTCACTTGATGAAGGAGCAGCGCTCCGAAAGCTAGTGGTTTGTGCTACTAAATGAACCTGTTGAACTTGAACCTGGTGTTGTGAAACTTCTTACCGTGTTTACCCCAGTCCAACACTGGCATCTCCACTTTACGCTGTTGGCCATTCAATATTAACACTACACACCTTTGTCCGACACAAATGGAGACAACTTCCCCAGAGAACAGTCAAGTGGAACCTAGCTCATCATTATGGGGCATTTAATGTTTCTCTCTCAAAAGTCAATTTTCACCTGCGTGGAAAAAAAAGCTCTTTTTATTAAAAAATAAGCTAATGCAGTTGGGTCACAGATTCTAGGCTACATTCTGGTCTTTCATTCAACCTCTCTAACCTCCAACTAATACAGCAGCTTTCAGCTTGAACTAGCTTTGGTTTTGCAATTGTTAGTCTAGGCCATTTTTAAAATCTCACCAGAGAGCAAAAAACAGGTGATGAGAAGAGGACAGGTATATTTGGTAAGTTACAAACAATTGATCCTTTTTGATGCAGGATGACAAACTTAGTGAAATGTTTGCAAACTCACGGTCAGACATGCTGTTGGCTTGTCAGGGCTAGACAACTGTAAGGAGATGTCAGGTTTTTCTGGTGTTGCAGATACTGGTTTGTTACGTAAAGTTAAGAGGTCGTCCAAAGTTAGCAGAATTTCATCTTCTTCATCACTGTCTAAATTACAGGAGCCATCATGGTCGCTGTCCACATCATTATTGCTGTCTCTTAGTTTTTTCTCAGTTTCTTTACTGTTGTCTGATAACCGGACAGTACCAAACTCTTCCAACTGTCTCTTGCCTTGACTGGGTAAGGATCTACTTTCCTCATCCAAAGGCAAAACAGTTAAAGGACTGGATTCACGTCTGTGTGTTCTTTTGCCTTCAAAAGGTACTAGGCTGTGCCTACCTAAGAGTCCAGATCGATTTTCCTTTGAAGAAATGGCACTGTCTAAGTCAGCCTTGGACTTCTCTTCCACAGGTAACCTCACAAATGAATTTGGAGGAGTGTGCCTAGATAGTTCATCATCTAGTAATGAATCAAAAGACAAGCAACTGTGAGAATCTGGAAACTCATCAGCCTCAAGAGCTGGGTCCTCATTTTCCAACACACCATTATTGTGATCTTTAAGCACTCCATTACACTTTGTTTCAGTCATACCACTGCTATATTTCTCAGTGATCCTGCTTTCACAGCTTTTCTTATGAAAAGATGCATCTGAATGTCTTGAGAGGGTGGCTCGTTTCTTCTTCTGAATGTCAGGTACTGTATTGCGCTTTCTTTTCTCTTTCGAACGCGAGATAGGCAGGCCTGTAGGACAGCTGGGACTTACGGCACTCATTGAATTTTTCCTCGTAGAACATGGAGGGAAAGAATGGTGCCGCTGGACTGTCTCTTTACTGCAAATGCACTTTTCAAGGGAAAGTGAGCCTGAAGGCAGCGCTTTTGTAACAAGCTTCAGAACTGATTCCTTCTGTGTAGAAAGGCTGTCACCCCCTAGAAGGCAAATAGAGTAATAAGGTACTTGAGCTGTCAAACAGAAATAACATATTAAAATAGAGTCAATAAGACTTCCAAAGCAAATTTTAATCAATGTTGTTTTAAATAAAGCAAGTGAGTACATATATTGCTTCTTCCTCTTCAAGATTTCAGAACATGTGCAAACTTCACCTCTATCAGCTAGCACCTGTAAAGATTCCAAAGAGAAGACAGGTAATAAGATAGATTGAGTATTTAGGGCTTGTCAGAACTTGGAAAGTAAGGTAATAAAAGCTTAGCCTTGGTCCCTTGGATATTTCATTTAGAGAGATGTCGAATACCAGTGAGCCCCAAAATATAGACAAGCACAGGTGAGATCGTAATTAATAGCACCTGAACTAGGATAGCACAGTGGTTAGCACTGCTACCTCACAAGCATTAGGGATCTGGGTTCGATTCCTGGCTTGGGTCACTGTCTGTGCCAAGTCTGCACACTCTCCCCGTGTCTGCATGTGTTTCCTCCAGGTGCTCCAGTTTTCTCCCACAGTCCAAAACAGGGGCTGGTTAGGTGCACTGGCCATGCTAAATTCTCCTTCAGTGTATCCAAACAGGTACCGAAGCGTGGTGACTAGGGGGTTTTCACAGTAACTTCACTGAAGTGTACATGTAAACCTACCTGTGATACTAATAAACTTTAACCTTAAACTGAACACAATTAATACCCAACTAATAGGAGGTGGCGGTTTTTTTTGTGTGTTGTGTGTGTGTGTGGTGTGTGTGTGTGTGTGTGGGGGGGGGGTGTGTGTGTGTTGTGGGGGGGGGGGGGGGATAACCATAAATTGAAAGCAGCCTAAGATAAGGCAAGATCACATTACACAATTAGCAGGACTGAAGAAACTAGGAAAGGAAAATTCAATGGCATTAAACCAGAGAATAGTAAACAGAAACACTTTCAATAGCATGCCTTTAATGTACAACATTGCAGGATGCTTCACAAAACCAAAGAAAGGAAACGTGATGCAAGGTCACAACAATCAAAAGCTTGTTCAAACAAGGTAAATTTTAAGGATCACGTTAAAGATAGGGGAGCAAAACGGTTGAAATATTTTATAGCTCAAAGCCTTGACACCTTAAGAGAAGTTTGCCAACAGAGCAATAAAAATTGAGGATGTGCAGGAGGCCAGAATTAAAGATGTGCAGGATCTTGGAGGACTATAAAGTTGCAAAACACTACAGAGATAGGGAAGGGGAAAAACAGCAGACAAATCTGAAAGCAAGGATGAGAAGTTTGCTTTTTTAAAAAAAAAATTGAGGCATTGTAGAACCGGAAACCAACGTAGCTTTCGCAAAGGAGGGTGAACTAGACAAACCAAAAAGGAAAATACTTTGGGGCTAGCAGCTCTTCTCACATTAGCCAGCAACACCTACCATCAGCTTTCCACACATACCATAAAAATTACAAGTCTTTAAAAACTTGCTAGAACATTTTCTAAAAAGCCTGGATTTATTAAAATCTGGTCAATACTGGAAGCAGACATCAAACGTACTAGCTCTTCTCCCATTGTTACAAGTCAATTAATAAAAGGCAAACAAAATGAGGCCTGTGATGAGTCATTCCAAAACTTGGATGACAACGGAGCAATTCTTTCAACTGACGAAGAGCTACAGATAGAAGTCATTATAGCTTTAAAAAAACAAAGTAGACGCAGCTTCTGTGATCATTTCAAGCTTGCATTTGAAGTTTGTTACGATTCAATGAAAGCCAGAGTACCAGTTTGAAACTATATTCCAGCCACAATAAATATAGATAGCATTGACATTGCAGCTTTTTAACATGGTCACGAGTCCAAAGGAACTCACTAGACTGACAGCAAATTATCTAATAGTATTAAACTGACGAGTGCCAACTTTCCCCTCCAATTTAAAATTCAGGACTCGCAATTCCCCATCTCCACTCAAATCTAATTGGACAAGTCTGTACTACTCAGAAACTAAATTCAAGTGACTGAATTTGAGCAAACAGATGCATGATTCAGAACATGTTACACAGACAGACTTATTTTGTTGCATTACTTTGAGTTACCTATTCAAGAACAGGCATTGAAAGCCAATCATAGCAGGAAAACATGTCCCGATGTAGACCAGTACAGAATGACAAACAATATTTGGAACTGAGAAGGGAAGCTGAAAGATGAACATCAGACAGTGGACAGTTTCTACATGCCTATAAAGGCAACATAATATTACAAGGAAAAACTGAATGATGATTTGTTTTTCAATATTCCCTTGACATAGCTGATTGCACACTTGCACTATTTCATTCATAAGAAAACTGAAAAGGAATACTTGGGCAATAAAACCATTGCAGCTCAATTCTTACCTTTTTTTTTATTTATTAGTGTCACAAGTCAGCTTACATTAACATTGGAATGAAGTCACTGTGAAAATCTCCTAGTTGCCAGACACGGGCAACTGTTTCGGGTACACAGAGAATTTAGCATGACCAGTTCCCCTAACCAGTGCATTTTTAGACTGTGGGAGGAAACCGGAGCACTCGGGGAAAGCCCATACAGACACGGAGAGAACATGCAGACTCTGCACAGACAATAATCCAAGCCGGGAATCGAACCTGGGTCCCTGGCGCTATGAGGCAGCAATACTAACTACTGTGCCACCCTATTTAAACTTATGCAGGGTCTCATTTTTTGCAACAGGGTGATGGTTGAAGGAAAATTTGAATCTGCTAATGTACTATAATGATTATAGGTTTCGAGCTATTCTTGAAATTTTCAGTTGCTTTTTTGAATTCAAATTTTCATCTTTCTCTTTTCTTGTTCAAGAAACTAAACAAAAATGTTAAGCACCATTGACATGAAATGAACAACTAAGTATTTAGGCTGACATACATCAACTTCTAGTTATTTTTGTCTGATACGACACTTCCTGCCTTCCGTTTTGCTTTTGTATGCAATTTCTAGTTTTGTAAGTCCGCTCCATAGTTAACCTTTCCTGGTTACCTTTCCATATGACACCCCACTGAACCAGACACATTTAACACAAATCATTTTATGGCCCGTACACACCAGTTACAAATCCCATGGTTGAATTGTTAAATCATTCCCCAAGCCTGCTCAGATTTAATTTGCTCATTGTTGGCCAATGTCCGGAAGCTAGAAAGGTACATTAATCAATCCAATCAAAACATTAGAAACTTGGACTTACAGGAGATCTCTATGAGAAATAAAATTCTATCCTCAGTTTCTAATCATTACTTGCCAATGAAATAGGAGTGCTGCTGGCGCACACAACCACAATGGTAATCAAATCTACGTTAAGGGCATCATACCCAATGCATACCTTACCAATAAATAAAATGGCAAGAAACACGAGTCAAGTACATTATCTACTTTAACATACTTCTTTCACCAGAATCTGCAAAGGTAACACTTTGAAGGGCGTTATTAACAGGTAAGAAAGAATATATAAATGGAGATAGGAGTTGTTTTATGTATTCATTTATTTGAAGTATTATGTTGCACACTCCTTCCACAAACATGCTGAAAAGCCAAGAAATTTTATTCTACATTAACTATGACATTTCTGCATAATTTCTGTGCAATGCATCACCTTACATTCACTTCCTTTTGGATGAATGGAGAAATTCTGCACTATTTCTATGTCAGTTTATTTTTTATTCATTTTACAGGATGTGGGCATCACCGGTTAAGCCAGCATTTGCCGCCCATCCCTAACTGCTGTTGATAAGTTGTGATGAGCTGCCTTTTTGAAAAACAGCAGTCTATGTGGTATATACACATCAACTGTGCTGTTAGGGAGGGACTTCCAGAATTTCAACCCAGTAACAGTGAAGGCACAGCAATATACTTCCATTCAGGACGGCGAGTGACTTAGAGGGGAACTTCCAGGTGGTAGTGTTCCCAGGTTATCAATCCACTGCTCTTGTTCTTTGAGAATCATAGAATCCCTACAGTGCCAAAGGAGGCCATTCAGCCTATTGCACTTGCATCGACAACAATCCCACCCAGGCCCTATCTCCATAACCCAACCTGTTCGCCCCTGCTAATCCTCCTGACGTTAAGGGGCAATTTGGCACGGCCAATAAACCTAGCCCACACATTTCTGGACCATGGAAGGAAACTGGAACAGCTGGAGGAAGGCCATACAGACATGGGTAGAATGTGCAAACTCCCCACAGACACCCGAGAGGGAACTGAATCCAGATCCCTGGCACTGTGAGGCAGCAATGCTAACCACTGCCCACTGTGCCACAAGATGATAACAGTCCTGGATTGGGAAGGTGTCCAGTTGCTACAACTTAAGTCTATATTTACTAAGGACACAATCTCAAGATAAAATTCTGTACAAGTCTTCAAGAATTACACTTCCAACTGTCTGTAATCATTGCCATAAACTTGAATAACAGAACTCACCACCCATTAGGAGCAAGTGGGACATGTAAACTAACATCGCCATCTTATGAAAATAGATGCCTATACTTTGACAATTATCTAGAACATTAATAACATAAGAAATGGAGTTGGATTAGGCCATTTGGCTCTTCAAACCTGCTGTCATTCAACAAGATTCTGGTTGATGTACCTCAACTCCATCTTCCTATACCCTCCCCATATCCCATAATTCCCTTAGTGTCCAGGGGTTCTATCATGAGTATTCTCAGTAACTGAGCATCCACAGTTCTCCAGGATGCAGAACTCCAAATATATACAACCCTTCCAAGTGTTTCTCCTCACCTTGGTCCCAAAGGTTGACCCTTCTTAAACAATACTGCATATAATAAAATCTTCTGCAAGCTTAAGACTAAAAGTCAATGTCATTTATTTTGTACTTCAATTTAACATTCGCCAATAAAGTGGAATTTTATTTTTGTAAGTTTACGTGGTGCTTTTAGACCGTATTTCAATCCTTCTAATTGACAGATACCTATTTCGAGATGCTGCCCATCATCTACTGCATCATCTTTTCCTTTAAGTCTCAAATTCCTGGTGCCAATCTTAACCAAATTTCAAATGACTTTTACCTTAAGTGAGACATGTAAAAGAAGTAGTTCACACTGTTCCCAGTTTCATGCAAGCACTTGAATTTCATGATGATTAATAAGAGAGACTTACACCGAACTTTCTTGGCCATTTCCAAATAATGACCATTACCTACTTTTACAGAGAACATTCAAGTTAGATGGATGAATATTCCTAAATCGTGGAAATGTGGAACTCAAGCTTACCCAAAAGGCTGTGGATGCTGAGTAAATTGAAATTTAAGGCACTAAATGTCGATGTGGTCAAGTAACCATCCAATCACTTCTGATATTCATGTCAAGGTCTCTGTCTTCATTTAGTTTTCAAGTCCCTTCATAATCTTATTCTACTTTAAATGTATCCTCCAGCCATGACTCCCCTGTCAACCTTAAATTATTTCTTGTTTCTCAATTTTACCAAATGCTAATCTTTTAGTAATGACATCAAGTGCCACCATGGGTGACACAATGGTTAGCGTTGCTGCCTCTCAGCATCAGGACTCAGACTGGGTCACTCTCCGTGTGGAGTTTGCATATCCTCCCAACATTTATGTGGGTTTCCTCCCACAGTCCAGAGATGTACCGGTTAGGTGGATTGGCCATGCTAAATTGCCCCTTAGTATCAGGGAACTAGCTGGGTAAATGCATGGAATTATGGGGATAGGGCTTGAGTGGGATTGTGATCTCTACAGACTCGATGGCTGATTGGCTTCCTTCTATACTGTATGATTTTATGAACTTCCACAAGTCTCAGTAAACATATTCTTGAAGGTTTCGTCACATGATACCCTCACCCCAATCTTCTTTCCTTGCAGCAAGCTTCCAACGTCTGACACGTCCATCCTTCACTGCCCATTTTCCAACACCACTCCAATTGGAAACCAAAACCCAACCCTCCAATTGGGTGATTCTTAACTTTCTGTTGAACTGCCTCTTTTCTCTACATCTCCAATCTTTTTCTAACAAAGTATTCAAGGAACATTTTTAAAACACATTGTTTAAATTACTGATTATTTTCCCCACCTGACCCATCAGTGTCTTGGAGATTAGTCAGGAATTAATTCATTCCTGGAGATTGTAGGACAATCCTGGCAAGTTGACAATATAACATGGCATCCTAATTTATTAAAAGGCTTCCCAAAACACTGCACTGCCACCTGAAAAACACATGACACTTTAATTGTCTTTGGCTTTTCTCCTGGCCTCTTGTCCATTTTAATTGATAAACATTTTGGTCCGGCTGATCCAGCAGTATTCAATTTGCCCTTGGTCACATACATGATATAATGACAACATCTCATTACATCACAAAATAATAATGATGATACACAACTAAACTATCCAATTTTAAAGTTGATGAATGGCTCACATTGGGCAATATTTTTAAGCTCAAAAAACAAGTGGCATAGTGGCACCGTGGTTAGCAATGCTGCCTCACAATACCATGGACCTGGGTTTGATTCCCAACTTGGGTCATTGTCTGTGTGGAGTTTGCACATTCTCCCCGTGTCTAAATGGATTTCCTCCAGATGCTCTGGTTTCCTCCCATAGTCTGAAAGATGTAGTCAGGTGCACTGACCTGAACAGGCACCAGAGTGAGGCAACTAGGGGAATTTCACAGTAACTTCATTGTAATGTTATTGTAAACCTTACTTGTGAATAATAAATAAAAGCCAGAAGCTGATCCCAACAAGATTTTCTAGAGCAGCAGAATACCTTATATAATTTTTATATGGATGTGGTTAAGTTCTTTTTAAGTGGGTTGATGTCATGTAATTTTTTACAACTCAATTAGGACCACAAACACACCTAAAGAAAAGCAACTCCCAAGTTCGATGTGATTGCTTCACGTACCTGTTAATGATGTTGAAGGTAGAGAACATGTTCTCTTCAAGTTGGCCTGTGAAAAAAAAGAAAATGCAGTTAACGCAGAAAATGAAATGAAACAACATCACGGCAAGAACAAAATTCCACACCAAGTCTTCCTAAACGAAGAAACTGAAGACAAGCTCACTGCTCATGACTACAGCGAGAACCAGATGAGTGGAGTAACAGAAATGCACAAGATGCTAATAGGAAATATTGAATACTGGTGCTGAAATCACACGTAACTAATCCCACAAGGAAAAAAACAAACAAGCTCCCCACAATAGTGCCACACTCTGAGCCGAGCAGATACAGAAGGATGTGCGTCAATCCTTACTGAGCTGATCTCTTCCAGTGAGTGGCTAAGAATTCAAAAATTGGTGGTTCTACCCAAAACTCAGGAAGGGAGTAAGAAAGTAGCCAAATATTTAGAACAGGAAAATTTCTAATTTTCCAGGTCAACATCATATTACAAACACAGATTTACTGTTTTCATTTCTGTGCTAAGAAGAAAGTAAGAGCCTCCATTGAGATTTTGTGGATTACAAAGCAAATGCAAACAATTTTTAAGTTGTTTGTAGTTTCCTATAAACTGAAGCTGACAATGCATAACTGTATTTAGGATGATCTCACTTACAATCAGTCATAATCAGAAATGTGATGTAGCTTACTCAGATAGAAAAGAAATACATGCATGTTCATGCCAGTGAAGAATAGCCACAAGAGTCCTGGTTAGGTTACTTGCCTGATTTATACCGTCTCCAGCCAAAGGAATAACAGAAGAATGCTTTCCTTTTTCCAAACGGAGTTTCCGCAGCTCTCGTGCTTTTTTATAGGCCTCAAGTGTATTCTGAAAATGATTATTAAATAATCCCTGCTGCTGCTGGAGCCTTCTAGGAGATAAGCGAGGTCTCATGTACCAAGGTGTACTTTCTGCACTGTTTCTGCTATTAGAATACTTCAAAACATCAAGCGAAGCTGTTGGCGGCATGATTTGTTGGTTTGGGAGAGAGCTACGTCTTAAGGCAGTTCTTTGATACTCGCCTGTATCACATTTGGAACTCAAATCTTGCGTTGCAGGGATTACTTCAGAGTTAGAAGATAGTTTAACACTTTTTCCTTGATCTTGTACCGTTGTACCCTCAGAAGGATACTGACTTGAAGGTAAAAACAATCTTCGCACTATCACTCGTGGAGAGCCAGGATGCTGAGTAACCTGGCATTTAACTACACCACCCATGCTTTCTTTATTCTCCGACTTTAAGACACCCTTCATAAAAGCTTCTAGTACAGGGCTTCTCTGAGGTGATAAGGGCAAATGCACGGATCTTCGGGATTTAAACGAAGGCTTCTTGGGGCTGTGGAACGGTTCAGCATTCTGCAATACGGCAGCATCACCTGTGCCACCTTTTCGAGGCGAGCCCAAAATTAATCTATCTTTTCCTACAAGGAACAAAGGGAATAAGACTTAGAAGTAAAGTCACCAACAAGGTAGAAAAGTTTAATTTTGTTAATTGTACTATCAGTCAAATAATCCAAGTATGTCAACCCAAGGTGTAATGCTGTATTCAACACGTCTTGGTCTCAGCAGAAAAAGGAAAAAAATACATATGGCCCTTAAACCAGCAGTGCAAGATATCCCAGTTAACAATTACTGGTGTGGAACCATCACTTCACTAGCAATTCATTAGCATGGGAGGCACGGTAGCAAAATGATTAGCACTGCTGCTGCACAGTGCCAGGGGCCCAGGTTCAATTCCTGGCTTAAGTCACTGTCTATGTGGAGTTTGCATGTTCTTCCCATGTCTGTGTGGGTTTCCTCCAGGTGCTCCAGTTTCCTCCCACATTCTGCAAAAATATACTGGTTAAGTGCATTGACTCGAATAGGTGCCAGACTGTGGCAACTAAAGGAATTTCATAGTAACTTTATTACAGTGTTAATGTTAGCCTTACTTGTGACTAATAAATAAAACTTTATTTTAAAATTAACAGCTCCATTCTCCAAATGCAAAGACTGTGCAAAGAAAAACATTCTGCCTTGAGCAATTAGTACAGTTTAATTTGATGTTTAAAATGTGTAGCCGTCTTTGACTTTCTAAATTTAGAATTAAGTTCTGTAATTAACTTTTGTATCTCTACAGTTTAACTTTCAAACATTGATTTTTTATTTATGTAGATAGTGTGCAACTTCTATAACTTTTTAAGTTTTGTAAAGCAATTTTGTATATTTTTTGACTTATCCTAAGCACTGATAGATATAACAAAAACATATGATGACCCAGAGTTCTCTCAACAAAAACATTTTAACAAGCACCTGTTTTAATCAAGTTCTAATGGACATACTGATACTAAAATAGCAATTAGACATTTGGACCAATCAATCCATGTTCCCAGACATCACATACTGCCTCATCACAAATAAAGCAGGCATCAAAACCATCATCACTTATATTTTATAACCTATAACTTTTACATACTACCCACTCTAATTTTTATTAACTTTAAGGATTATGAGCAACTCTACCACTATATCCTTTGTTTTGAAGTAAAGTAACCCATTCTAAGTAATCAGAGAGAAATAACATCCATCCATGTACAAAATAGTCACTTAGAAGGATCTGATTGAATGAGGTTCTTAAGCAAGTCTGAAAAAAATGGGTATCAGGGGGTCTTACAGCATTCTTCCCCATGCTAAATAAATGGGGAAGGAAGATATCATAAAACATCCATTTTCCTTAGCACAAGGTCATTAAAGTATCAGAAACAAACTTTAACGAGAGAGATAATATTCCAAGCGATGGGTACGTTCGACAGCTGTTAGTCAGAGGCAATGGGAAATGAAATCAATGCATGACCATCACCCTCAAGAGACCAATCATAGTTTGACCATGGTATTCCATAAGTCAATTAGGAAATGCCCTTACCTCATTTAGGCTAATCAGATTGCAATGTCATTGATCAGTATGGGCTTTCGCTTGGAATGAGTTAATAAGTAGCACTGACCAAATCGCACAGCAATAAAGTTTGTAAAGCCTCGTTTACTGAGAAAAGAAACCGAGCGTCAACTCGCATCCAAGGCTGGACCAGATAGCATTGTCGCATCCTGCCCTGTTTTTGATCAGCATTAATCTATAATCTCTGACCTCATGTTTGTTGACAGGCAAATCCAAGAAAAATGTCAAGAACACCCACCAGGAGACACTGTATTCATTGACTGACCAAAGAATTTAACTCAGTAAACTGAAGCCCTTAGATTTGAACGTTCAAAATAAAACTGCCTCACAAGCCTGCAACTGCTTCGTGATGCAGCAGAACTATTGAGTGGGAGACCTGAAACATACCCCTTCAAAATCCAGGCCACAAACCAGGCAGGCTATGATAGATAGCCCCCATACTGACAGTGGCTGTTCACCTCATTAAAGAGCAAGATACTCATGGGTGCTGGCATTAAATACATCTAGACGGAAAACTCTAACATCAGTCACTCCATCCAAACATCTAAATGGACCACAATACACATGCATGATGTATAGTCTATAGATGATTGTAACGTCAAAGCACAATTTGCATCAGATTTGCAAGCCACTTTTGCAAATCACTGCAATTCTACAGACAAGAAACTTGACTTGCTCTTGAATGTTGCAAAAAACTCATCAGCAACCCAGACTTGGCTACCCAAAGATTTTATCTCCCATGCATTGAAGGAGAAACTTGAAAATATGTTGAGCTTTTTTCATTTCTTGGCAGCTACTAATTTCAAAGGACTACAACTAACAAGGAGATCCAACACCATATCAGCTATGTCAAATCAGTGTTCAACAATTTACACCAAGTATTTGATAACCGGTGGCATTGTGGTACAGTGGTTAGCACTGCTACCTCAGCACCAGGGACCCAGGTTTGATTCTAGCTTTGGGTGACTGCCTGTGTGGAGATTGCATGTTCTTCGTGTAGATTTCCTTCCAGATACTCCAGTTTCCTCCCATTGTCCAAAGATGTGCAGGTTAGCTAGACCGGTCGTACTAAATTGCTCATTAGTGTTCTAAGATGTGTAGGTTAGGAGGATTAGTGGGGTAAGTGTGTGGTTATGGGGGTAGGGTTGAGATAAGCCTAGGTAGGATGCTGAGTTGGTTCAGGCTCAATAGGCCAAATGGCCTCCTTCAGCAATATAGGGATTTGATTATAACAAAGGCCTCCGCAACTCAACAAAAGTCCTGGTGCACAGAACAGAAGTCATCACTACCCCTTGGACTGCAATGAAACCTGGATCATGTATCAGTGAAACACGAGAAGATGGCGAAATTCCATCAGTAATACCTTGGCTGCATCTTCCAATTCAATGAGCAGACCATTGAACAACACTAGTGTCCTATTTGAAGCCAGCTCCACAAACAGTCAGGCAAAACTTCTGAAAAATCAACTTCATTGGATATATGCTGTGTCCGGATGGCTAAAAAGCGTTTCCCTGCCTGGACCCTTTTCTCAATTCTCAAATGGCCAATGCTCATAGGGGAAGGCAAAGAAAATGCTTCAAACATACTGAAGGTCTCCATGAAATTCAACAGCCTTGATATTAATAATGACTATAGCACTTGGGGGAAATGGGATCAAAGCTTATAGGGAGAATGCAGGATTAGGCTATTGATTTGAATGATCAGCTTACGTTTCTACGACCAATTAACCAAAATGGTAATAATGTGCCCATCAATCTGCATCAGGCTTTGAGTCACAACTTCCTTGAGGCAGGACAAAGAGGAATGAAAGGAAGCATATCGCGCACAGTGAATCCCATAACCTTGTGAAATATCCTTCCTAGTGTGCCAAGAACTGCTGGTAGAGAAACAGCCTGTTCAGTCAAACGAAGATCAATGGGAGAATCTCGCAACCTTGAGAAGACATCTTCTAATCAGGGGACAGCTGAAAATGACGACAGGTCAATATGACTTCACACAAGTTGAGGTATAAACAGCGGAGTTTTAGATGAGCATAGCTATGGAGAGTGTAATGTGAAGGGCCACAGAAGCTTATATAGTAACAACATCGCAAAGGAAAAGAACAGGCTCTTAAATAAGATTATTAGCTTGTACACATTTATATTTTTCATCAAACCATGATGCATTCACAAAGTAAGTGGTAGCTGACACTTGTGCTCATGATAGTTTTAGAGGGTGTCCACATATCCAAAGTGATAGGGGTTCATTATAGAAAGGTCACCTACAAGGTCATTGTAGTAATCCTTCATGAAGGGCTCCAAGAAGGGGAATAGGGTCTCCTAGTTTTCAGAAGGTGTATTATGAATACAGGCAAAAGGAAACTAGATCTGTTTTCATTGAAAAATTAAGGTCATGAAGCAAATCTAAATGTGATTGCGTATTAGGCTCACAGGCTTTGATGGGTCATGGGTATTTATGCAATCCTTGAAGACACAGTGAGAAAAAGACAGTAGAGAGAGGAAAGGTGCAAGAAGAATGGGAGCGATGAGGGAAATGGAGATGCAACAACGTTTCTCCTAAGTACCCAATTCTCAACTATCTTTTAATACTGAAGGAACAGAATGCTGGTTTAGCAGTCTCTGACTGAAAAGGGCTTAATGCTGCTGACAGTAAGTAATGAGGCCTATGAATGGACCAGAGGTTCAGGTACAAAAACCCAGGAAGAGTACAAGGGTCAGGGAACATGTTTTATATCCCTGGAAAATATCAATTCACAGCACAAAAACTAGGGCGGTAAAATAAATCTGCTACATATTATACAGAGTGCAAATAGTATAATGCAGTGATGGTCTAGATGAGTGAAGATCAATCAACTATTTTTCTCCATCCTTCACAAATTTGTAATTTTACCTAGGAACATGTGGAGAGTGTGGCTTGACCACGTAAGCGAAAGAGAAAACATTCCTCTTTGTAACTTGAATTCTGTAGAATCCAAGAACTTTATTGCCAAAGTTGCTGTAAGGAATCAGTGGTGGGTCCACTGTTATTTGTCATTTATATTAACGATTCGGATGCATGGTTAATAAGTTTGCAAATGACATCAAGATTGGTGTCATAATGGACAGTGAAGGTGGTTAACCAGGATTGCAACGGGATCTTTGATCAATTGGGCCAGTGGGCTGATGAATGGCAGATGTGAGTTTAATTTAAATAAATGTGAGGTGATGCATTTTGGTAGATTGAACCAAGGCTGGTAGAGAAAAACATCCTGTTCAGTCAAACAAAGATCAATGGGAGAATCTCGCAACCTTGAGAAGGCACATCTTCTAATCGAGGGACAGCTAATGGTAGGGCATTGGGGAGAGTTATAGGACAAAAAGATCAAGGGTACAGATACAGCCTAAGAGAAGACACAGCTGACCAGGATGGTAAAGAAGGCATTTGACATACTTGGTTTCATTGGTTAGAACACTGAATACAGGAATTGAGAAGTCTTGAAGTTGCCAGAGGCAGTAGAGGTGGGTACAATTTTGTCTCTTAAAAAACATTTAGACAGTTACATGGATAAGATGGCTGTAGAAAGATATGGGCCAAACACAGTAATTGGGACCAGCTTAGTGCTAAAAAAAACTGGGCAGCATGGACAAATTGGGACAAAGGGCCTGTTTCAATACTTAAACCTCTATGACTTCAAAAGTAAAATCAAATTTAGGGACAGCTAAGGAACAAAACTGTATTCTTCCCTACAAATTTAAAAACAGTATTTCCAACATTTTCTTCTACGTGGTATCTCCACTTAAAAAGTCATATGCTGATCGGCTTAATGATTTTTCAGCAGATTTGCTGTTTAAACTATTCATTTTCAAAAATCTCAAACTTGTTATTATTCAACAACAATCTAAATCAAGTAAACTTCAAATAACCGTAAAAATTAACTGGCATATGCTGACCTGTATTGAGATCTGGCTTGAAAAACTGAGTAATGACTTGGTTGCTGAAAAACAAAGATAATGTTCATTAGTGACATCATAAAGCTCAATATTTGAGATCACAATTAGTCAACTGGCACTGTTACTAACATTAGTCAAATCTAACAGGGCTTAGAAAATCAGCCCACGTCCAACTAAACAGTGAAAAATACACAGCAGCACATGATATCTCTAACTATATTACATCAGGATGAATTCCAGCTAAAAAGTTAGCATGGTCAGTGTCAAGGCAACATACAAACCAACTGACAATAAGCAAACCACTCTCTTTGTTGAGTAACAAGCACAAAAAAAACTAATTTAGTGATAGGAATTAATGTTAAAGTTCCCCACTGATTTTTAATGGCACAGGAGGTCATTCAGCCCATCAAGTCAATGCCAGCTCTCTGCAGTCAGTCCCACTCATTTGACACCCTACTTCACCACCCCCAGGCCCACAGATTTATTTACTTCAAATGCCCATCCAATTCTCTTTTGAAATCATTGTGTGAGAGGGCGGAGGAAGTGGAAACCTTCAGTTCCTGATCATTACCACTTGCCATGTAAGAAGTTCCCCTCTTACCCATGACCTACAATTTTTCTGGTCTACCTGTCACTCTTGTATTTTTCAATTAAATCTTCCCTCCAAGAAGAGCAATGCCAGCCTTGCTAATGAAATCTTGTAACTAAAAACTCCTGACCCTGGAACCATTCTAGCAAATCTCTTCTGCACCCTCTCATGGATGCTTTAATGCTCCTAAAGTTTGGTGGCCAGAACTGGCCACAATACTTTAGCTAGAATCTAACCAGAGCTTGATACAGGTTGGAATAATTTCCCTGCTGTTGTACTCAATCCCTCAAGATGCCGTAAGATTTGCTCACCCATCTCTCAAGATGTATGACTACTTTCAGACATCTATGCATATGCATCCTCGGTCCTCCTGTTCAAATGAAGCGTTTCTAACCAATCTCTCAATATGCTTTGCTGCCTTCAGAGATCAATATATATATGCACCTTTGGGTCCCTCATTCCTGCTCACTCCTCACAACTGTGCCAATATATATTCCCCAGTTCATCTGCCATAATACACCATCTCTCACTCTTCTGTATTAAACTCCAAATGCCACTTGCCTGCCTAACCTATGTCATATTGCAGGTGACTATATCACTGCCATTATTTGTTATTCCATGTTCTGTATTCTAAGATCCAAGTCATGATGTAGAGATGCCGGCGTTGGACTGGGGTAGTAAGAACTCAGTAAGAATTTAGCAACACCAATTTTAAATCCAACCGATTTATTTACTATCAAATAAATCGGTTGGATTTAAAATTGGTGTTGCTAAATTCTTACTGAATTCTAAGATCCAAGCCATTTATAGATAGCAAAAGCAGTAGCCTGAACCGACTCACGGGGAACACCATGATCTTAATACCATCTAACTTGAAAAAACACCCATCTATTGTTACCACACTTTTCAATCCAATTATACACTGAACCTTCTATCCATGAACCTGTTTTGTAGACCAGCTTTTGCATGCCATTATGCCAAATATTATGTTAAAGTGAATTAAAAAACCACTGCATTGTTTCTTTCAAAAAAATTCAAATTGATTTGTCAAGCACAACGTGCCTTTTACAATGCATGGAGTCTATCCTTAATTAACGCAAACCACTCCCATTCCAAATACCTGTTGATCTCTGCCACCACCACCCCGCCCAATTATTTCTAAAACTTTGTTATTTGTGTTAAATTATAACTAGCCTATTGTTGTCATGACAGTTGTTATTTGAATAAGGAAATTTGTCACTTTTCAATCCTATGACAGATCTCACATATCAATGAACAATTGGAAGATTATGGCAAACCTTCTTTCAACTTCACCATTCACTTCCTTCAGCAGCCTGGGATGCAAATCATCCAGATAAGGTGACTTCTATTTTTTCTCAAAAGAGGAAGGAGGCGGCACTCATACGATTTGGGCAAATGATACACAACAACTGTTGTTGCTAGCAGGGATTCCATTTTACAATTTCTCTCAAACTGCACAATCATGTGTGGCAAGCTTGTGCATGAAGTGTTGGCACAGGTGCAGTGCATGCCTAAGTGGAATGACATGGAAAAAGTCAACTGATAGGTGACGTTTGGGGACGCAAGCCACAACTTCTGGATGATCAATTTCTGGCTACACAACAAGTCCTTCTTAAAATACCTCAAAAAAATTCAAAGAGTGTGTGTGTGTGTGTGTGTGTGTGTCTCCCTCTCTCTGTTGGTGTTGATGGGGGAAACTCAGCAAAACCTGTCTTGTCCATCTAATTATGACATCAGGTCAGTAAAATGACCTTTGATTCTGCAGTCAGCTTGATAACTTGTGATATCACAAAGGATTTACATTTGAAAAGTGTTACCTGATAAGTTGGCATCCAAACCCACTCCATATAGAAAATATTTACCAAAAATTCAAAATATAATCCTAGTTGTTGGTAAAAATATAACTTGCCTTTCACATATACAAGAGTCAAATCAAGAACTACCAATCAAGCTTAAGATTTATTATCTAAATTAGCTCACTTTTGAGCCATTTCATGTAACCCAATGCAAATCCTATCAAAGGCAAAATGTGATCTTAGATATCTCGATTCATCACTTTAGATCTTAGAAGACATGACACTTGCAGAGTCAGCTGAGACACCTCCTTCTGTGCTCCGCCTTTTCTATGATTGATGCCGGCATTGGAGGGGCGAATATAGTTGGAAGTCTCATAACACCAGGTTAAAATCCAACAAGTTTATTTGGTATCGTGAGCTTATGGAGCACTGCTCTTCATCCATCTGATAAAGAGCAGTACTCTGAAAGTTGTGATTCCAAATAAACCCGCTGGACTTTAACCTGGTATTCTGGGACTTCTTACTATTCCATGGTTCTCTGACTACTGGCAACAAACCAAAGTGGGTAAGACAACCAGACAGGCCCTTCCTTACATGCCACTCAACTAAAGACATCTTACCAAACTAGAATTAGCAGCTTACATTTGTTTATCCAAAGATAAGACTTCAATAGACATCAACACTATTTAGTTTATTAGCTCTTCAATCAGAAATCAAACATCTTTTTCAAAGCAGTTCAGTATTCTTCCCACAGGGTGACATTAGTCCAAACAAGAAGCAAAATACTGAAAATGCTCAAAATCAAGAAACAAGAGGAGGAAATTAGAAATGTCCGTGGAATTAGAATTAGTGGCCGTGAAACTTCAGTCAACCAAATTTTCACATTAGTGGCTTTACATTAAACATCTTCAGACTTAGTGGTTTGTTGTTTTGGTAAAATTAAAATCATCTGCTGCAGTGTTACAACGAACACCATTCTGATCAAAAGGATTAGTTCCTTCTAGGAAACTTCGTTTTGCCAGAATGCCAGGAACGACAAGATATCTAATTTTTCTGGAAACCCAGAATGGAGTAGCCTTTTATTTCTAAATGGAATATTTAATATCATGCTCTTGAGACAACAACTTTTAAGATATTCTCTTGCAAAACCTTTCACCTCCAACAAGAAAACAGCTCCTGTGTAGTTACAAAAAAATGCAGGATACACAATACTTGAGAAATGAAAGCAACTCGTAACCAACTGAACATTATACATCAGTAAAATGATTGTACATATCAATTACAGTACTGCTAGACAGTGGACAAAAAAAGATTTTCAGTGTCTGAGGACTAGTAGATTATAATATGGAATTGAGCCTCTCAGATGATCCAATTTGCATTCATCATGAGAATCTCGTATACTCTTATCTCTTTTATCTACCAATCCAATCCTGGACATTGACAGTGAGTCTGTCTAAACTACTACTCCTGTAAGTTTGATTCTTTCAAGGTCCAAACTTTAGATTTCATGTTGAAGGACATCTTATTCATGCCCCAGTACAACAATCTACTTCTACATACTTAAACATCACCAACTCCTCAAAATAGTTTCATGAAAAATGATCAGATCATTGTTGTAGGAATGTTCGTTGGAGGGCAAGTGTTAACCAAAACAGAATTCTTTAAACTATATCATGAGGTTTTTTTTATGTGAACTCGACAGCAACAAGGGTGTTGGCTTAATATATCATCTGAATGATGGCACTCTTGACATTATGTTATTAGCTCAGTACTGCAGTGGAGCGTCACTTTAATTAGAGTTTGTCTAAATCACGAGACTTGAACCTTCAACTTTCTGACTTAGGCAAGAGTGCACCCACTAAGCCCTAAGCTCTCAATCTCGAACTATTGGCTTTTAGAATTACATTTTGAGTTTTAAAATTTATTAGTGTCACAAGTAAGCTTACAGTAACATTGCAAGGGAACTTACTGTAAAAATCCCATAGTGGTCACACTCCAGTGCCTGTTTTGGTACAGAGGGAGAATTGAGCATGGCCCATGCACCTAACCAGCACATTTTTCAGATTGTGGAAGGAAACTGGGGCAACCAGAAGAAACCCATGCAGACACGAGGAGAATGTGCAAACTTTGCACAGACAGTGACCCAAACCGAGAATCAAACTCAGGTGACTGGAACTGAGAGGCAGCAGTGCTAATCTCTGTGCCACCATGCCACCCTTCCCCCCCCTTTTAATGTCAAAATTATGAAACATCCTCAGGGAGTGTACCATCTCCTGCTCAAGCATGAGCAAAGATTTAACAGTCAAATTCTATATATGAAGCAATTCCAAAAAGATGATAATGATTTTCATTTCTTTCCACTGCCTTTGCCTTAGCAGTTTTGCCCGGCTGGGGTTCAATTTTCAAAGACTGATAGGCAAAATGAATTTCAGTAATTTAAAACATTTATACCCATTTTTACATCATTGAATTGCATCACAATGAGAAGAGCTCGACATTTTTGGGAAGAAAATTTGAGGCATTTGAATCATCTTCTGATTTGGAAGCTAAAGTTACTGAAGTACAGTTTACTCCTGTTGATTTACTAATAAGTAATTCAAATTAAGCAGTGGCATAAAAAACTTGAACAGTTTTTTTGTTTGGAAAAGAAATTGAACCAAATTCCAAATAAATGATTGAGTTAAAATGAAATGCTTGATATCATCCAATGTCAAACTTGAAAGGCACTAACAACTTTCAACATAATATTTGCATAAGCAGCTAAATCTAATTAAAGTGCTATGTGTTATCATTTTACAGGGAAACTTGGCGACTGTAACAAGAACTATAGGCATTCTTTCAACAGATCAAAAACTCTTATTTCAAATCAATATTGGTGACATATAGCAGTTAATTGTGTTTTTGTTGTTTGGAAGCAACATAAATTCGGTACAAGTGTAGATCCGGTCGCTGGAAATCTATCTGCATTTTATAGAACAAAGAACAAAACAGCACGGGAAACAGGCCCTTCGGCCCAACGAGCCCGTGCCGCCACCCCAATGTTCCCACCTCTACCTGTGATCCCTGTCTATGTTTATAGATCTATGGATTAAAAACCAAATTTGAGACAATTTAGGGAGAATTTGTTTTGCCAATTAGCCTAAGAGCACATCTTTGGGATGTGGGAGGACACCGGAGCACCCGGAGAAAACCCATGCAAGCACGGGGAGAATGCGCAAACTCCCACAGACACAGGCCCAAATCCATGTATCTGCACAGCACAGCGATAGTCACTGAGCTGTTGTGTTGCCCATCAAATGGTCCGGGTCAAGCGTACACTAACGACGTGAAGCACTGGGATACTCTCAAAAAAGATCCAAGAGCAGTCCTCTCACAACCCATCGCGTGTATGCCTTCGTTAGACAACAAGGTGGACCAAAGCACCTGTAGGATAAAAACAAGTCCATCAATATCATCTATTTACACACTTCCCAGGGACTCCAAAGGCTCATGATCCCTAGTTTAAATCAGTTTTCTATACCCCTCCATTTCCATTCTGTTCATGTGCCCATCTAAGTATTTCTTAAATAACTCCAGAGTAGCTGCCTCCACCACTTCACTTGGCAGCGCATTCCATACCCCCACCACCCTCTGTGTGGAAAAACTCCCTCTAGCATCCAAATTATACCTTACTCCTCACGCTATTTGAGTCCATCCTAGGAAAAAGCTTAACCCTGTTTACTCTATCTATCCCCTTCGTAATTTATGTCTCAAAAAGGTCTTGATGCACATATCACCTAAGCAAATACTTTAGTCCCTATTCACAGTCAGGGTGGATGTTTCAATCTGTTTCAGATTGCTTGCTTTACCTCCACTGGGCGAGGAACACTTTTATCAGTCCACACTTAGCTAAATGACAATATTGTCTTCATTAGCAAATGTCAATTCTTGCTTTCCTGCTCTATCGATGAGCTCCTAATTTGGAATTTATTTTTGGGTTTGATCAGCACACTTATCCATGGTCATGGGATATTAGGCCACTTCTCTCATCAGATATGCATGGCAAAGCAACAATGGAACTGGCAAAAGTAAATTGATTTCAATTGATACAAATACTTGTCAGTCTGGCAGTTGGGAACACCAATGTTGACCAGACTCATTGAGTACAGTTTACATTGACCACTGCCATCTTGGATGTCCAAACTTTAGTTTAATCCTCTATCCCTTCAGCTGCCCCTCAAATATATTTATACAATTTATTTCAAATCAGTCCCTGTAGTAGCGAGTTCTGCACCTTCACTTGGAGAGAGAAAATTTAGTCCGAATTCTTGGCTGGGTTTTTTTTTTAAGGGTGGTTTAGTAAATCTCCACAATTCTCCATGTCTAAAAGGTTCATGGGACCATTCTAGATCAGATTAAAGGGTGTTCATCTCTTTTCCACATTCAGTGACTGCTTGAGTTTTCTTAGCTCCCCACGCTGTGGAACACAAGTTATAGTTTGTCTCCTGATAGCATTCACCCACTCATCTGGAGCATAAGGCGAGTCTACTCCCTAGGATGGTTTTTTCCAGTTTTGTAGAGCCCATCGCTCAAAGTGGCCCAGACAGTTCATCATTCAAGTCAGAGGAGATAAACATGGTATTTCATAAAACTGCATACAGGTGCTTCCTCTGATACATGGCTGATAGTTAAAAAGTTACTGCAGATATTAAGAGTAGATCAAAAGAACAAAGTGTTGCAGATGCCAGGAATCAAAGTAAAAACTGGAAAGCTAGAAATGTTTAGGTCAGGCAGCATTAAGAGAAAAACAGTCACCTCGTCAGGTCTTTCCTCCGTTCTCAGGCTGGAAAGTGTCTTAGAAAAGTGACTAAGAAAGTACTCAACCTTGTCAGATATCACTTCCCCTTTTCACCGATTCTCCACCAGTTATTAATGGGAAATAAAGTACATTTATCAATTCTTTTGTCTCCAACCTAAGGAACGTCACTTGTCATTCTCTAACCAGAGCTCATTCTCCAGCCGAGTATCTCGCACAACATTGTATTCGTTCCTTTCACATCTTCCATCCCTTGCTGAGTTCTCTTTCAATTGCTACACATCTGTAACATCATGCAGGTCAGAGAAAGAATTTAAACTCAAAAAACTGGCTGGCTTTGCCCACTGATGCTGGCTCGCCTGAGTTGATCCAGTTTCTGAGGTTTCATGTTTTGAGAATAGATTAGTCAGGAAGAAGGATCTTTGTAAACATGGGGAAGGAAAGCAGCATATGCATGTCCCAATAGCAATGAAATACAATCGAGCGCAATATCCTAATGTGGTCAATCAACGCAAAGCTTGCAAGCAAATTTTTGTGCAACTATTTCAAAAAAACAAGGAAAGCGCAGAAATTCGTCAAATTTTAAGTTCTAAGAACTAATTCTGAAAAGGATGTGAAAGCATTGGACAGAACGCAGAGGAGATTTACCAGGATGCTGCCTGCTTTGAAAGGTAGGTCTTACAAGGAAAGGTTGAGGGAGTGGGGCTTTTCTCTTTAGAGTGCAGGAGGATGACAGGCAACTTAATAGAGGTTTATAAGATGATGAGAGGGATTAATAGAGTGGACATGGAGAGAATATTTCTTCGGGTGGATGTAGCTGTTGCTAGGGGGCATAACTATAAGATTCATGGTGGGAGATACAGGAGGGATTCCCAAGGTAAACTGTTCACTCAGAGTGGTTGGAGTGTGGAATACACTGCCTGCTGTCATATTGGAGTCAGACACTTTAGGAACTTTTAAGCTGTTATTGGATAGGCACGTGGAGCACTCCAGAATTACAGGGAGCAATCTTGGGATTGGACATAGTCCAGCACAACACTGAGGGCCAAAGGGCCTGTGTTTGCTGTGCTGTAATGTTTTATGTTTCTTTATCCCTTACAGTGCATTTGAAACACATCAGCTCGCTAGCAAACAAAATACGAGACTGTATTTGGAGATGGTGGGTACAAAGATTAAATTTTTTTAAAGTTTATTAGTGTCACACATGGCTGACATTAACACTGCAATGAAATTGCTGTGAAAATCCCCTAGTTGCCACATTCCTGCACCTGTTCGGGTGCACAGAGCGAGAATTTAGCATGGCCAATGCACCTAACCGGCACGTTTTATGTACTGTGGGAGGAATCGGGAGCATCCAGAAGAAACCCATGCAGACAAGGGGAGAACATGTGAACTCCACACAAACAGTGACCCAATCCTAAATCGCACCCAGGTCCCTGACACAGATAGCAGTGTTAACCACAGTGTCACCCTATAAGGCAATATAAATTATTGCATTTATATTTAACATCACTATTTGCAACCAGAATTTCAATATTTCATCTTATATAATTTGTGCTCATAAGCCACAGTCTAAGTTTGCGCTACAGTTCATATAGTGCTATGTGTTTTACACAAATATAAATATATTGTTTTGACACAAGACAAGAATTTCTAAAAAGTCGCTATCACAGATAAATGACAAAAGGTGTAGTCGGATAAAGAAACAGACAGGAAACAAAATATCCTTTAATACTTAAATTTTTATCCTCACAATCACTTCCTGTCACACAACATGTTCTTCAGGGTATATATCTTCCCCTCACAGTTGTAATTAAAGATCAATAGCAAAACAGCAGCAACACAAAGCCATGCAGTTCCAAAAATAATAAAATATGGCAACAGTGGTAACATTTTCAAGAACTGAAGAGCAAAATCAACAGCCAGGAAAGATGCAACATTTCACCAGCTTCAGTAAGCTTAAATCATTGAACTGCATTAAGTTAAAACACAATAATCCAATCTCCTATGTACAAGATACAGCAAAACTGACTGACCAGGATCCATGGAACTGTACTCCAGAACAGAAACAACACAAGAATGTAGAGAACAAAATAAGTAATTTTCAATTTAAGCATTTCCTTGTTTTAAAATGTCACCCGTGATACTACAGGCAGTACCAGGGTTAACACTCTGAATATAGATTACAACACTAACCTGCTCCTCCCCTGTAATTTGACTATTTCATAAACAACCAATTGAACACTGACAAGCATAACAAAGCTAACTATTGCATCAGTCTTCTTTCTTCTGGTTGATGTTAATAGAGCAACAATTTTAATTTTACATTCAGCCAGTTAAGCCAGAAGCGGCATGGTGGTTAGCACTTTTATCTCACAACGCCAGGCACCCGGGTTCAATTCCTGGCCTGGGTCACTATTTGTGTGGACTTTGCAAGTTCTCCACGTCTGCCTGGATTTCCTCCCACATTCTGAAAGATGTGTTGGTTAGATGCATTGACCTGAACAGACTGTGGCAGCTTGGGGAATTCACAATAACTTCATTGCAGTGCTAATGTAAGCCTTAGTTGTGACTAATAAATAAACTTTACTTAGATAACCGTATCAGGAATAGCTAAGGGTATCACTGTGATGTCTCTTCGATGTTTATATTGCATCAGTTATACAGTCAAGAGACGTGAAGCCACCTGGGTTCCAAGTACACCAGGGGAGGTAATACTCCATGATGGTGGCAGTGGTTCCTTTCTACATATTAATTATACAACTGAATTTGCAGCCATTCAAATAAACAATTTTTAAACAATGACAAATGTCACAATGCCCAGAGCTAAGTCATGTTTAAAAAAACCAAATACATTAACAACTGGATTAAATGCTGTTCTCAATGGTACACAATTTGAGCCATCAATTCATTCAATCCAAAAATCCAATTCAATGGATGTAGAGCAAGATGGTTTGTAGCAAAGAGATGATTCAAATGGGAAGTGCCAAACCTGGTCCAAAGTGGAACCCTTACAGTAATGTCATAGCAATTCAATGTATTTCATAAACTTATGTCAGATAACAAAGATAATGACGTGGACTCATTTTAAAAATGTTTTGACTGTGGTTAAAGGTATTGTTGAAGAATTAATTAATTTAATCATTGGGACTTAATTTGAATATCATGTTATCTTTCTTTCGCATTTGAAAACTGTGATCATCTGCACCAATGGTTCACATTTTGATGAAGGGTTATTCAGATTCGAACGGTTAGCTCTGCTTTTCTTCCACAGATGCCATTAGACCGTCTGAGATTTTCCAGCATTTTAAAATAAGCTTATATTAATACTGCAATAAAGCTACTATGAAAATTCCCTAGTCACCGCACTCAAGCACCTGCTTGGGTACACTGAGGAAAAATTTAGCATAGCCAATGTACCTAAGCAGCCAGTCTTTCAGACTGCGGAAAGAAACCGGAGCACCTGAAGACATGGGAAGAACATGGAGACTCTGCACAGAATTTTGGGAATTTTAAGGTTTCAAAGGTCAACGCTTTCAATGCCACAATTATAGTACTTCAGTGTTTATACATCTGCCAATTCAGCAGTTGAAATTCACAGACAGAAACTAGAAGGCTTTCAGGAATCACTCACCTGCATCAAGGCAGGACAGAAGATTCACTTCAGCACAGTAAGACAAGAGGATGCTTATTGCACATCCACTATGTTCAGACAAAGCCAGATTTACAGTTATTTACTGTTTTTCAACTCTCAATCTATTGTAAACTCCAATAATCATGCCCATTATACAGTATTATCTAAAATCTAACATGCATTTGTCAAAAATTATGTTCATCAATGCTAATCCAAATACTGCCAGAAGCTACTTGGAGTTGACAGAAATGCAAATGATAAAGTTAACATATTCATCTGTCATTGAGATTTTCTTGCTAACAGACTTGAAGTCATTCCCATATCAGAACAGGAATTAAGATCAAAAGCATTTATTTTTCCATGAGGTATACTATTGGTGGGGTGACCGAGATGACCAAGAAAACTTAATACATGACTCAAAAAGTCAGCACTTTGTGTACAAAGATGTAAATTTATTGAACCAGTGGGCACCAGGAGATCAAAGGGTTAAGTGACTCTGGCATAGAGCGAGCACACAACCTCTTTGATGATTCTAACAATATATTCAAAACATAAATCAATTACAGATTTTTATCAATCATTTCACCTTACAATAGCTTTAAATCAATCTTCAAGATACACAAATCAACAATAGTACTTGCCAAATACTTTGGCCAATTGTATTGCATGCCTCAACATGACGGTATTTTATTAGTCTGTGAAATCCAGAAGCTAACTCCTGTTTTGGCTAACCTCCATACCCTGGTTGCCTTGAAATTTAAGGCATTTAGCCCAGAGCCTTAAATTCACTGTCTAAGCAGACAGTCTTGTGATACTATATTCTGGGTATCAGTTCATCTCGTCTAAACAGTAAATAAGCCCTATTCAATTATAATTAAATGTTCTAACTGTTCATCCATCCAAAACTTATAGTTGATAAATCTTGCATATTTTCAAAGTTCAAATATTCTCTTGAAATATGACTTCGCCCTAATGGCTTTTACCACGATGCTTTGTGCTAGAATGTTTTTTTGACTACAGTGTACAATATTCTTTATAATCAATAATAATTTAAAATATTAACACGTCTTACAATCATAATCACATGTTTGAATCAATACCATATCTCATTATTTAAAAGTTATTTAATGGAATGCTGCAAATTCCAACACTGTCTTAATGTGTACTGATTTTTAAAAATCTCACTAATCTTATGACCCTATCTTATGCACTGTGAAGTAAAATAATTAAAATCTACCTTCCAAATTCAGAGGCAGAAAATGTAGGTCAACCCAACTTCCTCACCTCTGAATTGTCACACTTCTGAGCCAAGTTAAAGACTGCAAGACACTGGTTCATGACCACATCAAATCTCAAGTAACTTTGACATTTATATGCTTATCATCATTCATTGACATTTAGCCAGAACTCATTTACAGAAACTTTAAAGTCTTATTCCAAAGCTTCTGCTTGATGAACAGCCTTGATTTGCTTTGAAATGCAGAAATTTGCAACAGAATTGTTAATATTTAGCTCAGCATGACAAACAAGTGGCATTAGCATTTATTACACTTGGTCATTACTGCAGGATTTTGCACTGGAACGTAATGTGATTAGGAAACAATCTTGGCACGGCATCCTCTATTGAGGATCTGGGATTACTTGAACGGGGAAGGAACTGTACATCATCTTTTAACCATCAGACATGTGCTGCTCCAGAATCCGTAGAAAAGTTATAGCACAGAAGGAGACCATTGAGCCCATCTGGTCCATGCCAGCAAGAGGACATCCTGGTGTTCTTTCTAATCAGACTGGTAGTCTAATCATACTTTAATAATTTGAGTGCTGTTAGCTTCACCACTGTTTCTACTGGCCCATTATTGATGTCTGGTGCCACCCAACAAACATCATGGCAACTGGGTAAATGACCCCGCTCCTTTTTTCCCCTGACAGCAAGAACACAATTCCAATCCCATCGTTACCAGAAATGAACATAGCACTCATTTACCAAAATGTTAAACATTATTCAGAACAGGGGAAAGAGTGACATAGCGTAATGTCACCAGGTTATTACTCCAGAGACCCACGCTAATACTCTGGGGACGTAGGTTCAAACCCCACCATGACAGCTGGTGGAATTTAAATTCAATTCATAAAATCTGGAATTTAACATTTGCTTCAGTAATGGTGGTCATGAAACTAAAATCGATTGTCATAAAAACTAGCCTGGTTCACTTGTTTCCCTTACGCATGGAAATCTGCCATTCTTATCCAGTCTGGCCTACACGTGACTCCAGACCTAAAGCATTGTGGCTGATCCTTAACAGTTCTCTGAGATGGTGTGCCAAATCACACAGTTCAAGTGTAACCACAAATGGACAAAAAATCCTACATTCATCAGAAATACCCACTTCATAAAAGAAAAAGCTACCTTTAATGTAGCAAAAGCTGCCCTGAAACTTCAGTGTCATTTTTCTTTCTGATCCTAAGTAACCATATTAGGACAGACAATCAAAAGAAACAAACACTCAAAAGATCAATTAAACAGATAGGATTGCCTTTAAAGGAGGAGGGAAAGATAAAGGTAGAAGTTGAAGTTATGCACGTCTTGCCTGCTGAGCACAGAGCTTCCTGAAGAAAGAATTACCGAGGTCAGTCTTCTAGTCTTCAGATCTGGATATACAGTAATACCTTCATTTACGAGTTTAATTCGTTCTGTGACCGAGCTCGTAGCTCAATTTGCTCGTATATCAAATTAAATTTCCCCGTTAAAATGAATTGAAATGCTATTAATCCGTTCCAGCCTCCCAAAAACCGCACCAATTTTTTTTGTTACGTGTTTTTAAATAAGAAAAATGTACTTTATAAATAACAAATAATGTATAAAAAAAATATATAATAAATGAGAATGTAAAGAAATAAACTGGTTTTATTAAGTGTATTTACCTTGAAGATCAGACGAAGATGCTGGCGGAGATGGAGGAGATTGGCGGAGGAGGTTGGGGGAGTTTTTCATTTCGTGCTCTATTTATTGCTAAATTTAACTTTTCTTTAAGTATCTTATGAGACTTAAAGGCTCTGGGGTTTTCAGAGTGATGTACGAGTAGCGGCTTAATCTTGCAGTCACCACTCGCATTCGCGCACGTGAACTGAACGCTCGCCTACTGGCGGGTGGCGTAAGCTCGCTCGCTCGTAACTCAGATCTCGGCTCGCATCATAAAGCAAAAAAATCGACCGAACAACGGCTCATATCTTGGAAAATTCATAAGTTGAGTCACTCGTAAGTCAAGATTTCACTGTATATGCACTTTCCAGCAGGGCAACAGTGATGAATTTGCCCTCAGTCACCCAGAGCAAGAAGATTAATATCACTGTTTCAACTGAGAAATTACTCAGCACAGAGAACGGAAATGAGGGTGAGACTTTCATTTCCTTGATAATAATACCACCATTATTCAACCATTAGGTACCTTGGTAATTCTTTCCAAGTAACCCAATATAGACAACTCATTTTTAAATGTTAAAAAAAAATCATATTTTGAGAGAATGATACTTAGCATGAAATATTAGCACCAGGATTACTTTAAGAACTCAAATCATAGAATCATGCAGTACGGAAGAGGCCCTTCAACCCCCCCAATGCCCGCATCAACACATTAGAAACACTGAACTCCCACCTAATCCCATCTGCTACCAACTGACCCATTGCCCCGAATGTTATGATGCGCCAAGTTCTTGTCCAGATACATTTTAAAGGATGAGAGGTAACTGGCTCGACCACTCTGCGAGGCAATGCATTCCAGACCATCTCAACCCTTTGGGATAAAGATTTCCTGATGTGGAGATGCCGGCGTTGGACTGGGGTAAACACATTAAGAAACCTCACAACACCAGTTTACTGGTAGCAAATGCCACTAGCTTTCATAGCACTGCTCCTTCGTCAGGTGAGTGGGGAGTTCTGATTTCTTCACATCCCTCTAAACCTTCTGCTTCTCATCATGAATCTATATCCTATGACTGACCATTCAACTAAAGGAGACAGCTGCTCCTTATCCACTCTGCCTATGTCTCTCAATCTTGTACACCTTGGTCAGATCGCCCCTCAGTCTTATCTGAAAACAACCCAAGCCTACCTAACCTCTCTTTATAACCTAAGCGTTCAATCCCAGGCAGTATCCTGATGAATCTCCTCTTCACTCCTCCAGTGCAATCACATTCTTCCAATAACGTAACGATCAGAACTGCACACAGCCCCCCGGCTGTGGCCTCAAAGTTCTATACAACTCCAACATGACTTCCCTGCTTTTGTAATCTATGCCTCGATTGATAATGGTAAGTGTACCGTATGCCTTTTTCACCACCTTACTAATATGCCCTTCTGCTTTCAGAGATCTGTGCACAAACACACCGAGATCCCTTTGTTCCACAGAACTTCCTAGTGTCCTTCCATTCAATGAATACTTAAGTTACTCCTTCCAACATGTTTCACCTCACACTTTTAAGGCTTAAATTCCATCATTCACTTATCTGCCCATTTAACCTTTCTGTCTACATCTTCATATAGCCTAAGACATTCCGCCTCACCGTTAACCACCCATCCAATTTTTATGTCATCTGCAAACTTGCTAATCCTACCCTCCACATAGTCTTATTGCTTATATAAATGACAAATAATAGGGGCCTACAGATCCCTGTGGTATGCCACTGGACACTGGTTTCTATCACAAAAGCAGCTTCCGTCATCACTCTGCCTCCTACAACTGAGTCCATTTTGAATCTCCTTTATCAAATTACTCTGTACCCCATGTGAATTTCCCTTCTTTAAAACTTTTCCACGCAGGACCTTGCCAAAGACTTTGATGCAATCCAGATAAACTACATCAACTGCACTACTTTCGTCGACACGCTTGGTCGCTTCCCCAAAGGATTCATTAAATTTGTTAAGCATGACCTCTCTCTGATGAAGCCATGCTGAGTATCCTGATAAAGCTTTGCCTCTCCAAGTGGAGATAATGCTGTCCTTCAGAAGTTTATCTAATAGTTTCCCTACTTCTGACACGAGGTTCACTGGTCTATAATTCCCTGGTTTATCTCTACAACTCTTCTTAAATAGCAGAACTACATTATCTGTTCTGCAGTCGTCTGGCACCTCCCCCATGTAAGAAGTCTGACAACACCATCATGACATCCCCCACGGCCAAAGAGCTAAAATTTGGGTCAATGTCCCTGCAATCCTCTCCCTTGCCTCTCACAAGAGTCTGGGCATAATTCATCTGGACCTGGAGATTTATCTACTTTTAAGGCTGCCAACACTCCAATACCTTGTCCTTCCATATGTCAATTTGATCAAGAACTTTTCAGTCTCTCTCCCTGAATTCCATACCATCGTCATTCTCCTGGGTGAAGACAGATGTGATGTATTCATTCAACACTCTACCAATGTCCTCTGGTTCCACTCACAGGTTGCCCTCTTTGTCACTAATCTTTCCCTGCTTATCCTCTTGGCATTGATACTTTTGCAGAATATCTTGGGATTTTCCCTACTTCTACCTATCTTTCTTATATGCCCTCTTTGCATACTTAACTGCTTTCTTGAATTCCACCCTGTACTTCCTATGCCTCACTATTGCCTCCACTGATTTGCTCCCCTTGTACTTTTTTTGAAAAGGTTAAAATTAAAGAGACCACAGTGATTTATCCTGATCCTAATTAACACCAGTAAAATATTGCCACCAGCAGGATAAAAAAAAATGAATCTCAAATGAAACCTTTCAGAAAAGCTCTGAAGCCCAAGGCAAAAAATGAGTAATGCTTTTGCCATTAAAAACAGTCACAGAAGTTGCAAGTACTATGCTCCAAGCACTGATGCACAACAATATGTGAAAATAGCAATTCAGTTATGTATCAGTTTGACTCTAGTCAAGAGCTTGCTTCCTGCTTCAAATGACTTGCATTGTTATAGCATTTTCAATACAAAACACATCTCGCATCCAAAGTGACAGGTGTCAGTTTGGGATGAAAGAGATAACAGACCAAAGAAATGGTTTTCAGCAGGTTGAGGTGCTAATCCTAAAGAATAGGATTAAGAATAATCCTAAAGAATAAGACAGTTGAACCTCAGTCACCAATGATTACGCAAAGGGGAAGATCACCTCAAATGACAGTAATGTTCAGAAGCCAATAGTAGGCAAGAGCATACTGCAGCGATAATAGGAGGGAAAAATGTAGAGGAAATATTACACATTGTGTTTGCAAACACAAAATCAACTGGAATTTATAAAGCGTGCATGACATGAGTTAGTAACAATATTCATGTGATAAAAACACATAAATGGACTTGCATTTATAGAACCATAGAATCCCTATACTACAAAAGAAGCCACTTGGCCTATCGCATCTGCACCTAGAGAATTTTGCACAGGCCCTTGCCCCCACCCTAATCTCATACATTTACCATTCCACCTAACCTATACATTTTGGACACTAAGGAGTAATTTAGCTTTGCCAATACACCTAAACTGCACACCTTTGGAGTGTGGGAGGAAACAGAGCATTCAGAGGGAAGCATATTTATATACTACCTTTGATGACCTCAGCAATCAAGTCCGAACATGACCCGTTTCAATCCGAAATGGGACAGGATTGGGGGAATAATTCACTACATGAAGCATTTTAGAATGTTTAAGATACACAAGGTGTCACATCAAAACAAGGTTTTAAATGGAACTTGATTGCCACTATACAGGCAATAAGCTTTTCTAAATATACAGTCACTCAAGGCCACGGGAACACTAATTTGAATGATTGTAAATTTACAGCTGAATTCTGAATAGTGCACGCACAGACTAAATTCAGACAATAAAAGCATTCGAGATTTAGCTCTCACAAGGATTCCAGCTCAAGCAGTTAGGATACAACTGGGTCGTACAAACTGGCAGTTGCCAGATTCGTTCCTTAGCTCAACTTGGGTCGCAACAGCCTTTAGATGCCCTTGGATTGTAAAAAAACAAATAAAAAACCAACCCATGTGCTGTGAGGTACATAACACAGAACTGGTTGGGGGAATGGATCTAACCAGATGGAGGAGGCTCAAAAGAAAATAATCACTTGGGGAAGGAAAATTCATTAGTAAGTGCCTTTGGGGCAGGGAAGGATAGGGTAAAATGAAAAACCAAGGGAAATAATTTCATGCAGTACTACTGGAAACCAGGATTGATTTAATTTTAATCAGAAGCATGGCTATTTGAAATTACAAACCCATCGTAAAACAGGCAGTGATTACTATTTTGATAACAAAGATAAAATAGGCAAACTACAATCAAGGTGAATGGGAACTATTATATTCAGATAGCCAGTCCAAGAAAAAAATGCAATATTTAATGAGGCTGAAAAAATTTCAGGAATTAACGCAGGATTAAAAACTTTACATACTTTCATTTAAAAATTAGGATTATTCATCCCTTTGAGGAAAAGCCTTGATCATCAAGCAACACAAGCTTCTAGCCACAGAATCATTCAAGTACTCTAATACTGCAGGAGAAGCACAAGATCAACTGCCCATACATCTTACTACTCCACAAACTAGCATAAATCAATGACAACATTGCAACTACATCAGGGACTTAGTAAAAGCCTACAAAACTGCATATTTATCATTAACTGCTGGTCTGCATTGAGTAAACCAAATCTCAGGAGCCAGAGATTGCATTAAAACAAAGAAATCTCAGGTGAGGATGGGGAGGAAGTGAGACATTTCCCTTCCTATTACACAACATTGAGCCCTGAAAGTGTTACATAGATGCAGGTCTCTTTTTTCCTTCCAAATTAATTTTCACATTCTGCTCCTTTCTTTCTCCCACCAAGTCAATTTCCCTCTCTTCTGTCAAATAGTCTCCATACACCTGCCAGTCTCAGGACACTCTCATTCTCAATTTTTTCCCAAAGAGCAAGCACACTTAAATGTCTGAATGCAGTGCTGCGGGCAGCACAGTGGTTAACACTGTTGCCTCACAGCGCCAGAAACCAGGTTCAATTCTGGCCTCAGGTGACTGTGCACAATCTTCCCGTGTCTGCATGGACTTCCCCGGGTACTCTGGTTTCCCCCGACAGTCCGAAGATGTGCAGATTAGGTGGATTGGCCATACTAAATTCTCCCTTAGTGTCAGGGGATTGGCAGGGTAAATAACCAGGATAGGGCTTGGATGAGATTGTCGTCAGTGCAGGCTTAATGGACCAAATGGCCTCCTTGTGCACTGTAGTAATTCTAAATCTAACATTCTTTATCAGCAACTGTGGAATAGTTTTCTGTAATACTGATCACAAGATATGCCTAAAACAACTGAAAGTGCCTGTATGGAATGATAACAATTACTGTATCCCTCTGGTTAGAGGTAACCTTAACCAAACAGAAAGCTACCTCAGCTGAGAACTTATCCCGAAGCAACGGATCAGACCAGCCACTTATCTGTACAGCTACACACCATGAGTTGCATTTACCAACTAAACTAATGAGCAATTTTAAATACTACTTTAATTAAGGCTGATATAATGAAACAAATTTTATTGATCTGATGATCACGTCCACAATACTGGCACTAAAAAAGCTCAAAAAGCACGCAAATTTAATTCTGAAAATAGCTTACAATGATACACTAACTGAAGTGATTCAGCAAACTGCCCTTTCGCTCTTGGGATCTGGGCTCAAAATTACATCTCAGTACACTCCACCAATCCACGTAGACTACTAATGCTCTTTATCAGCAACAGTGCTGCAGTAAATATCCCAAGGCACTTATCAGAAGCTTATCAAGCCAAACTATTCAGACTTCCTCTGCTGCCCCCAGGTCACCCCTGTAATCTCCATCTGAACATCATGCTAAAATTAACTGAATCAGGGATAGATTTTTAAATTTTTTAGTACCACAAGTAGGCTTAACATTAACACTGCAATGAAGTTACTGTGAAAATCTCCAAGTCGTCACACTCCAGTACTTGTTCGGATAACTGAGGGAGAATTTCAATGGCCAATGCACCTAACCAGCATGTCTTTCAGACTGTGGGAGGAAACCCATCAAACTCCACACAGATAGTGAGCCTCGCCAGGAATCAATCCGTGACACTGTGAGGCAGCGGCGCAAACCATTGTGCCATCCAAATTCAAGACTTCTCAATGTCTATTACTCCATCTAATTCTATCCCCAACATTAGTAACACAATCCCTTCCCCTCCTCATGTCTCCATTCTTTTAAAATAATCAGGCTTTGAAAACCAAACTCACCTCATCACAATTCTCTCTTCTCAACTTGAAATTTTCAACCTTCAATGTGATTTCCAAATTTTGGAAGAATATATACCTCTAGCTTATTCCAGCAGGGTACTGTAGAAGCAATGAGGCCATGCACAAAACAAACTGTTCAGACACTGACAGCTGACTTGCGCCCTTGCCTTGATCCTCTCCCGGATTTGGACAATGCTGCTCAAACATCTTAGCTACAAAGATGTCTATGTTTAAGAAAAAATACTTTCTTGGCCATTGTGTTTTAGAACATCTTGTGGTGGTGAAAAGTGCTATACAGGTTCTTTTTTCCTTACTCAAGTGAGTTACAGAAAATAACCATTGCATCTTAGCCAGTATTGACTATTTTCTTTATAGATGTAAATTGGTGTTAAATACATCAAGAATCATATACCACTTGCCCGTAAGCTGTGCCTTCGGATGATCAACGATAAAACACACAGACACAGGCTTACTCCATTAAAAATCTGATTTTAGTTCCCTTTTCAATTCAAACTGTAGTTACATATTCAAAGGACTAATTTTGAAGAATACAAACAAGCAATATGAGAAAAGATGTAGAAAAGCAAATGCTTTCCAATAACTAAATGTTATTCTTCTTATCTCAGTGCAGTTCACAAAATTGAAAAAATGAACAAGCAGTTTATCTCTGGCATGGAGAAACTGGAGGGAGCTACTGTTAGCTGGCCAGACTTCAGCAACAAGAAGAATTATCCAAAACTGTGCATTTTACATTACACAACTGCCATGGCATCCACTGACAAGGAACACCAGGAGTTATTTGTTTTAAACATTAAACGTTATAAACAAATGCACAGTGATAATGAATTGCTGTGAAATGGCATATTGCACGGAAGTTACTGCTTGTTCATCCCATACCCAAATTACCAGCGCTAATTCTAGGTACCTGTTACTGGGGGAACAAAATCTCTTTCATAAACATTCACCATACTTGCATCACAAATCATTTCTCTCTCAACCTGACAGAGCAATTAATATCTATTCCCGGAAATGATAAAACTTGGTGTTCTAATTTTTCACATTCCATTTTCTTCATTTGCACGCCACAACCCAAAAATGAGATGCCAAATCTATTTGGCATAAATGGATCTACCACTGCATTGAGTTACTACCAGCTTCCCTCAAACTCATACATGTCTAGTACAAGTGCTGATCAGGACAGTGAAATCTGTACGGTCAGAAAGAGACAGACAGTAGGGAAGGCAACTCACCCCCTCAAGATTCACATGAAAACACTCATTTTCTCAATTAAAATATTAAGTTTGATACATACAAACACAAGGCAGTCAGCAGACCTACTCATGGCAAATAATGAATTTCTCCTCATTATTCCCACCTCACCCCCTTGCAATTCTGCAGTTTTCCTTGAATTACAAAATCAGTGCTGACCTTGGATGGATTTGAAAAGCACAGACAAAACTTTTAGAACTTCATTTGCTGGGAAGATTGGTAAAAGTGTAATTTTGTGTTGGGATAGATGCAATGTTTCAAAGCAGTTAGATACATACTGACAAGCCAAGCAGCAGGTTTTGCAAAGTTGTAATCAAGAAAATGTTGATTTCTCCAGATATTAATATCAAGCAAGCATTTAATTGGAGTGTCACTGGAGGATGAATGAACAGAGTCATCAGCGCACAACATGGAAGTTTTCAAACAGCAGTAAAACAGAGATGATCTGGTCAGAATTTTTGGGTACACCAGAAAGGCAGGGTAAATTTGGGATTCATATCAAATACATGCTGCAGATACTTGATTCAACTTGGAAGTTTCATCATGGTTTTTAAACTTCTATTACAAGACTGAATCATTTGAAAAGAATCTAACATGCTAACTACACAATCTCTTGAAAACAGCAACATTTTACAGCTATGTGAACCACTTAGTTCCCAAGTTTTTAGGTTGATGCAAGGACTTCCCTATAATGACAAAATTAGAGTATAAATTATCCTGAATCACACTTTACTTGCACAACACATTATTGAACATCCAAGGGAATTGGATAATATGATTTCACACACAATGTAGCATTTCTAACCATGAAGACCATTACACCATATTTGGTTTCTCTATGTCCCTTAAACATTAGCCTCATCATCAGTACAGTCACAAAAGGCAGTGTTCTCAATTCTTTAAGATCATGTTCGCTGTTAACTCTGTGCACGTGCAGTTGTATGCTGATGGTAGACCCTGGTGAGCGGCTGCCATTTTTACAAGGCATTAGAAGGAAAATCTACACATAACTAAAAGCTTTTCCTTGTAGGATATTTAACTGAAGTCATGTTGGTCAGTGTTTCCAAACTTTGTCTCACTATCCCATGTAAATGGATTGTACGTTGAAGTGAATGTTTGATTATATTGCTTCTCCTCATTCTTCCCCCTTCTCCCATTTGAGATGGCAGCTCACAGCAGTAGCGTCACTAGATTTCTGCTCATATGAAGATGGTTAACAAGCCATTTAAAGAACACATGTGGAGAAAAGCTTCTACCACAGTACAGATAACACAACGATGTGGAGATATAATTGGACAGGGTACACAAGTATAATTTGATAGGTAGCAGTGAGGTTTGCAGCAGGCAGTGCGACATTCAAGCTCTGTGTAACAACTAATGCCTAGTGACGCCTCAGTTTGGACAACATGCACGAGTCACCTCAGAGTTCAGACAAGAAACACCAACTTGCACAACAAACCGGATGATATACAGCATTACTACATCCCACAGGTTCAGACAAGAGACACTGTGCTAACATGACCCTTGTTCAAATAAGACACAGCACTAACACTAACATGGCAATGTGCACTGCTTACAGTAGATGGACCAACGCTGCTCAAATGCTGACAGAAACATTAGATACGCACACTGGAAAGTTGGTATGGTTTCAGATTTCTGTAAGTTTTTGAGGGAGCTGAGAGATGCAATTCAACCAGGATGAAAACAGCTTGGAAATTACAGACAACATGCTGTACAGTGCCACCTTTTCATTTCACAAGTTGCTCTATTAGTTGGATTATTTTGCACATCTTTTTCAGTGATATTGAGGTGATCTGGCATATGAAATGGGATAGTACAAATCAATCTACTGTAGACTAAATAAATTCAAGGACACAGCAGCGTTATCCGACAACATGGGTTTCCATTGTTTTGTCCATGATTTTGAAACAGCAATTTGAGCAGTCAAGGTACTTCAGGAGATTTCCAAATGAGGCAGTGACTGTTGCCAACACAAATGATAACAACACACTTTCTAACTGATGTCTGGAGGCTGCATTTGTTTCTTTGGCTATGACAGTTAGCATGCTCCTCTTCATGACATGTCTATCTGCCACCTTTTATTGCAGTTCTCTTTCACCGACTCCAGCCATCAGCACATTAGAAGACTGTCTGCATTCAAAAGACCACAATGCTACAAAATCATTGATCTTCAACTGGCTAGGTCCTCCTACTTTTCAGGTGAGCCTCATGTTTTACAAACTTCCAGAGAGAAGCAGCTATTTCCTCAAAATTTCTTAAGAGCAGGAGTAAGCCATCTAGCCCTTCGAGCCTGCCCCGCCATTCAATAAGATCATGACTGGCTGATCTGAAGTGGATCAGTTCCATTTTCCCGCTTTCTCCCCATAATCCTTAATTCCCTTGTCTATCAAAAATCTATCTACCCATGACTTTAATATGTTCAATGAGGTAGCTCCACCACTTCAACGGGCAGAGAATTCCAGAGATTCACCACCCTTTGAGTGAAGAAGTTCCCCCACAACTCTGTTCTAAACTGCTCTCCCCCCCTTATTTTGAGGCTGTGCCCTCTAGTTCTGTTTTCCTTTCTAAGTGGAAAGAATCTCTCTACTTCTTCGCAATTTAGCCCTTTCATTATCTTGTCAGTCTCTATAAGATCTCCCCTCAGCCTTCTAACCTTCAATGAGTACAGGCCCAGTCTATTTAATTCCACCTTAATAGCTTACCCCCCTCATCTCCGATATCAGTCTGGTGAACCATCTCTGTACTCCTCTAAGGCCAATATATTCTTTCGTAAATAAGGAGGCCAAAACTGCACAGAGTACTCTAGTTGCGGCCTCACCAGTGCCTTGTACCGTTGCAGCAAGACCTCCCTGCTTTTATATTCTATCCCCCTCGCTATAAAGGCCAACATTCTATTCGCCTTCTTGACCACCTACTGCTCCTGTAGACTGAGTTTTTACAATTCGTACACAAGGACCCCAGGTCCCTCTGCACAATAGAATGCTGCAGCTTTTCACCCTTTAAATAATATTCCCTCCTACTATTATTTCTACTAAAGTGGATAACCTCACATTTGCTGATGTTATACTCCTTCTGCCAAGTTGTCACCCACTCACTCAGCCTATCCAGATCGCTCTGCAGACTTTCTGCGCCCTCCACGCAATTCGCTTTTCCATTCATCTTTGTGTCATCAGCAAATTTTGTTACCTTACTCTCAGCTCCCTCCTCCAGATCATCAATGTAAATGGTAAACAGTTGAGGCCCCAACACCGATCTCTGCGGCATTCCACTAGTCACCAACTGCCAACCAGAAAAATATCCATTGATTCCAACTCTCTGCTTCCTGTTAGATAACCAATCTTCAATCCACGCTAATACTTTACCCCCAATTCCGTGTACTCTAACCTTCTGCAGCAATCTTTTGTGAGGCACCTGATCGAATGCCTTCTGGAAATCTAAAAACACCACATCCATCTCTGTCCACTGCACTAGTCATGTCCTCATAGAAATCCAGTAAATTCGTTACTTTCCCTTCACAAATCCATGCTGCATCTGCCTGATCAAACTGTTCTTTTCTAGGCGTCCTACTATTTCTTCTTTGATGATGGATTCTAGCATTTTTCCAACTACGGACATTAAGCTAACCGGCATATAATTCCTTGCTTTTCGTCTGCTACCTTTTTTAAATTCTCACTGCTGCTCAGTGATTGACCAGTGATCTCTGGTTCAGTAATATTCGCAGTCAGCAATAATACCTCCAGAGTGGATATCTGAGCTGATGCAAAATAAATAAGATGCCATAAAATACTGGGCTATTTGGGTGCAGGAAGAATGGCTTCTTGAAGAACAAGGTTCCTCGAACACATCTTCCTCCAATCCAGGCTTTTCAAAGTCAGAATCACAGGCGACTTTAAAAAGGCTTGTGGTGTTCCTCAAAGATGCCCGACTTAGGTGTCGAGAACTGCACATTACTCTAAATGCAGCCAAATCACACTGCCTCAATGTTTTATTCACTTGGAAATTCTGTTTACTTGCCATACAAGGAACGAATAGTGTGGAGCACTGGGACGATTGGGTGCATGTCTCGTGCAGGGGGAGAAACATCTTCTGGCTGGAGAAGTCAACTTCTTGTGCCGAAATAAACATAATAGCAGACTCCAACCATAAGGGACAACAGTGAACATTGCACAGAATGCTTGGCGCTAAGCGTTACATGCTTTTGGAGGCAAGCTTCTTTCATTTGCAAGCAAGTCAAGAGAACTGTGGACATAGATCGTTTCATGACAAGAAGATGGCCGTAGACATTAATAGGCAGTGTAGCTAATGGCCAGAATCTCACATTGGAATCTGCTGGACAGCTGCTCCAGAAAGGCCATGTCAGGATAAAGCCAGAAGATGGTTGTAGAGCATTATTTTTCTTAAAACTGATTTAAAACAGGCATCATGAGCCTTGGGAGTTCCTGGGAAGTGTGTGAATAGATGATCATATTGATGTACTTGTTTTTATCCTACAGGTGCTTTGGTTCACCTTGTTATCTAACGAGGGGCATACAGACGATGGGTCATGAGAGGGCTGCTCTTGGATTTTTTTTGAGAGTATCTTAGTGCTTCACATCGTTAGTGTACGCTTGATCTGGACCATTTGATGGGCAACACAACAGCTCAGTAACTATCGCTGTGCTGTGCAGATACATAGATTTGGGCCTTTGTGGGAATTTGCGCATTCTCCCCATGCTTGCGTGGGTTTTCTCCAGGCGCTCCAGTTTCCTCCCACATCCCAAAGGTGTGCTCTTAGGCTAACTGGCAAAAGAAATTCTCCCTAAATTGTCTCAAATTTGGTATTTAATTCATAGATCTATAAACATAAACAGGGATCACAGGTAGAGTTGGGAACATCGGGATGGCCACGCAGGCTCGTTGGGCCGAAGGGCCTGTTTCCCATGCTGTTTTGTTCTTTGTTCGAACAGGAGGCCTGTGTTCAGCAGTGTGTCTCAAATATCAGTGTTGGGTCCACTGTTGTTTCTCATTTACATTAATGATTTTGATAAGAATATAGCAGGCATGTTTAGTAAATTTATAGACAATACCAAGATTGATGGCTTAGTGGACAGTGAAACAAGTTATCTCTGATTGCAACAGGATCTTGATCAATTGGGCCAGTGGGTTAACAAATGGCAAATGGAGTTTAATTTAAACAAATGCAAGGTGATATATTTTGGTAGACTGAACCACAGCAGGACTTGCTCAGTTAATGGTAGGGCACTGGGGAGAGTTACAGAACAAAGAGATCAAGGGGTACACGTTCATAGCTCTTTGAAAGTGGAATCACAAGTGGACAGACTTGTGAAGGCAGCATTCAGCATGCTTGGTTTCATCAGTCAGAACACTGTATACAGGAACTGGGACGTCTTATTGAAGTTGTACAAGACATTGGTAAGGCCACACTTGGAATACTGTGTACACAGTTCTGATTACCTTATTATAGAAAGAATATTATTAAACTAGAAAGAGTGCAGAAAAGATTTCTGGATTTGATGGTTTGAGTTATAAGGAGAGGCTGGATAGACTAGACTTTTTTCACTGGAGCAAAGGACGCTGAGGGGTCATCTTATAGAGGGTTATAAATTAACGAGGGGCATAGATCAGCTTGATAGTCAATATCTTTTCCCAAAGGGAGGGGAGTCTAAAACTAGGGGGCATAGGTTTAAGGTAAGAGGGGAGGGATACAAAACAGTCCAGAGAGCAATTTTTTCCCACACAAAGGGCAGTCAGTGTCTGGAACAAGCTACCAGAGGTAGTAGTAGAGGCAGGTACAATTTTGTCTTTTAAAAAGCATTTAGATAGTTACATGGGCATAGAGGGATGTAGGCCAAATGCAGGCAATTGGGATTAACTTAGAAGTCTAAAAAAAGGGCAACATGGACAAGTTGAGCCAAAGAGCCTGTTTCCATGCTGTAAACCTTTATGAATCTCTCAGCAATGCTACTGTTAGCTCTGCAAAGAAAGCAAGGCTCCAGTTAACAGCCAACAAAAAATTAAAATCAGGAACCAAGCAGAATAAAGATGATTTTTAAAGTACAGTTTTGTTAATTGTGGCAAAGAAAATCAACATGCAAAGCCCTTCTGAATTGCATGGTGGGAAAATGCTGGCAAATGAGTTAAAAACCCTCAAAACTGCAATGACATCCGAAGACTAAGCATGGCAATTTTAAGAACCAATCTTGGGATGTTTTTCAAAGGAGGTAGAAAGAACTTAAATCATCAGCTCAAGTTCTTAGCCAAAATTTAACACTGAATAACAAAGTAATATTTGCCTCTTACATTGGTAGCTTACCACAAAGCTAAAGAGAAAATGTCCCACACTGTTGTAGGAAGATTAATTCTACCCGCAGCATTAGACATGGTTCACACAATCCTAAATGAGGCCAGTTGAAAAACTGAAATTTCTCTTGCTTAGTGATAAGTGATACACCAAATTAGTGATGTTACTGAGAATTTAGAAGTACAGCTTACTTCTCCTTTAAAATTAATTAGCACAGGAGTTCTTTCTGGATGAAAGTGCAGACATTACAGATTGTGCAAACTTGCTAGTTTACATAAGATACATTTGGCACAATGAATTGTTTGAGGATGCGTCTTGCTGTTTGACATTACCAGCCAACATTACTGGTATACGATGTTTGAAGCATTCAATAGTTATGACTGGAACTGGGTTAATTGCAGAGAAACCATAAGCGATGTGGCAACCAATGTGACTGGGAAAAAGAGTGCAATTATAAGGATTAAGGAGGCAGATGGTCAAGACATGGCTTCATTTGCATGTGGCACTGGCAGAACAAAGAACACCACAACACAGGAAACAGACCCTTCGGCCCTACAAGCCGGCGCTGCCCATTTTAACACTCAGCAAGTGCCTCATTCCAATCCTTTTTCTACCTACGACTTTTGTCTACATCTTCAACTCCACAATAAAGGGATGAAAATTTAGAGAATTATATGTGTGCCAGATTAAGGGAAGTCTAATTCCACCCCCTCTTGAAGTGGTGGTGAAACAAACTGTAAAAATCATGAATTTCATTAAACACAGAGCACTAGTACCAGGCTTTTCAAATCTGTGTTCCGAAATGATAAATATGCATGCATATTTATTGCTCCACATAGAGGTATGTTAGCTGTCAAGAGGTTGGAGGCTTGGCAGAGGTTACAAACAGAGGTACGAAATACACATTCTCCTCCAAGAAATTGCTCCCTCTGGCTGAATGGCTTGGTGATGAAAGTTGAATACTGACTGTCTTATCAGCTCCTCCATCTTCTACAAGCCTCAAACGCACAGTTTGTTTCCACTGGCTGGGGAATGTAAAACATGGGGTCACAGTCTCAGGTTACTCATTTAGGATTGAGATGAGGAAATATTTCTTCACTCAGAAGGATTGCGAAACTTTGGAGTTCTCTACTGCAGAGGATTGTGGATGCTCCATCGTTGAATGTATTAAAGGCCAAACAGACATATTTTGGGAAACAACAGGAGGAGATGGGAAAGTGAAGCTGAAACTTCCACAATTGTACTAAATGGCAGAACTAGCTCAGCAGGCCATTTTGTTGTCTTGCAGTGACAAACTGCATCAAAGCACTGGCTGAGTTAGCTAACTGCAGTTGTAAATCTTACATCAATATAAACATGTGCCACATGAAATGAATGGATCAACCACACATGACACAGGAAGACTTCAGTGAAGCTTACTGGTGCTGGTTTTATGGGACAAATAACCAACATAAAATACCTATCATATATTTAACATATTTCCAAGATGGTGCCAGAATGAGGTGACTTGCAAGCTGTACCCAGCATACTTCTAATTCTTTTACTCTTATTCTATGCTTCTAAAACTTCATTCTCTGTAACAATGCATTAAGTTGATCTTTCTCTGCACCCTAGCTATGACTAATATTACATTCTGCACTCTCTCCTTTCCTTTTCGATGCTTTGTCTCTATAGCATGCAAGAAACAATACTTTTCACTATGTTAATACACATGACAATGATAAATCAAAAAAGATAAAACAAAAATTTCAGCCAGGAGGAGGAAATGACATCTTCAGAAGGGTACATCACAAGCATGGGGTGACATTGGGCTAATCATAAACTGGAAATACTCACGGTCAATTATCACTGCCATTTCAGCAGCACGAGCAGTTTCAAAACAAGCAGACATTTGAAAACAATGATACCATCTGATGAATCATTGTGGGAAGTATACTGAAGTAAACGGCAAACAAGGATAATTTGGGCTTGGCTATGAAGCAGTTTCTAATCAGAAAGCCTGTTGACTTATGGCAGCTGCTCTCACACACTTGACAGTTAGCCAAAGTTATTAATTACTTGTGAAATCATTCAACACCTGTGTTGGTAGTTTCAGGAAAGGAGGAGAGCAAATTAGAAATCTAAAAATCACTCAAAATATTTTCAGGTATGAGAAGTGGTCTCCACTTTAACAGTACAGCAGCATCAAAATTCGTTGCTGTAATCAACACATTAAACTGATTTCTTGTGTAAACTAATCTCTGGAATTGTCTTGATGACTCAAAAATTATACAAAGTTTTTTTTAAAAAATCTGCTTCTTCCTTTTCCCGACAACTCTCTCCCCTCCTCTTCAGATTGCACCTACTTCTGAAAATGGGTGCAGTTCCAGAGATGCTCATCACTCTTGGGTACTTCACCCAGATAGCCACCCTGTGCAGCTGAGCCAAAACTAGTAGCATATATTCAGCTAGAAGGAGCATCACTGTTAAATCCAATTCTATCTCATCAAACACCTGCATTTAAAGCAAGAGTCAACGATCAAATATGCCAGACTTTTCTATTCCTGTCCTCCTAGGCCCAATCAGGAATTATCCACCAGGCTCCAAGAAAATGTTCTAAACTTCTAAGCAGCCACATAATAACAGCCAAAATGCCAACTATTCAATGACAGCATCCTCAACACTGTCACCAGTGATGGATTCAAGTTCCAAATGGGCACAGAATCCAGACCTGGGTCAATATCCTGCATCTCCCTACTTAACTGCACTGTAAGTATGCTTGAGCGGACTGCAGCCATTCAAGAAGACTGTCCGCAGCCATATTCTCAAGAACAATTAATGATGGACAATAAATCCTGGCCTTGTCAGTAACAATCACAAATGCTCAAAAAAAAAGAGGTGCATGTCAACTGGCTGAGACATTAAATCTAGGCTTCATTTTTGCTTCAGGAGGACATCAGAAATTTATTATACTAACTGAATGGGAGTTGTCCCAGTGCCCTGGCCAATTAGTTCCCCTCAACCATAATCCCTAGAACACAATTACAGAAGCAAAATTTGCAGATGCTGAAATCAGAAATAGAAGCAGAAAATGTTGGGAACATTAGGCTGTATCTGTGGAGAGAGAAACAAGGGTTAATATTTCAGATCAATGACCTTTCAGAATTCTAATGAATCCAAAATATTTCTCTCCCCATAGATGTTATCTGACTTAAAATCATCGAATCCCTACAGTACAGAAGGAAGCCATTCAGCCCAACGAAGATGTATCATCAACAATCCCACCCAGGCTTTATCCACATAACACCACACATTTGCTCGAACAGGCAATTTAGCATGACCAATCAACCTAACCCGCACATCTTTGGAATATGGGAAGAAACTGGAGCACTCGGAACACAGCAGACACAGAGAGAATGGACAATCTCCACACAGACAGTCCCGAGACTGGAATTGAACCCAGGTCCCTGACACGATGAGGCAGCAGTGCTAATCACTACTTCCAGTGCTTTGTTTTAAGTTCATTAAAACAGTAGGCAGAATCTTCTATGGAATGACAATCACTGTTAGATCTCGCTGCAGAGAAACTGGCTACTGCTTTTCCCTACAAGAGTCATTGCACTTCAAAAGGACTTCACTGGTTGTAAATTGCAGTGAGGCCACAAGAGGAAAGTTCCTTTTTCCCAATGAGAAGAGCACCAACACACTGTACTGAAACACAGAAACTAGGAGTAGGTAATTTGGCCTTTTAAACCTGCTTCACCATTCATCTTGATAACAATCTAAGGACCTAACTCCTTCATGTATTTCCCATGTTAATTCCCCTGACAACCAGGAGCAATTTAGGATGGCCAAGCAACCTAATCCATGCATCCTTGGACAGTGGGAAGAAATCAAAGCACAAAGACAAAACTCATGCACACATGGGAGAACATGTAAAATCCACACGACCTCCCACCATTGACTCTGTCTACACTTTCCACTGCCTTGGCAAAGCAACCAGCATAATTAAGGATCCCATGCACGCTGGGCATTCTCTTCCACCTTCTTCCATTGGGAAAAAAATACAAAAGTCTGTGGAACCATATGACCCAACAGAAGAACAGATTCTATTTCTTATGTTCTCTTCCCTGCTCCATCAGACTTTTGAATGGATCTACCTTGCATTAAGTTGATCTTTTTATACACCTGGCTATACTGTAACACTATATTTTGCATTCTCTCCTTTCCTTCTTTATGAATGAAACGCTTTGCCTGCATACTGTGCAAAAAGCAATACTTTTCACTGTATGTCAATACATGTAACAATAATAAATCAAATCAGGCAGTAGCTCTGATGATAGAATTGAACCAGAGCTCCTGGCATTGCAAAAAAGCAGTATGCAAATTATTTGCGCACGATGCCACACACTTGATTTATTATTGCCACATGTATTTGTATACAGTGAAAAGTATTGTTTCTTGTACAATATACAGACAAAGCATACAGCACACCGCAGACGCCATCTCCCTAGCTCTACACTGAACCGTGGATCACCTAGATAACAAAGACACTTCTGTCAGACTCCTACCCATAGACTACAGCTCAGCCTTTAACACCATTATTCTTTTGAGACTCATCTTGAAACTTTGTGGCCTGTCTCTCCAACTGGATCCTAGACTTCCTAACCCACGTACTGCCATCAGTAAGGACAGTCAACAACACCTCCTCTATGATCATCTCAACACCGGTGCCCCACAAGACTGTGTCCTCAGCCCCTTAGTATACTCCTTATACACTCTTGACACTATATGGCCAAATTCTCCTCCAACTCAATTTTCAAGTTTGTGGATGAAACCACTGTTGTGGGTCAGATCTCAAAGGATGATGAGAGAGCGTACAGAAAAGAGAGAGAATCTGGTGAATTGGTGTGACAATAATAATCTCTCCCTTAATGTCAACCAAAGGGAACTAAAGTCATCGACTTCAGGGAACATAGTGGAGGGCATGATCCTGCCTACATCAATGGGAATGAAGTAGAAATGGTCAAGAACTTCAGATTTTTAGGTGTCCACATCTCCTACAACCTGTCCTTGTCCCTCCATGCTGACAATATAGTTAAGAAAACCCACCAAACGCCTCTACTTTATTAGGAGACAAAGGAAATTTAGCATGTCCATAACAACTCTCACCAACTTCTACAGATACAACAAGAAAGAATGCTTTCTATGCTGCACCATAGTTTGGTAGGCTCCGACTCTGTCCAAGACTGCAAGAAATTCCAAAGAGTCGTGAATGAAGCCCAGTCCATTACATAAACCAGCCTCCCATCCACTGACACTGTATACACTTCTCGTTACCTCAGAAAAGCAGCTAGCAGCATAATCAAGGACCCCATGTACCCCAGACATACTCTCTTCCACCTTCTCCCGTCTGTAAAAAGACACAAACGCCTGAGGTCACCTACCAACCAACTCAAAAATAGCTTCTCTGCTGCCATCAGACTTTTGAATGGACATAGCTCACATGAAGGTGATCTTTCTCTACACCGTAGCTTGACTAACACTATGTTCTCCACTCTCTCATTTCTTTCTCTATGTACAGTATGCTTTGTCCGTATCGCTTGCAAGAAATAATATTTTTCACAGAATACTAATACACAGAGGGTAGAGGTGCCTGGAACTCGTTGCAGCAGGAGGAAGTGGAAGCAGATACGGTAATGACTTTTAAGGGGCATCATGACAAACACATGAATAGGATGGGAATAGAGGGATATGGTCACCGGAAGGGTAGGGGGTTTTAATTCAGTCGGGCAGCATAGTTGGTGCAGGCTTGGAGGGCCGAAGGTTCTGTTCCTCTGCTGTCATTTTTCTTTCTTTATGTGACAATAATAAATTAAATCAAGGAAAGAATAGAGTGCAGAATGTAATGTTACAGTCATAGCTAGAATGACAGAAACTAGCACATATGTATTTACAATTTAAATGGGAGTGGAAACAAACAGAACTAGCAAGTCTTTCTCAACGTCTATCAATACTGGAACTTGCTACACCTGTTTCAAATGCAAGTGCATTCATTAGAAAGAGTTGTTTGTGAAATGGAATCAGAAACAAAGTGAACATTTCACTGAAATTTTAAATTTAGAGGAAGTTAATTCTCCTTTGATAAGTCACGACACAATTTTATGTAAAGACTTAAAATCAGCAGATATTGCAAAGCACTTTACATAAAAGACAGCTTTGGAAATGTAGTCATTACCGTAATGCAAAAAAATGCAGCAACTAATTTGCACACTGCAAAACTGCAATGTGATAAAGACCAGATAATCTATTTTTTGTGATATTAATGGAGGGTCATCTCAGAACACCAGAGATAACTCCCTTGCTCTTTCCCAAATAGAGCTACAGGATTTTTTATGTTCATCTGAGTGGACATAGCTGAAAAACTCATCAGAATAACAGCACCTCTAGCAGTGCAGCACTCTCTCAGTATCCTGGAATGTCACCTAGATTTTTGTGCTCAACTTCCAAAGCATCTGACTCAAAAGCAAGCATGCCACCAACTGATTTAGCAACAAAGCGCTTGAAGAGAATCCACAAATTTCAGATGGCTGTTTAAAGTTTATTTATTAGTGTCACAAGCAGACATACAGTGATATTGCAATGATATTATTGCCAAAATCCCTTAGTCATCACATTGACATCTGTTCGGGTATATGGAGTGAGAATTTAGCGCGGTCAATGTACCTAACCAGCATATCTTTTAGAGTGTGGAAGAAAAGCGGAGCACCCGGAAGAAATACATGCAGGCATGGGGAGAATGCGTGCACTTCACACAGTGACCCAAGCTGGGAATCAAACCTAAGTCCCTGGCACTCTGAGGCAGCAGTGCTAATCATTGTGTCAACTGTGGTGTCCTATTCTTAAGGAGCATGAGAATCAAGCAGGAAAATAAGACTACATCTCTTTGGAAAGAAACAGCTTAATCTTGGATAGTCAGCATGGATTCGTGAATAGTAAGTCTTGCCACAGAAATTTGATTGAATTCTTTGAGGAGATAACTAAGTGTGTAGATGAAGGTAGAACAGTTAATGTCGTATACCTGGATTTTAGTAAGGCGTTTGATAACATTCCCCATGGCAGGCTCATGAAGAAAGTAAGGAGGTGTGGAATAGAGGGAAATTTGACCGATTGGATAAGTAACTGATCACCTCATAGAAGACAGAGGGTGATGGTAGATGGAAAATTTTCAGATTGGAGACCAGTTACCAGCGTGTATCACAGGGATTAGTGCTGGGTCCTCTGCTACTTGTGATTTTTATCAATGACTTGGAGGAGGCAGCTGAAGAGTGGGTCAGTAAATTTGTTGATGACACCAAGATTGGCAGAGTCATGGATGAGGTGTAGACTGCAAAGAGACATTGGTAGGATACAGAGCTGGGCTGAAAAGTGACAGATGGAGTTTAACCTGATTAGCGAGAAGTGATTCCTTTTGGTAGGACAAATTTGAATGCGGATTACAGAGTCAAAGGCAGGGTTCTGAGGAATGTGAAGGAACAGAGAAATTTTGGGGTTCATTTACACTGATCTCTGAAGGTTGCCACTCAAGTGGATAGAGCCGTGAAGAAGGCCTATTGGGTGTTAGCGTTTATTAATACAGGGTTTGAGTTTAAGAGCCATGGGGTTATGCTGCAACTGTACAGGACCTTGGTGAGACCACAATTGGAATATTGTGTGCAGTTCTGGTCACCTCAGTATAAGGAGGATGTGGAAGCAATGGAGAGAGTGCAGAGGACATTTACCAGGATGCTGCCCGGTTTGGAGAGAGGAAAGGTTGAGAGAGCTAGGATTTTCCTCTTTAGAGCGGAGGAGGATGAGAGGCATCTTAATAGAAGTTAATAAGATGATGAGGGAGATAGATAGAGTAGACGTTCAGAACTTATTTCCTCAGGTGAATGTATCTGTTACTAGGGGGCATAACTATAAGGTTCATGATGGGAGATATAGGAGGGATATTCAAGGTAGGTTTTTTACTCAGTGTGGTTGGGATGTGGAACGGACTGTCTGCTGTGATCATGGAGTCGGACACTTTAGAAACTTTCAAACGTTTTTGGATAGACACATGGAGCACACCCGAATGAAAAGGAGTGAGGTAGCTTGATTTTGATTTTGGACAAACCTCAGCACAACACTGAGGGCCAACCGGCCTGTACTGCGCTGCACTGTCCCACGTTCTCTTTAGTCTTTCTTGATGAAACCTCTGTTCTGGTACAATTGTTTTTAAACCATCTGCACTGGCTGGTGTGAAGCACATAGTACTCACTATGATCCTAACCAAGGCTCTAGACAAGTTGAACAGAACTTTGCATTTAATTCTCTTTGTTTCACATTGCAATCTTCCAATGAAAATAGGTGAAAATAAATAACATTTGAAAAAGTAAATCAATGATATTGGATGAAATACATTTAATTGAAGAAATTCCCAAATAAACTGACTTCCTACATTGAATTTATGCATGGTACAATCTCTCAAAATGCTGCTATCCATGTCCTTACTCGACCATGTTAAGCAATATTTTGATTTTAACTCTTCCATGACCTTCCCCTCTTTATCTCTGTGAACTATTTAAATTCCCAAAATCTCAAATTGCTACACTTGGAGTCTGGCCTCTTCAGCACCTCCCAGTTTTAAATTGCTTCACCATTGGCAGCCAGGCCTTCAGCTGTCAACAGCTCTAGAATTCCCTTTCTACATCTTTCTGACTCTCTATAATTCTTTCTTCATTTAAGATTTGCTCTAAAACCATGGCCTTTGAAAGAACTTTTAGTCATCTACAGTAAAAGCTCTCTCTGGCATGGTGTCAAATGTTGTTATGTTCCTTTGAAGTGTTTTGGAATGCTCATTATATTCAAGGTGATATACAAATACAAGCTATTCTTATATAGCTCGCAAAGAGTTGATCTATTTCTCCATTTAAATTAAAACTGAAACAAATTAAATGGTTTTACTGATTAAAGTTGTTAGCTGCATTATAACAGCAGAACTGATCAAACCATATTCTAAACAAGAACGAGTGCAAGTGCAGAACCTGAAAGAAGAATTAAAATAGCGTTTTTTTTAAATTAAGCACAAGTTTTCACTTTAGATTTTGCAGAACATCCCGTTAGCAACAGAAACCAGAAAAGAAAAATAGCCAAGAGTGATAACAAGTCAACTCTTGATAGAAACTTCAGAAAAGACGAAAGAGAAAGTTTTTAACATCTTGAAAAAAAGCATTTCATTTCTGCATGTGCAGTCTCCACATTGTCATGCTCAGAGATGCAAAAAACTAAAACGCTGAAAATACAAAAAAGTATAGCGAGATAACAGGTTACACTGTCTGCCTGGATGGTACCTTTACCGAACTGAAATCTCAGGCAAAGAATACAGGGGTGCAACATTTTGTCATTTATGTGATTATGACTTGGAGAAATGGTCAACAAAAGCTATTGATAAAGTGAACACATTTGAAATGTGGACATAAGAGAATATTCTGCATCTTCTACACAGACAAAATGACTAAAAAAGTGCTGCAAATGAACGAAGAGGGAAAATTACTGCAGATCAAAAATAGAAGGATGCAATATATAATAAAAGTCACACCATTAAAGTAGACAGTAGACAGTCATTTACTAGAGGGGAAGATTGATGGAAAACGTAGAAGAGGGAAACAAAGGAGAAAACAGATGACAAATGCAACAGACTAGATGCAAGTGGCTTGTGTGGCAAGACAGGAGGTAGAGATCCATGGCAGTCAACCTTCTGCGAAGATGATGATACTGACAAGTCAACAAGAAAGAGAGGGCTCTCAAATGAAGGGTTCCAAAGCATAATATAGAAACTGCAGTTTGCAGATGTTTACTGACCTGCTACATAGATCTAGCACATTTTTTTCCCTCAATTTGTCTTATCGGGGGAAAGAATGGTTTCAATGCCACATTGTATAGCTGAATATTTACTCTGTCTGCATCATGAAACTCAACTCACGAAGATCAAAGCCACATTCCTGTTAACTCACATTTATCACTAGCTGTTGACGCCATCATATCCTGGTGTTCTGATGTAGATTTCATGCATTGCAATGCAACCACGATTTAAGGAGTTATTTCCAAACCCGAGGTTCCAATGCTCAAACAAGCCAAGTCATTTAATTGTATTTGGCACATCACAGCATTGTCATGAAAAGACAGGGATTAATCCTGGAAGCAGTTGAAATGGTTTCCATGCATGACAGTGCTCAAACTCACTCTATTTCACCACTACTTACGTGGAAATCACCTGTACTTCTTCCAAAACTGCCACCCATGATAATGCCACAGTGCTCCAAATACCGTTACATAACTTGTCTTGTTTGAACTTGGAACGACCAGTTCAGAAACTCTTTAAAGCATTGCTGCATCACTGATCAATAAAACCTAAATCAAAATACCAAAGATATATCAGCAGTTTTGTAATAAATGCTACTCGTTAAAAGGTACGTGGCTTTCATCTTTGTGACCTGTGAGGCTCCAAAGTGCCTAGATTCTAATAAAACCTTGAATTTTTTTCTACTGCAGCTTTTTTGGCAATTAAGACAACATCACAATTATTGGGTTAGTTGATTCCACAAGATGACTGTGTTACAACTGGCTTCACAACTGACTAGAATATTCACTCCTGGTCGATTTCCAAAAACTTGCAGGAATGGCTTGAGTGTTTGCAAAAATATAGAAAGGGTTGAAGCTGGTTCAAAAGTGACCAGTGGACACATCTGTTGACAGGGATTAAGACAGTATATTACAGCACAAATAGAAATCAGCTTGTCTTTAGAGACATGTGGGACAATTGTATGACCAAACTGCTTCTGGAACCATGAACTTCAATGCACCATGATGCTATTGCTTTGTGCCATTTGCATTGCTATATTCAAAATCACTTCAGCTTTAATACACGTCATTAAGTGCAGTGAAAGAACAAGGAAGAATTAGTTTCTGGATGGGACATTGAAATTATCGACAATTTCGTAACTCTTAGACCTGCTCAGTGTCACAACAGTACAATCATCCCATGTAAACACTGTAACTAGCTACTTCACATTAAATCTCAAGCACCAGTTGAAATTTAAAATCCAACAATATGACAACTAATAACACAGATAGGATAACATCTTGGCCTTTCATAGATTTGTTTGATTAGAATACAAAACAAATTGTTCCAAAAATACACACCACAGGGAACAACTGTATTCATTTCAAATGCAGACGTTTATGAGTTTCTAGCTTACAGAGATCAACATTTTTATAAACTTCTCCACAGACCTCAAACATGACCCACTTCAGCAATATCTCCTAATCCCATTAAGCCTTTTTCCTTAGCAAATAATTTCACGTGTAGTGGATAAAAACAAGATCTTTGGATCAATTCAAAACTGGAACAGCTTTACCAGATTTTCAAATGAACTACTGTTGGTCCAAGGCCATGACACTTGTGTGGAATCAGCACGTTCTCCCCGTGTCTGCATGGGTTTCCTTCGGCTGCTCCAGCTTCCTCCCACTATCCAAAGATGTGCTGGTTACGTAGATTGGCAACTGCTAAATTCTCGTTCACGTGCCCAAAAAGGCACGGGACTGCGGTGACAAGGGGATTTTCACGGTAATTTCATTGCAGTGTTAAATGTAAGCCAACTTACATTGTTAACTTTCAAGGGCAAAAAAAATTCATGATTTTTTAACTACAGAATTTTTTAAAAAGTTGTCATATATTTTATTAAATTACTCACATGAAAAAAGTATACAATCTCTATGTTTCTTCCTGATAGTAATGTAAAGACATGTAAAGGACTGGCTCTCCCTCTGTAGCATAAATTCTAAGCTCAGCTCCAAGGCTCACTGTTAGCCAATCACAGGAAGTATTGCGGCAGGAGCACCATACTTGTACTGTAGCTGGAATCTCTCTCAGCTCAATTACAAACCACATCAACATCAAAAGCTCCAACAACACTCCAGTTTATATAAATCTTATAATGTAATGTTTCTTGGATGATGTGGGAGAAAGATAGGGATTGGCGGGGGAACGTAGAGGGGGGTCGGAGGAGAAGTAGGGGGGGGTGGCCGGGGGGGGGGGAATGGTAGGAGGGGGGCCGGGGTGGAAATGGTAGGGGGGGGTCCCCCCTCGGGGGGGAAATGGTAGTGGGGGGGTAGTCCGGGTGCCAGTCGCTTCCCTCCCGTCCCTTGGCAACGGGCAGAGGCGGAAAAGCGGCCTATGACTTACCCTGGCCCGGCAGTGAGGGCTTTGCGCTGCTTCATGGCTTCACCTGCAGCCGCTGCGGGCGCTCCAAGCAGGAAAGGCCGCGCTCCTCCCGCCGCCGCCGCTGCTGCTGTTGCATGTTCCCTGCTCTTTGAACCGCTATGTGATTCTCTCCCACTCCCGCTGCTGCCTTTGACTTGGTACAGGGATTTGCCGTCTCCCCGGTTGCCGCTTTGCTGTGTGTTGGGGGGCGGGCGACTGCTAACCGCCAGTGGCTGAGAGGTGGGCCCGGCCTCTCGCTGCGGCGCTCTTAGCCCGCGGGTGGGGCAGCGCCTGGCTTCATGGGAATTGTAGTTTCCAGAAGCAGCGGCAGCCATCTTGGGACCGGGGAGGAAGCCGGGCCGGGACTACAAATCCCACAATGCACGGCGGCTCACCCTGTTCCCTGTCAGGGGAGCACTGGCAGAGCCAACCTGTGCTCAAACTCTTGCACACGTTATTAACAACTGCACCTCAACTATTCTTTGCAAAAACAAGCCCCTGTCTACATCAACAGAGACAAAATAGAAAGGGTCGAGATCTTCAAATTTTTAGACGTCCAGATTATCAACAACTTGTCCCAGTACCCCCATGCCAATACTATAATTAAGAAAGCCCACCAATGCTTTCACTTTCTCAGAAGACTAAGGAAATTTGCCATGTCAGTTACGACTTACCAATTTTTACAAATGCATCGTAGAAAGCGTTTCTTCTGATTGTATCACAGCTTGGAATGATTCCTGCTCTGCCCAAGACCACACAAAAGGTCATGAATGTAGCCTCATCTATTACTCAAACCAGCCTCCCGCCACCAACTCTGTCTACACTTTGCCTTATACTTAGTGCTGCTTCAGCAAAGCAGCCGGCATAATTAAAGACCCTACACACCCCAGACATTCTCTCTTCCACCTTCCTCCATAGGGAAAAAGGTACAAAAGTCTGAGGTCATGTACCAAACGATTCAAGAACAGCTTCTACCCCACTGCCATCAGACTTTTGAATGGACCTTCCTTGTATTAAGTTCATCTTTCTCTACACCCTAACTATGACTGTAAAACTACATTCTGCACGGTCTCCTCTACGAATGGTATGCTTTGTCATGTTTAGCACGCAAGAAACAATACTTTCACTGTATCATAATATGTGAAAATAATAAATCAAATCAAAAGAAATGCATCTGTCAACTCTTGCACTCTAGCATTACAAACTCTTACACACACACCTTTAACAACTGTACCTAAAATTAAAGCTTATTTATTAGTCACAAGTAGGCTTACATTAACAGTGCAGTGAAGTTGCTGTGAAAATCCCTCAGTCACCACATTCCAAGGCCTGTTCAGGTACACTGAGGGAGAATTCAGCGTAGCCAAAGCATTTAACCAGCACATCTTTGGGACCGTGGGAAGAAACCAGATCGTGCAGAGGAAACCCACTCAGTCACAGGGAGAATGTGCAGATTCCACACAGATAGTGACCCAAGCTGAGAATCGAACAAAGACTGTGAGCCAGCATGTTAACCATTGTGCCACCATGCCACACATAACTAAAGTAAAGCTTATTTATTAGTCACAACTAGGCTTACATTTACACTGCAATTAAGTTACTGTGAAAATCTAAAGTCTTTTATGAAACTATGTCCATTGATCAATTTGCATTTTGTGATGCTTCAATAGAGTTACACACAGTTAGAGATTACAAACATAGAGATTTTTCTGGTTGTTAGTCCCTCAGTTCAAATTGGCTGAAAGGTCTTACATGGTGGCCTTTCCCCATTGTGCTTTGGTGTGGCTGCCCCAAGCTTGAGTGTGTCCCTCACACCTGGGACAGCATGTTGCTGGTATTACTTCAAATAAAATAAAAGATGCTGAAAGTATTCATCAGGTCTGGCAGAATCTGTGGAGAGACGATGTTCATGTTCATTCAGATTTCCAGCATCTGCAGTGCTTTGCTTCTCTGTATGAACAAGTAATGTACCATTTACACCTCTGCTCGACCCACCTTTTGTCTCTGTAATGGTTCTACTCCCATATACCTTTGCATTGGAACATCATCCCTTTTGTCATTTAAACAATCCCCTCCCCATTGTTTTTTTATTTCCTGCCCCTCCCCCATTTTTTCTCTGGCTCTGTGGCTGAACTGAACTGAAACTAAACTGTTAAATTCACAACCTTTTCCAGTGCATCGATAAATATTTCCAGATCAGTCAAATCAATTCCAGTCACTTATTAAAAGCAGTTTTCAGGTATGAGTGAGAAGGGAAATCATCTGTGTTCCGTCTGCAATGATTCAAGAAGGCGACTCACTACCACCTTTTCAAGGGCAATTAGGAATGCATAACAAATGCTGGTCCTGACAGTAATGCCCACATCCAGTAAATGAGTGAAAAAAACACAATAACTCCCAGCACTCAAAGAATCCACTCATAGAATCATGGAATTGTTACAGTACAAAAGGAAGCCATTTGGCCCATCAAGTCTGTACTAACCACAATCCCATCCAGGCCCTATTCCCGTCACAGCACACATTTACCTTGCTAATCCCCCTGACGCTAGGGACAATTTAGCACGGCCAATAACCTAATCCATACATCATTCAGACTGTGGGAGAAAACCAGGGCATCCAGAGAATGTCCACGCAGACACGGGGAGAAAGTGCAAACCTCACACAGGCAGTGACCAAGTCCAGAATTGAACTTGGGTCCCTGGCACTGTGACGCAGCAGTGCTAACCACTGTGCCACCATGCCATCTGTGATTGCATGATAGATTGATTGGCTGTGCTAACTTGCCCCTTGGTGTTAGCAGGATAATAAGTGGTGTTATGGGGGTGGGACCTGGGTGGGATTATGATTGTTGCAGATTCGATGGGCACTGTAGAGATTCTAAGATCCACTTCCTGACTGTAAGGATTCTATGATTTTATGATCCACTCAATGTGGACGGATTTCCTATACGTCTCCTGTTCAGTTTGGACACAATGTGGAGATGCTGGCGTTGGAAGAAGGAGCAACACTCCAAAAGCTTGTGCTATCAAATAAACTGTTGGACTTTAACCTGGTGTTGTGACTCTGGCCAATCTATCTTGCTATCCAGCGGAAATGAAAAACTCCAGTCGGAAAACTCTTGACAAAGATCCTTCCCGGTGCCATTAGGGATCTGGAGAGCATGAAGCAAAGGAATCAAACATTTTCAAGCGACTTCATGGGCACATGTGGCTCTGTACCTCCGCTGAACCTGTTTCTTATATGTATGTGAAGTGTAGGAGTTTCCAGCCCTTATTTTATTATTCGGAATCGCTTTTATTTTGTTTATTATCACCCTTTGGCTGAATTTCAGCTTCTATATGTGGCACCGCTAGCAATGCCCGGGAGGCTTTTGAATTGTGAATCTTTCTCCAGAATTGCAAGAATGCAAACTGAGAGTCTAACAAGAATTACGAGGAGCCATGGGCTTAGGGTGAGGGGGCGAGGTATAATTTGGATGTTAGAGGGAGGTTTTTCACTCAGAGGGTTATGGAGGTATGGAACACACTGCCAAGTAAGGTGGTGGAGGCAGGCACGTTGAAGTTATTTAAGGGATACTTAGATAGGCACATGAGCGGAATACAGATAGAGGGATATAGAAGACTGTTTTAAATAGGGATCAAGAGCCTCGGGACGTTCCTGGGAATCAATTGATTTCTACCACCTTCCAACATACTTTTCTGGCTCATTTGCTTTACTTTGAGCTTCTGGAGATTCCCTTGAATGTGTGCATAAGATGTGCATTTTATTGATGTTTTTCTCTTTTATTCCACAGGTGCTTCAGTCCGCCTTGTTGTCCAACAAGGGGCATACATGAGATGGGTCGTGCGAGGGCTGCTTTTGGATTTTTCGAGAGTAGCATAGTGCTTCGCATCGTTAGTGTACGCTTAAACTGGACCAGTTAATGGGCAACACAACAGCTCAGTGACTATCACTGTTTGCTGTGCAGGTACATGGATTTGAGCCCGTATCTGTGGGAGTTTGCACATTCTCCCCGTGGTTGCGTGGGTTTTCTCTGGGTGCTCTGGTTTCCTCCCACACCCCAAAGATGTGCTCTTGGGCTGATTGCTGAAACAAATTGTCCCTAAATTGTCTCCCCAATCTGGTTTCCAATGTGGATTTCCATAAACATAGACAAGGGTCATGGGTGGAAGAGGGAACTCATGCTGTTAAAATGGCGGTGTGGGCTCATTGGGCCGAAGGGCCTGTTTCCTGTGCTGTGTTGTTCTTTGTTCTTTAACAATAGCTGGCCAACATCCACAAAGAATCAGACAACTCAAAATCAGCTTATGATTAAAGCCATTGTGAACTAAAAACTAATAAAATCAGAGCCAGCAAGAAATGGGAAGGGTGGAGCAGCAGGGAAGAGAGACATTACCTGAAATGTAGAAAACCATGATTAGGTTGAAATGAAAGTATCTGGCTAAACCCTATTATCTGCATAGAGGAATACAGTGCTAAAATTGCACCATTGTATTTCAGTTCAACGTGTGAAATTTCTTGCTAATAATGTTAAATTCTTTACTACTGAGGAGCACCCTGATTTGATTTGATTTATTATTATCACATGTATTAGCATACAGAGAAAAGTATTATTTCTTGCGCACTATACAAAGCGTACCGTACATAGAGAAGGAAAAGAGAGAATGCAGAATGTAATGTTACAGTCATAGCTAAGGCGTAGAGAAAGATCAACTTAATGTGACATACGTCCATTCAACAGTCTGTCAGCAGCAGGGAAGAAGCTGTTCTTGAGTTAGTTAGTATGTAGCTTCAGATTGTTGTATCTTTTTTCCAACGAAAGAATATAAGGACATAAGAACTAAGAGCAGAAACAGGCCATCTTGCCCTTCGAGCCTCCTCCAGCATTCAATAAAATCATGGCTAATCTTTTCGTGGACTCAGTTCCATTTACCCTCACGCTCACTATAACCCTTAATTCCTTTATTGTTCAAAAATTTATCTATCCTTGCCTTAGTAACATTCAATGAGGTAGAAGATGGAAGAGCTTATGTTTGGGCTGCATGGAATCCTCGAATATGCTGGGCTGCTTTTCTGAGACAGCGGGATGTATAGACAGAGTCAATGAATGGGAAGTTGATTTGCGTGATGAACAGGGCTACATTCATGACATTCCGTAGATTTTTGTGCAATTTTGGTTAGAGCAAGAGCCATACCAAGCTGCGATACAACCAGAAAGGATGTTTTTGATGGTATATCTGTAAAAGTTGATGAGAATCGTAGCTAACATGCCAAAAACAAATGCCAAGAACTCATATAACATGTCAAAAATTCACTCCACAGACACGTATCAGGGGACACAGGATTTATTACAACCTTACTTGCTCCATACTCCAAATGACCACCGCCCTCTCAGAGTGGTCTCCAGATAGATCATCCCACATCCCTGGGTCACCTGACCCGTTTCCTTAAAGAGGGTTCACCCCAACATACATAACAAATAGTATAGGTATTCTCTGATGGGAGATTTATATTTATTTAAAATAATTTGTTTATAAGATAGAGGTTCCACAATTTGTACATGGACCTTTGACTTGGGTTAGCAATGCATGGTGAGATGGGAGACCAAGCATGTTGACAAAAGGTACGTACTCAGGTTCGTAGATGTGAGAAATGTGCTCACCAGAGCTCTGTCCTGATGCCTTACTCTTTTACCATATTTATTAATGGCTTGGATGTACATCCAAACCTGCAGATGAGGCTAATTTAGGAGGGCTTTGCAACCAGATGAGAAGAGTTGAATTGGCTCCTTTCTATTCAACTGCCCCAGTTCACAATAAAGTTTCAAGTTTCTTTTTCACAAGGGTATGAAATCAGAATATATTTAACTATTTAAGTTGTGAGCATTAAGCAGAAAATATCATACAAGGTTTTCTTGAGCAAAACAAAAAAGCAAATGTATTAGTCTCTAAACTCAAAGAAAAATAATAAAATGCAACATCAAGCCTTTGGCTCTGACACATTCTTACAGGTCTATACGCACATGTACAAGTATCAAAGATAAGGGAAGTTGGAGTCCAATACAAAAGGTTAAATGATATACATGAAATGACCTTTGATTATCCTTGTTGCATAGCTTTTTAAATATTGTGACTGACTTGGATTATCTGAGTTGTGGAACTGTCAAATGTGGACGGTGTTGCAATTATTATGAGATCTTGGTTCACCAATAGATTTCTGAAGTTAACTTCTCAAATGATGACATAAGCTTTTTCCAAAAGTAGAAGAGGGAGAGAGAACATCGCTTTTCTGCCTGTTTCCTCTGCTGAAAGTGACTGCCTGCATCACTTGCAATCTCCTGCAGTAGCTGCAGTCTGGCCTGTTATTCTTCATCCGATGAGTATTTCCAAGGGCTTCTGGGTGGTTGGTCTGTATGTGCAACCATTGTTTCAATATCTCTTCCTGAATCTTGATGAGGCTAGAGGTTCGTTTCTTTATTCACTTTTATCTTGGAAAGTAGCCTTGCATTTTTAAGCATTTTGCTCAGTCTCAGTTCAAATTTTAAAGTTTGAATTGTAATTCCATATCAGAATGGTTAGCATGATGACACAGTGGTTAGCACTGCTGCCTCACAGCATCAGGGACCTGGGTTTGATTCTTGGTTTGGGTTACTGCCTGTGTGGAGTCTGCACATTCTCCCCATGTCTGCATGGGTTTCCTGTGGGTGCTCTGGTTTCCTCCCACACTCCAAAGGATGTACTGGTTAGATGCATTGGACATGCTAAATTCTCCATCAGTATACCCAAAAAGGCACTGAAGTGTGGCCACTATGGGATTTTCACAGTAACTTCATTGCAGTGTGAATTTAAACCTACTTGTGACTAATAAATAAACTTTAGCATTAAATTTCCAGAAACCGGTCAACTGATGATACCAGGTGCGCAGTGACTTCAAGCAGCCATCTTTAATTGGCATCTTGTCTTTAATTAGTCCTTTTCAAACAGTTCAAACTATGTTTGGTCAGTCAGTGACATTGCAGATTTATCACTCATGCATAAATCATATCATCGTCACAATGAACAATGAGTAGTGCAGACAGGGGCAAGACTTTCAAAGGGACATCGACAGATTGAGTGAGTGAGCATGCCCATGGAATACAATGTGGGCAAGTGTGAAGCCTTCAGCTTAAGAAAGCCAAATCATTGTATTTTCTAAGTGGAGCAAAAATAAGTACCATCAAGGAGCACAGTGAATCCAAGTACATAAATCATTCAAAACTAACAAACATGTACCCAAAGCAATCAGACAATGGCAATAGAATACTGGTCTTTACCTGAAAAGGAACTGTACAAAGAGGAGGAAGTCAAACTGCAATTATACAGAGATACACTGTGTTCATTTTTAGGCAGTCTACTTGAGGAAGGAAATATTGGCTTTGGAGTGAGCGCAGTATTTATTCACTAGAATGTCAGAAGGTCTTGAGCAACAGTTAGCAACCTTAATTACAACTGACAACCGTTTTTCAAAATGTCGCTAAAATATCTTAGAGCCACAATGCTATTACCCCAATGGCAATAGCAATGAAAAACAAGACATTATAAACAACATTTTACAGGGTTTTTAAAAAAAAGATTGTTCATGGAATTGTTCATGGTACTGTCTCATTAGCTTCCCCATAGTGCAGAAGAAAGCCATTTGACCCATCGGGTCTGCACCAAATCTCCAAAAGAGCATCATACCCAGGCCCTACACTGTAACCCCACATATTTATCCCATTAATCCCCCTAATCTACACATCTTCAGATATCAAGAGACAGTTCAGCATGGCAAATCCACCAAACCTGCAAATCTCTGGACTATGGGAGAAAACAGAGCACCCAGAGGAAATCCACACAGACACAGGGAGAATGTGCAAACCTCACACAGACAGTGACCTGAGGTCGGAAATGCTGCAAGTAAACACAAGCTGAGTCAGTCACTAAATATAAAGGAAAAATGGAGGAAGTATTGCTGTATTTCTTTTCAGGAGGTCACAAGACAGGAAGTGATAAAATCATTGAAACAAGCAAGTAAACAAGCAAGTGTTAGAAAACATTAAAATGTGGTTTCGATCTGAACTATTAATGCTGTTTCTCTCTCCATCTATGCCGGTTAACCTCCTGGGTATTTTCTGTTCTTATTTCAGTCTTTTCTGTAATATTCCCAACAAGGTTCCTTAGGCAGCATCTTCCAAACCCAGGACTACAACCATCTGGAAAGATAAGAGGAACAGATTCCTGGGAACATCATCACCTGATATCCTCCTCCAATCTCTCACCATCCAGACTTGGAAATATACCCATATATCCGTAAAATCGCAGCAATGCAGAAAGAGGCCAACCAGCCCATCGAGTCTGCACCAACTCTCCAATACAGCACCCAATACAGGCCCTTCCTTCCACCCTATCTCTGTAACACCATGCATTTAGCCTAGCTAATCAACCTAGTCTCCCCATCTTTGGACACTAAGGGGCAATTCACCATGGCCAATTCATCCAACCTGCACAACATTTTGAAACGAGAATCTCATATCCTCTAAAATTGTGCAGAGGCACAAACATTTTAAATATCACCACTGCTAGGTCAAAATCCTGGAACTCCCTAACTACACTCATGGTCTAAGTACATCACTCGCAATGCAACGTTTCAAGAAAGCAGCTTACCAACCCCTCTTTTCAAACAGAATTAGAGGTGGGTAACAATCAATGCAGAACTTGCCACTTATGTCTGCACTGCTGGGATAAGTTAAGAAAGAATGGTCCTTGGATAGCTCTATGGGTTTACTCACTGACGTGAGTTGTTAATCCATCAGTTTCCCAGATCAGACTTTTCCATCCTCCTTCAGAGAGATGTGAGAGCGGGGACTGAACAGTGAAGTTTGCTGCCAGAATCAGAAGTATTCATTGTCCTTAAATATGATGAAGCTTGGTCCAATGCTAAACTATATAAAGTCATGTGTCACAAAAGAAAAACAAGGCCTCACCTGTGGCTGGAATTCTCCAGTCCCGCTGCAGTGAGTGGAGTTTTGGCTGAGCGCCAAATTCTCTGCTCTTGCTGAAAGGAGTGACAGGGTGTATGATATTGGAGAATATTATATAATAATCATAGCTTCATTGAACAGGGAGGATCACTGCTCTATCTGAGTCTGTGAGTAAATATCATTTCTTTTGAGTGCATTTGAATGATGATCAGGGAAATTCTCTCTCAATGGCAGAGCTGCCAATAGCTATTGTGTCTGGAGATTAAGGGAGAGATCACCGATAATGTCACATTTCAGTAACTCATTGCGTATTGATGTTCAACACTTGGAACAATCGGAGGAGGGACATTTCAACCTGCAATCTCAATAGTCTTGATGTGGAGATGCTGGCATTGCTATGGGGTATCTCAATAGTCAACAGTTAAACTTGCACCTCCTGCTGATGATTACTCAGTAACCTTTGCTGGAAAGAGCTCAGGACTAAACCTAGCTCAACAAACATCAAATGTTGCTGGAGGATCATCAGCTAGGTGAAAGACACCCTTTGGTCTGCCCAAAACTTCTTGGTCTTCCTGTGCAAGGAGTTGTCCCTGACCAAGTGTTACAGACTCAGTACATAGTCCAGGGCTATGTACTGAGGGATGCAGTCAAACTTGGAGCAGCTATTGCAGAGACGCAATGGGGCAAGGTCACTGTGTAAGATCTTTCAACACAGTGAACCAAGGGAAACAGAACCTCCTAAGGCTGAATGACTCACTGAATGTACACAGCAAATATTAACTATATCTCAATTGTACTGAAGCACCTCAGACTTTTGGACAACCTTTAAAATAACCTTGCAATATTTGTAAGACCATTCTAAAATGTCTGCAATATTTCCATTGCTATATTGAAGCATCTTGGAATATTACTTGGAATGCATGTAAAGTGTTTGAATATTAAGATAAAGACAAAATAGTGCAGGTGCTGGAATCTGAAACAAAAACAGAAAATGCTGGAAAAGAGCAGCTGGTATGACAATGTCAGACAAGATTTATCTTAGAGACACTCTCAAGATTTAAATCTTGTCTGATTTTCTTTGTTTTCAGCTCCAACAAAAGGTCATCGAAACTCAAAACGTTGGCTCTATTCTCTCTCCACAGATGTTGTCAGATCTGCTGAGTGTCTCCAGCATTTTCTGTTCTAAATATTGTAGCTTTTTGTGTGATGGCCATTTTGGAATGATTGTATTGTTCTCACAGATTTAGGAATGAAATATATTTCTGGGGGAAAAACATAGCTCAGAATCACAGAATACTACTGTGCAGAAGAGACCTTTCCACCCATTGAGTCTGCACCAATGCATGAAATGCACTAACCTGCCCACCTGATCCCACTTGCCAGCATTTGGCCCAGAGCCGTAGTTCAACTGTGATGCTTCCACAGTCAGAGAGCCTAATGGGACTTACTACCTCGACTGATGTACAAAGAACAGCCCGTTAGCAAACAGTCCTGCCAGCAGATGTAGAACTCAAACTTTGAACCCAAATTAACGGTCTCAGGAAGAGTGACACTGTCAGGGAAATAGAGGAGCACCCTTCCAGCTGCCATCAGTATGATCTTCTCACCTCTTTCTGATGAGTAATTAAGCTGAAACCCTGCCAGCCTTCTTTGATGGATGAAAGCAAATTACAGCGGATGCTGAATTCTGAAAACCTGGAAAATCTCAGCAGGTCTGGCAGCATCTGTGGAGAGAGACACAGCCGGAATTCTCCAGTGCCGGATACTCTACCTCTGCTGCCAGCGAGAACGGAGAACTCGGCTCAGCCAAATCACCGTTCACAGCAGCGGGACCAGAGAATCCCAGCCCCGGCTGAGGTTGGAGAGTTCTGGCCAACACTTCGGAGAGTCATCCAGACTCAAAACATTGGCTCTATTCTCTTCCCACAGACGCTGTCAGACCTGCTAAGTTTCTCCAGTGTTCTCTGTTTTTGTTCTGCAATAGATATTGAAGATTCCGTAGTACTATTGGAAGCAGAGCAGGTGAGTTATCCCTTGTGTTTTGGGCAATTTATATCCCTCAACCAATATCACTCAAACAGATTATCAGGTCAACGTTCGTGGAACCTGGGCACTGCATTTGGCCAGCATTTTTTATTGCCCATCCCTAGTTGTCCTTGTTCAGAAGCAGTGAAAGCCAATCATGTTGCTGTGGTTCTGGAGTCACATGTAGGCCAGACCAGGTAAGGATGGCAAATTTCCTTCTCTAAGGAAATTTCCTTCCATTCAGGGCATGGGGGAGGGTGGCATAGTGGCACAGTGCTTAGTACTGCTGCCTCACAGCGCCAAGGACCCAGGTTCAATTCCAGCTTTGGGTCATTGTTTGTGTGGAGTTTGCACATTCTCCCCGTGTCTGTGTGGGTTTCCTCCAAGTGGTCTGGTTTCCTCCCACAGTCCAAAGATATGCGAGTTCAATGGATTGGCCGTGCTAAATTGCTCCTTAGTGTCAGGAAGATTAGCAGAGAAAATACATGGGGTTACAGGGAAAGAACCTGAGTGGGATTGTTGTTGGTGCAGTTTTGATGGGCCGAATGGTCAACCTCTGTACTATAGTATTCTAGTGAACCAGATGGGTTTTTCCAACAATCGACAATGGTTTCAAGTCATCAGTAGATTCTTAATTCCAGATGTTTTTTATTCAATTCAAATTCCACCATCTGCCATGGTGGGATTCAAACATGGGCCCCCAGAACATTAGCTGAGTTTCTGGATTAACAGTCCAGCAATAAAACCGCTAGGCCATCGCTTCCTTCTGGCTGCACATCCCGGGTCAGGAAGGATCTGCAACTGTAAGCAGGGGGGAATTGTGTACAGCCGCATAGTTATTTAGTAAGACCTTATTTATATTTATAATTATCAAGATGTTGGCCATAAAGCCCTTTTGTTTCGAAGCCTCATTGAGTCACCTTCGATTTATTACACCTTCTCGGAATAAAATGTCAGTTCCAGACAAGTCTGCAAATTCATAAAAATAGTCGTGAAACGCAGAAATTGGGTGGAGGTTCATTTCTCCCCAATAACAAGGCACTGCTGCAATGACATGGGGAGAACCAGAGAAGTCACCATTCCACAGAGACCACTTCACTCCTCTATTCTCAGAACGTGTCATCTGCCACTTCACAGCCCAAGTATGTATGACTGTTTCCCCTCTGTATACTGCTGAGCAAATGCTTCGGCTGATAACCCATCTGCTATCAGCTTGACATCAGGTTATCTGAACAGGTGTCTCGTGCCTTCAAAGTGCACTTCAGTGTGAACCTACCCCTCCCTATCTTTCCTCTCCCAATCCCTCTTCCCAAAACAAACAGCTTGTCATTGCAGTATGCTCGTCATGCCACGTCAACTGAGACTCACCAATTTTCAAAGATGCACCATAGAAAGCATTCTTTCTATTTGTATCACAGCTTGTTATGGCTCCTGCTCTGCCCAAGGCCGCAAGGAACTACAAAACATAGAACATAGAACATTACAGCGCAGAACAGGCCCTTCGGCCTTCGATGTTGCGCCGACCAATTAGGAAAAAGTAATGACCCTCTAACCTAAACAATTCCCTTTTCGTCCATAAACTTATCTACTAACCTCTTAAACGCCACCAAACTTGGCGCACCTACAACTGGAAAAGGTCGTGAATGTAGCCCAACCCATCACGCAAACCAGCCTCCCATCCATTGATTCTGTCTACACTTCCCACTGCCTGGGAAAAGCAGCCAGCATAATTAAGGACCCCACACAACTTTCCATTCACCTGACAAAGGGGCAAACCCCAAAAGCTTGTGGGTTTACTATCAAATAAATTGGTTGGATTTTAACCTGATGCTGTGAGACTTCTTACTGTGTTCCTCCCATACGCCAAAGATGTGCAAGTTAAGTGGAGTGGCCATGCCAAATTGCACCTCAGTGTCCCAAGATGTGTAGGTGAGATGGATTAGCGACGATAAATGTGTGTAGTGTTATGGAAACAGGGCCTGGGTAAAATACTCTCATCAGAGAGTCAGTACAGGCTCAATGGGCTGAATAGCCTCATTCCTTCTGCACTGTAGGTGTTCTATGACTGTCTCTAGAATCAAAGGATTATGAGTTCAAGCTTTACCACAGAATGGGAGCAAATAATTTTAGTCTTGTACTGAGGGGAAGTTGCACATTAAATAGCCTTGTTTTCTGGTGTGAAATAAAATGACTCAATAGATAGTCATTATCTTTTCTCAAAGATAGGTGAGTTTAAAACTAGAGGGCATAAGTTTAAGGTGAGAGGGGAGAGATACAAGAGTGTCCGGGGCAATTTTTTTCACATAGAGGGTGGTGAGTACCTGGAACAAGCTGCCAGAGGTCATAGTAGAGGCGGGTATAATTTTATTTTTTAAAAAGCATTTAGATAGTTACATGGGTGTGATGGATATAGAAAGATATGGGGCCAAATGCGGGCAATTGGGATTCGCTTAGGGGTTTAAACAGAAGGGCGGCATGAACAAGTTGGGCCTGTTTTCATGCTGTAAACCTCTATGACTGTATGACTCTAAGTCCCAGCTGCCTGTTTGGGTGCAAAATGTCATATAGCATTCTCTGAAAAAAAGTACAGAGTTCATGCAGTGACCATCCTCACCCAATACTGTCACAACCACACAGAATAGCACAGCGGCACAGTGGTTAGCACTGCTGCCTCACACTGCCAGGGACCTGAGTTCAATTCTAGCCTCGGATAACTGTCTATGCAGAACTTACACATTCTCCCGATGTCTGTCTGGGTTTCCTCTGGGTGCTATGGTCTCCTCCCACAGTCCAGAAATGTGTGGGTTGTGTTGATTGACCATGCTTAATAGCCCGTTAGTGTCAGTGTAAATGTATGGGGCCACAAGAATAGGATGGAATTATTGTTGGTCAGGCTTGATGAGCTGAATGGCCCCCTTCTACACTGGGGATTCTATGAAATTCAACCCCATCATCAGCATAGTGACTGCAAATTATTAGTCATTTATTGGATGGGAAATAATTTATAGCATGTTACTGTGCTGTAAACCTGCTTCTTCAGAATGATACAAAAAAATCCCATGACGCTGCTTCGGAGAAGAGTGGGAGAATCATTCTCAACCTTTGAACCAGCACCAAAGGCAACTACATGATTGTTATCTCACTGCTGCTTGTGGGAGCTTTCTCCTTCTCATCTAATACTGACTTTTCTGACTTTACAACAGTGATGACACATGAAGAGTACTTAACTGGTGTGAGAAAGGACACGGACAGCAAAACAGAGTTCTGGATTCCATTAGGATCACAGACGGCAATAGGTGGGACGCCAGCCAGGAGCACTTAAAATAGATCCAGAGCCTAGACAGTCCACTTCAATTCCTTTTTTCTCTCTCCGGTGATCACAGTTTCCCACTCACAAACTATGGATAATTACACCTCTGCTACAGTTACCTCCCGAACAACCTTCAAATGGCTTTTTCTTTAAGCAATCATTGAGATGATGACTATTGGAATGCCTCAATCTCCTGCAGTGCAAACTTAGCAAAGGAAATCATAAAACTAGTCAATCATGTTACTTCTTGCACAACAGCAGCCAACACAGGCAGTGGATGCAAATTGAGTAAGAAGTATTCGAAATCTTGGCAGGGGGGAGACAATTTGTTTAATACTCTGTTTCATTGGAAAGAATGACAGGCAGTTTTTATTGGTTTGACAGTAAAAGAAAAAGTATGTAGCATTTCATCATGTCGTGAAACTCTTAAAAAGCTTTTCTCAAAAAGACATGATTTATTAGTCACAACTACGCTTACATTCACGCTGCAATGAAGTTATAATGAAAATCCCTTACTGGCCACACTCCAATGCCTGTTCGGGGGGAGAATTTACCACGGCCAATGCACCTAACCAGCACGTCTTTCAGACTGTGGGAGGGGAACCGGAACACTCAGAGGAAACCCACAGAGACATGGGGAGAACGTGCAGACTCCGCACAGACAGCGACCTAAGCCGGGAATCAAACCCAGGTCTCTGGAGCTGTGAGGCAGCAGTGCTAACCCCTGTGCCACCATGCCACACTAATGGAAGCTATCGTGTTGACATGAGTGATTGTAATGTAGGTGAACATGCAGCCATTCTCAGGGCAGTCCCACTACTAACTCTGTTGCACTGGCTGTAATAGCCTGTGTAATATTTTGGAACTGTCTAAAATATATAACTGTGTGTAACTCTATTAAAGCACCATAAAGTGCAATTTGACCAATGTACACAGTTTGATAAGGAACTTTAGACTGGTATTGAAATATAAGTAATGTCCTTCGCTGGACACAATGTAAACTTTTGTCTCAGGAAAATGTAAATATAATTGCTTTTCATTGTTATAATGATTGGAAAAGTTTCCATGATGTTTTTCAGGTTATATATGAATAAAGTATATTTTTGAAATAAAAAAAATTTGGCCTTTGGGTCCTTCGAGAAGACTGAGATTCCCGGGAGTGACAACTTGTTGACTGAATTGTATTCGTGGAGCTAGGTCTCTGGAAGTGTGTAAGAGTGTGCTTCTGGACAATAGCATGTCAAAATCTGTGATTATTCTCATTTATAAGCAGAAAGGGGAAGAAACTAGAAATTAGTGACCCATTTCGCTGTTGAACGTGAAAGATAAAATTCTGGTCGGGTCCCGGCTGTTCTAGATCATAGAACATAGAACATTACAGCGCAGTACAGGCCCTTCGGCCCTCGATGTTGCGCCTACCAATAGAATCAATTTTATGACCCTCTAACCTAAACTATTCCAATGCTATCCATGTGCCTATCCACTGACCATTTGAACGCCCTTAAACTTGGTGAGTCCACAACTGCTGCAGGCAGGGCATTCCACGCCCTTACTATCCTCTGAGTAAAGAACCCACTCTGACATCCATCCTATACCTACCACCCCTTAATTTAAAGCTATGTCCCCTTGTGTCATCCATCTCCATCCGAGGAAAAAGGCTCTCACTATCCACCCTATCTAATCCTCTGATCATCTTATATGTCTCAATTAGGTCACCTCTTAGCCTTCTTCTCTCTAATGAAAATAACCTCAAGTCCCTTAGTCTTTCCTCATAAGACCCACCCACCATACCAGGCAACATCCTGGTAAACCTCCTCTACACCCTTTCCAATGCCTCCACATCTTTCTTATAATGTGGGGACCAAAACTGTAAACAATATTCCAAGTGCAGCTGCACCAGAGTTTTGTACAGTTGCAACATGACGTCTCGGCTCTGAAATCCAATCCCTCTACCAATAAATGCTAACACACTATACACCTTCTTAACAACCTTAACAACTTAAGTACTAACTTTCAGGGATACGAGTTCTGGAGTTGGTAATCCACTCTGACCAGACCTGTGCTGTACCCAGCAGGAAGATCTCTGATAGTCTCTCTCTGCTCAGGGATACAATTATTTATGTATGGGATAGGAGTGCAGGTACCTGCCCCAACAGCCTGGACCAGGGGACGGAGTTTGATAGAATATCCTATAACTACATGATGGACGTGCTTCACAAAATAGGGTTTAGGAAGGTGAATCTGCGATTGGATCCAGCTGCTCGACATAAACATCAGGAGCACCATTTCCATCAATGGGTGGGAATCAGAAAGTTTTCCAATTCAATCTGGAATCAGGCAGGACTGTCATCGCTCTCTAATCCTGTTTGTGTGTCCTATAGATACTTTGCTGAGCCCATCAGGAAGGATTCGGGCACCAGAAGAGTGAGGATCTGAGGTAGCAGAGGCAAAGCCTCCCCATACATAGGCAATGACTTCTGCCTGGATCCGCTGTCAATGCGCAGACTGATCAACATCTGCCACCAGCTGGAAATGCCCTCGGGTGCTCAGGTAGATCTTGGCAAAAGCAAGGCTGTGTTTGCGTGATGGATTGGGTTACATTCACAACCTTTTGTAGTTCCTTGCGGTCTTGAGCAGAACAGAAACTATAAAAAGCTGTGATGCAACCAAAAAGAATGCAAAAGGAGCCACATTAATTATATGAGTAATTTAAATAGAATTACGAGACCCGAGTCTGAACTCTTTGGGCCCGCTAGCCCCTTCTCTCACTCTCCGCTCCCATCAGAAGTATTTCACTCTAGTGGGGTTTATAGTAGCTCCACATGTGCGGTGAGCTGGTGTCCCGACCCCACTGCAGTGAAGGGGGACAACTGGGGCCTCCCACAAGGTAGCTGCCAGGGAGATTGCCCCCTGGGCATTGGCACCTTGGCAGTTCCAGTCTAGGTGGGAGATCGGGGCCATGGTGAGGGGGGGTGCGGTTAAGGCTGGGCCAGGCATGCATGGGGGGGGCCCAGCAATCAGGCCATGTCGGGGGGGTGGAGTGGGCGGTGGAGGGCCGCCATTGCAAGGATCGTGTGGCTGGCCAGTGATTAAGCTGGCCTTCCATTGGGAGGCGGGCAGACAGGGGTCACTGCGCACGGATCGATCTCGGGTGCTGACAGATCAGTGCATGGGCAGTTACCCACTCAAGCACTCTGCTGCCAGCCCCTCCAGTAGGAATAGATCCCGCACCCTGAATTTCAGGGATATTCTTTGAGACTGTCACTGAAAGAAAACAATGTGAATTACTCCATGAAATGTTACCAGTGTGAAATGTTCCATCATGCTCTTTCAAACAGGGAGGCACACTGCTGCCTGACAGAGCCAGGAACCCAGGTTCAATTATGGTCTCAGGTCACTGTCTGTGTGGAGTTTGCACACTTTCCCCATGTCTGCTTGGGTTTTCTCCGGGTGCTTGAGTTTCCACCCACAATCCAAAGATGTGCAGGTTAGGTTGACCGGCTATGCTAAATTGACCCTAGTATCAGGAGGATTCGCAGGCTAAATATGTGGGGTTACAGGAATAGGGCCTGGGTGGATTGTATTCAGTACAGATTTGATGGGCCAAATGGCCTCCTTCTGTAATGTAGGCATGCTAATGGATTCTATTTATCTATAGTTCAGGTTTATTCCATAACCTTGTGTTTCTAATTCAAGTATATCTGACAAATAAAGTATATTTTTGCAAACAGATGAATAAAATATTTTGGGATGTCTAGAGAGTGCCTTCTGCAGAAAGTGTGCACTCTCAACATTGATTCATGACTGCTGTGAATTTCAGCCTCATCAGCGTGTTCGGGGTTTGGACAGGGCTGTTACATTACTGGTGGCAAGGCAGGAATAATTAAGATGTTGTAATGCTGGCGGCGGGGTAGGGAGAACTCAGTAAGAATTTAGCAACATCAATTTTAAATCCAACCGATTTATTTGATAGTAAAATTGCGAGCTTTCGACACTGTGTCTTCGTCAGGCAAATGCAGTGTTCTGGTCTGCAATAGCACACATCAGCACAGACATTTATAGATTGCTGATTAGAATGCAAATCCTTACATCTAACCTGCTATTCAAGTGTTAAAGTGGCTAGCAATGTGTGTGAAGGGAATCCTGAGCATTGGTTACAGAATTGTGTATTTTCTCCAGACAGCACAGTAAGTGAGGTTTTTTGCTAACCCAGGCAAGTTACAGGGGTTACAGATAGTGTGTCATGAAGCCAAGATCCCTATTAAGACTGTCCTCATGTGTGCGAAACTTGGCTATCAGTCTCTGCTCAGCGACTCTGTGCTGTCGTGTGTCACGAAGGCCCCCTTGAAGAACATTTACCCGCAGGTCGGAGGCCGAATGCCCATGACTGCTGAAGTGTTCGCCCACAGGAAGGGAACTGTTTTGCCTGGTGATTGTTGAGCGATATTCATTCATCCACTGTCGTAGTGTCTGCATGGTCTCCCCAACGTACCATGCTTCGGGACATCCTTTCTACCACGTATTAGGTAGACAACGCTGGCCGAGTTGCAAGAGTATGTACCGTGTACCTGGTGAATGGTATCCTCACGTTTGATGATGTCATCCATGTCTATGGTCTGGCATGTCTTACAGAGGTTGCTGTGGCAGGGTTGTGTGGTATTGTGGTCACTGTTCTCCTGAAGGTTGGGTAGTTTGCTGTGAATAATGATCTGTTTGAGGTTGTGCGGTTGTCTGAAAGCAAGAAGTGGGGGGGTGGGGATGGCCCTAGTGAGATGTTCATCGTCATCAACGATATGTTGAAGACTCCGGAGAAGATGTCGTAGCTTCTCCACTCCGGGGAAGTACTGGACAACAAAGGGTACTCTGTCCACCGTGTCCCTTGTTCGTCTTCTGAGGAGGTCAGTGCGGTTTATCGTTGTGGCACGTCGGAACTGTCGATCGATGAGTCGAGCGCCATATCCTGTTCTCACGAAGGCATCCTTCAGTGTCTGGAGGTGTCTGTCACGATCCTCCTCATCTGAGCAAATTCTGTGTATACGGAGGGCTTGTCCATAGGGAATGGCTTTTTTAACGTGTCTAGGGTGGAAGCTGGAGAAGTGGAGCATTGTGAGGTTGTCTGTCGGTTTGTGGTACAGTGAGGTGCTGAGGTGACCGTCCTTGATGGAGATGCGTGTGTCCAAGAATGCAACTGATTCTGGAGAATAGTCCATGGTGAGTCTGATGGGGGGATGGAACTTGTTGATATCATCATACAGTTGTTTCAATGATTGTTCACCATGAGTCCAAAGGAAAAAGATGTCATCAATGTATCTAGTATATAACCTTGGTTGAACATCTCGTGTGGTGAAGAAGTTTTGTTCGAACCTGTGCATGAAGATGTTGGCATATCGAGGTGCGAATTTGGTCCCCGTGGCTGTTCCATGTATCTGGATGAAAAGCTGATTGTTGAAGGTGAAGACATTGTGGTCCAAGATGAAGCGGATGAGTTGTAAAATTGCATCCGGAAACTGGCAGTTGTTGGCATTCAGTACTGAGGCAGTTGCAGCAATGCCATCGTCGTGGGGGATGTTGGTGTAGAGCGCCGAGACATCCATTGTGACAAGGAGTGTCCCTGGTTCTACTGCTCCATGTGTGCTGAGTTTCTGTAGGAAGTCCATAGTGTCAAGACAAAAGCTGGGGGTTCTTTGTACAATGGGTTTCAGGATGCCCTCGATATAGCCGGAGAGGTTCTCAAACAGGGTCCCATTGCCCGATACAATGGGACGGCCGGGTATGTTTGCCTTATGTATCTTTGGGAGGCAATAGAGATCTCCAATGCGGGGGGTATGTGGAATGAGAGTCCAGAGGGTGTTCTGAAGGTCCGGATCAAAGGTTTTGATCAGAGTGTTGAGTTGACGAGTGTGTTCTTTGGTCGGATCTGCTGGTAACTGTCTGTAGTGTTTCACATTGTTTAGTTGTCGGTACACTTCTTCACAGTAGTCCGTTCTGTTCAGTATGACGGTGGCGCCTCCTTTGTCTGCTGGTTTGATGACAATATTGCGGTTGGTCTTGAGAGCACGGATGGCCTTGCTTTGTGCTTGGGTGATGTTCGGGACTGTCTTGTAAGTGCGGTTGATGAATCTGGGGTTCACGCACCTCCTGATGGCTTGGGCTTACATGTCCAGTCGGGGGCAGCGGCCTTCCGGAGGAGTCCAATTGGATTCATTCCTCTTCGGTTGCTGCACTGCAGATCCCTCTGTCAGCTCTTCTGGTTCATTTGCTGTCTCATTGTGTCCGCTATTGGCCTCTTGGGGTTTGTGGAAGAACTCACGCAGCCTCATTCGCCTGATGAATTCCTCTGTGTCCGCTGCGAGACTGATGGGGTCCATTTTGGTGGTGGGACAGAAATTGAGGCCTCGGCTGAGAACTTCGATTTCCTCTGATTGAAGTGTGGGGGGGTAGGGAGACAGGGTGTTGCAATCCCAGTCCTGCCCCATTAATGCCCCATCGTTATAACTTTCCTGATAACAGGAGAGGCATTTTGCAGGGTACTTCAAGATTACCATATGCTCTCAATGCTGAAAAACCAGTGTCTCAAGCCAAGAGTTTATCCTCCACAGAGTGTTGTACCTGTTAATTCTCAGATACTTTCGACCAGTTTGCTTACTCCAAGGTTTTACCCCGGTGCCCTTATTTGCAAGATGGCGAAGGACAAACACAAGTAAAGGTTCAATTAATAGTGTTATTAGTAATAACACTATTAACCCTTAAATTACCAACATAAAACAAGAGGATATCCCAGATTCAAGTATTCTACCTGCAAAGATGGTTTGGTTAAACTGCAGGCTCAATACTGAATCCCTCTGGTTTGTCAACATGAAGGTGAGTCTCGATGGCAGCTTCTTCCTTCCTTTCTTCTCTGGCCCGTGTTCCAAATGGTCAAGGTCACCTCCCTCATTGAGTCTTCACTGCTGGTGTGCCTGAAACGTATACCTTTATCCCCTGCCTGTTTGCCTTTCCAGAAACTTCTCTGACTTCCGGCTATTGACGTTCGAGGGGGTTCCAATACCCAGTGGGTTTCTTGATGTCTGCCTGACAGCACATCAGGGTCTGCCCCCAGCTATCCATCTCCATGCTGCTGCTCACATGTATCAGATAAGGTAGCTGCAGGAACTCTCGGTGAAGGAAAGTCTGGCCTGATCTGGGCTTCTAACAATAGGCCGGCGCATTTCAATGGGATGCAATAATCTCCTGCTAACTATCAGTACAGTGCAACGACCTTCGAAGGGCGATTGATGGGTCAGGCCCAGACCTGTTTGTGTATCTGTACAATTAGCCTGCCTGAGGTTTGACAGTGTTTGATTTTAATATGCCTAATTTTTAAATTTAGGATATCCAATTTAATCAGCCTTAAAACTAGGCCCTGATTATGTTACCACAGAGGCACACAGGCTATGCCCCAACAAGGAAACTAAAAAGTGGTAGATTTTTTAAATATTATGCAAATGTCAGATTTGCCTAGGTCACATTCCCAGCTCTGCCTGTCTGTTCAAATCTCTCCACGTCAATGTGATTTGCCTCACACCAACAGCTGAACCCTTCTCCTATCAAATCATCAGCAATAATGCCAAAGTGTAACGATTGCTTCAAACCTAGTAAAAGATTTCAGTTCCAGCAACCGTAACAGAGTAGATTAAATCAAAGACCTTGCATCATTTTAATTTCTTTGATATTTTGAACAACGTGTAGCCCACAGAGTATCTTTAGAAGGTTTTGCTTGTTAGAATGTGTAGATGTCCTAGAATATTACTTTGGTGGTTTGATACTAATAAAAAGTGCTCCAACATTGGTAGCTCTGTATCTTTGGACATTACGTCAAGGGGATGACAATATTTGTAATAACTCTCTGGAATGTGTTCTTATTTGTGTGGGGTTGCAGTGAGTTGGGAATGTGGGAGTGTGTACAGGGTTTCAGGAATGTATCAACATTTACAGGGGATTAGGGACGTATCAATACTTAGAATCATAGATGTTTACAGCATGGAATATAGAACATAGAACACTACAGCACAAACAGGCCCTTCGGCCCACAAGTTGCGCTGATCACATCTATACCTACCAAGCCATAGACCTTTCTTTCCTAACAGGCCCTTTGGCCAAATTGTCCATGTGGCCCTTTTTTTAAACACCAAAGCTAATCCCAATTACCCACATTTGGCCCATCTCCCTCTATACCCATCTTACTCATGTAAATGTCTAAATGTTTTTTAAAAGATAAATTTGTCTTTGGCAGCTTGTTCCAGACACTCACCAATCTCTATGTGAAAAAATTGCCTCTCTGGAACTTTTGTATCTCTCCCCTCTCACTTTAAACCTGTGCATTTTAATTTTAGACTCCTCTACCTTTGGGAAAATACATTACTATCTAGTTGATCTGTGCCACCCATTAGTTTATAGACCTCTGTAAGATCATCCCTCAGCTTTCTATGCTCCAGAGGAAAAAGTCCCAATCTATCCAGCCTCTCCTTATAACTCAAACCATCAAGTCCCTGTAGCATCCTAGTAAATCTTTTCTGCATTCTTTCTAGTTTAATAATATCCTTTCTGTACTAAGATGACCAGGACTGTACACAGTATTCCAAGTGTAAAACAAGGCATCCCAGTTCCTGTATTCAATGTTCGGAATGCCTTCTTCCCCTCTCTGTCCACTTGTAATTCCACTTTCAAGGAGCTATGAACATGTACCCCTAGATCTCTTTGTTCTCTACCTTACCATTAACTGGGCAAGTTCTGCCCTGGTTCAATCTACCAAAATACATCACCTTGCATTTGTCTAAATTAAATTCCATTTGCCATTCGTCAGCCCACTGGCCCAATTGATCAAGATCCCATTGCAATCGGAGATAACTTTCTTCACTGTCCATTATGTCACCAATCTTGGTGTCATCTGCAAACTTATTAACCATGTCTCCTATATTCTTATCCAAATCATTAATATAAATGACAAACAACAGTGGATCCAGCATTGCTCGCTAAGGCACACTGCCGGTCACAGGCCTCCAGTTTGAAAAACAACATTGTATAACCACCCTGTGGCTTCTGTCAAAAAGCCAATTTCGTATTCACTTAGATACCTCACTCTGGTTCCCATGAGATTTAATCTTATGCAACAACTTATCACGGATTTTGGATTGTCAAAGATCTTGCTATAGGCCATATAGACATCATCAACTTCACTGCCCTCAGCTATCTCCTTGGTTACCACTTCAAAAAACTCAATCAAATTTGTGAGACCTGATTTTCCACTCACAAAGCCATGCTGACGGTCCCTAATTAGTCTTTGCATCTCTAAATGTCTGTAGACCCTGTGTCTCAAAGTACCTGCCAACAACTTACCCACCTGTAGTTCCCAAGCTTTTCCCTGCAGCCCTTTTTAAACAAAGGCACAACATTTGGCACTCTCCAATTTTCAGGCACCTCACCAAGCATACTTGGAGCGATTTTGTTTTGATTGAGTAGAAAATTGGCCAAGATCCCAAAAAAAAACTTACCTTTTTTCAGTTGTCGTGGGATTTTGAAGAGCCACCTGAAACAAACAAGGTTTTGGTTGTTGATCTAGTATTCCCACTGGAAAATTAATGTGAATTGAAAACAAGACCCAACTTGATTTTCAAGTTTGCAAATTTCTATGAGTTTCCTGCCCACACTAATGGGGAAATGCCGGCTAGCAAGATCATGGGTGGCACACGATTGGTGATTGTTGGTAGGAATGGCCAGTCAGGCAGGTGGTCAGTTTGGAAAATCAGGAATGCCACCCGGGACAATAGGCTCAGGAAATGCTAGGGAAGAAAAGCTGACAATCCAATGGCATCTGTAGAGAGACAAACAGAGATAACAGCCTGTCACTTCCTCAGAGTGACAATCAGAAGCGCATTGTCACTCTGCAACGGCTAAAAATGGAAAGCGCCCTTCTCGCCCTACATTCCTGATTCATGCTGGGTGAGACAGAAGAAACACAACCCATCCTGGGTTCCAGAAGGAGGGGAAGGAAGGAAGACATGTCCCCTTTTGCAACACCTGCTATTGTAAAGCAGGTGAGTTTAAAGATCCCATTGGATGGGAGAATGTGGGCGTTTTTTAAGTAAGTGAACATGATGTGGGTGGGAAGGGGTTCAGACATTGCTGGGAGATCATTGTGAGGATGGATCCAGACATTAGGGGTGGCATGGTGGCACAGTAGTTAGCATTGCTGCCTCACAGCGCCAGGGTTCAATTCTGGCCTTGGGTTCCTGTCTGTGAGTAGTTTGTACATGGTCCCCGTGTCTGCGTGGGTTTCCTCTGGGTGCACTGTTTTCTTCCACAGTCCAAAGATGCCATGTTAAATTGGCTTTAGTGTAAGGAGGATTAACAGGGTAAGAATGTGGGATTATGGAATAGGGCCTTAATTGGATTATGGTTGGTGCAGACTTGATGGGCTGAATGGCCCCATTCTGCACTATAAGGATTCTATAAAAAGAGAGTTAAAGAATCTATGAGGTGGAGAGTCCTGACATTAGTGAAATTAGGGTCATCACTGGATGGATTAGTCATTAGGACTATAGTCAGGGGTCGTTGTTCGGGTTGGGAGTTTCTCGGATCAAAGGGATGTCATTCAATTTGGTGGGGGTCAGATGTGTTTGGGCTGGAGGTGGGGTCAGTCTGGGGAAAGGGCTGGCCCAACCTGGTTGGGTCGGAGGAGGGGCAAGGAGATGGGAGTGGGATTCTCGAGCAGATGGGGAATACTGTGAATCTTGGGTGCGTGAGTGTAGGGCATCAGAGTTATGTGGGGATGGAGAGGTGTCCCTTGGGGAGCTCAACCTGGATGTTTAAAATAGTTGCTCTGACATTAGAAGTGTTTTTTTTTACCTTTGAACTCTTTCAGAATAACTGGCAGAGCCAACCTAAGTTCATAATTTAAATCGCTTTGTCCAATGTTTCCACAATCGTTCAGAGGAAATTAGCCCTTCTAGACTTCAATCACTTTCTATGGTGCATCTGTAAAAGTTGGTGAGAGCCGTAGCTGACATGCCAAATTTCCTTAGTCTTTTGAGAAAGTTGAAGTGTTGGTGGACAATCTGAAGTATAGTTTGGCATGGGGGACCAGGACAGATTGTTGTTGATCTGAACACCTAAAAATTGAAGCTCTCGACCCTTTGTACTTCGTCCCCATTGATGTAGGCAGAGGCATTTTCTCCTTTACGCTTCCTGAAGTTGATGACAATCTCCTTCATTTTGTTCACATTGAGCACAGGGAGTGACACCACTTAGGACTTTATACACATTAGGCTGCAAGCAGCACAGCACCTCTGAAGCTACCCACCAGCTCATCAATCTGGACTTCATCATTTGAACATTGCTAATCGCCTCACTCGTCATTCAGAAATCATTGTAATTGTGGGAAATAATGACTTCAATTATTTTTAATGTTAATTTTTGAGTGGTTATCAATAATTGCAGTTCTTAGGGCTTTTATAAGTTCAAAAAAAAGCTTGCCTTCCTTTCTGCTTCACTGTTCACATGCCCAGCGCATCACAAAGCAATTAATTACTTTGAAAGCACCATCTCATTTCTGTATGCGAGCTTCCGGTTGCAACAACAAAAGCAAAGAGACCTACCACAGAGCCAGGATCAGCAATTAAATAACAGAGCTGCAAAACTCTCAACGTTGGGCAAATCCTGCAAAGAGATTGATTATCCCTCTCTCTATTCACATTGTCTGTACCTTTAAAACTTGATTATCTGTAAAGATTCGCATTCCAATCATTATCTTGCATTTGTAATCTCTGTCCATATACGCTATGTTTGTGAACCCAACTCTCTAATCACCTGAGGAAGGAGCAGTGCTCCGAAAGTTCCTGATTCCAAATAGGCCTGTTGGACTTTAACCTGGTGTTGTGAGACTTCTCACTGTGCATTAAGGTTGTCACTCGTCTCTGTACAGTACTTGTAAAGCCTTTTTATTCCATTTCTCTTTTCTCCCCTTTTCTCTCTTTTCTTCTCATTGCTAATTGCATTTCTGCCCAGCCCAGCAAATAAAATATGAGTGATAGTTACTGCTGTTGAATGCATGAGATCTCAGCGCTCATATTCACATGCAGAATATGTGGCTTGTTTAACTTTTTTGTGCCTTTCTTGGTGGCACGGTGGCACAGTGGCTAGCACTGCTGCCTCACAGTGCCAGGGACCCGGTTCAATTCCCGGCATGGATGACTGTGTGGAGTTTGCACGTTCTCCCAGTGAGTTTCCTCCAGGTGCTCAGGTTTCCTCCTACACTCTAAAGATGTGCAGGTTAGGTGGATTGGCCATGTTAAATCACCTCTTAGGGGAACTAGCTAAGGGTTATGGGAATAGGGCATGAATGGGATTGTGGTCAGTGCAGGTTCAATGGACGAAATGAACTCCTTCTGCACTGGAGGATTCTAATATTCTAAATTACAAGAGGAAAAGCAAACCGTGTATGTGTGTGCCTTTGATGGTTGTAGGTGCTTTATTTCCTCATTTACTGGTTATAATGTTTCTGAGAAAACACAGTAGCTCAGTGGTTAGCATTGCTGCCTCACAGTACCAGGGAACCGGTTCAGTTTCTGCTTTGGGTGACTGTTTGTGTCTGTGTGGGTTTCCTCCCTGGTTTTCTCCCACAGACTGAAAGACATGCTGGTTAGGTGCATCGGCCATACCAAATTCTCCCTCAGGCATTGGAGTGTGGTGACCAGGGAATTTTCACATTGACTTCTTTGCCATATTAATGTAAGCCTACTTGTAACACTAAGTAAACTTTAAGTAAAATAACTTTATATCCCCTGAAGTTGAGCCTAATGATTGATGATACCACCAAATCAATTCCAAGGGTAGCAGTGACTGTAGCCTGTGCCCACTCCCACCCAAGCCCTATTCAAATTTACCCTGCGAATCCCCCTGAAACCAGCGTCAATTTAACACGACCAATCAGCCTAACCCACACATTTTTGGACTGTGGGGGGGAAACCGGAGCACTCAGAGGAAACCCACACCGTCACAGGGAGAATGTGCAAATTCCACACAGAGAGCGTCCCAAGGCTGAAATTGAAACTGGGACCCTAGCGCTGTGAGGTACCAATGCTAACCATTGTGCCGCCATGCCACTTAAAAGCAAGAAGGATTTCAAACTCAAAAATTCCCAGGCTGAAAGTTAAAGTCGATCAGTGAGCCCAGGGGATGATGCCATTTTGGACTTTGTACACAATAGGGTGTAAGCAGGGGAGCACTTCCGAAGCTACTCACTAGCTCTCCAACCTGGACTTGGTCATCTGAACATTGCTAATATTCTAACTTATGATTGAATTCACAAGTCAGAACATGACGGCTTATTGTGCAGGAGGTCAAGAGTCCCACAATGAAATATCATGGAATCACAGGACAAGATTTTGCGATTAACTGGGAAACAAGTATTTGCCTGACTGTGACGGAAATTGCCCACCCGGATCTAGTGATTCATTGCATGGGCTTCCCGCTTTTCCAATGCTAGTTTGAATCTGGTGCCAAGTCAGAAATGTTTCTAAGTATCCAGCAACAGATGTCCTCAAGTAGAGTGTACAGTCAGTCACAAAGTGCAGACCAGAAACCATTGATCATTCTTCACTGATTATTTTACAGGTGGCAAAAAATAATGGTCGGGACATACAGATGGGATTAATGTACAAGTTGAAATGTCATGAATAAAGATATTTAACAAGTCTCACAACACCAGGTTAAAGTCCAACAGGTTTATTTGGAATCACGAGCTTTTGGATCATCAAGTGAGTGGGGGAGCAATGCTGGATAAAGGAGCAGCGCTTCGAAAGCTCGTGATTTCAAATAAGCCTGTTGGACTTTAACTTGGTGTTGTGAGACATCTTACTGTGCCTACATACGTCCAACACCAGCATCTCCACATCAAAGATATTTAAAATTATCTTATTTTTAAATGTGGAGTTTTTCCTAATGGAGAAATTTGACATTCTGGAAATATAAAATTAGTTTTCCTCGGCCAGTGAATCTGTTATATTTATAAAGTGATAATATTAATATGAATGAACTTTGTAACTGGATTCTTAGTGGCGCACTCTCATTTTTGTAACCATTTTCAGCCAAGTAGATAGGCCAGAATTCTCTGGTCAGCAGATGTGATTCTCCAGTCCCACTGCTGTGAATGGAGATTTGGCTCCAATTCTCCACTGGCAGCAGTAGTGGGATGTGGGAGACTGGAAAATTCCAAAGACGGTCGACCTCAACCTTTTTTCCTGAGTTCCCCATGCATCAGAGATGCAGGCTTCAGCAATTTGATTAAATTCACGTGATATCAAGAAGCAGCTGATGACATTGGATAATGTGAAGGCTGCAGGAACTGATACATCCCAGTTGTAGGATTCAAGAGTTATGCTTCAAAACTTGCCACTATCCAAGCTGTTCCAGTGCAGCTACAGCACTGGCATCTAACCAGCAATGTGGAAAATTGCCCAGACATGTCCTATCCACAAAATCCAACACAACCAATTATTATCCCATCAATCTACACTCAAAAGTGATGAAAGGTGTCAATGAACAGGGCTATCTAGCAGCACTTACTTAGCAATAACCTGCTCATTGACATTCAGTTTAGCTTCACCCAGATCCTGACGTCATTACCATCTTAGTCCAAAATGGACAAAGGGTTGAACTCAAAATATAAGGTGAGAGTTATCACGCTTAGCATCAGGTCAGCATTTGTCTGAATAGGGCATCAAGGAGCAAACACTCCAATGATTGGTATCAGATCTGGAAAGGAAAATGGTTGTGACTGTCGGAGGTCAATCATCTCAGTCCTGCAGCATCACAACATCATGTTCCTTAGGGTAGTATTCTAAGACCAACTATCTTCAGCTGTTTTACTAATAACCTTCCATCATAAAGGCAGAAATGGGGACGTTTGTTGATTGTTGCGCAAAGTTCGTGACTCCTTAGAAACTGAAGCAGTCCATGCCCATACGCAGCAAGACCTTGATAATATCGAGGCTTGAGTTGATAAGTAGCAAGAAATATTTACACAACACAAGGACCAGGCAATGAGCATCTCCAACAATTAAGAATACATCCATCTCTCCTTGACATTCAATGTCGCTGACATTGCTGAATCTCTACTATCAATGCTCTGGAGGTTACTATTGACCATCAGCTGTATAAATGCAGCTACTAGAACAGGTCAGAGGCTAGGAATTCTGGGGCATGTAGCTCACCTCCTGATTCCTCAAAGTCTGTCACCATCTACAAGGTATAAGTCAAGAGTTTGGAGGAAATCTCTTCATTTGCCTGGATGGCTGCAGTTTCAACAACACTGAAGAAACTTGACACCATCCAAGCAAAACAACTCACAAGATTGGCACTCCATTCATTCCCTCCACCGCTGATGCACCTATGATACATCAACTCATTAATGTCCCTTCAATGGCACTTACCAAACCTGTGACCTCTACCAGATGGACAAAGGCAGCAAATACACGGGAATACCACCATCTGCAAGTTCCCTTTCAAGTTGCTCACTATCCTGACTTGGAAATTTATCACCAATCTTCCACTGCTGCTAGGTTAAAATCCTAGAACTCCCTCTTTAACTGCATAGTAAGCGTACCCACACTTCATGGGCTGCAGCAGTTCAAGAAACTGATTCACTATCATGTTCTTAAGGGAAATAAGGTCTGGGTAACAAAAGTGTAAGCCTAGTCAGCAACACTCACTCCGTGAAATAATAAATATTCAACAAGGTGTAACTAACTATTAGTGTCATGATGTGGAGATGCTGGCATTGGACTGGGGTAAACACAGTAAGAAGCCTCACAACACCAGGTTAAAGTCCAACTGGCTTATTTGGTAGCAAAAGTCACTAGCTGGTCAAAACCCAGTGGCTTTTGCTACCAAATAAACCTGTTGGATTTTAACCTGATGTTGTGAGACTTCTCACTGTAACAATAATGTGATAGAGCATGTTCTTACCTGTGCAGTGATTTCTACTTGATTGCAGTCCTGAAGAATGTTCAACAGCGTATCCTTATCAGAAAGGGTGAACCACAGGCACCAACTTCTAGATTTTCACATATTAACCATGCATATGCAGACTTCAAAAGTTGTCCTCAGTTTCTGCGTAGTAATGAGAGTGAATGCAAACAGTTTCACTGCCATTACTACCATATAAGAGCTATAGAACCTTACCACACAAAAGGTGGCTGTTTATCCTGCTATGCTATGGCTTTGTAAGAATTGTCCAACTTAGTCTCATAATTGCTCAAAGTAATTTTCTTCAATATTGTGCGTTAGTCACATAATTTGATTTCCTCCCTGCACTATGCAAATTGAAATTGATTTCCAGCTGGGGATCAGCTTCAGGGGAGATTTCACAAGATTGTAAAGCAAAGTCAAATGCACATGGCCCCAGGCAGGTACTTTAGAAAATCTGCAATTTCCCCTTGTCACAATCTCAAACTGTCTGTGAAAGAGTCCCACATTTTTTCTCTCCACATTGAATTCCATCCAATTTATTGACCCTTTCTGTTGCAAGGAATAACTTGCTCAGTTTTTTCTTTATTGGGGCACAAGAGATGAAGTTGCATTCTTGCAGATGATGCAAAGGTAAATACAAAATGTATTTTTTTACACACAGTTACCTTGGACTATGAGAGCATAAAGAATCACAGAACAAGAGGATGACTGGCGCATCCAGCTGAGTGCTGACAGTGTTATCAGTCTGCATTATTGTGCTTAGGATTCTCCCAACAGAATATTTTACTGTAAAGATGAAAGGAGGAACTTGCATTTATGTAACACTTTTCACAATCCCAGGACATTTCAAAACACTTTACAGCCAACTTTGCAACAATGACTAGACCTTAGAAATAACATAAGAACTGTAGCCATTCATTTGCACATTGCAAACTCCCATAAACAGCAATGGCAGATATTCTGTTTGGTTAGCCATGTTAATTGATGAATGTATGTTGACAGTAAGAAGTCTCACAATACTAGGTTAAAGTTCAACAAGTTTATATAATCTGGTATTGTGTTATATAATCTGGTGTTGTGAGACTTCTTACTGTGTTTATCCCTGTCCAACGCCAGCATCTCTACATCATGTTGACCAAGACACAAGAAAAAACTCTGCTCTCCAACATAATAGTGGCATGAGGTCTATTATGTCCAACTGAGAGGGTAAAGAGAATTTAGACTAATATTGGATCCAAAAGATATTGTAGTGTGTCTGAAAAAGAGTCAGTGGACTTTGTTGATTGAATTTTAAAAGAAAGGCATTTCCCTTTTAGGTACTATAATATATGCAAAGGGTTGATAAGCTCAAAAGCAAGATATGCCTAATGTTGACCATTCTGCTGCAGGAATTATCTAGATGTCAACCCTGGCTTCCATTTGTCAGTGGTAGTTCTCTTGCTTCTCTGTTGCAACATTGAAGTTTCAACTCCCATTCCAGAGACTTAAATACAGAACCAAGGCTGAGCTTTCAAAATAATTCACTGGTTATAGTGTAATTTGTAATGTTCTATGAACACACACAGTGACATACAATTGCAAGTTCTTTCTTAATACAGAAAGACCACATAGAACTGCAATTATTGATAATCGCTCAATTAAGAAAATTCTTTTCAAAATAGTTATTTCCCACAATCACAGTTAATTTTCTATGCCAAGAAAGATGAATAGCAACATTCAGACGGCCAATCCCACAACGGTGAGCCTGTAGGTAGCTTCCGATGTGACTTGGCTCCCTGTAATTCCCAAAAATTCCTGTTCATTCATCATCCTTGTATTTGGTGACTTGCATTGCCACCTAGACTCACAATGCCTTGAAGTTAAAATTCAAATTCTAGTTTTCAAATCTTTCTGTCCTTCCATCATCTCACACCCCACTCCACTATCGCACCACCCCTGAACCCTTCCATCTTAATGGCATTCCCTGACCTCTGCGTTCTTCCAATTATGCTGTCTTGCACATCTATAATTTTATTCACTTTTTCACATTGGCAGCCATGCCTTCAGTTTCCTAAGCCTTAAAACTCTGTAATTTCCTTCCTAAACTAGTCACTACTCCTTAAATTGTATTTAGAAATTACCTTTTTGACTAAGGTCGCAAGAAACTACCAAAGATTGTGAATGAAGCCCAGTCCATCATGCAAACCAGTCTCATGTCCATTAACTCTGTCTACATTTCCCGCTGCCTCAGAAAAGCAGCCAACCTAATCAAAAGTCTGACTGCAGCAGGGAAGAAGCTGTTCTTGAGTCAGTTTGTAGCTGTTCTCAAACTTTTTTCCCGACGGAAGGAGGTGGAAGAGAGTATGTCCAGGGTGCGTGGAGTCCTTGATTATGCTAGCTGCTTTTTTGATGCAGTGGGAAGTGTAAACAATATCAATGGATGGGAGGCTGGTTTGCATGACGGATTGGGCTTCATTCATGAGCCTTTGTAGTTTCTTGCGGTCTTAGACAGAGCAGGAACCATACCAAGCTGTGATGCAACTAGAAAGAATGCCTTCTATGGTACATCCGTAGAAGTTGGTGAGAATTGTAGCAGACGCACCAAATTTCCTTAGCCTCCTGAAAAAATAGAGGCATTGGTGGGCTATTTTAACTATTGCATCAATGTGGAGGGGCAGAACAGGTTGTTGGTAATCTGGACACTTAAAAATATGAAGCTCTTGATCATTTCCAGTTTGTCATATTAAGTTGACCTTTCTCTACACCCTAGCTATGACTGTAACACTGCAGTCTGCACACTCTCTACGTAAGGTATGCTTTGTCTGCATAGAGCACAAGAAACAATATTTTTCACTGTGTACCAATACACATGGAATAATAAATCAAATCAAGATTCTGGTCACCTGCCCTAATGTCTCTTTATATGTCTCAGTATCAAATCTTGTTTAATAGTGTCATTGTGAAGTGCTCTGAGTACCCTGTATGTTTTTAAATAAAAGATATAGAAGTATGCACATTGCTATTTCTAAAAATTTCAAAGACCTATAATGGCTGAATCAATCTATGACTTTGAACCAAAGAAGTTGCCTGACAGTAGCAAGAACACCCGTCGCAGTGTTGTAACATTGTTCAAGGATCAAAAAATGAAATTCTTCAATCACCAGAAAGAATTGGGATATCTAGCAATTTGAAAGACACCAACCTCAAATACAACAAGGAAATAAAAGTTGCACAACATGCCAATTTAATCTAGGTGTTAATAGAGTTCTGAATGCCACCACAGCATGCAAATATGCTAACACTGCTGGTATGAACAGATCCACTGTTTATCACCCACTATCTGAAGTGATACTTTTCAACAGACAGAACTGGGACTCTGTCTGCAAATTCCATTACAAGTGTTCAGCCAGATCACTGTACTAAGGTGCACATTGTGAACTTGTGGATAAGAGCCAAAAGATCACAGGAAAAACGTCTGGGGGGAAATCGCCAACTGAGTGTCTTCTAGCTGATGGGAGATGAGAAACCACTTTGCTTCTTGCAGTCGGTTGGTGAAACTTTGCATAAATTGCATATGTATAATATTTAGAAAGGTAAAGATATTGAAGATGTGCAGATTAGATGGTTCGGCCATGCTAAATTGACCCTTAGTGGTTAGTGGGTTAGGTAAATTGGTCATTCTCCTAAATTTCAATGTGTGTAGGCCTAATCTGTTCAGCCTTTCCTCATAAGATAAGCCCCTCATTTTAGGAATGAGCCAAGTGCACTTTCTCCAAATTGCTTCTTACAAAATATTTTTTCAAATAAAGAGTCTAAAATTGTTCCAAATGTGGTTTTGCCAAGACCTCTGTGCACCTGCAGTTAAAATTCCCAACTTTTATATCCCATTTCCTGTGCAGTAAATGCAACAAATTCTCTGGGCAGCACAGTGACACAGTGGTTAGCACTGTTACCTTTCCACACCAGGGACTTGGGTTTAACTTGTAACAGTCCCTGTGTGTGGTAACCAGGGGATTTTCACAGTAACTTCATTACGTATGTCTACTTGTAACACTAATAAATAAACTTTAAGATGTCCACCTTTCACTTGCCTTCATAATCACTTGCTGTACCTGCATGCTAACATTTTGTAATTCATGTACCAGAGCACCCACATCTCTCTGAACTACTGAGTTCTGCATTCCCATCCCATTTAAGTAGTAAACTGCTTTTCTACTCTTCCTTCCAGACTGGAAGAGTTCACATTGTTGTATGGTCCATCTGCCAATTCTCATTTACCCATTTAACCTGTTTATATGTCTTTTCAGAGTCTGTACCTTCACTTGACAAGTTACTTTCCCACCCACATGGGCATCATCAGCCTAATAAGAAAATAAAGGTGAGATACCAAACGACATCAGGTGATAATAGGACAAGTGGCCAAAAGCTTGGTCAAAGAGGTGACTTTGAGCATCTTAAAGGGGGAAAGGAAGATGGAGAGTTGGTTCAGTTAAAGCAGGAAATTCCAAAGCTCCTTGGTAGCTGCTGCCAGTTGGGGAGCGATTCCACTTAGAGGTGCTCAAGAGGCCTGGATTAGATTAGCACAGATACTTTGCAGAGTGGTGGACTAGAAGAGATCACAAAGAGATAGGAAGGGCCAAGCTCAATGAAGGACTTGGAAATGAGCTTAAGAATTTTAAAATCAAGGTGCTCCTTAACTCAAAGACAATGCAACACGCTGAGTAAACCTGACTTGACGTGAGCAAGGACACGAAAAGCAGCATTTTGGATGGCGTCATCTTTGCAGAGGGAAGAATGTGGAAGACCAGCCAGGAGTGTTTTGTATTAGTCAGGTTGAGGGTTTTAGCAGCAGATGAGTTGAAGTGGAGTGTGGGGAGAGGAGATCAGGCATCGAGGTGGAACAAAATGGTCATAATGATAGTGTGGATGGTGATTGGAAGTGCATCTTAGGAACCAATGTGACACCAAGCCTGGCCTAGCATCAGGCAGTTGCTGTGAAGAGGGATGGAGTTAGCAGCTAAGTAATGTAGTTTCTAGTGGGGTGCTACCAACATACTAAGTGAGTATATTCAGGATAGATTGAGTCACTGAAAGTTGGACATCCATGTTGGCACTGCCCTTAACAGGGTTCCCCTTGGTTCATAAAAACTGCACCTCAACATACCAGCAGCAGCATACAAAGTAAAGTTGCTAACCTGATGAAGCATGCTAAACAGCAGAAGCAGTGTGCAATAAAGACCTAAGTTCCAGAATGAGATGCAGCCGAAACCACACTGTTCCAAGCTACAACACTGGCAATTATCCGAGAATGTAGAAAAATGCCTTTCTGATCTGATTTCATTTATTATTGTCACATGCATTGGTATACAGTGAAAAGTATTGGTTAGTGCGTATTATGCAGGCAAAACATACCATTCATAGAGTATACAGGAAAAGGAGAGGGTGCAGAATATAATGTTACAGTTATAGCTCGAGAAAGATAAAAGATTGAAGTACAGCATTGTTGGAGAGTTTATAAGGGTTAGCATAGAGTTTTAAAAGCGTAGAACAAGAGCAAAAGATAGAATTCGAAGCTATATTGTGGACAGCTGACAAGAATTCACCTCACTCTGATGACATCTTGGCCTAGATTTTATGATATTCCTTGGGCAAGGCTGGTAAAATCCCACTCAAGGCTAACAGAAATTTTGTTCTGCCAGTCTCGCCCATCTCAATTCTGGGGCGGAAGTGGCAGTAAAGTTCCAGCTCTTGTCTTGGAGAGCAGACTTTAGTTGACCTTCCCTTTACTGACCTTTAACAATAGCATAAATCCTATCACATTTCTACATCCACAGATGCTGCCTAGTCTGCTAAGTTTTTCCAACACTTTCTGTTTTACCAATAGAAAATTGCCAAGATATATCCTGTGCACAAAAAAGGACAAACATAATCCAGCCAATAACTCTTCCATCACTTTATTTTTCATTATCAATATGTGAAGGGAAGAGTCGTCAACAGTACAATCAAGCAGCAGTGACTCAGCAATAACCTTCCCACTGATACTTAGCTTGCGCTCTGCCAGAGACACTCTGTTCCAGACTTCATTACAGTCTTATTCCAGACATAAAATCATAGAATCCCTATAGTGCAAAAGGAGGCCATTCGGTCAATACCAAACACAGTCCCACCCAGGCCCTATCCCCATAACCCCACACAATAACCCCAGCTAGTCCCCCTGATACTAATTTAGCATGGCCAATCAACCTAACCCGCACATGTTTGGACTGTGGGAGGAAACTGGAGTCCCCAGAGAAAACCTATGCAGACAAGGGTAGAATGTACAAATTGAGCATAGACAGTGACCTAAGTGATCGAACTTAGGTCCCTGGAGCTGTGAGGCAGCAGTGCTAACCACTGTGCCACTGTGTCACCCATGGGTGAAAGAGCTGAACTCTAGGGGTGAGATAAGAGTGACTGCGCTCAACATCAAGTCAGCATTTGTTTAAGGAGCCCGAGTAAAGTTGAGCTCAATAAGGATTGGGGGAAATCCTCCACTGGTTGAAGTCATAAAGGAAGATGTTTTTGATTGCTGAAGGTGTATCATCTAAGCCTCAGGACATCACTGCATGAGCTCCTCAGGGTAGTTCTTTCAACGGCTTCATCAATGATCTTGTTCCAACATAATATCCACTGATGATTGCACAGTGTTGAAAACCATTTGAAATTCTTCGTGCAGCAAGAGTTAGACAAAATCATGCTTGGGCAGATAAATGGTATGCAGCATTTCATAGAACCATAGAAACCCTACAATGCAGAAAGAGGCCATTTGGCCCATCAAGACTGTACCTACACAATCCCATCCAGGTCCTATACCCATTTCCCAATATATTTACCTGTTAATCCCTTTAACCTACGCATCTCAGCACACTAAGGGGCAATTTTAGCATGGCCAATCAACCTAACAGACTCATCGTTGGACTATGGGAGAAAACTGGAGCACCCGGAGGAAACCCATGCAAACATGAGGAGAATGCGTAAACTTCACACACTCCCAAGCCAGGAACTATAAAGCAGCAGTGCTAACCACTGTGCTATTTTGCTGCCCCTTTGAATCATACAAGTGCCAACCAATGACCATCCCCAACAAGAGAGAATCTAACTGTCTTCTCTTCGCACACAATGGCATTACCATTACTAAATCTCCCATAATTGACATCCTGAGAATTCCTACTAACCAGAAGGTGAACTAAATCAGCCATATTATTACTGTGGCTGCAAGAGCAGGTCAGAGGCTGCAAAGTCTGTGGTAGCTCACCACAACAGATGGCACAAAGTGCTGCCTCACAGCAACAGGGACCCAGGTTCGATTCCTGGCTTGGTTCACTGTCTGTTTGAAATCTGTACATTCTCCCTGTATATGCGTGGGTTTCCTCCAGGTGCTCCAGTTTCCTCCTACAGTCCAAAAGCTGTGCTGGTTAAGTGTATTGGCCATGCTAAATTCTCCCTCAGTATACCCAAACAGCAGACGGAGTAAGGGGATTTTCACAATAACTTCTTTACAGTATTAATGTAAGCTTACGTATAATACCAGTAAATAAACTTAAACAAGCCCTGTTCACCATCTGACAAGAACATGTTGAAATACCCTCCAGTTACCTGGATCAGTTTCTAATCCAAAAACATTCAAGAAACTCAACATCATCTCAAGCAAAGCAGTTCATTTCATACCATCCTCTCTAGAACCATAAATATTTGTTCTTCCAGCAGCAATGCTCAGTGGGAGCAGTGTATACAAGATGGACTGCAACAAATCATTAAGACTTCGACAACAGAATCTTGCAAACCTATAACTTCGACCATCTGAGAGAACAATCACAATTGAAGCATGATAAACTTTTGGCTTTTAAAATAGAAAGGTGGCATGGACAAGTTGGGCCGAAGGGCCTGTTTCCACGCTGCAAACCTCTATGACTCTATGACCACCATCTGCAAGTTCCTCTCCAAGGCACACACCATCCTGACTTGGAAATGCATCACCGTTCCTTCAGCATCACTAGGTCAAAATTCTGCAATTTCCTTGTGAACAGCACCAGGGGTGTAACTTCACAATGTGGACCGCCTGTGGTTCAAATGCCAGCATCCTAGACAATTCAATTAAAAATTCAAGTCACAAGGAAAGTTTGTGTTAACACTGTAATTAAGTTACTGTGAAATTCCCCATTCACAACACTCGGGCGCCTGTTCAGGTCAATGCACCTAACCAGCCCATCTTTTAGACTATGGGAGGGAACCGGAGCACCGGAGGAAATCCATGCGAATACAGGGAGAATGTGCAAATTTCACATAGAAGTGACCTAAACCAGGAATCAAACCTGGGTCCCTGGTGCTGTGAGGGAGTGGTGCTACTGTGCCAGTTTAGGATGGACAATAATCACATTCCATGAATAAATCAAAAACAACATTGCCTTTGGGCTTCCCACATCTAAATAAATGTAATTTTTATTTGCTCCTGTTTATCAATATAATTATTTTAACTCATATCAACGTAAGGCAAATCAGTCCAGAATTGCATTTTTAAAAATGACTACATATTCATTTTTTTGTAATATACCACATCTCCTCACTCTGAGAAAATTATTAACACCGCACAAACCGGGCAGCATGGTAGTACAATGGTTAGCACTGCTACTTCATAGCACCATAGACCTGGGTTCAATTCCCGGCACTGTCTGTGTGGACATTCTCCCTATGTCAGCGTGCATTTCCTCTGGGTGCTCTGGTTTTCTCCCACAGCCTGAAAGATGTGCTGATTAGAGTGCTTTAATCTGAACAGGTGCCAGAATGTGGCGACTCAGGGAATTTCACAGTAACTTCATTGCAGTGTTAATGTAAACCTTACTTGTGACAAATAAATAAATAAACTTATATCGCTTGTCCCTCAGTACTCAGATATCAACACCAGTCACTTCTGTAAGTGTGTTCTGAGCCATGACCTCTGAACCGGAGTCATTAATGCAACTCTGTCCAATATTAGGGACTCGTGTTGCTCATTCATTGTTGGGGGGGTGGGGGGAATTTGTCAGAAGCTCTCACTGAAGAACATAATCCCCTTCCCTATCACTGGCAAAATGTTGAAATCATTATCACTGTGGGGAAGAATCAAAAGGAAGTCAAGAACTTATCCAGAGTGAGGGAGGAGATAATTGAAAGATAATTTCTCTGAGCTGCTCTTAGCAACATCCTAGCAACCATTTTCTGACTCCAAGCAGCATTGCCAAGGACGTGTGAGGTAGCCTTGTTTTCACCTGTTGATAATCAGCGCAATTTTTGGAGGAAGATGAAGAGAAAAATCAAACTCTTCATAACACTGTTGTTATTATTTTTAAAAATATAATGATTTTCCTGTGCCACATGAGCACTATGGAAATCATCCTGCCAAGTCTTAATTAAGTTGATAATTGCCTGGGTAGATTTAAAACCTGTGAATTTGGAAAATGCTGCAAAAAGGCAACAAATCCCATAACATCCTGAATTTTAAATGGAGGTACCTCCATTAAAGTACCTCCAAGTTTATTGTCAGTAAATCACAATAAACTTGGAGGACTTGAAAAAGAACAACTCATCTCTCAGGCACCATATGAAAGACTCCTGGGGCAAAGGTTGTGGCCAGGCTCATGTATCCAGATAATGCCAGTAAGAAGTCTGACAACACCAGGTTTAAATCCAAACTTGTCAGGTGAAGACCAGAGGGTCGAAAGCTTGTAAGTTTACCTGACAAAGACCAGAGGTCAAAAGCTTGTGAGCTTACTATCAAATAAATCGGTTGGATTTAAACCTGGTGTTGTCAGACTTCTTACTGTGTTTACCCCAGTCCAACGCCAACATCTCTACATCCAGATAATGCCAGGCAGTGGTTATGCCTGTTCCTTCCAGGGTCAACCTTGAAAACAAATGAGACATAAATGCAATCATGCAACAATGTACAGGGAAGGAATTCAAAAAACAACACTTCCTACTCACGTGAGATTCAATATCTAGCAGTGTCTTCCCTAATCACCCTTTTCTCCATTCATCATCAAATGTCCACACATTTGTATCTCAGTGGGCAATGGTCAGCGATGAAAGGTCTGGCTGTTTTTCTCCTTATTTCTGACATAAATTCTAGTTCTCACACCAGCTCCTCAGCTGAAATCTAGAATCTTCATTGTCTATGTGTTTCACTTATGTACTGAGCTGTCGGAGGAGGTAATCAAGAAACTCAATCTCATTGGCTTGCTGTCATCTCTGTTTGGAATTAGATTGACAACAAAATTGCAGTTTAGACTGATTCCCATTGAAAGGATTTAACACCTGCTGCTTCCTTTGGCTTTCCTTTGGCTTTTGCTTTCGGTCATCTTTTCAATTAGAAAAATAGAAACATAGAAATGGCACAGTGGACACCACTTGGCCCAGTCTCTCTGCACCTGTTAAAAAACAGCTTTTCAAAAAAAAATTTTTATATTATGTGGGTATCACTGGCTCAGCCAACGTTTAGTGCCCACCCCTAATTTCTTCATAGAATTCCTTTGGTGTTGAAGGAGGCCATTTGGCCCATCAAGCCTGCACCAACAACAAAACCCTATCCCTGTAAGCTCATGTATTAATCTTGCTAATCCCCGTGACACTAAGGGGCAATTTTTGCATCATTCAAGGATTCAAGGAATGTGGCAATCCAGTGGGAAAGCTGAGTCAAAGCCCAAGATCAGGAATGATCGTATTGAATAGACATTCGATGAGCCGAATGGTCTACTTTGATCCTATTTCTTCTATTTGTGTACACGAATTCCTCAAGTTTCTTCATTGCTGTTCCAATTATACCGCATAGATTAGATTTTAGCGTGTGACAAAATAAGTTGCTTTCTTTGCCACTGAGGAACAACCAAAATACAATATAATTGAGGTGTATAAAATTATAAGGGATCTAGATAGAGTGAATGGGAAGGACCTACCTCTCTTAGGAGATAACCAAGGGGACATAGATTTAGAGTAAATTGGTAGAAGGAATAGAGGGGAGCCGAGAATAAATTATTTCATCCAGAGGATTGGGACTGAGTTTGGATCTTACCACCTGAAAGGATGATAGAGGCAGAGACACTTATCACATTTAAAATGCACCCCAACATGTCGTAGATCATTGAAACCCTACAGTGTAGAAGAAGACCATTCGGCCATTGAGCCTGCACTGGATCTCCGAAGAGCATCACCCTCAGGCCCTACTCCTGTAACCCATGTATTTACCCTTCTAATCCCCTAACCCCTACCAACTATACATCTTGGGACACCCAGGGGCAATTTAGCATTGCTAATCCATCTAACTTGCACATCCTTGGAGTATGGAGGAAACCGGAGCACCCAGAAGAAATCCGCGGAGATGCTGGGGGAATGTGCAAACTTGCAGAGACAGTCACCCAAGGCCAGAATTGAACCTGTGTCTCTGACACAAGTAAACATGAATTAGCAGCAAGAGTAGACCATTCAGCCTTTCAATCCTACTCTTTTGGTATCATTTGGTAAGAACATGGAGACCTGACTGTGACCAGTAACTTCACTTTCTTGTTTGACCCTCAACCTATGAAGCTGAGAACCAAGGGTGGGATTAGAATGTATGGTGTTTACGTACTTGACATGGGTATGATGAGTCAAATGGTCTCCTTCCTGGCTGTGTACAATGGCATAGGTCAAGGTTCAAGAAGAATTTATCCATGAGCATCAATGCAATGGAATGGAACCACTAGGCTTCTCATTCAGTGAAAGCCCAGTGGCCGCTGCCAGAGCGAAGGATGGTGCTGCTCAGTTGTTCAACCAAGAAATGCAAGTAGCACTTGTGTTAACACAAGACCCTTGAGAATAATGTAATAGAATCATAGAATTCCTCTAGGGCAGAAGAAGGCTTGCACCAACAACTATCTCAGGCCTTATCTCCGTAACACCATGTAGTTACCTTTCATCCCTATGGGGAAAATTACATGGCCAACCCACATAATCTGCACATTTTTCAACTGTGAGAGGAAACCAGAGGACACAGAGGAAACCCATGCAGTCACAGAGAGAATGTGCAAACTCCACACAAACAATCAGCCAAAGCTGGAATTGAACACCTAGCACTGTGAGGCTAAGCACAGTACCCCTGTACAATGCTTTTTTCTATGCTGTCGGGAATATGGTGGTATTCTGTAAAGAAGTCTGTGGCTGGAATTCTCCAGCCAATCACACTGGCGGGATTCTCCAGTCTCGCCGGCAGCACACCCCGGCCTGTAGGTTTCTTAGCACTGTGGAGTGATGTCAACGGGAATTCACAGAGAATCCCTGCATAGCAAACAATGTGCCATTTCTCGCTGGCAAGAAACAGTAGGAGGCTGAAGAATCTTGCCCAGTGTATGTAAATGTCTGTGATTAATTAACCTGGGGAAGATTAATAGAGAAAACATGTTAGTAGAGCTGAAAGATAAAAAGGTGCCAGGTACTTGTACTTGTAATGAGAGGTTATGGTGAGGTTAGACTTATAAGTAAATAAACTGGGTTTAAATATTTGCATTAGGAGATAGATATAGACTTGCCTTCTCAACTCTTACATTTCAAAGGGGAAATTGGAAGTGACAATGGTCTTTTACAATTTATGACAGTTTCTATGCAAAGAGGAGAATATTATTAAATGTTATGCATCCAAAAATAAGGGCAATAGGAAACAAGGAAGTGTTTAATATTTTGGAAATACTGGCCAAAATTTTACCACCAACCTTTCCCCCTCTCCGCCCTCTGAATTGGAGTGGATGAAGAGCAAACAATGGAAAGGTCCATTGATCTCGGGTGGGATTTTACGGTTTCGCGGTGAGAGCGGCTGTAAAATTCCATCCATTATTTTCAAAGAATCGCTTGCAGATAATGGAATCAGAAATGAAAGAGAAAAGTTCATTTAAGAAAAGATATTGAGCTAAGCTCAAGTCCCTGTGTGACAGGTGTCAAGACCAATACTGTGCTGGGAGAAGGTATGGAAGTTTTCCAGTTTTCAGTCTAGAAAAGTCTTTCTTTCCCAAATGCATTTTGTTTCTGAACATTTCTTGGATTTTCCCATCAGAATCAAGAGTTTGAGGAGTCACATGATATACTTTTATCAAAGTGATGGCAGTTCTTGCCTTGGCTAATATTACTTGAATTTTATTGTAAAAATTTATAAGGGAGTTATGGCTTTGAAATTTTTTTTGTGCATTCTGACCAAGTATGTTTTTTTGCAGGGAATAGTTTATAAGGCAGTTTTAATTGTGTAACTTTAATCTTATGCATTGAAATGCTTTCTTCTTGTTAATAATTTTTTAGTTTTTAAAATCCTAAAGGTGTTACTAGAGTTCTATGCTTCTAGGATCAGTGGCTTTTCCTCATTTATTTTTTCAAAATACACAAAAAAAAAGTTATGACCAGTAAGACAAGTTTCCCTCTGGATTTGACTCACTCATAACATGTTATAGTCGTAACACTGGGGTCAGAGTGCAATGAATTGTGGTGTCGCTGACACCTTAATCATTAATAATTTATCAGGATCAAGTAGATTTTGCTAGCTTGTTAGAAACTAAACAAAAGCAAAGGTGAGAAAAGAATAAATGCCCAAAATGGCAAGAAAGTACAGCTTTACTGAAGAACTTTGCAAAACTTTGTAAGAAAATCACTATTTTCAGCCCATGAGCAGGAACAAGGTTTGGTTTCATGAAGTCAAATAACTGTGGCAGGACTCAAACCTGCAGCCCTCTAATAAGACCATGATTTATCCCAAAGTCAAATACTTTATCTTTAGGCCACATAACCACTTTCAAATCATCTAATGGATAAAGAACCTGATTTCACGCTTTGCCAATAACATCTGTACCACATGCATGCTGGCAATTTTTCACTTCGGGGGATGCTATGAAATGACGTTTGGAGGGATTAGCAGAGTAAATATGTCGGGTTACTGGGATAGGCTGCAATAGTTGTCGGTGCAGGCCCGATGGGCCAAATGGCCTCCTTCTGTACTGCAGGGATTATATCACCACACCTCAGGTGAGGGCCAAGGTTGAGAAGAAGGTTCTTCATGAATAGGGGATTTTCACAGTAAATATAAATGAGAGTGATAAATAAACATTACTTTTAAAAAAAACTTTAATAACCTCAGCTGGTATGGCAATTGAACCTGTGTAGTTGACATGTCTCCAGCTATCCATCCAATTAGATTAAACCGACTCCCCGAGATACAGGGTTAAATCAGTAATACTTGTTCTTCTGTTAGTTAAAGTTTTCCTCTAAAATGTGAGATCATCATCATTTCAGTCAGTAACTAGAATTCAAATTTCAAGCAATTCATACCATGCATTGAATCAGGTGCCTTTGTCACCCTGCAGTGAACTCTGAAAAATGAATGTGGGAAGTTACAGCATGTGAATGATTCCAGAATTAAAAACGTAAACAAAATCATGATAGTTTCATGACTATGTTGTTATCTTTTGAATGTGACGTCTTTTACAATGCCAACTGTATCAAAATTGTCTTCCTGGAGTGTCTTGTGGTGTTTGGAGAGGGAAGAAAGTAATCACACAACTTTATCACAATAATGTCATGTTTTAAGATAACTGGTAATAGAAAGAGAAGCAACATGTGGATTTTTTTTAATGCAGCCTAGTGGAGGCAGCAAGGTGATACATTACTTAACATTGCTGCCTCACAGTGCCAAGGACCTGGGTTTGATTCCCAGCTTGGGTCACTGTTGTGCAGAGTCTGCACATTCCTCCTGTATCCACGTGGGTTTCCTCTGCACATTCTGATTTTCTCCCACATTCTGAAAGACATACTGGTTTGGTGCATTGACCCAAATAGGCGCAGAGTGTGGCGACTAGCAAAATTTCACAGTAACTTCATTGCAGTATTAATATAAGTCTTATTTGTGACTAATAAATGAACTTTAACAGTTGTTATGAACTGGGATGTGCTGCCCAGAAGGGCGGTGGGTGGGTGGTGGAAGTGATTCAATAATAACATGCAAAGAGGAAGCATAAGTTGTTGCGGTCATTTAAAATTTAGCATTAACTTCCATTTACCAAGATGAGGGCAAGACAAAAAGCTTCAGCAACAATGAAGGAGATAGTCATCGACTTCAGGAAGCGTAGTGGAGAACATGCTCCTGTCTACATCAACGTGGAAGAAATGGAAATATCGAGAGCTTCACATTTCTGGACGTCTAGATCACCAACAATGTGTCGTAGTCCCTCCACACCAATGCTACAGTTAAGAAAGTCCACTAACACTTCTACTTTCTCAGGAGACTGAGGAAATTTGTCTATAATCTCACCAACTTTTACAGATGCACCATAAAAATCATCTTTTTCTGCTTGATTCACAGTTTGCTATGGCTCCTGCTCTACCCAAGACCACAGGAAACTATAAAGAGTTGTGAACGAAGCCTAGTCCATCACACAAACCAGTCTCCCATCCATTGACTCTGTCTACATTTCCCGTTGCATCAGAAAGTAGCCAGCAGAAACAAGTACCTCATGTACCCCGGAGATTACTCTCTTCCACCTTCTTCCACCAGGAAAAAGATGCAAAACTCTGTGGTCACCTTCTAATCGACTTGAAAACAGCTTTTTCCCCACTGCCATCAGACTTTTGAATAGATCTACTTCATATTAAGAAGTCTCACAAGACCAGGTTAAAGTCCAACAAGGAATCACCAGCTTTCAGAGCACTGCCCTTTCATCAGGTGAGTGGAGAGGTAGATTTCACAAACATTGCCATGTAAGTGAATTGGCCAGGCTAAATCACCCCTCATGTATAGACTAGGAGTATTAGCAGGGTAAATACGTGGGGTTACAGGGATAGGCTCTGGGTAAAATGTTCTGTCGGAGAATAAATCAAGCTCGGTGGGCCAAATGACCTCCTTGTGTAGGGATTCTTTGATTCCAAGAAAAATGAAATCTCTGTTGCTGTGCAGACACATAGATTTGGGCCTGCGTCTGCGGGAGTTTGCGCGTTCTCCCCGTGGTTGCGTGGGTTTTCTCCGGGTGCTCCGGTTTCCTCCCACATCCCAAAAATGTGCTCTTAGGCTGACAATTTGGGTAACAAATTGTCCCTATATTGGTCCCTATATGGGAATCTTCCACAATAGGCATAGCCTAAAGTCATGGATATGACATTAAGACGTTAGGACGGCGGCGTGGGCTCGTTGGGCCGAAGGGCCTGTTTCCCGTGCTGTGTTGCTCTTTGTTCTTTTGAAAGGCTACAAGGGGAAAGGCAGGAAGGAGGTGGATTGGTGCAGAGCCAGCATGAACCCACCTTTTGTGTTGTAACCACTCTCTGATTCTATGTCCTAAAACCCACCCAATCAGGGGCAATAAGTCACAATTGACCCAACAGCAATTGCCTCCCAAAAAAAGCTGAGAGAGAAAACACTTGGACCCCATCCCCCCAAAACTAAAATTAGGGACGATTTCCACATGTTTTCCCAAGAAGCCACTTTTAAGGAGAAGTCAGACACTTTCTGTGAAGTTGAATCATCAGACAGTATTGTTGCATTCCCGTGGGCGAGTCTCCACCCACACCGTTTCCTCATTTCCCAGAACATCCCGAGAGGAAACGAAAGAGGACAAGTGGCAGCTCCAGGAGATCTGGCTCGGACCCTTCACTGGAACCAGAGAGAGAGAGGGAGGGAGAGGGTATAAGAACAGGAGGAAGCTCGGAGGCGCTCAGTGTTGGACCTGACTGTCACTGCGATGGGAGAGAGAGAGGGGAAGCTGGATGCTAAGTCTGGATATTTGGACCTGCTACTGGTGAGTGAATCCTCATCTCAAAACTTGCAGGAAACTTCTGCCTAATCTCTAACCACACGCACCACTGACAGCTGCCCAGCATTGCCTGTTGTGAGTGAGCTCCGTTTATTCTTTTTCTCGCTCTAAAGCTATTTATAAGCTTTGCGCCCTGCGTTCGAGACTTTCTCTCCCCCACGCCCTCCTATTTTGCAGTGAGCCAATTTTCTTCATCATAAAGCTTTCAAAGAAATGGTGGGTTTGGCAGAAATTGTACTCTCACATGCGTTTTTTTTTAAAAAAATAGATTTTTATACCCTAACCAAGTCAGATTTTTTTAAACATGGAAATTGGTCAGAAAATACAGCAGGGAACAAATTGAATTTAGAGAGGTAAAATTCAAATTTGCATCCTTCAAGTGAAATACAACACCCTACTTGGCGTTTTGCAGGGTAACACAGTGGTTAGCACTGCTGCCTCACAGCACTAGGGATCTGCGTTTAAATTCTGGCTTGGGTCACTGTCTAGGCGGAGTCTGCACATTCTCCCCATGTCTAAGTGGGTTTCCCCCGGGTGCTCTGGTTTCTTCTATCAATCTGAAAGACATGCGGGTTAGGTGCATTGCTAAATTCTCCCGAAGTGTACCCGAACAGGTGCCAGAGTGTGGCGACTAGGGGATTTTTCACAGTAACTTCATTGCAGTGTTAACGTAAGCCGACTTGTGACATGAATAAATTTTTGAACAATAGAGGAAAGGGAGAACTAGTGCCAGAGCTGGAAATAGAGTTAAGATAAGTGACTGGTAGGTGGTGAGGGATTGATGATGGGTACAGACTGGGGAGACAGATGCAGACCCACACTCACAGCAAACATTTGGAGTGTATACCAGCCACATGTGTGTAAGCTTAATGGGCTTAACTTCAGTAAAAGAAATAAACTGTTTTATGTTTCAAAGAGAAAATGTGATTTGGGTGTATTTTATGACAATTTTTTAGTCCGATTTATAACGAAAGTTCAGTGAACAAACAAAAAAACTTACGTTTATATAGCACTCAGCCCAATCCCTCCCAAGCACCTTGCAACCAATGACACAATTTTTGAAGTGCAGTCACTGTTGTAGGAATCTACAGCAGCCGATTTGTGCACAGCAAGCTCCCAGAAACTGCAACCAGATAATCTGTTTCTTTTTTATGATGTTGATGGAATAAAGAGCAAGGGAGTTACCTCCAGTGTCCTGGCCAATATTTATCCTGGCTAGGGATCACTTTCCTGCTTTTCTTCAATGGCATGGTGGATAACCTTGTTGCCATACAGCCCCAGGGACTTGGGCTAATTTCTAGCCTTGGGTGACTGTGTGGAGTTTGCATGTTCTCCCCATGTCTGCGTGGGTTTCCTCTGGGTACTCCAATTTTCTCCCACAGTCCAAAGATGTGCAGGTTAGGTACATTGGCCATGCTAAATTTTCCCTCAGTGTACCGGAACAGGTGCTGAAGTGTGGTGACTAGGGGATTTTTATAGTAACTTCATTGCCGTGTTAATGTAAGCCTACTTGAGACTAATAAATATACTTTACTTTAAAGGAAGTCTGCAGTCCATAGTGCTTAGTATTGTCCCACTGTGCTGTTAGAGAGAGTTCCAGGGTTTTAACCTAGTGATGAGGAATGAATAGCATTACAGTTCCAAGTCAGGTTGGTAAGTGGTGTGGAGGAGTTTATCCATGCACTTGCTGCTTTTGTCCTCCAAGGTGGTCATTGGTTTGGAAAGTGTTTTGAAGGACCCAAGGTGATTTGCTGCAGTCTGTTTGGTAGATGATAAACTCGGAAGCCATGGTGCGCTGGTGATGGAGGAGGTGAATGTTGATTGAGATGAATGGTTTTTAAAGTTTATTTATTTATCAGTCACAAGGCTTACATTAACATTGCAATCAAGTTACTGTGAAATTCCCCTAGTTGCCACAATATAGTGCCTGTTTTAATCAGCACGTCTTTCAGACCATGGGAAGAAACCAGAGCACCTGGAGGAAAACCACACAGACACAGGGTGAATGTACAAACTCCACACAGACAATGACTTAAACAGGGAATCAAACTCGGGTTCCTGTGAGGCAACAATACTAACCATTGTGCCTCTAATGAGGGTGCTAATCTTGTGGGCTGCTTTATCCTTGAACAGCAACTAAACTAATGTGGGGGAAAAACATCAAGGATCTGATTGCAAATGGATGGAAAATGTAGAATATTGCTGGACACTGGCATCACTCTGTGAACCCACCAGGGAGTGAGCCTACAATGAGCCTGAACTAGACTTCAATGTGAATGAAAATTAACGATTCATCATAGGTCATAGCTTCCACAAAAACAAGGATGTGATGTACTTCCTTCCCTCCCCCAGTCCAGAGTTCCTAATTAATTGTCTGAGTAATGATGAGTGTGCTTTCAGTGAATGAGTGTATATCCAGGCGATTATTGAACACACAGGTGTTGCTATGAGACACTGTTATATCTGATGGTGTTACCAGCCCTGGTTGGGCACAATTCTGAAGACTTTAATCCCATGTTTTCCATCTTCCCATTCCCAGCTGCTCCACCCAATAAAACAGCCTCTCTTCAATATCCAATATTTTTCTGGCTAACAATGATTGAAAGTGTTTAGTTAAATTGTAAATACGTCCAAAGATGTGAGGGTTAGGCTGATTGGCCATGCTAAATTGACTCTTAGTGCCAGGGGGATTAGCAGAGTTACAGGAATAGGGCCTGGGTAGGATTGTGGTCAGTAGAGACTCAATGACCCGAATGGCCTCCTTCTGTATAGCAGAGATTCTAAACAATATTCTCTTAGGCTCTCCTGTGAGCTTTCTCCCCAGGTGCTTGTGAATGTCCGGGAGATGGATTTTCAATTCCTGGGAGAATGTAGGGCAATCCTGGTGGCTTGGTAACCCCTCTGCCGGGTTCTTACATTCCTCCACCACCACAACCTCCCCCCGCTCCCCACCCCCCAGGAAGAAGCAAATCCCTGACCTTTTGACTGACATTCAAGCAAGTAAACAGAGGTTAAACATGAGCATTGTTGGGTAAGGTTGTTCATTGTGTAACAGCAAATAGAATTTCAGCTGTAATATTCCCTGGTCATAGATCATTAAACCCTACAATGCAGAATAGGTTATTCAGCCCATCGAGTCTGCACCGATTCTCCAACAGAGAGTCTTACCCAGTCAAACCCCACTTCCCCTTGCCCTTTCCCATACAGTTATTATGGTTAAACCACCTAACTGATACATCTTTGGACACTGAGGGGCAATTTAGCATGGCCAATCCACCTAACTTGCACATCTTTGGACTGTGGGAGGAAACCCCGTGGGAGCAGACATGGCGAGAACGTGCAAACTCCACACAGTAACCCAACACCAGAATCAAACCCGGATCCTTGGCTCTGTGAAGCAGCAGTGCTAACCACTGTGCCACCGTGCCAAGCCTCAGTGTTGAAAGAAAGAAAAGTAGATCTTGCATCAATATGGTGCCTCTCAAGCATTTTGGTCCGAAAAATGGAAAGGCGACTTACTAGCTAAATGGGGAGAGACTTCAAGGTGCTCCAGTGCAGAGAGATCTGGGTGTCCTCATTCATGAGTCACAGAAAACTAGCACACAGGTACAACAGATGATAAAGGAATGGAATGGTGGCATTTATAGTTAAAGGAATAGAATATAAAAGTAAGGAAGTATTGTGGCAACTATACAAAGCATTGGTGAGACTGCACCAAGAGGATTGTGCATGGTTTTGGTCCCCTTATTTGAAAAAAGATGTAGAGGCATTGGAGGCAGTTCAGAGGAGGTTCAGTAGATTGATTTCAGAGATGAGGTTTTTGTTATATGAAGAGAGATTGAACAGTTTAGGCCCATACTCTCTGGAATTTAGAAGATCAAATTAAGGTACACAAGATGATAAAAGGCATGGATAAAATAGACATGGAGCGGATGCCTCCTCTTGTGGAACATTCTAGGGCAAGATGTCACAGTCTTAGGATAAGGGCGAGTAAATTCAAAACAAAATTGAGGAGAAACTGCTTTTCCCAAAGTGTTATGAATCTGTGGAATTTGCTACCACAAAGTGCGGTGGATGCTGGGGTACTGAGCAAATTTATGGAGGAGTTAGACAGATTTTTAACTGGTTATGGGTTGAAAGTTATGTGGACAAGGCAGTAAAATGGGGATGAGGAGCATATCATCCATGACCAAATGGCAGGATGGACTATATGGGCCAAATGGCCTAATTCTGCTCCTATATTTTATGAATTTCAGGGCACCCGAAAGTACTGCACAGCCAATGGAATACTTTTGAAGTATTCCTCACAATACAAGAGTAGGGATGTACTTCAGAGGCTGCCTAAGGCTCTGGTCAGACCCCACTTGGAATATTGTCAGCAGTTTTGGGCCCCATATTTCAAGAAGGATGTGCTGGCCTTGGAAAGGGTCCGGAGGAGGTTCATAGGAATAACTCTGGAATGAAGAGCTTGTCATATGAGGAGCAGTTGAGGACTCCAGATCTGTACTCGTTGCAGTTTAGAAGGATGAGGGGGTATCTTATTAAAACTTACAGGGTACTACGAAGCCCTGATGGAGTGGACGTGGAGAGGGTGTTTCCACTAGTAGGAAGAACTAGAATCAGAGGGCACAACCTCAGGCTAAAGGGATGATCATTTGAAACAGAGATGAGGAGGAATTTCTTCACCCAGTGATGAATCTGTGGAACTCTTTGTGCATATGGCTGTAGCGGTCAGGTCATTGAGTATCTTTAAAACATAGATAGGTTCTTGATTAATAAGGGGATCAGGGGTTATGGGGAAAAGGCAGGAGAATGGGGATAAGAAAAATATCAGCCATGATTGAATGGCGGAGCAGACTGAGAGGGCCGAGTGAGTCTCCTAAGTCTCATAGTCTCACTGTTGTAATGTACTGGGGCCCACAAGAAAACTCCGAGAAGGGAAGAAACAATTCCACGATAGAGAGGAAATATGAGAAAAGTGACGGTTTTGCCCCCGTCACTCCCAAAGCTGGAGGAGTAGCAGAAACATACCTATTATGTAAGATGAGCCCATTTCAAATTGGAATTTCCATTCTGGCCTTGAGCACATGTAAACTCACCGACTGTGACATCACACAAGATATCACACAGTGATATTATTTGAACTTCAGTTGCATTGTTATGCAAGCAGCAAGTTCGACAAACCAGAGAAACTGAGATTACTTTTATCCTGAGCACCAAATGGTTAAGGGAACATTTCATGGAGGTTCTCAGAGTATTGAGGGGTCTTGATAGAAAACTGGAGAGAAATTGTTTCCAATGATGGTTGGATGAGTAATCTGTGCACTCCGATTTAAAATAATTGGCAAAGGAACCAGAGGGGAGATAAGATGATGTTTTTTTGATATGTCGTTATGAGCTGTAATGCTCTGTCTGAGTCTATGATAGAAACAGAGTCAATAATAAGTTTCCAAAGGGAGTTGGTTTTACCCTTGAGAAAGCAAAAAGAAATGCAAGTCTAGAGGGAAAGATAAAAATTGAAGTAAAGTTTATATATTCATCACAAGTAAGCTTACATTAACATTGCAATGAAGTTATTGTGAAAATCCCCCAGTTGCCACACTCCAGTGTCTGTTTGGGTACACTGAGGGAGAATTTAGCATGACCAATGCACCTAACCTCAGATTGTAGGAGGAAACTGGAGCATTCAGATGAAACTCATAGAAATATGGGGGGCGGTGGGGGTGGGGGGGGGATCTAATGCCATGGAAATATAACTAATTGGATAGCTCTCTCAAAGAGCCAGCATGAGCAAGGTGGGCTGAATAGTCTCCCCTGCACTATGTAATTCTGTGGAACGGGAATGAGATGAATATCTGGGGTGATAGTTCAGATTGAATGTTCCATTGGAAACTCCAGCCACTTCTTCTAATAGAATGGATAGAGGCCCTTCAGCCCATCTATCAGCTATCAAGCACTTAGCCCAATCCCATTTTCCAGCACTTGGCCCACAGTCTTCTATGATATGGCGTTTCAAGTGTTCATGTAAGTACTTCTGAAATGTTGTGAGGATTACCACCTCTACCGTCCTTTCAGGCAGTGAGTTCCAGATTCCTACCTCTAGGTTCCACTGGGTCAGAGTGTCAGGTTAACTTAGCTGACAAAGAATGTTACCTTCAACGATCTAGCACACTCTCGATTTTGAGATCCTGGCAGTACTGAGCCTTACTGACCCACAACATGTAATTGTCCCTGGCAGGAGCTCCATAAGTATACTGAGTGGAACATTGCAATCCAATGCATGGCCAATAGTGCACAAGCTCAAGTGAAACCCACCCACGGAAAGAGGCCTTTAACACAGCTGGGGCTGGAAAACCTGCTGAGGGCTACATTCAAAGAATGCTATTTTACTCACTGTTCAGCACAGTATGTCACCTTGCAAGCTGCTGGGTGCCTTGATCTTGAGGTGAGGTTTGATCTCAGACTTCCTGCCCCACTGGTGAAATGGGCCAATCCATCAGCAATGCAACACAGGCAAAATACTGGCAATGCTGAAAAAGTCCCAAATAAAACAGAAACTGCTGGAAATATTCGGCAGGTCAGGCAGCGTCTGCAGAGAGAAAAGAAAATAGTTAATTTCATCAGAACCGCAGCTGTGTTTTCAGTTCTTGTCTGACAACGCATGAGAACTATGTGCTTATCGAAAACATTACTCATGTAGTTCCACTGAAGCACGCTGAGATCCAGGCATATTCTGTGCCTAAACAAACACAAGACTGCCAAAAAATATCAATGCCTTAAAGCTGTCAGGGCCAACAGCATTCGCGACAGTGGGGTTACTGACCTTCTGTAATGACGTGAGCTGGAGGGTATTTTCAGAACAAGTCACAATTGGTACAGGCAAAAAATACTATGCATGTAACACCGCATTGATTATCCACAACAAGTCCACGATTGTTGTGCAGTGTGGCTGGCCACAAGAATGGTAGAAGGCACAGTGGTTAGCATTGCTGCCTCACAGCGTCAGGGACCTGGGTTCAATTCCCAGCTTGGGTCACTGTCTGTGTGGAGTTTGTACATTTTCCCCATGACTGCGTGGGTTTCCTCCGAGTACTCCAGTTTCTTCTCTGAAAGACGTGCTAGATAAATGCATTGGCCATGCTAGATTCTCCCTTGGTATACCTGAACAGGCGCCAGAGTGTGAGGATTTTCACAGTAACTTCATTGCAGTGTTAATGTAAGTTTACTTGTGACAAACAAATAAATAAAGTGAACTGTGGCCATTTCCCACATAACAATTTCTTTGTTCTTATCCTGTGCACAGTTATTGGTGCTTGCTATGGAATGCCTGTTCTGTTACAGTTTCATCTTACATACGTATCACTGAGAAATATACATCAAAAGTTTGTAATTTAAAAATTTAGCAAGAGTCAGTGCAAATAAAAATGGGCAGCGATGTACCATGGAATTTTCCAGCCGCGCTTGCTCCAGGGTCGGAAAATCCGTCCCATGGTCAACGGACCTTTGCATTACCCTGTCCCACTCGCTATGATTCAGGGAATGGGAAAATTTCACCTGATGTGTAGTGATGGATTTGATATTACTCACAAAGTCATAGGACATGATTTTCAGCTTTGCGTTCCAGCGCTAAAGGACCTAAGAGCTGGCCAATGTGGCGTATTAAACAGATGCCTGGTTTCAGCCCTTGCTTAGCAAAAGATGCCACCTTGGTAGAGCAGTTGAAGCCTGCACTGGGGCATGACCTCCGAGATGTAAAATAATTCCCGCTAGCCCACATTAAAGAGGGTACCCGGGCTTCAACTAAATCTTTTTCCCAAATTTGAACAAAAGTTTGGAAGGAATCACGTGTGGGTTTTGATGATGTTACTTAAAGGAACACTCACCATTTCCTATTCACTGCCACTGAGACTACAAAGAGCATTTTCTGAGACACATCACTGGGACATTTTGCCAAAGATTTCATCATCACTTGAGCAGAAGTTAACGTCTTCTGAGACAAGATCCACTTTAGCCTCTGCTTTGTGCCTCAAGCCAAAATAGCTCACCTCTTCTCGGTCTACTCGTCCTCCAGTTTTTAATTCCCTTTGCCATTTCCTACACAGCTGGACCTTGAGATTCACTACGTAGATACAAATGAGGAAGTTTGATTCATTCAGGGATAAACCCTCTCGTGCGGCCTCTGTCCATTGCTTTATTGACTGGTTACAGACATTTAGGGGGGAGTTTTCTTGTTCAACTTGCTATGGGAATTGCAGAGGGCAGGGGGGAACATACATATCTCTAATGACCTCTGGTGGGATTTTCTGGCTTTGGGGCAACAACAGTCAGAAAGTCCCGCCCTCTTGTCTCCACTTCCAGATTCAAATCTACATTTAATTAGAGAGATTTTTTTGGCATCTGACCTAGCTTTGACCTTTTAGGCCTGTTTGAACTTGCTGCCCTATATCTTGTTCTGGTGATCGAACTTGAAACAATGCTCAACATTTATCTTTCCTTAATTCTCACGATCCAACAGCCCCCAGTGAGGCCTGTGATCGCTTCCTCCTTTTGAGGATAAATAGGATCAAAGTACAACGATTTTAATCAGGCAGAAGAGGTGGGTCTGTTAGAATATGAAGCCTCTGATTAAGGGTGGGCGGCACGATAGCACAGTGCTGCCTCACAGCGGTAGGGACACGGGTTCGATTCCTGGCTTGGGTCACTGTCTGTGTGGAGTTTGCACATTTTCCCCATGTCTGTGTGGGTTTCCTCCCAGATGCTGTAGTTTCCTCTCACATTCTGAAAGACATGCTGATTAAGTGCACTGATCTTAATAGCACCAGACTGTGGCGACTAGGAGAATTTCATTGCAGTCTTAATGTAAGCCTTAAAAAAAAGAGTTCCCTAATTAAGGGCCAAACTGATGGGTCAATCAGGGAGTCTCTTGCTTTGTACTTAACCCAGAGTGTCAGTTCCTCTGAGACTCCTAGTGTAGACTGCTAACTGAAAGTAGTCTGTATACTGTTGTCTGGCTAGTAAATGAAGGGATTTTGGTGAAAGGACTTCTGCCTCCAAGGACTTCCTACACGTAGAATTCTCACAGCTCAGAAGGAGATTATTTGGTCACTTGTGCCCGTGTTGGTTCACTAACAGAGCAATTTGACTCATCCAGCTCACTGGCCCCTTTCCCTACAAACATTTCTCTTCAGATGTTTATCCAATCCCCTTTTGCAAATCACAATTTAATCTACCTCTGCCACATTCTTATCACTCACTGCGTGGGGAAAAGAATTGTGTTTTTTTTTGTTTTGTCAATGACCTTAAGTCAGGTTCTCAACTCTTGTGGAAAAAATGCTGGAAGATCTCAGCGGGTCTGACAGCATCTGTGGAGGGAGAACGGAGTTTCGAGTCTGGATGACCCTTTGACAGAGAGGCTCCCACCAGACCTGCTGAGATTGTTCAGCATCTTCTGGTTTTTGTTTCCAGCATCTGCAGTATTTTGCTTTTATCTCAACTCTTCTCTCCGTGAAGGAGAACAACATCAGTTATGCTTCAGTTACAGTGTCAATGGTAGCCATGATGTGCAGCTACAGGCATTTGATTCGGAGTCACGCGCTTTCGGAGTGCTGCTTCTTCATTATCACCGGCAGAAGGAGCAGCACTCCGAGAGCTCATGATTCCACATAAACCTGTCAGACTTCAACCTGGTATTGTGAGCCGCCTTATTGCGCCCACCTCAATTACACAGGGCATTGATGAGACCAAATCTCCAATATTGTGTGCAGTTTTGGTCTCCTTATTGAAGAAAGAATGTAAATGCATTGGAGGCTGTTCGGAGAAGGTTGTCTTATGAGGAAGGTTGGACAGACTAGACTTATTTCCACTGAGCTTAGAGGAGTGAGGGGTGACTCGATTGAAGTATATAAGATCCTGAACGGTCTGACAAGGTGATTCCTGGACTAGGAGGCACTGTTTTAAAATTAGGTGTCACCCTTGTATGACAGAGATGAGGAGAAATCTTTTTCCATTGTGTGAATTTGGAGATCTCAGCCTCAGTTGAGACTGAGGAATATTTTTCAGGCATGGAAATCAAACATTATCGGGGGATAGATAGGAATGTGGAAGTAGAATCACAAACGAATCAGCCATGGCCTTATTGAATGATGGAGCTGGCTCGAAGGGCTGAATGGTCTACTTCTATTCTCATTTCATATGTTGGTTATATATCCCCAGGTCTCTCTGCTCCTGTACTCTCTGTAGAATTGTATTTTCATTTTATATTCCTCACCTTAACCTATCAAAATGTATCACGTCACATTGCTCGGTGCCACATGTCAACTGCCACATGTTTTCCCCACTATCTATCGCTATGTTCCTGACAATTCACAATGTTCTATTTTGATACTGTGCTCTGTAAGCCTGCGTCTAAGTCAATATATGTCAAGAAAAGCAGTGATCCTCAAACCTGGGGAGGAGGGTCTGTGAAGATTCCCTCCGGGTGCTCCAGTTTCCTCCCACAGTCCGAAACATGCTGGTTAGGTGCCATTGGCCATGCTAAGTTCTCCCTCAGTGTACCCGAGTAGTATGGTGACTAGGGGATTTTCACAATAACTTTGTTGTGGTGTTAACGTAAGCCAAGTTGTGACACTCATAAAATAAACTTTGCGACAGTGACCACACTTCGAAAATTGGCTGTGGAACCTTCTGATGTCTGAAAGGAGCTACATAAATACTTTTTCTTTCTTTACAAGTCCCAACCTGCTGGGGGCCAGTATGATCTCACAGCCGCCAATATAGGTACGAATGATGCGTTGGCCTGATCACACTTCAGCTTCTCCCTTCTCTGCAGAATGTGCGAGATAATATAAATATATCAATTTCTGTAACACAGGATAGGGAGGATCTGAAAAACGTTATCAGTCTTAAACCGAGACATAATCTCCCTCAAAGCTCCCTGTTTGCTCGTAATGGGAGATGGGAGGCAGGGTAACCAAAAGATTATAATGAGGATAGATTCATAGAATCCCTACAGTGCAAAAAGGAGGCCATTTGACCCATTGAGTCTGCCCTAACCACAATCCCACCCAGACTGTGTTCCCTTGCAACTCCATGTACTTACCCTGCTAATCCACCTTCAACACTAGGGCCCAATCCACCTAACCTGGACATCTTTGGACTGTGGGATTAAACTGGAATACACGGAGAGAACGTGCAAACTCCACTCAGTCACCCAAGACTGGGATTGAACCCAGATCCCTGGTGCTATGAGGCAGCAATGCTAACCATTGTGCCACCCTGAGGCTATGTACCTCAGGTGCATTTTCCTCTCCATTCTCAGTTTGATCCTGGCTGGCTGGGCTTTACTGTGCTGAGGAAGTTCAGCAGCTAAAGTGGCGGGGGCAGGGCGAGCAGTGCTGGATCTAGCGGGTAGGTTGGTGTCTTTCCAGCGCTGATCATGAGGAACAGGCCTGTTTTCTGTAACCTTCACTCCCAATGGAAATCTGGGGGCCAGTCATTGTGCTAGCACAATGATTTGATTTGATTTACCATTGTCACGTGTTAGTACATACAGTGAAAAGTATTGTTTCTTGTGCACTACATAGACAAAGCATACAATTCATAGAAAAGAAGAAGTGTGTAGCTAAGGGTATAGAGAAAGGTCCATTCAAAAGTCTGATGGCAGCAGGGAAGAAGCTGTTCTTGAGTTGATTGGTACGTGACCTCAGTCTTTTATATCTTTTTCCTGACGGAAGAAGGTGGAAGAGAGAATGTCCAGGGTGCACGGGGGTCCTTGATTATGTTGGCTGTTTTTCCGAGCTAACGGGAAGTGTAGATAGAGTCAATGGATGGGAGGCTGGTTGGCATGATAGATCGGACTTCATTCACGACTCTTTGTAGTTTCTTGCAGTCTTGATCAGGCAGGAGTCATAACAAGCTGATACATCCAGGTAGCACTGCTACCTCAGAGCCAGGGACACGGGTTCAACTCCAGCCCCAGGTGACTGCTTGTATGGAGTTTGCACGTTTTCCTGTGTCTGCATGAATTTTCTCTGGATGTTATAGTTTCCTCCCACAGTCCAAAGATGTGTGGGTTTTGTTGATTGGCCATGCTAAATTGCTGCTTAGTATCAGGGAGATTTGCAGGGTAAATACGTGGGGTTACAGGGTCACGGTCTGGATGGGATTGTTGTCGGTGAGACTCGATGTGCTGAATGCCTCTTGCACTATAGGAATCCTGTTGTTCAGGATGGAAGGTGCTAGATATTTGTTGGAGCATTAGGGACATGGAGATGAGGCACAAATCAGCCATGATCTATTTGAATGGCAGAGCAGGCTTGAGAGGGGCTGAATGACCTGATCCCAGCTCCACCTGATTAACAGTAATAGGGGTGACAGTCTGGTGAAATAGACCTTCAGTGAGCTCAGGATCTCGTACTGGAATGACACTGGTAAGTAATGGCAACAGGATTCTGCCCACCCAATACAGTGCAATAGCTCCACTACTTGACTTCCTGATGCCTATGAAGCTGGGAGGTTAATGTGGGGAACAGCCCACGTGGAATCTTGTCTTTTCATTTCCACGAATATTCACGCTGCTGGCAAAATTAGAACATGTCGATTTTTTGGACTGAAATAGTTCTTAATTTTAGTTTTTTATTTATCAATGTCACAAGTAGGCTTTTAGATTAACACTGCAATGAAGTTACTTTGAAAAACCCACTGGCCACCACACCCTGGTGCCTGTTCGGGTACACAAAGGGAGAATTTAGCATGGCCAATGCACCTAACCAGCACGTCTTTCGGACAGTGGGGGAGAAAACCGGAGAAAACCTATGCAGACATGGGGAGAATGTGCAGACTCCACACAGACAGTGACCTGAGCCAGGAATCGAACTCGGGTCCCTGAGGCAGCAGTGCTAACCAATGGGCCACCGTGGTTCTTCTTTCCCCCTCCCTGCCCCACTTCAATTTCCTCTTCACTGCATTGAACCAGACTGGGTGGGGGAGGGGTGGGGGTGGGGGGGCGCTAACATATCGACAAACACCAGACGCTAACCACCGCCCCCCACCCCTGATATTTACAACCCAGGTAAAGTGCGAACTCTGAGGCCGACTGCCCTGGAATTTAATTGACAGCTTATGATTAGCCGAACCCTGGATCTGACGCTGAACAACTTGTGGCCCATGTTTTCCCACCAACCGCAGATAAAACCTCCATCACCTGAGCTTCACTCTGGTGCCTCAGCAGTGTCAATTGAACTGGAGCCCTTCCTGATCTATATGGTTTGGCTATTTGCTGGGTGATTGGCGCAGGACATTGACTATCGTTGACAGGGTATTTATGACTGTTAGTACCACCCCTTACCGTGGGTGGACAACGCATCGATCAGAGAGTGTTGTCTGTGTTATTTGTACAATCGTTTACTCATACCAGCTGCAAGCTATCTTTGCACTGGTGCAACGTGCCCAGTGCACTTACATCTACCCTCAAACACCAATTATTGATCTGACAAAGTGGACACGAGATAAGGTCAATCACCAAGGGACCAATACGAATAACAATGGAGACAGCTTCCCCCAGTGGCTTGGAGGGTAACTGCACCATCTTGTACGACCACCAAGATAGAGAGGAAACACTCAACAACAATGATTTGCATTTATGTTGCACCCTGGATGTAGTAAAATGTCCCAAGGTACTTCCCTGGGGACATAACCATTTTACAGCAGGGTACAATAAAAATTTAGACAAAGTGATCTAAGTGATTTTTGGTTAAAAAGATCTGGGGAGCAGTACTCATCTGGAGATAGGATCAGGCCATTCAGCCCCTCCAGCCTGTTCCAGCATTCAATTATCAATTAGAACAAAGAAAAATATAGCACAGAAACAGAGCCTTCAGCCCCTCCAGCCTGTGCCAATCATATTGCTCTAACTAAATTTAAAAAGACCTTCTGCCCTTAATGAGTCCATATCCCTCTATTCCCTCCCTATTCATGTACCCATCCAGATGTCTCTTAAATCATAGATTCCCTACATACAGAAAGAGGCCATTTGGCCCATCGAGTCTGCATCAACCACAATCCCACCCAGGCCCTATTCCCATTGCCCCACATATTTACCCTGTTAACCCCCCTGCCACCCCCCCCCCCCACCCCTGACGCTGGGGTCAATGTACTATGACCAATCAACCTAATCTGCAAATTTTTTTACTGTGGGAGAAAACAGGAGCATCCAGAGGAAACCCACTTAGACACGAAGAGAATGTGCATCTCCACAGAGGCAGTGAACCGAGGCTGGAATTGAACCTGGGTCCCTGGCGTTGTAAGGCAGCAGTGCTGACCACTGTGCCACCGTGTCACGTAATAAATAAAAACTAAATAATCTGTATCTCATCTCCATATCTATTTTATACCACTGTACCAATTCATCCACTGTAATTCACATAATACTCCTTGATTCAGGAAAGGATTTACTGCACTGGTCCTTTCCCAGACTGTCTCAAACCCAATCCCATTCACCTTTGGACTAGAATCTTCCTCTGTCGCACATTTTAGTGAAATGTTCGTGAAGAAGGAGGTGTGTCTCTGCCTCAATCATTCGCTGGCATTGGACTAAGATGGATACAGTAAGAAGTCTCACCTGATGAAGGAGCAACAATTCTAAAGCTGGTGATTCCAGATAAACCTGTTGGACTTCAACCTGGTGTTGTGAGACTTCTTATTGTGTCTATTATTGACTGAAACAAAGCTGCAACAACTATTTTGATGTAAAGAAGTTCCTCTTCCCCCACCCTCTTTATGCTCACTATAATAGCTCCACACAGACTCTTCCTGGTCACAGTGGAACTCCTGTAATCTGTAACAATCCTCCACACGCAGCGTTTTGCTGAAAAGAATCACCTTGATTTTATTGGGAGCGGGAGCTTTGATTGTGAGTTTTCTATATGCTATGTTTGGTGTGCCCTCTGTAAAATAGCCTTTGGTGTCGAGGCCTTTGTTTCTAGTCCCTGTTGCAAACTCTGTTCCCTCGTCACTGACTCCATTGTACTCCTGTCTGTTTGCAACCTTGATGTCGCATTCCCCTCCGACTCGATTTTCAAGTTTGCTGACGACAACACTGTAGTGGGTCAGATCTCAAACAATGACAAGACAGAGTCCAGGAATGAGAGAGAGAATATGGAGAGGGAACACGCGCGCATGTACAGGAACACGCACGCACGTACCCCCACATAATTTTAAAATATTTGGAATAATTTATCCTCAGTAATAGTGACTAGGAAATTAATGTCAATTGTGGTAAAAACCCATCTGATTCCCTATTGTGATTTAGGGGAGGAAATCTGCAATCCTTGCCCTATGTGTAACTCTGGAGCCAGAGCAATGTGACTGAGTCTAGAACCACCCTCTGAAATGGCGTAGCAGCCAATTAGTTCAGGTCAATTAGGGATGGGGCAATAAATGTTAGCCCTACCAGCTATATTCATCCCATGAAAGAATGAGAAAAAAACAAATCCCTCCAACACACACACACACACACACACACACACACAGAATGCACAGGTGTACACACACACACACCTCACACACACACACACACACACCACACACACACACACACACACACACACACACACACACACACACACACACACACACACACAATGGCACAGGTGTACACACACACACATACTGGCACAGGTACACACACACACACAGACACAGACATACTCTCTCTGATAAAACTTCCTGAGACACACTTGCTCCTTGTGAAAGACGAGTGTTTTCACTGAAGGAAGTTGAGTATACAGCAATAGTAAAAACATGTCCTGTATCCATCTTCTAATTGGTGGCTAGGGAGGTAAACATCAATCCATCAATTGGATAACTCCATCAAATACGTTTTTCAAAATCTTTTCAGATTCATCCTCTTTGGATAAATAACAAAACAAGTCCAACCCAACCCTGAAAGCGCGAAGGACCTTATCTTGTACAAATGTTGCCATAAACCCTTTTGTATCAACATCCCAGTAAATATTGAAACAGTGCATTCACCCACAGTCACGTCTCCTTCCTCCTCCACCCTCAACTCTCAGCTACCATAATCTCACTGAAAGCTCACACCCACATAGACACACATCCATACAGACACCCAGACACACACAAGCACACACCCACACAGGCACTGATGCACACACACACACCCCCGCGGAGACATAGACACAGTGACACAAACAACAACTCCCATTACTCCCACCCCTTTGTATTTCTACCAATCAGATTAAGGCCAATGTTCTATTTGCCATTTAAGTGATTATTTTGTACTTTGCCACTAGCTCTTAGTGTTTTCCCTAATTTAGTCAAACTCAGACCTTGTAAACCTCTGAGGAAGAGGAGGAGTTCTTAGCTGTGTCCCATGGGTGAATGTTGAAGAGTGAAAGGGCAGAGGCAGACACTTACCCTGTACTATCCCACAGAGAATGATTCCACTAACTGCAGTGTCTTTGCATTCTAGAACTCATTCTATAACTGTCCCATGAGTTAAAAGGCAATAACATCCTTTAAAACAGGGTCAGGAGCTGTAGTTAAAAGAACAAATAGAGAAACATTGCAAAAATATAGAATCTTATAGCCCAGATAGAGGACTTTCGGTCCATTAAACCTGCATTTGAATACTGTTCAATTGGGCCAATTCCTCTCCAGTCTTTCCTTGCAGTTTGTTTTTTTTTCTGATCAAGTATTTATCCAATTCCCTTTGGAAAGTTATTGTTAAATAGCGTTTCACGATCCTCACAGGAACACTGTTCTAGATCCCACCAACTGATTGGAACACATTCTCCTTATCGCCCACTTGCTTTTCTGCCAATTATCTTGACATGTTCAGCAATCGCTCACAAGTATCAGGGAAAATAATTCCTGACACCCTTCCAACCCATGGGACTGGCTCCCGTCCCAAACTCTTCCCCACTCGAAACCTTTTGTTGGAACAAAATCTCTCCCTTATCTCAAACTCACATAGAACCAATTAACCAGAACACAAACAGTTCCAAATGGCCAGGAATTGGGAAAATTCCCAGGAAAAATTCCCCCACAATGTCTAATCCAGTGCGCACTCTGAGTCTGCTCAATAGGCCGGGCGCTCTGCCAGAGTTTGTCAATTTATGTTTTAAAAAAATCTTTTGTTTTTACAGATGGAAGTTTCCAGAAGGCGTCTGTTTGACAAGGCTTCCAGCAAAAAAAGGGCTGTAAACTAATTAGCCACTGATTCCAGTGTGAAATTGGCCACATTGTCCTTCCTGCGATTTGTTTTACAGCCTACAACTGTCAAAATGTGAAGGAAAGTTGGATTCATTCGACCAAGGGTAGAAAATGGTTTGGATTTTTCAATCTGGAGTCATTTAGACTCGTTGGTCAGTAACCTAGGTACTGCAGCACCTTGTCTGGATGGACTGAGTAAATAAACGGGTCTGAGATCAATATTTATCTTGAGATTTTGCTGAGATGTATTTTCAAATTGAGCAAATACATGCGCAGGAAATTGCTTTTTTATTTTGAATTCAGGGTTAATGAGTTCATTTCAGATGAGTTGTTAGCACTGCTGCCTCACAGCACCAGAGTCCTTGTCTGTGTGGAGTTTGCACGTTCTCCCGATATCTGCTTAAGTTTCCTCTGGGTGTTCTGGTTTCTTCCTATGCTCCAAAAGACGTGCTGATTAGGTACATTGGCCGTGCTAAATTGACCCTGGTGTCAGGGGGATTAATAGGGTAAATACATGAGGTTTCGGGGATGGGGTCTGGGTGGGATTGTTGTTGGTGCTGGACTGATGGGCTGAATGGCCTCCTGCTGCACTGTGGGATTCTACGATTGACTTCTGCAATCAAAGAGGGGATCTAGTACGAGGGAATCATGCACTTACAGCGGTCAGGAGATTGTGCTCTTCCTTCTCTGTTGCAGAGGAGCTTCACTCCTGCAGCAGTGCAGCCCTTCCACCAGGTGGCAGGAGCGATGCAGTTTCCGAAGTGTGAGTCAGATACCATTGAGTGGGAACCACCGGATTATCCCACACAATCAGGATACAGGCAGGAACCAGCTACATCCACCACCCAAATTATTCCACGTGGGATTGGAATTTTGCTGCCACCGAAAAGGACATTCCGGTTCCACTCGCCCCAGGACTGGAAATTCCCGCTCACAGTCATCGAAACTATTTTGATTTGATTTTATTATTGTCATATGTATTGGGATGGCTTCTCGCATGCTCTACTGACAAAGCATACCGCCCATAGAGTACATAGTGGAGAAGGAAAGGATAGGATGCAGAATGTAGTGCTGCAGTTACAGATAAGGTGTAGTGAAAGATCAGCTTAATGTACGATAATGTTGCAAGCTTTGATGTCAGCCTTTTAATGGACAACAACTTTATCCTTTGAGTAACCAGACAAGTAAGAGTTCTCTTAAGCAGCTGTTTTAATACAAACTACAGCAAGGACATAGGGAAGCTACAGTTCACATCCCTATAGTTAGCCAAAGTGGTGTATTCCAACATACAAAGGCAATTAAAGTTTTCAAAATCGATTATAAGTAATTAGCATAAACTAATCATAACTTTATATTTGCTTCATTATGATATCCAATCATCGCAAATCTTAATAGTACAGTTCAATTCAGGGCCTTGGTGTCTGTCTGTGAAGGCTCTTATAAGAAGACCTTTGTTTTTCAGCCTGTGTGATTTTGTTTTTTAACTTGTTTGATGGCAGCAGGGAAGAAGCTGTTCTTGAGTCAGCTGGTATGTGTTCTCAGACTTTGGATCTTTTTCCCGATGGAAGAAGGTAGAAAAAAGAATGTCCAAGGTGTGTCAGGTCCTTGGTTATGCTGGCTGCTTTCCCAAGGCATAGACAGAGTCAATGGATAGAAAGCTTGTTTGTGTGACGGATTGGGCTAAATTCATGACTTTGTATTTTCTTGTGGTCTTGGTCAGAGCAGGAGCCATACCAAGCTGTGAGACATCCATCCAGAAAGATGGTTTCTGAGGTGCATTTGTAAAAATTGTTGAGAGTCATAGTGGACATGCTGAATTTCCTTCGTCTTCTAAGAAAATAGAGGCATTTTGTTTGTCTTTTGAATTCTCCAGAAGATTTAGGCTGCAATTTCTAAATTTACAGATGACACCACGTTGGAAGAAGTGGCCAATATTTAGAGAGACTGCAACAAATCACAGGAGTATAATGTAAACTTGGAGAATGATAAATAGTTGGCAAAAGAGGTTCAATATAGAAAAATGGAGGGAGTACACTTTGTTAGGGAGAAAAGGGTGGTCACTGGAAGGTCCAAGTCTAGCTTGGATAGAGGAACAAAGATTTTGGAGGACGCGTCAATTATCGATAGTTGCAATACAGGTTACGTGGCCATAAAAAAGCAAACCAAGCACCAGGCTTTATTTCTAGAGGGATAGAATTGAAAATGAGGTAAGTTCCTAAAATCATGAAATTATAGAATCCCTACAGTGCAGAAGGAGGCTATTTATCCCATTAAGCCTGCACCAACAACAATCCCACCCAGGCCCCATCCCCATAACCCCACACATTTCTCCTGCTAAGCCCCTTGACACTAGACTGGGAAACCCACGCAGACACAGGGAGAATGTGCAAACTCCACACAGGGAGTGACCCTGGGAATTGAACCCAGCTCCCTGGCGCTGTGAGGCAGCAGAGCTAACCACTGTGCCACCCAGTCTTGAAGAGAAGGATAGCTCTTGGGCAAGGCTTCAGTGTTGTTTTGAGGAACGTTAGATCAAATGTGTCATATGTACCAACAACAACTTCGAGTCATATAGCACCTATATGTAGTAAAACACATCAAACAAAACATTAACAGTGAATCGCATAAGGAGGTAGTAGGATGGGTGACCAAAAGTTTGGTTAATGAGGTAAATTTTACAGAATGTGTTTTAAACAAAAGGAGAGTTTAGGGCAGGAATTCCAGAGATTTGTGTCCAAGCTGTTGAAGGGATGACTTCCAATAGCAGAGTAATCAAAACCAGAGAGGTTCAAGAGGCCAGGATTGGAGGGGAGCAGAGATCTCGGACATTTGGAGGATCCTGAGATAGGGAGGAGTGGGACCAGAGCAGGATTTGGAAATAAGGAGGGAAAATGGAGTTGAGTTGCAAATCTCAGACATGATCGAATGAAATGGTAGAATAGTTTGAGGGGCTGAATAGCCTCCTCTTGGCCCTGTGTAACCCCCAGCAAACATCAAAACTTAAGTCATAATCAACATGAGGCATCTTATTACCGAAATTTCAATTAGTTAAAGTTGCTGATAAACTGTGTTGAGGAAGTTTCTGTTTGGAAAGTATTGTCTGCGAACTGAAACAGATTTCTGCCTCTCTTCCTCCAGATGGTGGTTGTGTGTGTGTGTGTGACATCTGAATGAAGGGTGAAGCTTTGCCCGGGGCTCAGCTGTGAGAACTGAGTTCCATTGACTGTCGACCCAGATGATCCCCGGTCTGTGGACCCAGTTCCCCAGCTTGGTGTCGGAGACTCGACCGTAAAAACACAGGAACAGGCTATTCGGCCCATCAGTTTGTCAGGATTTTCAGGTGGATACTGGGATCTCGGAACAATGGGCATGGACACCGAATGTTGTATTCACAGCGGGAGTTTATTAAGCTCTGTTGACATGCACAGATTGGATTCCTAACAATGGCAGTAGCTGTCACAGTGAACAATGCTCCTTAGTCTCCAAGGTCACTGGGAGTTCTGTTGACTGTAGTGTTGGTTCCCCTTGATGGATGCTAACAATGCCTCCAAATGTCATCATGTCAAGAAACTCTTCTCAACCTGTATTTGCTGACTGTTTCTCTAGTTAACATGATTGGGGAGGAAATATTTCATTTGCTGTCCTCAATCGTGCCCTGATAGCCACATTCCACACAGCCTCAACCGGGATCTTGGTTTATGTCACACTACCTGTAACCCCCACTATTTGGCCTGGTCTTGCAAATTCTTACTAACTGTCCTGGCTTGAGACAATTCACACCTCTTTAACCTGCGCCTCTCCCTATTTGCACTGTTTGCACCTGTAAAGATTTGCATTCCAATCACTATCTTGCAATTGTGTCTCTGTCTTTATATGTCGTGTTTGTGAACCCACCTCTCCGCTCACCTGATGAAAGAGCAGTGCTACAAAAGCTTGTGATTCCAAATAAACCCGTTGGGCTTTAACCTGGTGTTGTGAGACTTCATATTGTGCCAATACAAATCTGACACCGACATTTCCACATCACCCCTAGTCATGCCCTGGGTCAACGTGCAAGTCCCCACAAATGTTTCCTATTTCTCTCCTTTTTATAGACAATTCCAGGCTCACATATCTGATTACATCATCCACTTTCCACAACTTTACACTATTCCAATTTCTATTAATACATTACTCTTAATATGTGGAGAAAATTTATCTCCCAACGTTTATTTGGACAAAAGTCAAAACTGTTCTTAAGCCAGACGTTAACAGAGAGAGATACGCTTTGTCATGTTTGTATTTATAACACTTGGTTGAGTTTCATCTATCTGTCTTCAGTTACAACAATATACATATTCCTATAAAAGAATCAGTGTTAAAAAGGGCACAACCAGACCTTTGTCTATCACATACACTTTAGAGGACTGTGAATTCCATTGTCACACCTCACATCTCCTCCTCCAACTGCTGAGTACACACTGTTACAATTATATCTTGGCATTTTGTGAGGAGTCTTAAGCATTGTGCTTTGTTGCTTTTAACTGTATAATTGGAATCATAGAATTCCTACAGTGCAGAAGGAGGCCATTGGGCCTATTGAGTCTCCTGGGACCACAGTTCCTCTCAGGCCTATCTCCATAACTCCATGCATTTACCCTAGCTAGTTTCCCCTGACACTATTTAGCACAGCTAATCCACCTAATCCACACATCTTTGGACTGTGGGAGGAAATCCGAGCACCCAGGGGAAACCCACACAGACACGGGAGAATGTGCAACAACATGCAGACAGTGACCCAAGCCAGGAATCAAACCTGGTCCCTGGTGTTGTGAGACAGCAGTGCTAACCACCCCATAGTTATCCATCAACATGATTTCGGGCAGGACTTTACAGCCTCACTTAGGTCTGAGTCCAGAAAATCCCACCTCTTATCTGCTCCGATTCCCAGGGCTCGCAGGGCAGTAAAATTCCAGAGCTCACGTAGTTATCAGTCGAATCTGATTGTCGAAAGATCTACAGGTCAGACTGGTTCCATGTTCCAGCATAAGCCTATTCCCCAGCCAATTTCATCTCAGCCAATCAACATCTTTTACTCCTTCCTCCTTCAGTTGTTTATCCAGCTTTCCTTTACTCACCCCAATTATCCCTTTAAACTCTGTGTCAGAGTCAGTATGAGGGGTTACGGTATAGGGCCTGGGTGGGACTGTTGTCAGTGCAGACTCGATGGGCCGAATGGCCTCCTTCTGCACTGTAAATTCTTTGATTCAATAACACTTTATACCCTCTCTATATGTCATTCCTGTTTTAAGAAATGCATCATTCAGTAGTCTGGCTTTATGCGGCGATACAGTCCTGTCCTTTGCAGTGACAGGCTGCAGATGTGGTGATTTAAAAGTTGCTGGTCATCTTCCCACCAAACTGGCAGCCTGGAATTTGCTGCCTTCTGCTGGTGAGGTTAACTTAGTAAGAAGTCTCACAACACCAGGTTAAAGTCCAACAGATTTCTTTGTTAGCACAAGACAGTAGCTTTCGGACACTGCTCCTTCCTCAGGCTCCTTCCTCAGGTTTTAAAATGATGAAGGGGCCGCACTCCGAAAGCTAGTGGCCTGTACGACCAAATAAACCTGTTGGACTTTAGTTTGGTGTTGTGAGATTTCTTACTGTGTTCACCCCCAGTCCAGCACCTCCACATCGAGATTAACTTGCAAGGTTCATATCTGCCACCAGAGGGTACTGCTGTTACACTGAGGTGCTGTGGGTCACACAGTTCCAAAAATGCTTCCAGATTTTCCCCCCTGCTTCCCACACCAACACACTTTACAGACAATGAAGTACTTCTGAAACGTTGTCACTGTTGTGGAAAACATTGCAGTTAATTTGGACACAACCAGACTTCAGCTGTAGACATGGTTTGGAGAAGTTGAAAATCATAGAGTCATCAGCCCATCAAGCCTGCATCAAATACAATCCCACGCAGACCCTTTTCCCATAATATCAGGTATTTACTCTGCTAATTCCCTAAAAGGTGGTGCTAAGGAGCAATTTAGTATGGCCAATCAACCTAACTTACATATCTTTGAACTGAATTGTAGGAGAATCCTAGAATCCATACAATGCAGACAGTTCGGCCCATCAAGCATGTACTGACAATAATCCCACCCAGGCCCTATCCCCTTAATCCCACATAGTTATCCTGACACTACAGAGCAATCTAGCATAACCAATGTACCTAATTCACATTTTTGGACTGTGGGAGGAACCCAGAGCACCCAGAGGAAGCCCACGCAGGCACATGGAGAACATGCAAACTCCACACAGATAGACGCCTGAGGCCAGAATTGAACCCGGATCCCTGGCACCATGAGACAGCAGTGCTAACCACCCTGCCACAGTGCCAGAACACCAGGAGGACATTCAACCTGAATAAGCATCAGAGTGTGGCAACTGGAGGATTTTCACAGTAACTTCATGGCAGTGTTAGTGTAAGCCTACTGGTGACTAATAAATGAATAAAGCTTTTTAAGCACACAGACGCGGGGAGAATCTTGTGAATTCTTTGCCTCAGAGGGTTGTGGATGCTCCATCATTTGACACATTTAAGACTGGGATGGACAGATTTTGGGAATGAAGGGATGTGGGGATCAGGGAGTTGAAGCCCCAGATCAGCTATGATGGCGCTGAATGGTGGAACAGGCTCAAGGGGCCAAATGCTCTCCTGTTCCTATTTTTGTGGATTGGTACCTCTCTACAGCCAAGAAGTAGACTCCATCCCCCATAGCTCTGTCACCATGCTACAAACCATACACAATATCAAATATCCATTATAATACCGTACGTCAGTAATTAAAAGAATATTGATTTGAAATTAACTTTATTCATCTGCTTTTGTCACATTTACTGATAACTGGATCCATTTTGTGTGCTGCAGAATGACTAACCAATAACACAAGACAATCTTTCACTTGTCACCTATTCAAGGTATTAATTACCAACTGCCATTGATTATACAAAGGGAATGTGGGGAAATCCCAAGAGCTATTAAATATATTTCACAAGTTCTCTTGGTTATATTAAAATCCAGTGCTATCTATCTATCTATCCATACATCTCTCTCTCCTTACAGATTTCAAATTTGGAACAAATGAAAAATTTTGTGACAATTAAATTAGCCCTGTGTTCATTTTTACTGTTTAAAATATTGGGAAGGTGCATCTTCCAGCTGAAATTTTATCCAGAACTGTTCCAACAATTTCTCATTGTTGGTGAACCATAATGATATCCAAGATTGGATTGGATTGCAATAACATTGTGAATTTTCAGAATCCGTTACTGACAACCTGTGCCAACTGGATTCCATATTTGATACTGGCAAAAATCAGCAGTATTGCAAATGTCATTGAGTCACATGTCTGAGAGATCAGGTTGTAATGTGTCACAGTCATGCAACAGGGCATTTGGTTTTCTCCCTAAAGGGGAAGTAACTATGGATAGAGCTTTTTACCATTCCCTTTATAATCCAGTTAATTTTACAATCTAGAAGTTATTGAGAGTTTGACTCTCTCTCTCTGCCATGCGACATGGTAGAGGCTACTTTCTAGACCAGAGGCATGAAGGAAGGTTCAAAACAAGGGGTCATAAATCAGAGAATCCTCACAGTGCAGCAGGAGGCCATTCATCCCATTGAATCTACACCGACCACAATCCAACCCAGGTCCTAGCCTCATGACCCCATGCATTTAGCTAGTCCCCCTGATACTAAGAGGCAATTTAACATGGCCAATCCGCCTGATCCACACATCTTTGGAGGAAACCAGGGACCCCAAGGAAAACCACGCTGACATGGAGCGAATGTGCAAACTACACATAAAAGGTGACCCAAGCCGGGAATTGAACTTGGGTCCCTGGTCGCTATGAGGCAGCGGTACTGACCACTGTGCCACCCCTAAGTATAAATATAAAATGGGCACCAAAAATTTAATTGTAAAGGTTTCAGAAGTAACCAAAGAGGGGAAATCGCTGAGTTGTTTAAGGGGAGTCTAGATAAACACAAGAGCGAGAAAGGAATGGATGCAGTTAGGTGGGGAGAGGCTGAGGGAGCAGTAACATTGTGTAGAATGGTTAGTCCATAAGCTGAAAACTTGATATAATTCCAACAGCTCTGAGGCTCCCATCAATGTTGAACAATGTCATCATCATTAGATGGACAGAATCATCCTCTCTGAGTACAGGCTGAGGTGAGAAAGTCCATGTGTCGCTCACCAGCAGCACAACCAATTTTCCATTCAGATACTAGTGCAAAACAATGGGGTTTTCATCATCACTGTGACAGGGTGGGGGACTGATAGATCTGGCGAGGCTACCGCTATAGAGATCGGGGTGACTTCTTTAAACAGTGCCCCGATCTGCGCAAAAAAAAATAAACTCCCCAGCACAGCCAATTCATCTAACCTGCACCTGGAGGAAACCCCCACAGACACAGGGAGAATGTGCAAACTCCACACAGACAGTGACCCGAGGCTGGGAATGCTGCAAGTATACACAGGTTGAGTCAGTCAGTAAATATAAAGGGAAAATGGAGGAAGTATTGCCCTGTTTCTTTTCAGGAGGTCACAACACCACAGAGTGATAAAATCATTCAAGCAAGCAAAATAGTGCAGGTGTTAGAAAACATTAAAGTGTGGTTTTGATCTGAACTATTAATGCCGTTCCCCTCTCCACTTCCTGGGTATTTTCTGTTCTTATTTTAGTCTTTTCTGTAACACTTTCACCAAGGTTCCTTTGGCAGCATCTTCCAAACCCAGGACTATAACCATTTAGAAGGATAAGAGGAACAGATTCCTTGGAACATCATCACCTGGATGTCCCCCTCCAATCTCTCACCATCCTGACTTGGAAATACATCCATATTTCCATAAAATCACAGCAGTGCAGAAAGAGGCCATCCAGCCCATCGAGTCTGCACCAACTCTCCAAAAGAGCACCCAACACAGGCCCTTCCCTCCACGCTATCACCGTGACCCCAAACTTTTATCATGGCTAATCCACCTAACCTACACATCTTTGGACACCAAGGGGTAATTTATCATGGCCAGTCCACCTAATGTGTGCATCTTTGGACTGTAGGAGGAAATCGGAGCACCCAGGAAATCCATGCAGACATGGGGAGAACATGCAAACTCTTCTCAGTAACCCAAGGTGGGAATCGTACCCAATAGCACGCATTCCTTCGATGTGGCTGGGTCAAAATCCTGGAATTCCCTCCATAAGAGCACTATGGATGTACCTACACCACATGGACTGCAGCGGTTCAAGAAAGCAACTCACCACCACCTTCTAAAGGACAATTAGGGATGGCCAATAAATATTGGCCTAGCCTTCGACACCCACATCCTCTGAATGAATTTTAGAAAATACTTTTTCTAAGAGGTTGTAGTACACTCTTCTGATGAAAGTATTTGAAAGTGTTACTTGTTAGGAATGGGTTAGCAGACCTTACAATTAATCCTAATTTGATATTAATTATTCAACAGTGAATTATTCAACAGTGGGCTACAGTTGACACTGAGTGTTGAAGGAGAATTGTACTTGGAGTTGGATTAAAGAAATAAAGGTAGTTTATGAAGAAGCAGAACTTGAATGGCACGCAAATTCGTGAAGTGTTCCATATTTTTAGGCCTTTTAACGGAGGCAGACCGAGGGCCTGGGAACTGCGGAATACCCTCGATCTGCGTAACTGTGTGCCAATCTGAGCAATAACGGCAAACAGTAACTTTTGAGGCATGTATATAGTTGTAAGTTTGAAATGTTATGACTGTAAGTTGAATAGAACTATCAAAAAGTTTTAATTCTGCACTGTTTGCAATTCAAAGACATGTAAATTGCATGGTTTATTTGAGATTTTTATGAATAAAGTAAATTTTTTGAAAAAAAAGAACTTGTATCTCCTTTACTGAACTGCAATGGAGAGGCTGAAACATTACTATTACAGCATTACCCTGGTCTGGAATTCAATAAACTGGGATAGTTCAAGTATTATCAACTTGGGGATGATTTTATATTTAATACATAAATTACATAAAGAGACAGTTTTGCCGGAGGTGCTTTGTTGCTGATATGGTTGCTTTGGAGTTTGTACATAAGAAGGCAGTGTAGCCATACCTGTGCTTGTGAAACCCAAACTAACCTGGGGTTCCCAAGCACAGCCACACACTTCTGAGCATCTATTACGTTTCACTGCATTCCAATTTTATTAGTTCTTTGAAGGCAAACAAACCTCTCAGTAATGGTGTTCGTTGCTTTGCATAGGGTATGATGAAGACACATTTAGCGTTTAGACTTCCTCTTGCGCTTCTCCACCACTTCACTAATACTGTCGCTCTCCTCATCGCTGGGAGTTGGGGGTTTCCTGATGATCTTCTTTTCCACCTTGTACTTCTGCTCCCCAACTTTGGGGTCGCCCTTTATCAGATATTCCCCATTCTGATAGGACACAGTGACAATGGTCTTAGGGTACGTGCCGTAGACCCTCCGGAGTTCGTCATGGACGAAATCGGGCAGTTCCCTCTTGGGGCCGAAAACCCGTCCCATCTTACCCCAGTGCAGCTCCCCTTTCATGATGAATCCTTCCGGCCAGCCGGCCGTGTTGAGCATTTGCTGTTGGGGGAAGTAACCGTTGTACGGGTAATACGGTGGGTACATGAATGATGCCGGGTTTGCAGGTGGCATGTACCAGTACGGATAGAAGTAGGGGGTCCCGTAGAAGTGATGGTACTCGGTATGCTTCCCTGCTCCTTCCTGGACATTGTCCACATCCATCATAATGATGGTCAGAGGCCTGCTTGAAAAGTTGTGCATCTGAATGGGAGGTAGTGAAAAGGCGTCAGCAGGGCTCGTAAATCTGTGTATGAGAGGTCCATAGTGTCCAGCTGCTGGGTACATGTTTGGATAGATCTCCACCACTGTGCCAGTGTGAGGGTTCACCTGACAGATTTGTGTTTCAAAGCTTTTGGCTGTTGTTGTTCTGTTGTTTATTTTTCTCTCCCTACCCTGACATTTTCCAGTGCTGTGAAGAGAGAAGAAAAGACAGTTTCTTTTTGCACTTTTGCACGTTATTCAACCGACAACAATTGAGAATTATATAGCACCCTTAACCGAATGTTAACCTTTAAAGGGAACATCCGCCTCACATCACAGGAATAACGGGTGGCACAGTGGTTAGCGCCGCTGCCTCATGGCGCCAGGGACACGGGTTCGATTCCGGTCACTGTCTGTCTGGAGTTTGCATGTTCTCCCCGTGTCTGCATGAGTTTCATCCCACAGTCCAAAGATGTGCAGATTAGGTTGATTGGCCATGCTAAATTGACCCGAGTGCCAGGGGATTAGCAGGGTAAATATGTGGGGTTATGGGAATAGGGCCCCGGTGAAATTGTGATCGGTACTGACTCGATGGGCCAAATGGCCTCTCTCTGCATTGTAGGGATTCTATGTTTCTATGAACATTATAAAACAAAGAATGACAAAGAGGACAACAGGGTTTAGGGAGGGAATTCCTGAGCTTGGGACCCTCAATCACTGAAGGCACTGCCATCTAATGGTGAAGCCATTATAATTGAGAATGCATAAGAGGCCAGAATTAGAGGAGCACAGATATCTCAGAGGGTCAAGGAGTTGGAGGAGATTACAGAGATGGGGAGGGAAGGGGGTGTACGAGACCATGGAGGGTTTTAAAAACAAGGATGTGAATCTTAGAATCCAGATGTTTGCTTGCCTTGAGCCAATGTAGGTCAGTTTTCACAGGGATGACAAAAATATATCAAATCAAATCAAAGTAGTCCCACTCCCCTTTTCATTTTAAATGAGGAGATACCGGCGTTGGACAAGGGTGGGCACAGTAAGAAGTCTCACAACATCAGGTTAAAGTTTAAACCAAATAAACCTGTTTGACTTTAAGTTGGTGTTGTGAGATTTTTTTTATAAAGAATGTAACTACAGTAATTATATCCTTACTGGAAGAAGGCTCAGTGCTGTAAAAGTACAAATGGGATTTGGGAAGACACTTAAGGCAGCATTTCAGGTTGATAAGTCCAAATCTAAGATTTATCACACATTTTCCCATCCCACCCACCACAGGAATTGTAGCTGGTGGGACAGGACCATTTGAGGAACTGTTTACTTCAGATAAGATTTTCCAGTCTTGTGGCAAGTGCAACCGGAAAATTCCCTGTGAAATGTAAAGACCAAGAGACAACTGTGAACTTTCTTAATTATTTCAAATAGATGTTGTTAAAGTGCTACGTGGAGTCAGCCACAGGCTATGTGGAGTGAGGCAGCGCAGTAGTCTGGGGAGGCATAGTGGCAAGGTGGTTAGCACTGCTGCCTCAGAGCTCCAGGGACCCAAGGTTCGATTCCTGGCTTGGGTCACTGAGGGGCAACTTAGCATGGCCAATCCATGTACTTGGAAGGAAATTGGAGCACCTGCTGGAAACCCATGAAGAATGCACGAACTCCACACAGACAGTAACCTAAGCCGGGAATCGAACCCGGGTACCTGGCACTGAGAGGCAGCAGCGCTAACCACTCTGTCACTCGGGGTGGGCTGGATGTGTCCACGAGGATGTCACAATCACAATGCCCATCTCCACACCAACAAGAGTACAAAGGTATGGAATTATAATATTGTACAGCAGAAAAAGGGGCCATTTGGCCCATCATACTTGTGCTGGCATCCTGAAAGAAATCAGTCTCACCCTTCGGCATTCTCCTTGGAACCCTGCCATTTGTCCCCCTTTTAGAGTCCAGAGTTATCCAATTCCCTTTCAAAAGTTACTGTTGCTTCCTCCAGGCAGTAGATGTAAAATAATTTTTCTCCCACCTTGCTTCCTTGAAAAGTTCTCTCCGGCCTGTGTCCTCTGGTTCAACTGCCAGAGGTCGTTCCTCCTCCCTTTTCTCTTTCAAAGCCCCTTGTAATTTTGAATATCCAGTTCAATCTTCCCTTAACTTCCTCTGCTCAATCCCAGTTTCTCTGGTGTCTCTACACAACAGAATTCACTCCCCCCTGGTAAATCCTCTCATCAAGGCCTTGACAAGCCTCCAACTGACCTGCTGTTCCAAGTTCTGTACACATGAGGACGGCCTTAATTGGGATTTTGGGTTCATGTCACGCTATCTGTAGCCCCCATGACTTGCTGGGGCTAGCAAAATCTCTGGGCTGGAAACAATACACACCTCTTTAACTGTACTTAACCCTCTTTCCACTCGCACTCTCTGTACCTGTAAAGACTTGATTATCTCTAAAGACTCACATTCCAGACATTATCTTATAAATTGAGTCTGTGTCTATGTACGCTCTGTTTGTGAACCCAACTCTTTTTTTTCATATATGCTTTACTCCAATTCAATCCAATCAAATCAACCCAATTCAGAGTCCCAACAAGTTGGGACATTTCCAATACAAGAACTCTTGGGCTTGATCTACATGATCCAAACTGATTGGAGTAGGTATAGCTCCCCCTCTAAAACTTGATCTTATTTGCATCTTAGCCAAAAGGCTGAGATGCCCCTTTAGAAAATTGCTTCAGATGAAGCTAAAATGTAACCTAATAACTTCAACCAAGTGCAGCATGTCAATACTACACTTGATCTTAGCCAAAAGGCCGAGAACCCAACTCTTCACTCACCTGATGAAGAGGCAATGCTCTGAAAGCTTCTGCTACCAAATAAACTTATTGGACTTTAACCTGGTGTTGTGAGACTTCTTACTGTGCCTACCCCAATCCAACACTGGCATCTCCACATCATGCCCAGAATTAGACACAGTCAGCCCATCAGGGACCTAACTGGTGATTCATTTAGAAGAAAGAAAAGTTCAATATCAATTCCTTGCCGGATTCTAGGTAAAAAAACCAGGCTGTAGGAGGGAAGTACAGAGTTATGGCCCAGAACTATTTGAGATCCTGTGCCTTGTGAAAACATGAAAGACTCATGCAACATTGAATTCGAACAATAGTGCCCTGTTTCAAACAATCATCCCTAACAGTAAACACCTTACAGGTCATGGTTACCTGACCTCCCTTTTCCCAGTGATGTATAGGACCAGCATTTTACTGATTTTATCAGCAGAATTAAGACATTGGGGACAAGACCAACAGGTTTGAAACTCAAGGAAGTTTTTAAAATATACATATTTATGTTAAAACAAGCTAAGATTTCAGAAGGATCATAAATTTAAAGAATCCTTTGTTGTTTCTGAAGGCAAATAGTCAATAGCAACCTCATTCTACAACGAGACTCCTACTGTAATTTTCCTGAATTAGCTGTACTCAGATGTGACTTAAATCCATTTTCTGTTGTTTTTTAGGGGGTTCAAAATAAAAGTTCTATGACTTGCCTGAACACAGAGAGAAGCAGGAGTTTGAAATGCAGAGGGGTGAGATTAAACGGCTGGTTACCTGGGTGCCCAAGAGTGACTGGGAGGAGCTGTGTTCTCTGCTCTGTTGCCGGAGAGAATGTGAGGTGCAGAGGCAAGCTCTCTCGCTACCCGATGTCCCTGCCACCTCTGTCCGAGGCTCCCTCCTCCCCCTCATACCCTTCATCTGCATTTAACACCATACACACAGGGACCTGGATACCACACCGTCACACCCGGCAAGGTAACCAGGCGGGGTGAAAGGAAAACAAGACTGAAGAAAGGGGAGGGGTAAGAGGCGGAGAGAGAATGACCAAAGAAGGAGACAGGAGGGAGGAATGGAGACAGAATAAAGCATTAAAGGAGGAAGTGGATTGAAGGAGGAATAATGATAACCCCACATCCACAGGGAAAAAATCAGTTTCCAAACAGCAGTAAAGGCCCTTTAATCTTTATGTAAATAATGTTTATTGCATTATTGCAATCTCACCAACTAGTGGATTCATATCGAGTTAATTTAATTTAAATTTGATTTACCAAGATGAATTCTTAGCAGGTGGACACACAGGCAAGGCTGATTTGTTTTTAATTTCAAAAATATACTTTATTCATAAATAATCTGAAACAAAGCATTACAGAAACGACATTTCCAATCATCACAAAAAGTGAAAAACAGTCATATTTATACTCCACAATATCAATATTTTACAGTGCTCAGTTCCCAGATATTACATACGTTCTTCATCAAACTAAGTACATTCATCATATTTCATGGTGTTATGCTTTTACAGAGTTGCACATAGTTACACAGTCTGAGGGATTTTTTTTTACAGCCAATGGCCCCTAGGTGTGCCTTGGTTGAAAGACTTTAAATGGTGGCCTTTCCCCACTGTGTCTTTGCAGCGTCTGCCCCAAGCTGACATTTATTAGCGATCCTTTAGGTGCCTTTGGGATGTGGTGTCTCTGCTTGTACTGCAGACAGCAGTTTGATAGAACTAGATGGCTTGGCAATCCACTTCAAACAGTTCAGAACTAACATCGGCTTATCATAGAATCGCTATTCTATAGAAGGAGGCCATTTGGCCCATTGAGTCTGCATCGACATAATCCCACCCAGGTCCTATCCATTAAAGCCTACCTATTTACCCTGCTAATCCCTCTAACATACACATTCTGGGACACTAAGAGATAATTTAGCATGGTCAAACAGCCTAACCTGCACATCTTTGGACTGTGGGAGGAAACTGGAGCACTGGAGGAACACACGCAGGCACAGGAAGAATGTGTAAACTCTGCCCAGTGACCCAAACCAGGAGTCAAACCTAGACTCCTGAAGCTGTGAGGCAGCAGTGCCAACCATTGTGCTACCGTACTGCTCATAAAAAAAATCTTTCAAACAACTCTTCGACCTTCTCAGCAATAGTGAGGACAATTCCAATTCTGAAGTTACTTCATAAACCTCGTCTCTTTCTAATGTATCTGTACTGACCTGTTAGACTGTTACGTGGGTAAGATGGATATTGAGGGAAATGGGCCAAATGCGGGCAATTGGGATTAATTTAGAGGTTTAAAAAAAAGGGCGGCATGGACAAGCTGGGCCGAAGGGCCTGTTTCCGTGCGGTAAACCTCTATGATTCTGTGACCATTTTTCCAATAACTTTATATCTTTCCACTAATGGATGACCCAAACTGTACATACTGCTCCATCTGTGGCTTAACTAGAGTCATGTGCCAATTCAACCTTCATTCTGTTGGGAGAGACTTTGTGTGAATGTAAGAATTGAGGGTGAAAATGGATAAGACAGCAAACCTGACATGAGTGTAATGTTGTTTTTTGTTGTTGTCGTTGTTGTTTTGTTAGATTCTCATGTAAAGGAAGTTGACGCATTTTTATATGTATTTATTTATTTGTGTTACAAGTAGGCTTACATTAACACTGCAGTGAAATTACTGTGAAAATCCCCTAGTCGCCATACTCTGGTGCCTGTTCAGATACACTGAGGGGGAATTTAACATGCCCCATGCACCTAACCGGCTGTCTTTCAGACTGTGGGAGAAAACCAGACATCTGGAGGAAACCCATGCAGACATGGGGAGAATATGCAGACTCCACATAGACAGTGACCCAAGCTAAGAATCGAAACCAGGTCCCTAGCGCTATGAGGCAGTAGTGCTAACCTCTGTGCCATTGTGTTTACATATTCTGAATCATAACATACTGAAATATTTCTTTGATGTTTGGAACATTGAAACAGATGATTCTGCAGAAAAGAATAAGCTATGGAACCAAATCAACAAGTGTGGCAATGCCCTCAGGAAATGCTGCAGATGGATGTTTGAAAGGAGCTTCTGAAGATGTAACTGAGATGACTCCAAGAGCTAATTAGCGTACAATGAGGGACATTGTATGTTGGATCATAGGTAGTGGATGTTTACCATTGCAAGGACTTTGACAGAAAATGGGATACTCTCTGTTCAGAGAAGTGCAATGAACTTCATGGGACAGTTGGGAAGAAGTAAGGAGCAACAGCAGAGTGATAGGAAAGATCAGAAGGGCAGAGTGTACAGCATGAATTGATAGTGGTCAATCCAATATTGATTGTTAGACACAAGCACTCAAAGTCAAAATTACCATCCATGGTGTTATTCCATAGATTGACAAAGAACATGAACTTGGCACATAAACAGACAAAGCATTAATCTCCTTGTCTATTTTTTGTTTATTCCGTTTAACATCTAGGCAGCAATGGCCCAGTGTCTAAAGAGTTGTTGGTTCCAAGTATCATTGCAAATCTTATAATGGGAGACATTGTTGGCACAGACATGTTTAGATTGAAAGAGAGAATGTGATCCTTCATAGCTGTAGCGTCATATTGGTTTGATTGTCTGACTTGTCATCATTTAGGAGATTAGATTTAATTAGCAAATGTAGTAAGATTTATGTAGGCAGTTAGATAATATGTCATATTACATTACAGCTATTTCCAATGGACACATCTTCTAGACAACTGATATTTATCTGTTTTGGACTGGATAAAGCTCTGTGTATCAGTAATACTCCAGAATTTCAGTATTAGTTTTGTGATAGTTGCCCGGGCCTTCGGGACCCATTGAAACATTGTTCAGACAAAATGTTAAACTGAGACAATTGGGAAAAGAGAAAAGAAAATCCAAGAAATTACTGTGAGGATGTTATTTTTTAAGACTGTTTTTGGGCAATATTATGTTATCCTGTAAGGAAGGCTGTGTGTCAGTGCATTTGTGTGTGTGTAAATGATTTAACTACATTGGGGAAAGGATAATAGAGACAACTTATCTTGAAGGGTTGAGAGGTTAAAGGGATAAAGATACTATTTGTATGCATTTGTGATATGAGGGAGGCCATGGTTAACTGGATTTATAAGTAATTACATTGGAATTGGAAATTTGCATCAGGAGATTGATAGGGACTTGTCTTTTGAGCTTTTAAATTTCAAAGAGGAGTAAGGGAATTTTATAACCTACAAAGGCTTCATAACTAAACAAGGGAAAATTACTAAATATTATTAGATACAAAGAGGAAGGTTATGGGAAAACATGAAAGATTTTTATATTTTGGAAAAGTCGAGTTCAAAGAGGTGTGGAGTTTAATGGAACCAGAGTTGATAGAGATAATGAAGGAAAGATGTTGAGCTGAATTGTGTTGACACTATCAACATGGGAGAGATGTACTGAGACAGCTCTGTGCTAAGACAAAGGTACAAAATCTCAAGCAACTATCCAGAAACCAGGAAAGTCTTTGTTTCAGAAAGCTGAGTTTTCTTGGATTTCCATAGCAGAGGAGAAGAGTTTGAGAAGCCATAGAATCACAGGATCATAAGAAAGTATCAAAGAATCCTTACAGGGCAGAAGGCGGCCACTTGGTTCATTGAGCCTACATGGACAATCATCCTACTCAGACCTATCCTAGTCACCCCACCCTGCAAATCTCCCTGATATGAAGGAGCAATTTAGTATGGCCAATCTACCTAACCCGTATATCTTTATACTGTGCAAGGAAACCGGAGCACTCATACAGAAAGAACACACACAATCTGTACAGTCAATGAATGCTGGAATTAAACGCAAGTCCCTGATGCTGTGAGACGGCAGTGCTAACCATTGTGCCACCATGCTGCATAATAATGTGGCATATTTTACAAAAGTGACAGCAGATTTTCCTTGGCTAATTTTACTGGATTTTTAGAATTAAAAAGTTATACGGAAGGATTGCCAAAAAGGTATTTACTTGTGTGTTCTGACTGAATGGGCTTTTTGGGGAGGTTTTGTAAAACTCTTTCAATTGTGGAACTTTAATCTTGTATGTTTAAGTTTTCATTTCTTCTTGTTAAAAAAAAGGAGAGAGGGATGTAGTGATATCGTTGCTGGTCTAGTAATCCAGGATAATGATTTGGGGAATACAGTTCAAATCCCACTTGGAAGATGGTAAAATTTGAATGGAGTAAAAATCTGGAATCAAAAGTCTAATGGTGGTCATGAAACCATTATTGACTGTCGTGAAAACCCATCCGGTTTCATTAATGCCCTTTAGGGAAAGAAATTTGTTGCCCTTACTTAGTTTGACCTACATGTAACTCCAGACTCATAGCAAAGTGGGAGATGTGTGGGGAAAGCTTTTCACACAGAGGGTAGTGAGTGCCTGGAATGCACTGCCAGGGGACTTGGTGGAAGCAGGCATGTTAGCAACATTCATGGTATAGTTTAATAAATTCGAAAAGAGGGATAGAAACCACATATTGGTGCAGGCTTGGTGGGTAAAGGGGTCTATTCTTGTGCTGTATTGTTCTTTGCTCTTGTCTTTAAATAGCCTCAATAAATACTGTCCCAGGCAGCAACACTCACCTCCCATCAACAATTTTTTGGGATCAGATGGTTTTTCCTCATTTTCAGAATACAGAAGAAAAGGTTATGATCAGTGAGACAGGTTTCTCTCTGGGATTTATCGTGCTCAGGAAATAACATCTACTGTAGTCGTTGCGTTATTTTTTTAAAAAAAGAGCAGTATAGTTGTTCTGTTGTCCTACCAACCACTGTTTGTCAATTAAAGTCATTAAGCCACAGGTTGTTTGGGCATTAACTCTGTGCTGGGAGAACATTGCTGTACACAATCTATCTTCTGCGTTTCCCTTCTTTGCAAAAGTGACTACATCTAGGCAGTGCCGGATTTATTTGTAAGCTAAACAAGCTACAGCTTAAGGCCTCACAGTCTGCAGGGGCCTCACAAAATTTCAGAAGGTTTACAATGAAGAGAACATTTAAGAGCGGATACCAGAAAGAAAAAAAAAGCACCAGCTTTCAGATCTCTGAGAGAGATCAAGCCAGCCAAATGATAAATATGTAATTAGTCAATGCATTCATTTGAAAATAATTTGTATTTTTCATTTTAAATACTTTGTTATTAAATAATTAAAAGGCATAATTATGTTTTCAATTTTTTTGTGGCAACCCAAGGTCCTGTTTTGGAGGCACTTTTGTGAGACCTTTTGGTGTAACTTTTTAACAAGTGGCCTCCAAGCTTTATGTAGCTTAGGGTCTCACCAAGTCTAAATCCAGCACTGAATCCACGCTGGGACATCCTGGGAATGTGGAGGCCGGAGTATAAATATGAAATCTATCTTCATTTCTCCTTTTTTTTTTGCGCATGGACCAGTAGGACTTCTTCAGAGAAACAAAGCTCATTAAGCCTCAATATAAAACTTGTGAGGAATAATGATTAACAATTTTGTGGTAAACTATTGATTTAACCAATGATGATGGGCAGGAAAGCCTTAGGTCAAGCCAGTCCCTCATTTCCATCATTTTTAGGCATTGCACAATGCAGTGACTAGATACAAATGTGGTATAAATGGTATGTTTTTCAAAATTTATTCACAGGATTTAGAGATAACTGGCGTTACCTACCATGAAACTAAATGGCTTGTCTGGCTATTTCAAAGGAAAGCTAAGAGTTGGCCACATCGCAATGGTGGAAGGGGGTTAGGGGTAGGCGGGGTATGGGGTGGTGCCTTACCAAGGTCAGAGCTGGTAAGGGTGATAGACTTCCCATACTAAAGTAAGTGATGTTATGACAATTTAGTAATTCTTTGGTCACCGTTGCCGAAACTAGCTTTTTAATTCAAGTGGCACATTGGTTAACACCTGCTGCCAAAGACCCAGGTTCAATTCTGGCTTGGGTCACTATCTGTGTGGAGTTTGCACATTCTCCTTGCGTTCGTGTGGGTTTCCTCTGGGTGCTCTGGTTTCCTCCCACAGTCCAAAAATGTGCAGATTTGATTGATTGGTGATGCTAAATAGCCCTTAGTGTCAGGGGGACTAACAGGGTAAATATGTGGGGTTGCGGGGACAGGGCCCGGACGGGACTGTTGTCGGTGAGGACTTGATGGACTTAATGGCCTCCTTCTGCACTGTAAGGATTCTATGATTCATTTACTAAACTGATATAATTCACAAGTTACAGGGATGGAATTTGAACTTGCGCTTTCAGATCTTTAGTCCAGGTTTTATAATTACTAATCCAGTAATATAATCATTATGCTACCAGACCACTAATCATTTTCAATTCAATTCAACTTTATTGTCATTGTATAGTGCACAATACAAAGGATCCTAAGGTACAAAGAAGAAAGCAAATGCACGTAACTATTATAAAATAATGCCAATAGTCATTAAGTGCATAATTGCATATTGCACAATACCCATCTCCTGGGAATATGTTAACAGATATATAGTTCAGCTGGGTTACAGCTCTGGGGAAGAAGCTGTTCATGAGCTGGTCGCATAGGGTCGAATGCATCTGTCGTGCCTCCCAGATGGCAGGAGAGCAAACAAGTCTGTGACTGGGATGGATGGGATCTCATGCTCAGAGATCTCCACAGATGGCATTTGTGATAAATGTCCTGGATGGCTGGTCGCTGGATGCCAATGATATATTGGGCAGTTTTGATTACCCGCTACAGAACTTTCCAGTCAGAAATGGAGCAACCACAGCGTAACACAGTTTGACAAGATTCTCTCTATTGTGCACCAGTAGAAGTTTGAGAGAAGTCTGGGGGGGTGGGGGGAAACAGGTTGGCTTCTCTTTAGCCTTCTCAGGAAGTAGAAGCATTGCTGAACTTTCATCACTTGGGAGAAGGAGTTGAAGGACCATGAGAGGAATTTGATGCTGCAGACCCTGTCAATCTCTACCCCATTGATGTAAATGGGGGTATGTGTGCTGTCTCTGGACTCCCTGAAGTTCACAATGAGCTCTTTGGTCTTCTTGGTGTTGAGGGCCTGGTTGTTTCCAGCATGCCACATCACCAGATGTTGGGCATCTTTCCTGAAGGCTGACTCATTGTTATGAATGATCAGGCCTATCACCATAATGTTTTTCGTAAATTTAATGATGATTTTGGTGTCGCAGACAGGCACACAGTCATAGAGGGAGTAGAGAACGGGGCTCAGCATGCATCCTTGTGGAGCCCCAGTGCTCAGGGTTAGGGTGGTGAAGGTGAAGTTATCTAACCTAACAGACCAGGGCCTGTTGATTAGAACATCCAGGGTCCAGTTACAGAGGAAGGTGTTGATGCTTGGAGATTATAGACAAGCTTGGTGGGAATGATGGTGTTAAATGCTGAGCTGCAGCGACTGCACAACATTCTAACATGGGTGTCCTTGCCTTCTAAATGGGTCAGAGTGCAGTGAAGAATAGTTGAAAAAGCTTCTGGCTGGCATGGGGCCCTTGTTAATCAGAGTGATCTTTGGAACTAATTTCAGTCATCCAAGGGTCAGGGAGGAAGTTTCAAGATTTCCTTTCTCCCTAATTGACCTGGGTTTTATCTGGTTTAATTCCACCTTGAATCAACTCAGCATAAATTACCGTCCACAATTACCCCCTCAATGTGTCAAGAGTTTCCCTCCCTCGCACTGAGTTTTGGTCATACTCAACAGCATTACACCTCAACAAAGACACAAGAATTAGGAGCAAGAGTAGACACTTAGCCCCTTGAGCCTGCTTCCCCCATTTTATAAGATCATGATTGATATGATTGTAGCCTCAACTCCACTTTCCTGAATGCCTCCCTATAATTCTTGACATCTCTTTGTGATGATATTGCGCTGTTGATGTATATTATGTTTGAGGGGACTGTTTTAACATTCAGTTTTTTTCTACAGACAGTCAGTACGTCTCAAAGGAATACAGTTCAGATGCTGGGAAAGCAGGATAATTATTTATTTTAGCCATGTAAAGATATCTATGGACTCTTGTTTACAAAAGGAAAGATCCTCTGGGGTTTTGTTTTTAATGAAAAGAATAGAAAGTGGCTTTAGGTATGCAGGATTATGTGACAATGTGATTAATGGGAGGAGCTAGGTATGTAGCAAAGGGAGAAAAAATAGCTTTCTGTTCAGTTTTTGCTGGGGTTGTTTAAAACACAGTTAACACATTTTATAGCAAGTATGCCTGGGTTTGCTAACTGTATTTAAAATGGGCATTTGAGTCTAAGAGGACTGTGACTTATTTGGAACTGAAATAGTGATAAGCTGAAACTGGAGTTGTTTCCTTTCAATGTTTAACTATTGTTCAACAGTTAAAAGTTAAGCTCCTTCATTTTGTTAGAGTAATATGTAAACTGTGTTATGAATAAAAATTATTTTGATAAAAGATCCCTAACTTGTCAGTAAAATTACTCCTGGGGAGAAGTGTCCTATCCTCAAAATAGGAAAATTGCTGGGGTGTAGTCTGGATTCATGGAATGCCTTGGGGTAACACCTTGTTGATCAAAAATGTATCCAATGCAGCCTTGAATATACTCAATGATCCAGATTCCATTGTTTTCTGCAGAAGACAATTCCACAGACTAAAAACTCTTTGAGAGAATGTTCTCCTGATCTCAGTTTTAAACAAGAGACCCTCTAATTTTTAAGTTCCCACCACAAGAAAAGACATCCTCACTACATCCATTCTGTCAAGCGCTTTCAGGATCTCAGAATTGTCACAGTGCAGAAGGAGGCCTTTCAGCCCATTCTGTCTCTGAATGTACAATTCACTTAATATCATTCCCTGCCTTATCCCTATTACCCTGCATGGTTTGCCATTTTCAGATAACAGTCTATTTCCCTTGTGAATGTCTTGACTGAATCAACCTCCACCACACACTCAGGCAGTGCAATACAAATCTTAACCACTCACTGTTTGAAATAGTGATGCTGCTTTTACTTCTTTCTCCAACGATGTGCTCTCATTTACAATCCTTTCATGAGTGGGAACAGTTGCTCTCTATTGATTCATTCTCCATGCCTCATTATTTTGAATATCTCTATCGGATCCAACTCCCCATGCACTCCCACCCGTTCCCACACCTTCTCTTCTCCAAGATAAACAGTCCCTATGTCAATAAGACCACTTCTCATTCTTCTAACTTGCAATTGATGAAGGCCCAACCTGCTTAACCTTTCCTCAGAAGATAACCCTTTCATCCCAGGAATCATTCAAATCAATCTTCTTGGAATTGTTTTGAATGCAGTTATATGCTTTTTTCAGGGTTGGTTAGCTCTGTTGAGTGGACTAGTTTGTGATGCAGAGCGATGCCAATAGCGTGGGTTCAATTCCCATGCCAGCTGAAGTTATACATGAAGGCCCCACCTTCTCAACCTTGACCCTGCCTGAGATGTGGTGACCCTCAGGTTAAATCACCAGCAGTCAACTCTTTCCCTCAAAGGGGAAAGCAGCCTCTGGTCACTTGGGATTCACTTCACATTCATCCTTTTTTAAAATTAGGAGACTAAAACAATATACAGTAATCAGATGCACTTTCACTAAGGCCTTGTACAGTGCACCATTTCACTAGTTTTATATTCCATATTGGGTGGCACAGTGGTACACTGAGGGAGAATTTAGCACACCCAATGCACCCTAACCAGCATGTCTTTCAGACTGTGGGAAGAAACCGGAGCACCCAGAAGAAACCCACGTAGACATAGGGAGAACGTGCAAACTCCACACAGACAGTAGCCTAAGCCAGGAATTGAATCTGGGTCACTGGTGCTCTGAGGCAACAGTACCACTGTGCCACCCATAAGGTGGTATGAGGTATAAGAAGGAGGATGAAATAAAAATGAAGAATTGTCTCGAACTAATTGGGCAACAGCACTGATCAGAGCCTGAAAGTAGAAGTTCCACATGATCACCTAGATGGGTATGGTACAGGGGAACCTAAAGTATGGAATAAAAATGTTAAAAATAAAAAGGGGAGAAAATAATTAAGGACAAAATATGTGAAAATAAACAAGCACAACACAACTTTTGGTTGGATTTGTAATATAATTTTTATAATAAATGGAAAGTAGCATGTACAGCATAACACTGTAAAAAGTCAATTATATTGTATGCTTATGATATTTTCTTCCCACATCCACTTGGAGGCATTGTTGTCAGTTTTATGATTATCAAAGATTGTCAAAATCTCTGTCAATATTTATTTTAATAAAGCTTCAGCCTTCAATTTGGAAAGAAAGCTTCATTCAAAACATTGTTCAATAATTAGAGAAAAGTTGTAATGTACTGGGAAGAATTAAGTCCCATGGCAACACATCAGCCAATCAGATTTAACATGCTAAGTTTTTTTTCCCTGTGGTATAAATTGTTCTGATCATTTGAAATTTAGTATTTTTGCATTTGTCCTGATGAGTGTGAGAGAACATTTCCTTCCCTTCAGCAAAATTCAGGTGTTGAGTTATCAAAATGACCACTTTTTCCTGTTTTTCTGTGACTTATATTGGGTTATCCTGAATGTCATTGACAGAAAAAACAACACTGAAAACAACCATTCATGAGGAGGCCTAAGTAATTCATCCATGGGGGTATGTGTGATCTAGTAAGGGCAACATTTATTGCCCATCACTAACTTTTTTATTGCAAAAATATAATTTATTTGTAAAATATCTGAAAGGACATTACAAATATTTCAAAGTGTAATACTATTTTGGGTTCTCTACACACATCATGTTGCAACCTAAAATCATTGAAATCCTACAGTGCAGAAGGAGGTCTTTTGGCCCATCGAGTCTGCACTGACAATAATCCCACCCTAGTTCCCATCTCCACATTCCTACATACACATTTATTCCACTAATCCCTCTAACCTATACATCCTGGAACCCCATGAACAATTTAGCATGGCCAATCAACCGAACCCTCACATATTTGGACTGCTTCAATACAGTCAAAGAAACAGTGTTGACATTTTAAAATTAAAATCGTTACAAATGGTGCAAAGGTATTAAAGTTGTCTACATCGTTGTTCTATGAGTTGGTTCAATACAATCGTGATATGTAATATTCATTGTATGCATTCAATGTGAGTAATACAGTCTGAGGAGGTTCTGTGCAATTTCACTTCCCTCAGTTCACAATGGCTGAAATTCTTTAATGACGTGGAGATGCTGGAGTTGGACTGGAGTAAACACAGTATGAAGTCTCACAACGCCAGGTTAAAGTCCAACAGGTTTATTTGGTAGCAAAATCAGGGACAACTTCTTGAACTGGAAGGCCAACACTAACTGCCCTTGAGAAGATGATGGTGAGCCACCTTTTCAAATACAACATGCTGGGTCACTTCAAAGGGAAAGTAATCATCTAACTACATTGCTGTTGCTGGAGTCACAATAGATTAGGCTAGGTCAGAATAGAAGATATCCTCCCCAAAGGATACGACTTAACCAGATGGATTTTTACACAATCCATGTCACCATTACAGTTACTAGATTTTTATGCCATATGTATTCAATTAATTGAATTCAAATGAGTTAAATTCCAATGATCCTATAAATTCTTCCATTCTTCTGGTGGGTCTTGTCTCCGGATGATTAGTCCAGGCCTTGGCATTACTGGTCCAATAACCCAAGCTACTGAAAATCAAAGAAGACCTAATAAAGTTAAGGAGGACATTCGGAACTGCAGTGAAAGAGATTGTGAAAGAGTATGGCAGAGTCTTGCTGCCCAGTATGCTGTTTGGGGCTGGAGCAAAGAGATTTGAGTAAGACTGCTCCCTATAAGTCTTACTTATTTTGTATCATTTAAATTTACTCTATAATGGAGCATAACTTAAATTAGTTTCATTTTCTGCACATAAACACAAGAATAAATTCTCGGATTGGGGCAGCATGATAGCATAATGGTTAACACTGCTGCCCCAGGGATGGGGGTTCAATTCCATCCCCGGGTCTCTGCCTGTGTGGAATGTGCACATTCTCTCCGTGTTTGTATGGGTTTCCTCCAGGTGCTCCAGTTTCCTCTTCCAGTCCAAAGATATCTGGGTTAGGTTGATTGGCCATGCTAAATTAACCTAGTGTCAGGGGAATTAAGAAGGTCAATATTAGGGTTTACAGGGATAAGGGTTCGGTGGGATTGCATTCAGTTTAGTCTCAATGGACTGAATGGCTTCCTTTTTCACTGTAGGGATTCAATTCCATGATGATCTCACTCTTCCGCAACACAATATGTGTAGCATTACTCTCTCAAAATCATTTTGCAAGCAATAGATTTTTTTTAACTTCTCTAAATTCAGGTTTTCCCCCATGTATTCCCTTCCTGTTCTAAAACCACTAAGTTGCACTGCAGCACAGTTGATACACAGAATTGCCAACTCTGACTGGATTTTTTTTTATAAGCTTCAATATACGACTGACTTCCTCCAACCAGCCCACCCATCAAATAGTTTTTCTTTCAGTCTTCATTGTTGAACAAAAACAACAGTCAAAGGAAATAAGAGAAAATTACTTTCCCAGTGTGCCTTTTTTTCAGCTGTGTTTCATATAGCATCGTATAGGAAGGAGATCTTTAATTTCTGGGGGCTCCAGAACAAATCCTGGAAGGCTGGCAACCCTAATATACAGTTGTCTGTGGCCTTTTCTGCTACCTCTTCTCAGTGGTCGTTTTGTATACAGCACAATCCACAAACCAGCTCCCAACTGTTCTGGTTTGTTCTACACTTGGGAGAGTTGAGTTATTAAAGAGTATATAAGTAGGCAAACAATGTTTGTGAAGGATGTGCACATTTTTCACAACCTTAAGCAACATTGTGCCGCTTTGTCATTGTCGTGACGCTATTCCCAAATGTGTTGCGATCAGATTTTTTGGATAAAGTGGATACGTGCAAGCAGCACCAAAATAGTCATTTTAAATTGCATTTCCCTACATTGCCACAGTGACTACTGTGGAAGAGCACTTAGCGTTGAAGCCTGGTGAAAGACCTTACATCAATGCCGGTTAATTCTTCTTTGCAGAAACTGGCATTTGCATTTTAACATACTATGATGATTTCATTCGAGCAATCTTGATAAAACGGCCCTATTGTGTGTAAACTCTTGGGAATAAGATGAACACTAAATACTAGGAAATTGCTTTAGAAATAAAAGATAACGGATTTTTTTTGCCCTCTTTTTGAGAACTTTATTGAAAACGTTATATTGCTAACCCACTGCTACTTTATTCTCCCATTCTGCTCCGTGATTCCTGCAGTTCCCAATTCCAGCTCCTCTGGGACCCAGATCGCCACGTCTGCACCAAGTGTCAATCAAACTGCAGACGCGCATGCGTGGTCACTGCCGGCCGCCCTGGGTCTGCGCATGTGCGGCGGCTGTCCCGGCCGGCTCGTGCGCACGCGTGAGCAGCAAGTCACCCGCGGCCAGCCTTTTGAGTGACAGATATTTCAGCCAATGGAAGGCGGGACCGCGCCGTGGGCGGGACAGGATCCAACCAATGGTCGTGGGTGGAGGGCGGGGCGAGGCGCGGAGCGGGCGCTGAGGGATAGAGTTTCCCGTTCATTATCGGCCGCGGCTTCATAGGGACCGAGCTGGTCTGGAAGATGGAGAGTTCCTCCAGTCTTGTGAAATACAGGGAGGATTAACGGTGAGAGATTAACCCGACCGCTTCCCTTAAAAAAAGATTTAAACTGGGCTAAAGCTGGAGATGGAGGGGTGGGAGGAGAGGTCAGTGAGGGTCTGGAACCTTTCGCCTGGGAGAGGAGAGGTCAGTGAGGATCTGGGGCCTTTCCCCTGGGAGCGGGGAAGGGGGTCAGTGAGGGTGTACGGCCTTTCTCCTGGAGGGGAAGTGGGGGGGGGGCGTCAGTGAAGGCAGGGCTTTCCCCTGGGGTGAGGAGTGGGGTGGGGAGCGGGGGATTGGGTCAGTGAGGGTCTGGGGCTTTCCCTGGGTGAGAAGTGGGGGGTGGTCAGTGAAGGCCTGGGGTCTTTCCCCTGGGAACGGGGAAGGGGGGTTCTGTGAGGATCTAGAGCCTTTTCCCTAGGAGAGGGAGAAGGGGATCAGTGAGGGAAACAGGGGCTTTCTCCTGGCAAGGAGGGGGGTCAATGAGATTCTGGGGCCTTTTCCCTGGCAAAGTGGGGGGGGGTCAGTGAGGGTCTGGGACCTTTCCCCTGGCAAGGGGGGAATCACTGAGGGTCTGGGGCCTTTCCCCTGGCAAGGTGGGGGGAAATTCAGTGGAGGTCTAGGCCTTTCTCCTGAGTTGGCGGGATGTACTGAGGGCCTGGGCCTTTTCCCCTGATGGGATGGTCAGTGAGAGCCTGGGCCCCTTCCCCTGAGGAGGAGGAGTCTCAGTAATGGTCTGGGGCCCTTGCCTGGAAGCGGGGGTGTAGTAGAGGTTCAGTGAGCATCAGCAGAGAGAGTATTGTGGGTTCTGGGCCTTTCCCCATTTGGTGGTGGTCATTGACGATCTGTGGCCTTTCTCCTGATTCAGGAATAGTGACAAGTTCCTGCTGTTAGTTCCATCCATTACTGTTCCTGGAGCCTTGGAGAAGATATCAGTGTTTTATACTCATTTTAAAACAAACTATTCATGTAGACGAGTATGAGCAATATAGAGATGTCGACAAAACTTTACACCTGCATGATTGTGTGGAAATGAATATTTGCAAGAAATGTGGTTTTGCACTTCCTGTTGTCTTTCCTCATTTACTGTAGTTAACTTTTTAAAAATTGTTTGTAACTCTGTGTTAATTATATTAGCTGAATGGTGTCTGCCTTGTAGCAATTGGAAAACTGTAATTTGACAGTGTTTATGGTGAGATCATTTAGAGTTTTAGTTTGCACACTGATTATTCCCTGATGTGTCATAGTTGCTATACTCTGCTTTGTCAAACTCTTTCACACCCACATCCCCCACTCCCATTTTCCAACCACTGTCTCCCTCCCTTAATTGTCTCTTAAAATAGTGTATTCGCACTCTGCTCCTTAGCTTTACTTTGCTCAGCCTTGTTCTTAGTATTTATAGAGTATTTTGAGATGTTCTCTGAATTAATATAACTGTAAATTTTTGTATGGTTAAATCCTCTTAAGATTGAGCAAAGACTCTAACTTAGTTGTGAGGGGATGAGAGGTGCCATTGCTACTTATCAAATGATGCTATTGTTTTCCAGCAGTTAATAAAAAATACACAATCTTTTTATAAAAATATAAAATCCTTGTGTTTTTTTTGAGTTTCGTACAAAATAGCAACTCATAGGATAGGATGTATCTCAGTATTAAATAACCACTTGAGTTTGACTTTCATGATCCCATAGTTTCAGTTTGGATTTTTTTTGTAGTACAGCACAGACTGTGCTCTGTTTCATGTGGCCAAAATTTGCATTTATGTTTAACACAGAGTACCTCAAGGTACGTTACCAGAAGGCAGCAAGCCTGAAATTAATACCAAACCATTGGAAAGAGATTAAAATCTTGAACAAAGGGGTTTAACCAAATCTTGATCTGCAGATTTGATTGTAAATGTTTCAAATGCAATCACTGTTGACAGCTGGGCAAAGGCAGTGGCTTTCTGATTTGCTCACTTGTCCTGTAAAGACCTAAGTTTGTTTTCTTGTTGAGATTGCTTGATAATGGTGATTTCTCCATTTGCATCTGTCCAGGGATTTTTCCCCGTGTAGTGGGGTTCAACTTGCAGAAGTTAGAAGGAAGGTCAAAACACAAGTTACGTGTGAGAGAGGTAAAAAAAAATACAGAATAAGAATTGCAGTGAACAAGCTGCCAATTTTAGGGAGAAAGAGGTTATGTAGAAACTAGAAGCAGGCATAGGCCATTCAGCCCTTTGAGCCTGTTCCACCATTCATCTTGATCATGGCTAATCATTGAATTCAGTAGCCTGATCCCTCCCATGTCCCTTGATCCCTTTAGCCCCAAGAGCGATATCTAATTTCTTCTTGAAATCGAACAACAATTTGGTCTCAACTGCATTCAGTGGGAGTAAATTCCACATATTCATCATCCTCTGACTGAAGAAATTTCTCTTCACCTCAATCCTAAAAGATTTATCCTCTTATTCTTAAGCTATAACCTGTAGTTCTCACTCTCCCACCATTGGGAACATTTTTTCTGAACCTATCTGGTCTAACCCTGTTAGAATTTTATAAGTTTTGATGAGATCCCCCTCGCTCTTCTAAACTTCAGTGAATATAATTCTAACTCTCCTCTTATGACAGGCCTGCCATTCAGCAAACATGATGTGGAGATGCTGATGTTGGACTGGGTTAAACACAGTAAGAAGTCTCACAACACCAGGTTAAAGTCCAACAGGTTTATTTGGTAGTAAACGCCACTAGCTTTCGGAACACTGTTCCTTCATCAGGTGATCTGGTGTTGAGACTTCTTATTGTATTCAGGAATTAGCCATATAAACCTTTGCTGTATTCCCTCTATAGCAAGGACATCCTTCCTCTGATAAGGACACCAAAACTGCACACAGGGTGCCAAGTGTGGTCTCACCAACTCCCTATAGAATTGCAACAAAAACTCCCTATTCCTATACTCAAATACTCTTGCTATGAAAGCCAACATGCCATTTGCCTTTTTTATTGCCACAAAACTCTTGAGGTTATAATGATTGGGTGGAGGAGGGCAGAGCCAAGGAGAGAAATTCATGTGAGATTGTGAATTTTAAAATTGAAGCACATATGGACCAGGAGCCAGTGTAGGTCATGAACTCGAACAGGCATTGCTGTGGGTTAGAATGCAGCCATGATGTACAGATGCCGGCGTTGGATTGGGGTGGTAAGAACTCAGTAAGAATTTAGCAACACCAATTTATAATCCAACCGATTTATTTGATAGTAAAAAAGCGAGCTTTCAACTCTTGTGTCTTCAGGCAAATGCCTGAAGAATGCAGCAGCAGAGTTTAGGATGAGTTCGGTGATATGGAGGAAATAGATTTCTAGACTCTATAATTGTCATTGGGTCTGGGGAGAGCGCTGGAATTTGGTGCTGTGGTAGAGGAGCCATGATCTTGAATTGTCTACTCTATTGTCTATGTTTCTATATTTGCTTTATACTTGGTAACACTTAATAGATCACATGGCTTTCTTCTGCTCTCTTAAGTCAATGTTGTGAAGTTTTGGGTAACTTTATTTTTTTCATGTGCACTCGCTTCCACATTTGGGAAAGACAAAACCACATGATAATTCCATACAGTTGATTCATTTGTGTGGCATCCTCTGCTCAGTGGTGGCATTTATCTCTGATTTGCACTCTGGAGATTAAAGTATATTGGGCTGATACCAGTGCAGTACTAAGGCAGCGCTGTCTTAGATAAGATGTTTAGCTGAGTTTGCACCTGCTGTGTTTATAAACAACCTTATAACACTAGAATGATGAGGAATTGTTAAGACGTCAAATGTTTGATAAAGGATCTTCTGGAAGCAAAAATGTCAGCTCTTTTCTCTCTGAAGTGCTGCCAGACCTGCTAAGATTTTTACAGCATTTTCTCTTTTGGTATCTGCAACACTATTTTTGAAGAAGAGTAGGGGGAGTTATCCTAGATGTCCAGATCAACACTTGTCTTCCAACTGGTGTATATTTCATGGCTGGTTTGTGGTTGTGTTTCTTAAATTGTTACAATGACTATGTATCAAAAGTGCTTAACTGGCTATAAAACCAACTGTGATGCGGAGATGCCGGCATAGACAGAGGTAAACGCAGTAAGAAGTCTCTCAACACCAGGTTAAAGGAGAATTGCGTAATGTCTTTAAGGTCTACAGCATTGAAAAAGACCCATTGCATCTCTAGACAAATCTCTAGTCAAAGACAAATCACCCAATTATTTGAATCCCCTTTTCAAGCACTTGGTCCATAGTCTTGTCTACTTTGGCTTCGCAAGTGCACATCTAAACACTTCTTAAATGTTATGAACATCTCCACCTTCACTACCCTAGACAACGAATTCCAGATTTACATCACCCTTTGGATGAAGAAGCTTTTCCCCTCATCCCCTCTCAATTTCCTGCCTCTTATCTTAAATCTATGTCTCTTGGTCATTGATTCCTCGTCCAAGGGGGAGAATTTCTTCCTGATTACTCTGTTTTATACATCTCAACCATGTCTCCCCCTCAGTTTCCTCTGCTCCAGAAAAAACAATCCCAATTTATCCAATATTTCTTCATTACCTAAAACTCTGCGGCCCAAGCAATATTCTGGTAAATCTCCTCTGCACTCTTTCCAGTCCCATCACATCCCTTCTTTCATGTGGATTCCAGAATCGCATGCGCTACTCTAGCTGTGACTTAACCAATGTTAGGTCCAGCAGAACATTCCTGCTCTAAGCTTGGCTAATAAAACTATGTACCATGCAGTGGATTCGTGGAAATTTCCCCTAATTGAATGATCATCATCTTCAGTTCCTGCTACAAACTTGATTCCCTAGCTTACTGACTTCATTCTTTTCCCTGGCTGAACCCTGATTGTTGACAACATTGATGTGATATTTGACCCCAAGCTGAGTTTCTGTCTACATATCTGCATTGTTGTTAAGCCTGAACTTTTTCCAACTCTAACTTTGGCCTGAAGCTAATCTGCTTATATGACTTTTTCTCCTAGACTTGACTATTCCAATGCAACCCTGCCTAGCCTCCCACATTCTATTCTTCATAAACTTGGGATCATTCAAAATTCTGTCCATAATCGTACCAAGTTAAGTTTACTCAATGTTCGCTGTCTTACAATAGCTCCTAATCAAATAAAGTGTCTATTTTTGAAATTCCTATCCCTTTGTTCAAATCCCTCCATGGCCTCATCTCCCTCCAACTTTGTGATCTCCACCAGCCCCTCAGGGCCTTTCAAGCTGGCTCTTGTACTTCATTCACTTTTATTGCTGATTCTGAGTGGTTATTTTGTTCAGCTTCCCAAGCCCTCCAGCTTGGAATTCTCTTCCAGAGCTTTTAACACTCTTTTATGATGGGCCTTAACACTATCTCTCTGACTAAGTGTTTGGGCATCAGTCCTAATATTGCTGTGTGTGGTCCAATGTCAGATTTTATTTTCTAACGCTCTTTTAAAATGCCCTTATGTAGTGTTTGTTAATAGTATTGAATAGTTTCCTTTTTTTTCATGAAATGTGAGCATCGCTGGCAAGCCCAGCATTTATTGCACGTCCCAAATTGTCCTGAAGAAGGAGATGGTGTACCTCATGCAGTTCATGTTTAATTGCAATTCCTGCCGCATAGGTGCATGGTGCTGATAGAATGGGAGTTCCATGCTTTTGACCCAGAAACACTGAAGTTATTGTTGTTGGGATTGGCTAGCACATCCCAGAGATGAGAACATTGCAACAATTATAATAAGGTTATATTGTGCCTTTGACATAGTAACAAGTTCCAAAGTGCCTCACAGAACTGTAATCAAAAAAATGAGTACTCAGCCAAAGGAGGTGATGCAGTATTCAGAAAATGACTAAACGTGAGTGGTAAAAAATTGTTGATTTAAGGAAGAAGGGGAGTGGTGGGGGAAGAGAGAGAGAGTATTCATGAGCTTGAGGTATAAGTGGCTGAAGGCATGAACTACCTATCAGTGGGATGAAGAGGAATGGAGATGCATAAGAGACCAAGAAAACAGATCCTTGAAGTGGGTGAGTGAGGGGTTAATCATACAATCCCTACAGTATGTAACGAGGCCATTCGGCTCATCAAGTCTGTATCAATACAATCCCACCCAGGCCCTATTCCTGTAATCCCACATGTTTACCTTGCTAATTTCACTGACGCTAGTGTCAATTTGGCATGGCCAATGAACTTAACCTGCACATAATTGGACTGTGGGGAAAAAAACCAGAGTACATGAAGGAAACCCATGCAGATGCAGGGAGAATGTGCAAACAGACAGTGACCCAAGGTTGGAATTGAATCTGGGGCTCTGGTGCTGAGAGGCAGCAGTGCTCACTACTGTGCTGTCCAATGGATGAGGAGGTTACAGTGAGGGACGTGATAATGGAGTGCTTTAAATTTTTTAAATTTGGAGATGCTGGGGGATTGAGAGCTGACTTGCAGCAGCAAGAATGGGTTGGTTGGGAGCAAAGCTTGGTATGGGGTAGAGTTTGAGCAGCCCTGCTTCGGGCTGCCTGCTGTTTATGAAGAATGGATGCTGGGACACTGGAACTAAACTACCCTACACAATGGCATGCTCAGCTATTACCAGCTGCTGGTCAAACATTTGCTCTTCATCTTTCAACACTTAAAATTTTCAACTTTATGTATAACTCCCTCATAGTGTTTCTATTCCCCCTCAATACCTTAAACCATTTAAATCCCAAGATTTTATTGTATGCCTACAACAGGCATTGACTATATGTTAAGAATCTCACTTCAGAGTGCTCTGGATGCAGAAATGTTGTTTGTTCTAATACTGTAGAATTGATGCACGTTAAATATGTTTAATTCACTTGCAATTGTTATTGATATTTTAGTCTAACTGTTGGTAGAAATTATAAGAAAGAAAATTCATATTGAATTTCGTGTCAGTTTACAAACAGACTTGGCAGACTTATCAGAAGAATGGGTTAGCCCTTAATTTAGGCCTGACACTGGTTTTTTTTGAGTGCAAATGAAAATTGAAGTGTTCAATGACCATATGTTATGCAAACACATGGGTGAAAAGATTTGGTTTACTTCATTGGCCAAAGCATAGGACGACTGCTGTGTATTTTCTCAGCGGGTGGAGGGACGTTGGCAGGAGAGTCACTCTGGGCTATGGTTGTGCATGTTAAAAATAGACTAGGTAACTGATTGCCTGCCTTGCATGAAGAAGTGAAATGTAGCGTAGCAAGATTCAAAAGGCTTGGAAAAAATAAACATTGAAAAAAGAGGAATCTAGATGTTGAGATTATAAGGGCAGTACAACTTGGGATATCATCGGTTGTATGATATCTTCTGTCAACATTGCTTAAGGTTTCACTTGGAATGTTTAATTTATTCTCACCATCTCTCTCTGCCTCCTTCTGAAAAAAGGATTGTGGTTTAGTACGAATGTCCATGTTTCGTCCAAACAGTATTTCTTCTGGTGGCAATGATGTACCAGAAGAAATCAAGTATCAAAGTAAGTCCCATTTGACACTTGAAAGAGATTTATATAAACATTTGTAAAGGGGTATTAAAAGGTACAGGGAAATGGGGTTAGAGTTATCTTTCCTTAGAGGTCAACATGAATAGTAAACCAAATGGCAGTTTTCTATACGGAAGTTTCCACGATTGTGCTTCAAGGCAGGTCTTGGTGTCTGTAGACTAGGAATGTCCAATGTTTTGAAGTAGGAGAATGGATGCAGAGTGAAAAGCATAATTCCTTAGTCATATGGTTCCCTCCACCTAAATAAAGCAATGCCAGCCTCCCCCAGTTACTCCTCATGTTTTTCTACCTGGGTGTGGGAGATTGGGAAAGGCCACTCCATGAGCTTGGCAGTCAGGCCTGGGAACTTTTAAGAGCCATCTAGAGCTGCTGTGATCTATTTAGGATGAGCATAAGGCAAGCCAGAAATGGCAGGAGATTAGGTCAGCTCAGAGAAAGTGACGGATCCCATTTTCCCGACTGACTGCCTCTTGTACACCACAGTCCCAAATAATATGCCCAGCTTTAAATTGTTTGCACACTACTGTCCCAGCTGAGATAGACCAATTAAACATAGATAAGGGATCAAATATTAATGGAGGAATTGAGTTTAGGAGTCGGGAGGTAATGCTGCAACTTTATAAGACCCTTGTCAGACTTCACTCGGAGTACTGTGCGCAGTTCTGGTAGCCTCACTATAGGAAGGATGTGGAAGCTATTGAGAGGATGCAAAGGAGATTTACAAGGATGTTGCCTGGATTGGGAGGCATGCCTTAGGTTAAGGGAGTTAGGTCTCGTCTCCCTGGAGAGATGAAGGTTGAGAAGCGACCTGATGGAGGTTTATAAAAGGTTGAGAGGCATAGATAGAGTGCTATCTCGGAGGCTATTTCCCAGGGCTGAAATGGTTGCTACGAGACAACACAGATTTAAGGTGCTGCTGAGCAAGTACAGAGGAGATATTGGGGTAAGTCTTTCGGACTGTGATAGGGAACCGGAGCATCCAGAAGAAACCCACGCAGACAGGGGGAGAATATGCAAACTCCATACAGACAGTGACCTGAGCTGAGAATCGAACCCAGATTCCTGGCACTGACACAGCAGTGTGAGCCACTGTGCCATACCACGTACATTGTTGCTTGTCCAATAGCAGATAACAGATTACTACTAACTACACTTTCAATCTGAATCAGAAATTTAAAATTTTATTTTTGTGAACTTGCCAAATGCTGTAATGTTTTTGAAGTAAATCAAGGAAGTTTGCCAATTTTCCATCATACTTGGATTATTGTGTTTAAGGTAGTGTATGGTAGATGTACATTTACACAGTACGGATTGTTCATTCGGTGCTCAATTGATTTTGCAGGTTTTTTGGAATTACAGTTACTTTGTAATGATGAGTGTTAAAGCATTAACATCAAAGCAGTTTCAGGCAGAAGCAGCTCATAATACTTCGTGTGTATCTCTTAATAACCCTTTACCATTGATCTGCTTCATTCCATCTTGAAAACCATTAAGGCTTCTTGCTCCATTACTTTGCCTCTGTTCCATTTATTTAGCCTTTATTTTTCAGTAAACAAAAGTTCTTCCTGTGTTTGCCATTTTCTCTTGTCCTGAATTTGTAAATATGTTCACTTGCACTTCAAATTCCAGAAACTGAGGAATACGCTTATTTTGATTTAGGGGATTTCTAACTCTTCTCAATATTGCCTCCTTTCAAGACAGAAAAGGCCCAGCGTCATCAGTCTTTCCTCATACCCCAAGTTCCAGAGTCAATTCTGTAGCCGTGGAACAAAAGATTTGCAGTTACACAGCAGTTTTCATTTAAACAGCTAATCAGAAAATTCTTCACAGCTAACAATGTAATTGGAAACCCAATCATTGTTAGAATATAGAAAATTCAATAGCTAATTTGTGCACAGCAAGCTGCCACAAACTGGAATTTGATAATAACCAAATAATCCTTTTTTTTTGTTTGTGGAATAAATATTGGCCAGAATACAGGAGTTAGTTCCCCTTCTCCTTTTAAATAGTGCCATAGGATCTTCTATGCCTTCCTGAGAGGGCAAACAGGGCTTTACTTTAACATTTCACCCAAAAAATGACATTTCTGACAGTCCAGCATTGTAGTGGAGTGTTAATTTAGATTTTTGTGCTCAAGTCCTGGAATGGAACTTGAATCCACGATCTTCTGACTCAGATGAAAATGTTTTACAGAAATGTAAAACTAGAAGCAGGTGAAAGCCATTAGGTCCTTTGATTCTGCTCCACCATTCACTTTGACCATGGCTATCATTGAATTTAATATCCTGATTCTCCTACCCCATATCCCTTGATCCCTTTAACCCCTCGAGCCATATCTACTTTCTTCTTGAAATCACACAATATTTTAGCCTCAACTATAATCTGTGGTAGTGAATTCCACACATTCATCACCCTCTGGATGAAAAAATTCTCCTCGCCTCATTCTAAAACGTTTACTCCTTATCCTCAAACTCTGACTCTTAGTTCTGGACTCTTCCACCATTGGGAACATTCTTTCTGAATCTATCCTGTCTAATACTGCTAGGGTTTTATAGTTTCCATGAGATCCCCTCTCACTCTTCTAAACTCCAGTGAACATAATCCGACCCAACTTAGTCTTGAATCGCAGGAATCAGTCTGGTAAACCTTTACTCTACTCGCTGTATAGGAAGAACATCCTTTCTTGGGTGAGGACACCAAAACTGCAGACAACTATGGCCTCACCAACGCCCTGTACAATTGCAAAAAAACATCCCTATCCCCATACTCAAATCTTCTCGCCATTTGCCTTCTTTACTGCCAGCTATTGCTGTGTGCTTACTTTCAGAGACTGATATTCAAGGACACTCAAGGTCCTGCTACTTTCAATTTACACCCATTCAAGTAATAATCTACTGTCCTATTATTACTACCAAAGCGGATAACCTCACATTTGCAGTATAACGTGGACATCTGATATGCATATGCCCACACACTCAGCTTGTCCAAATCATGCTGAAGCATTTCTACATCGTCCTTCCCACTCAAATGATTTATTATTTTCACATCTACTAGGATACAACTAAATGTATTGTTTCTGGCAAGCTCTACAGACAAGACATAGCATTCAGAGAGTACATAAGGGAAAAGGAAAAAAAAAGGGTGCAGAATGTAATCTTGCAGTTACAGTTAAGATAAAGAGAAAGATCAGCAATATGTGACAGGACCATTCAAAAGTCTGATGACAGCAGGGAAGAAGCTGTTCTTGAGTCGGTTGGTTTGCGTTTTTAGACGTCTGTATCTTTTTCTTGAAGTCTAAAGTTTATTTACTGGTCACAAGTAAGGCTGACATTAATACTGCAATGAAGTTACTGTGAAATTTCCCTAGTCACCACACTCCTACATCTGTTCGAGTCAATGCACCTAACCAGCACATCTTTCAGAATGTGGGAGGAAACTCATGCAAACACAGGAAGAACGTGCAAACTCTACACAGATAGTGACCCAATCTGGGAATCAAACCTGGGTCCCTGGCTCTGTAAGGCAACGATGCTAGCAACTGTGTTATAATGCCACTCTTGACGGAAGAAGATGGAAGAGAGTATGTCCAGGGCGTGTGAAGGTCTTGATTATGTTGGGTACTTTTCTGAGGCAGCGGGAAGTGTAGACGGAGTCAATTGATGGGAGGCTGACTTGCATGATGAACTGGGCTGTGTTCACTATGCTTTGTAGTCTTAGTCAGAGCTGGAGCCGTACCAAGCCGTGACACGTGCGGAAAGGATGCCTTCTGTGGTGCATGTTTAAAAATTGGTTGCAATCGTGTTTTTCCTAAACTAAATGTGTTAGACATTATAGTTGAAACTCCAGAAGGTGATAGCATCATTTGCTGCCCTTGATGTAGCATTTTCTATTTTTTACAACAGTAATTCTTGTGGTTTCTTTTAAGTTGCCTATCTAGCACCACATACCCACTGGGATCTGATAACCCAAATCACATTATATAAATTTGAAGACTCAAGATTTGCATTCTTGCAATCCATGTGGTTGGACTGAATTTGATCCCAGAGATGAAATGACTGTATTGTGACAATAAATTACTTGTGTCATCTATATGAGAGTGACTGGATAAAACCATTTTCTGTTTCATCCTTCCCAAGTCTACTTTTCAATTTTATTGGATTAGGACAAAACTTGAGACATGTTCTTTTCACTTGCACAGTGCAGTGAAGTCTTGCGAAGAAAGTGAACCTGTCAATAATGTAGAAAAATAGGCTGCCTTTCATATTTTTTTCAATTTTTTCCCCCCATGCGTTGCAGTATGGAATTAAACTGGAGATCATGTTTATTCTAATCTGTGTCAATTAATAATAGGAGAGCCAAAGTGGTTACCTTCTGGACTAGCAGTCCAGGTCTCAAGAAATCAAATCTCTTTCCCATCCCTTCTTCCAAAAATAAACATAAAAACTGCTGAAATTTGTCTTTGTATCAATTCCTGCCAGTCTGGCCTACGTGTGACTCCAGCCCCAAACTGTGTGGTTGACCGTGTTCTTCATCTTTTATTGCCTGGAGGGATTGACAGTAAATACTGTATTGCCCACATTCTGGTTAATTTAAAAAAACATAATCCTCCAGACTGGAGCATTATCAAATGGCTGGGGTCATTTAGGTTTAGAAAAGGTTTTGAGGCAAAGGTTTTAATTAATGAAAATATGCATGGTTTTCATTCAGATACAGCCAGCCTAAATAGGACTTTTGTTTTTCTTAGTGAAGAATGGATGTTTAAAGATAATACTGCTTCTCTGTTTCTCCAAAAAGTTGTGCCGATTACTATGCTTAGAGTTGGCCGTGTGCAAATAATATTCAACATCTGAATATCTTAAAATAGTGTCACACCTTATCATAGTAATATCCTCATCTTATTCAAGGTCTGTATAGCAAGGGTTACAGAAACTCTTGCTTTTTGAGGGCTATTAAAACAAAGTAGATTAGTTTAAAATAGAGTCCCTATTTTAAACTGATCTACTTTGAATATATATGTATCACAATGTACGTCACTTATTTTACAAAGGTGTTGTCTGTATAAAAAGATACATCATTTTTGAACAAGTATTATAGATTTAAACTTTGTATTTTCTTGTGAGCTTTGGCCAACAAGCAATTTACCCCTGGGCGTAATGAGAAATAAGCTTAATTAGACAGACCGCATTATTTTGGAACAATGAAGCAATGAAGCCTATCAATCAGGGGCAGGCCAGGTACCTACACGCTACTAAGGTTTTTGAAATTGAATGGGAGTGAGCTTCTAGCTGTGATGAATAGACATATTCAGCCTCCACTGAGGAGGGGATGGAAAACAAATGAGAAAGATTATTCCCTTCACGTTCCCAAGTTTGCAGGTGTTAGAAGTGACTCTTGAACCTACTAGATTTGCATAGGTAAGGTTTCCAGTGGGGTGGGGAGAACCCCTGGGTTCGGTTGACCAATGAATTCCCAATTCCACTGCAAGGCGGAATGCTGTTGGCCAAAGTAAATAGTGTATTAGGACCATCTAGGTTGGGCAGGAAGATTGAATCTTCGGAAATATATATGTGGTGCACACATGATGTAACATCAGAGAGAAGCTGGAATCCCCTGGTATCTGTCTCCCAATACTTGTTGGTCGAATAAGGAACATTTTTAATTGCATAGTGTCTTTGTATTAGCTGAGATGAGCTGATACAAGATCCTCCAGAGGGAAACTCTGAGAAAATCCCGTTACAGGCTGTTAGAGAAAAAACATATCTGTCAGCCTTAGACAGCACAAGTACATTTCAGTTAATAGAATTTTTATCCTTGTGGCTTTGTTGAGATTTCTTCATGTAAGCACATAGTTGGACCTTGTTGTATAGAGCGCACAACTTCAGCAATAAGATTAAGTTGAGTGAGGCAAAAGTATGTTTTGAGATATTTCCTCCCAGAGTAGAAAGACAGATGGGGAAATTCAGAATTGTTATACCCTTTTGACTGTCAGAACTATATCTAAGGGCACATCTTTATAGAATTTTACCATTACTGTGTAGGTAGATTGATGAAAGTTAATCTACAGCTTCAAACTGCAGAAAAAGAAAACTGAAATACATAACTATATGCTCATGAAAGTATACATGGCTACCTGGATTTTCCTCTGACATTGACAAAAGTTTATGAAACATTTTTAAAAACCTGGTCAAATGTTTGACATTCAGCAGGAGTTTGTTCATGTCACCTATTTGAAAGTTGTGTTGTGAAACTACATGTCCTTGTGCGCATTTATTCCAGACCTAACATCTGTTGTAGGCAAGATACTAAGGAATGCCAGGCCCATTAGCATCCCTTGACAGCAAATGTCATCCACCCCATCTGCTGTGCCAATCTCTGAATCATCTAGGTTGATATAATTGGATATCAGTGATTTTTGAATTCAGCAGCTTACCAGAATATTAAGAAGAGCTTTTTCTTGTCTTTGCTCTTATTTTACATTGATACTGAGAGTGTTTCAGAAACTTTTGTGATGGACTGTTCCTGTGATTTAACTGGCATACAATCCAATTTTAACTTCAGTGTCCTTTATCAATATATTTGTCACTGATAAATGGTATGTTTAGTGTAAAAACAAAATGAATTAACTTTCTTTCATGATTTGTGATTAACAACTTGCACTGAGCATCTTTTTGTTAGGAAGCTGGAATGAAATAATCAGTTGTAAAGATAGATATCTAGCTGTACTGAGGACTTGAGATATAAATTATATCAAGTAGCAGGGTGAAATTGATACTTTTAAGCAAAGTGGAACTTAGCAGTCTAGTAGCCCAGATCATGCCAGAGACTGAATCTGGATGGTAATGCTCTCACTGATTCTTGTGCCGAGGACCTGGCGTTGGCTCTCAATACAAATCGCTCACTGATAGATCTGAATCTGCGTCACAATAAAATGGGAGATTCAGGAGTAAAGTGGCTGTCCATGGCTCTGAGGAATCCGGATTGTAAAATACAGAAGCTGGAGTAAGTAGCAGACTGTGTGAGATTGTTTTTGTAGTAACTGAATATTCAACAGTATAATTTCACCACTGGTACTTGTATAAAAAAAAACTGTCCATTACCATAATATATATAAATGACTTGGAAGAGGGAGTAAGTGGAGTGATCAGCAAGTTTGCAGACGATACAAAGATGGCTGGCTATTGTCAGGAGCATTGTCAAGCGATGCAGCAGGACATAGGCTGGTAGCTTGGGCAGATAGATGGCAGATGGAATTCAATCTTGATGAATGCGAGGTGATGCATTTTGGAAGAAAGAATGTAAGGGGGAAGTATATGATAAAGGTAGACCTATTAAGAGTATAGAAACGCAGAGGGACATGGGGGCATAGGTGCACAAGTCTCTGAAGGTGGCAGAGCAGGTGGAGAAGGTTGTGAAGAAAGCATATAGTATGCTAGCCTTTATAGGAAGGGGTATAGAGTACAACAGCTGGCCTTTAATGTTGCAGTCGTATAAAACATTGGTTAGACCTCATTTGGAACCTTACTACCGGAAGGACGTGGAGTCTCTGGAGACAGTGCAGAGGAGGTTTACCAGGATGCTGCCTGGTATGGAAGGTCTGAGTTACGAGGAGAGGTTAGGCAAATTGGGATTGTTTTCCTTAGAAAGACGTAGACTTAGAGGAGATCTAATAGAGGTGTACAAGATTATGAGGGGTATAGATAGGGTAAACAGGGTTAAGCTTTTTCCTAGGATGGACTCAAATAGCGTGAGGGGGGTAAGGTGTAAGTTGGATGCTGGAGGGAGTTTTTTCACACAGAGGGTGGTGGGGGTATGGAATGCGCTGCCAAGTTAAGTGGTGGAGGCAGGCAATCTGGAGTTATTTAAGAAAGACTTAGATGGGCACATTAGCAGAATGGGAATGGAGGGGTATAGAAAACTGATTTAAAATAGGGATCATCGGCCTTGGGAGTCCCTGGCAAGTGTGTAAATAGATGATGATATTGATGTACTTGTTTTTATCCTACAAGTGCTTTGGTCCACCTTGTTGTCTAACGAGGGGCATACACGTGATGGGTCGTGAGAGGACTGCTCTTGGATTTTTTTTGAGAGTATCCTAGTGCTTCACGTCGTTAGCGTACGCTTGATCTGGACCATTTGATGGGCAACACAACAGCTCGTGACTATCACTGTGCTGTGCAGATACATGGATTTGGGCCTGTGTCTGTAGGAGTTTGCGCATTCTTCCCGAGGTGCGTGTGTTTTCTCCGGGTGTTCCAGTTTCCTCCCACATCCCAAAGATGTGCTCTTAGGCTAATTGGCAAAACGAATTCTCCCTAAATTGTATCAAATTTGGTTTTTAATCCATAGATCTATAAACATGGATCACGGGTAGAGGTGGAACATCGGGATGGCAGCATGGGCTCGTTGGGCCAAAGGGCCAGTTTCCTGTGCTGTTTTGTTCTTTGTTCTTTATGCCCAGTTTGCAAAGTTTTTTTCTCTTCTGAGAGAGCCATACTATTGTGAAAAAAGCAAGAGTTTGTGTTGGATCCCCATAAATTCTACATCGTCAGGAGAAGGCCCTCCCAATGGAAACTACAGGTCCTGTGTGGTAATTAGTTGCTGGATTTAGCTTGTGTTAAAACCTATGGGATGTTGTTTTGTGGAGGATTATTCTCAGCATTTGAAAAGTCTCACAACACCAGGTTGAAGTCCAACAGGTTTATTGGAATCACGAGCTTTCAAGTGCTCTGAAAGCTCATGATTCCAAATCAACCTGTTAGATTTTAACCTGGTGTTGTGAGACTTTTTACTTTAAGAAAGTAGATTTAGATTTGGACAGGGGGTGGTAATTTAAGTATACTGTCTGGGTAACCATTATTGAATTATAAATGTTCTTTGTTATTGTGTGTTTTAAAGTTTAATCAATGTTTTGCTTTTTTTGAATAATTTACACAAGGTTTCATCTTGAATCATTTTTTGCAAATATAAATTGTCTAAGAACTGGCGTCACAAGTTTCCCTAGTGATTTTAGGATGCCCTTCCACTGAATGTCAGTGGGGTTCATGAACAATCCAGGACACTTTACAAGTGTGGGTGACACAGTGGTTAACACTGTTGCCTCGCAGTGTTCAGGACCTGTGTTTGATTTTGACCTTGGGTGACTATGTGGAGTTTGCTCATTCTCCACATCTGCATGGATTTCCTCTCATAGTCCAAAGATATGCAAGTTAGGTGGTTTGGTCATGCTAAATTGCCCCTCAGAGTCTCAAGATGTGTAGGTTAGGGGGATTAGCCATAGTAAAGGTGGGGGTAAAGGGGGATTGGGGGTAGGAATTGGGCATAGGTTAGATGCTGTTTTGGAGAGTTGGGGCAGACTTGAATGGCCAAATGGCTTCTGTTTGCTCTAAGAATTCTGTGATTTAAACAAATTTTGACATCTCACCACGTAAGGAAATATTAGGACAGGTAATCAAAGGTTGATCAGTGAGCTAAGTTTTTTTTTTAAGAGTGGCTTAAAGGAAGAAAAAGATGTAGTGAGACAGATTTGGAGGTAGGGGGTTACAGAATTCCAGTGTTTAGGGTCTCAACAGTTGAAGGCACGGCGGTCTTTAAAATCTTTAAAAGTACTTGAGGCTAGAATTGGCAGAGTGCAGAGAACATTGGTATTGGGGCGGGGGAGGCAGGAGAGTGGGGGTAGTAAGGTTGAAGGAGATCACAAATGGGAAGGAGCTAAGGTAAGAAATGAAGTTGTGAATTTTAAAATTTGGATGCTAATGTCGGCCATCTATTGCACATCGAATGGCTGAGTAAGATTGCAAGATATGGGCAACAGTTTTGATTACCTCAGATGTTTGGTAGGACAAGACAGGTGTGCATTGAAATAATTAAATGTGGAGGTAACAAAAAGTTGTGAATGAGGGTCACTGCAGCAAAGGAACTAAATTGATGACAGCATTTGTAATTTTAAATGCTATGAATGGCTTGTATTTAGCACTCAATGTTTTTTGCGAAATGATGAGTGGAAAATGTGAGAGTTTTATCACTTCTTTTTTGTTGAGCGCTTCATTACTTGTCCACACAGTGACTTTGAGCATAAAGGGAGAAAAACCTTCCAGGATAGCCAATTTACTTTAGCGTTTAAACAAAAAAGTAATTTCTATGTTCTGTCTGTTAAATAATGCGTGAAATGCAAACCACAACTTTCCATTCTCTTTATAATCCAAATGCAATACGTATTATTTTATTCAGCAAGTAGAGGAACGGCTGTGCCGTATTACTATAATATGAGAAACCATGAAGAGGAGAACTGGTCATTCATTTTGGGGAATGTAACAGCTTGCATTTTGTATAATATTGTCGGATAGACTTTGTTCATTCTGATGAATGTACTAATGTTGCTATTTTTGGATTGCAGTTTATCGCTGACCCCGGATTGGCAGCTTTTGTCCGCTGTTGTAATTACGAGCCTTCTCTGCCAAAGACAGGTGAAATGACTGTGACGAGGCTTGAGCTACGGTGCAATGGACTGTTGAAGTCATGGGAATCAGACTAGTGAACTGTCTGGATATACCTACAGCAGTGCTGTATGGTTCCTTGTCTCTGTTTGTCTCCATTCTGCATAATGTGTTCCTCCTGTATTATGTAGATACATTTGTATCTGTTTACAAAATTGATAAAGTATCCTTCTGGATTGGTGAGGTGAGTACTTCATATACTTTTAAGTTCTATTTGGCTGCTAACCCGTAATCTTTCTATCAGCACTTGCATTATACAATCGCAGCTGTTAGTCTTCCAGTGCAATCAGCTTTAAATATTTAACAGAATTTTTTCAATGCTGTTAGTATTGTGAATTGTGTATTGCAGCAAATGAAATGATAAGTGTAACTTTTCCTTTATTGATTGTTCAGATCTGTGAGCAGAAGGAATTCAGTATTCCATAAAATTTAACTTTCTGGTTATTATCGACTATTTTATTCCACACTAGTCTTTGTGACTTGCAGTGTTCAGCAACATAAACTATTCTTCCAATAATATAACCTCCATTTCTTTTAATTGATTATCAATAATCTGTTTCGGAAATACTTGCAATCTCAACTTAAGTGGATGGTTGGTTCTGTCGGTGAAATAAAGATTGTGTCTTAAAATGGGAGTCCAGGCTTGTTTTGAATCTGAACGTTCTTTGCATCTGTTTGAAGTGAGAAATTTTGCACATGCGCTCAGATGATGAATGAAGTTTACATTGTAAACTATTTTAAAAATGATTTATATTGTCCTCTGACAAGTATGTTGTCTTTGTTCCCTTTTTATGGCTTGGATTTGAAGTACACTACTGTTGTAAACTGTGTCATTCTGAGAAACACCTGGACAGTTTGAGTATTAAGTATAGTATGATGTAAACAAATGTAACTTCAGATATTTTTAAATTTTGTGATTTTTTTTCTTCAAAGATTTAGAAAATAATGGAAACAAAATTCAAGTTTCAAAGTTTAATCATTCATCTGATGGGGTTTGTTGAAGACATTTTTGTAATGAGTAATTATAAAATGTTTGGAATATTTTTGTAACTCCTTCACTTGCTGTTTCTTAAATATAACTTGGCTATGCTGAATAGTTAAAAAAAAAATCCATTTTGAAGGCTGTGACAGAAATAAACTTGTAATGTGTTTAAAATAATTCTGGGGAAGGAAGGTAGTTGTCGGCTATAGAACTTTCATAGTACTTATTTGTCTATTCAGTCTCTGTCTATTATTTCACATTATAATTTGCAAGACAATTAAGTGACTTTATTTGTTCACAAATCTGTACAAGGGTAATATAATACAGTCTGCAACTTGATTGCTGTTTAAGCAATGGAAAGGAGTTCAAAAAATTGTATTTTCTCTAATTCTATTGAAATCTTAGAGTACATAATTCTGGAAATGTTTTGGTTTTTATCTAGATGTTCAGACTCTGAATAGAAGATTATTTGGAGGGATTGAGTTTAGATTATCTTACTTGTCTTTCAGTCAGTCGACCATCCTTGTCTCAACACACTGAGATGAACTAAAAAGTAGTAATGTTAATTTTGAATGGACAGTAAATAGAGTTGATCATACTTGATTGTATATTTTCTGATTAGCTTTAATGTGGTCAGTGTGAATCATATGTCTATGCAATATTTATGGTGTATTTATTAGAGTGAACGTAGCTTGATCAGTTTGGGTGGAGATCAGGAGTGATGGGGGAAATAAATTGGTTTCCAATTAACAATCACGTAAAGGGATATGGGAATAATGGGTATAAAAGCATGAAGTGTACAATTAGCCATAATTGTATTAAATGGCAGAGTAGGCTTAATGGGCTGAGTGGTCTACGGTCATGTAGTCTACAATGTAATATACAAGAAGAAATACTAGGTGCTTTTGATGAAATAATCCTGGGTGTTTTTTTTGAATCTGCATATAAATTGGAAAAATCTTAGATGAGTGGTGTAGGGGCTAATTAGGCTAATAACAATACATGATCATGGGTTTAAAAACAGAGTACTGACCTGAGAGTGAATGATGTTGGACTATGGGAAGGCGTGCCAAGGCTGCTATTTTAGAAGACAGCTCTGTCTGATTAACAGAGATTTCTCATTTAAAACATGTACCTTGAATTTATAAAATAAATGTTTTGATTTTAGTGACATTTTGTGAAACTTCAGTCATGACAAAAACAGCAGACCCTGATGAGAGAGTGAGCAACAATAGGTCCACTGTAGAGCAGTAATGTTATCAGCTGTGATCAGGAACAAGATGGCTGCTAATGAATAGAGCCATACAACTTCGAGTTGATGATGTAGGTGGTGGGTAGACATAAGGGATTTCTTGGGGTCGGACAAGAGTCACATCGGTTTAATTCAGTGGGAATCATTCTCCCATTTCACTGTCCAGCATCCCATGTTGGTGGGCAACCGAAGGGAGGTAATGCCCATATTAATGACAAATGAGGCCAAGATGTTTATTGTTATTGGCTGGAGTTAATGACAGGATCAATATTGATAAGTTTGTATTAACGTTGACAGGACAATGGCCACAGGAAAGGTGATTTTGGGAATATATAATTGCCTTCACGAAGGTATTGTTCTTCAGTGATAGAGTGAATGCTGCCTGCATTCTATATTTTGAGTGCAGGGCTACTTTATATCATTTTCCTATTTGATCATTTGGTTAAACAAAGTCACGACTTTAAAGAAAAATCAGTATATTGCATTCTATGAGTCTCTGTATTAGCTTGAACATGCTGCTTCAAGAAACTATCAGAGCAGATTATATTAAATAGTTGGTATTGTATAATGTGACAGAATTAAACTTAAATCAGGACAACTGTATGATTATGAAATCCAAGCAGGTTACGGTGAACTACAGCACCCGGCTAGGGGATCAGTAGAGAAACAATGGCAGAAATTTAACAGGTTATATTAGAATAAGAATATTCTATTCTTATTGTAAAATTCTACAGGAAGGAAAACTTAAACTTGAGGAAAAATACACGCAACTGTGCAAAGGTGAGTGACAGGTCAGATTGGTCAGAATATAACAAGTGGCAGAGAATGACAAAAGGGTGTTTACAAAAGAGCTGTAAACATCTGATTTCACAAGCTCTCTCCATTGAGGACATGAGGTCCCTCGCCCAGTTGGAGGACATCACTGCCTGATGCTCCTGTAGTTCCTGAATCCCTTTTTCTATTTTGTTACAAGTCCAAATTGGATTCTGCCAACACCTTCTTTTGGGCAGTTAAGTAATTTATGCCATGTACTAGTCTGTCTTGCAGCGTCTCATTTAAGAGACGGTCGAAATTTGCAATGTTCTGCCAATTTCTGCATGCTAGTGAAGAGTTCAGTGGCAGGTTCGCCAGGAGTTCTGAGCCAATGTTGACGCGATATCCCTGCAGTATTAAGATGGTTTCAGGTTGTAGTGTTCACATGCTGCCTATTTTGTATGTTTGTATTTTTTTGATGTGTTCCATTGCAATTAGACCTGTACCTCACAGCACAATTTTGTAACAAAGTGCTTCTTTTGAACCATTCCAGATCTGCCTGTACAGAACAAAAAGGACAGTCACTGTTGTGAATCTTGGCATTGCTGGCTACTAGTCTACGTGTTTTCCTCCACTTCACTTGGAGCATAGTTACAGTATACATGAGCATGGTTTGAACATTAACCATATCTGCACTTTCAGTAAATTGACTATGACCCTCCTTTATAGGCAATGTGTAATCTCAAGAAATTCAGGAAAATCATTTTGTAACTTGTTTGAATCTTCTGTAGTGGAAAAGATGTAGGACAGGAACATGATAATATGATCAACAGAAAATGTAGGGAAATCTCAGCAGGTCTGACAATATCTGTGGAGAGAGAATAGAGCCAACGTTTCGAGTCTGCATGACCCCTAACATTAACTCTATTCTGTCTCTCCCAATGCTGTTAGACTCCAGTATCTGCAGTAATTTACTTTTATTTTATATTTTTGTGCTTCTGTCATAGAATCATAGAATCCCTACAGTACAGAAGAGGGCCATTCGGCCCACTGAATGTATATTAACCACAATCTCGCCCAGGCCCACACGTTTACCCTGCTAACCCCCCTGACACTATGGCCACTCTAAATTGACCTACTAACCTACCCTGCACATTTTTGGACTGTAGGAGGAAACAGGAGCATCTGGAGGAAACCCATCCAGACAAGGAGAGAATGCGCAAACACAGACAGTGACCTGAGGCCAGAATTGTATCTGGGTCCCTGGTGCTGAGAGGCAGCAGTACGAACCACTGTGCCACGGTATTAATCAGTGATATATTATCAAATATATTATTTGAATAATATTGTTCAGTTGTTAAGTACTTTGGGTATTTTAATAAAGCAACTGCAGGAATATTTTGGCAATTAAGGGGTTTATTTTATTCTATTAATAGACTAATTTGAGATTCTGTTAAATTTATTTCTGAGCAAAATTAATTACTTCGTCTCCTTTCTAAGGCTTGGACAAGGTGCTTGAGAAGGACATTGAGATAAAGGCAAAATACTTTTTGGGCTAGAATCTGAAATAAAAAGCCTAACATAAATGGGGCAACAGCACCTGGTATTTCAACAAAGCATGTTACAATCTCCAGACTGAACATCGTGTTCAACAACTTCAGAGTTTGAATTCTCTTTCACCTCCATTCTATCTCCATTTATTTTATTTTACTTAATTTATTCTTTTTATCTTATTAATCCATTTTTATTACTTTATTTTTTCCCACTTCTAAAATCCTGCTTTCCATCTTGTTTTACACCACCACCCCCACCAAAGAGCCATCTGCCACATTTCTACAGTCTGCACCTTTCTTTTGCCATTTACACATTCCCATCTCTCAAAGATACCATTCCAAGCCTTTATCGTCATCACTTGCATTCTGTTTGTCCTTCTGTCTATGCCATCCCAATCTATTACATTACATCCTGCTGTCTCACCCTCAGTATAAATCATGTCCTGTTTTCCTTGCCTTCAGCTCTGAAGAAGGGTCATCCAGACTCAAAACATTGGTTTTACAAGCAGTTTTTATTCTCCACTAGAAGAAAGGAAATATTTCTATTTAAATGTTGTATTGATTTTGTTGTGGGTTTATTTTATTTAAGGTGCAGTTTTTATTTATAGGGAAGTGACCAGGACATGTCTGTTTGTCCCCAGGTTTGCCCTTTAAATAACAGAAAATAACTTTGATTTGAGTTTGTTACTCTGTTTCGAGGATATCAAATGCCATTGCTGGCATCGAGTCTTATGCTAACTGCTCCATTGTTGCCCATCTTTGGGAGTGTCTTGGAGCAACTACAAATCATGAAGATGTTTGGAGTTCAGAAGAATGAAAGATATCTTGATTGAAATCTACAAGATCCTGAATGGTCTAATATTGTATATGTGAAACAGACAGTATAGTTTAATATGGTGCTTTTTATTCTGTAAGCAAATGATATGTAATGACAATCTCTGACAAGTTTCATCATCTCCCCTTGACCTTACCCAGTGTTGCCTAATTCCTCTACCATAACATTGTGGGTCACCATTAACTGGAAACAAACTACAAATACTTTGGCTAAAAGATGATGTCCAAGACTGGCTCCTAAAAACATTGCTCATTCTTGCTATCAAAATGAGTCACTTCACACTGTAAATTTTGTCTGCCCATTTCACCAGTCTCTCCATGTCTTCGTGAAGCCTAGCACAGTCCTCATGGTTTGCTACATTAAGAAGTTGTGGCTCCTATTCCCAAGTCCGGGATATTGATGTACGTCACTCACAAGAGACATGTTACTGAAGCTTGTTGTCTTGCACTCATCAGGCCAAGTACAAGCTTGCCAAATGTCATGATAGCACCCTAGCCAATCAGTGGCCTTTCTCTGTAATATAAATTATTGTGGCGGTTGAAGTTTGGAATACTTTTTTTCTGATGAGAGAGAATTGAAAAACTTTGGCAGCCTGTTTCAGCATTTTTGGATTCTGTGCTACCAAAGGACATTTATGTATGTCAGAAGCTTGTTTGTGATGCACTTCTTGTCGTTAATTTCGGATATCATGGATTTTTGACAGCATTGTCAAAAGAATGAAAGAGTGAAACAAAATATTGTGGCTAATTTGATCATGACGAATTATGACCATAATACTTTAATTATTTGTATTAAACAATTAATATTGAGGGTGTTACGTCAGTCGCTTATCAGGATTCTCTCCAGTTCCAATCACATCAGTTTTATTATTTAGTTGGACCTCTTCACTATCTTGCTGCTGCTGCATTGTTTTCTTCTGTCTTAGTTTGTATTTTCTTTTCCTTTCAGACCATTTTTCTCCTATGGAACAGTCTTAATGATCCACTATTTGGATGGCTTAGCGATCGCTCATTTCTAAGCACACATCAGTAAGTAATAATGGCTGTTCTATTTAATAGAGAAACTGTGTACACTTTACACTGTTACAGTTATAGCTAGGGTGTAGAGAAAAATCAACTTAATGCGAGGTAGGTCCATTCAAAAGTCTGATAGCAGCAGGGAAGAAGCTGCTTTTGAATGGGTTGGTATGTGATCTCCACCTTTTGTGTCTTTTTCTTGACGGAAGAAGGTGGAAGAGCATATGTCCTGGATGCGTGGGGTCCTTGATTATGCTGGCTGCTTTTCCTAAGCAGCAGGAAGTGTAGACAGTGTCACTGAATGGGAGGCTGGTTTGAGTAATGGTGTAGAGGTGCTGGCGTTGAACTAGGGTAAACACAGTAAGAAGTCTGACAATACTAGGTTTAAATCCAACCGATTTATTTGGTAATAAACTCACAAGTTTTCGACTCTCTGGCCTTTGTCAGGTGAATGAAGTGTTCTGGTGTCAAACAGCACACATAATAGCACAGACTGTTTACATGTTACTGATCAGAATGCGAATCTTTACACCTAATCCACTATTCAAGTCTTAAAGTGGCTAACAATGTGAGTGGAAGGAGCACTGAACACAAGTTAGAGATGTGTATTGTCTCCAGACAGCACAGTAAGTGAGGTTTTTTGCTAACCCAGGCAAGTCATGGGGGCTACAGATAGTGTGACATAAAGCCAAGATCCCTGTTAAGAGTAATGGACTCCATGTTGAGAGTAATGGATCCCTGTTTGAGTAAAAGACTGAGCTTCATTCACGCCCCTAATGTAAAATCAAACTCCAAAGTCATGTTTACTTTCTATGTTTTTGCTTGTCCTTTTTCGTGCATGTGAAGAGCATGTCTATTGTTATAATAAATGTCGTCAATTTCTCTTGTTTACTTGAGCACAGAGGATGTAGAAATGTGCCCAAATTCGAAGGGCTGGCTTTTTATTCTTTCCAGCACGTATCTTGTTTTTTTTTGCTGAGCTATTTTGGCCTTGTTTTTCTAGTCTGAGTGCATTTCTTAAGGCTTTTACCATTAATGGTCAAGGACATTTTGCATACTATTATCCTGCTTTATTCATGATTTATTTTATAATGGTGATTGATGGTCTGCTTTAGCAGCTCAGCACTGCAGGTTCCTTTGGGCATAACTAGTTTCTTATAGTTTTTGTTTAAGTTGTTACTGAATTTTCATCCTCTGCAAGATGACTCCTCTAAATAAGCCGCCTTTATAGTCCAGGAAAAACTAGACACTTTATCAGCAATTGTTTGAAAGCGGTGGCGGGGAGAGGCAAGAGGAAGAAAACGTTAGAATTCAAACCATGCCCCCTCGCAAAGCTTAATGACTATGATTCAGAGTTACTGAGGGAGAAGCTGGGAATTCTTCATTGAGTAACTCACTTCCTGACTCCCTAAAGCCCATCCACTATCTACAAGGCACAGGTCAGGAACGTGACGGAATACTCTGGATTAGTGCAATTCCAACAACATTAAGCTTGACGCCATCCAAGACAGCACAGTCGATTGGCACCCCATCCACCACCTTAAATCTCCCACACAATTCAGCAGCAGCAATGTGTGCCATCTATAAGATGCAGTGCAGCAACTCCCTAAGGCTCCTTTGACAGCACCTTCCAAATTCATGACTTCTGCCACCTGGAAGGACAATAGCAGTGGACACGTGGGGATGTCACTACCTCTGAAGTTCCTCTCCCAAGTCATACACCTTCCTGACTTGAAAGGATATTACTGTCCCTTCATTGTCACTGGAACTCTCTTCTTATCAGCACTGTGGGTGTACCTAAATCACGTGGACAGCAGCAAATCAAGAAGGTAGCTCACCACCACCATATTGAGGATGGCCAGTAAATGCTGGCATAGCCAGTGTCCTGTAGAAGAACAAATAAAATGCAATTTGTACATGATTTGAAATATGCAATGTACAAGAAAAAAATTCAGAATAAAACAAATTAGCAAGTGCAGTGAATGAGGACAAGAAAAACAGCAGCAGCTGAAACCTTTCCATGTTCCTTACTTCACATGAAGTGAATGGAATGTACTTGGTGATTTCTAAAGGCTTTCGTTTGAGTGACAGAATGCTAATATTGCACTTTTTTGGTTCTGGAAAGCTGCCAAATATATTTAAAACCAAGTGTTGTACGCATAGCAAAAATGCCACAGAATTAAAGCTGTGTGTACAATTTGAACACTGGCACATCCCCCCATGTATCTGATTTTGCCAAGCTAATGGACCTCAAAACTCAGACATTGGTATATAATGCGGGAAGTCTGATACACATTGATGTGAAGTGTAAAATTTAATAGAGTTCTGGCAAATACCTGAGAGTGGTTTCTGACTGGTGCAATTTAAAAGGGAGTGGAGAGGATGAAGACAAATCCAATTCTACAGAGGTACAAGAACAAACACAGAAGCATACCATCATGTTTGAGATTCTCAAATGTCTAGAGGAGAAAAAAAGCTGAATTAACCATAATGAGGCCATTTGGCCTATTGAGTCTGCCCCGACAACAATCCCACCAGGTCCTGTTCTATCCCCTGTAACTCCACATATTTATCCTCCTAATCCCTGTGACATTCAGGGGTAGTTTATCATAGCTAATAACCTGATCTGCACACTTTTGGACTGTGGGGAGAAAACTGGAGGACCCAGAGGAAACCCCCACAGACACAGGGAGAATGTGCAAATTCCACACAATCACTTGAGACTGTCATTAAACCCAGGTCATGGTGTTTGAGGCAGCAGTGCTAACCACTGTATCATCCCACATCAATTTTTGAATATTTCTAATTGAGAGATAAGAGGGAACTTAGTTTTGAGCATGCAGTTTTTTAACAATTGAATTTTTTTGCTTGTAAACTAAAACAGAATGTTCCTTCCCATCTTTTGCAAGGTTTACAAGTTTAATTAATAGATTTGTTAATTCATTCTGGAAATCCTTTTTAATATAAGCAGCTTAAATTCTCCAGAGAATGAAGTTGTCAACTGTTAAAATAATTATGTAATTTCTGTGTGCTTGTCTGACTCCCGGCTTTTGTTTCTGGCTCAGTGTTGTAAAGAATGAACATGCTTGAGAGAGAACATGAGAACATAAGAAATAGGAGTAAGCCACCTAGCCCCTCGAGCCTGCCCCGCCATTCAACAAGATCATGGCTGATCTTGTAGTGGTTCAGTTCTTCTTGCCCGCCTGCTCCCCATAACCCTAATTTCCTTATTCATCAGAAATCTGTCTACCTGTGACTAAACATATTCAGCAAGGTAGCCTCCACCGCTTCAATGGGCAGAGAATTCCAGAGATTCACTACCCTCTGAGAGAAGTTCCTCCTCAACTCTGTTCTAAACTGACTTCTCCTTTATTTTGAGGCTGGGTCCTCTAGTTCTTGTTTCCTTTCTAAGTGGAAAGAATCTCTCTGCCTCCACCCTATCTAGTCCCTTCATTATCTTATTTGTCTCTATAAGATCACCTCTCAGCTTTCTAAACTCCGACTACAGGCCCAATCTACTCAATCTTTCTTCATAAGCTAATCCCCTCATCTCCGGTATCAACCTGGTGAACTTCTCTGCATCCCCTCTAAGACCAATATATCGTTTTGCAAATAAGGGGACCAAAATTGCACACAGTACTCCAGTTGCGGCCTCACTAGTACCCTGTACAATTGCAGCAAGACCTCCCTGCTTTTATATTCCATCCCCCTCACGATAAAGGCTAACATTCCATTTGCCTTTTTTATCACCTGAAAACTGACTTTTTGCAATTAATGTACAACGACTCCCAAGTCTGTCTGCATAGTAGCATCTTGTAATTTATCACTATTTAAATAGTAGTCCATTTTATATTATTCCTTTCAAAGTGGATAACCTCACACTTGCCAACGTTTACTCCATCTGCCAGATCCTCGCCCACTCACTCAGGCTATCCAAATCTCTCTGCAGACTTTCTGCGTCCTCCTACGCAATTGACTTTCCCACTCATCTTTATGTCATCAGCGAACTGTTATCCTACACTCGGTCCCCTCCTCCAGATCGTCTGTGTGTGTATATATATTTATATTTTTTGTTTTTTATGATAAACAGTTGAGGCCTCAGCACCAATCTCTGCAGCACACCACTAGTCACCAACTACCAACCAGAAAAGCACCCATTTATTCCAACTCTCTGCTTCTAGGTAGCCAACCCTCAATTCATGCTAACACTTTACCCCCAACTTTGTGTATCTTAATCTTGTGCAGCAATCTTTTGTGAGACACCTTATTGAACACCTTCTTGAAATCTAAAAACATCACATTCACAAGTTCCCCTCTGTCAACCGCATTCGTTACATTTTCATAAAAATCCTATAAGTTCATAAACACGAGTTTCCCTTCATGAATCCATGCTGCGTCTGCTTGGTTGAACCACTCTTTTCCAGATGTCCTGCTACTACTACTTTAATGACAGAGTGCAGAAAAGATTTTCAAAGATATTGTCAAGATGATTAGAGGTTTAGATAGGGTGGACAGTGATAGCCTTTTTCCTAGGATGGAGAAAGCTAGCACGAGGGGACATAGCTTTAAATTAAGGGGTGGTGGTTTTAGGACAGATGTCAGAGGTAGGTTCTTTACCCAGAGGGTGGTAAGGGTATGGAATGCCTTGCCTGCGTCAGTTGTAGATGCGCCAAGTTTGGTGGCGTTTAAGAGGTTAGTAGATAAGTTTATGGATGAAAGGGGAATGGTTTAGGTTAGAGGGTCACTGCTTGTTCCTAATTGGTCGGCGCAACATCGAAGGCCAAAGGGCCTGTTCTGCGCTGTAATGTTCTATGTTCTAAGACTCAAGAGACTAAGTTATAGGCAGGGATTGGACAGGTTAGGACTTTTTTCTTTGGAGCACAGGAGACTGAGGGCTGATCTTGTACAAGATCATGAGAGGCATGGATAGGGGTGCTTTTTCCCAGGATTGGGGAATTAAGAACTAGAGGGCATAGGTTTAAGTTAAGAGGGGAAAGAATTAATGGGAATCTGAGGAGCAGCTTTTTCACAGAGGATGGTACGTGTGTGGAATGAGCTGCTGGAGAAAGTGATTGAGGCAGGGACATTGACAACATTCAAAAGGCATTGGACAGATACATGAATAGGAAAGGTTTAGAGGGATGTGGGCCAAATGCAGGCAAATAGCGTCAGCTTAGCTGAGCTTTTTGATCAGCATGGACCAGTTTGGGCCAAAGAGTCTGAGTCTGTGCCATAGATTCTATGCTTTTATCTTGTTAACCACAGGGTTAACAAAGGCCAATCAAATAAAATAATTATATTCTATGCTCAACACAAAACACAAGTTTCTTTGTCAATTTAAAGTAATTCAACATTTTAAACATTTCAGTTTGAAGGACTGGGCCAATATTGTACCGACTCTGGATCCCAGACAGCCCAGTCTGAGCACCCCTGCAGAGATCTCCTTAATGTTTTTGAATAGTAGCATGTGAGACTATCTAGTGTTGTTAATATGCCTGTATCGTTCTGCTTGGTATGTACACATACTTGATGTATCTAATGTCCTTAAATGTTTTTTTTTAACAGGACGGGTGCTGCAATCTCCACTCCAGAAGTAGTGTTGAAGCGACTGACGGCATTAATGCGAAATGGTCCTCTCTTTGCTTTATCGTTCCTCTCTTTCTGGGTGGTTTGGGCCCGCCCTGGAGTACAGTTTCTCATCTGCCTATGTCTGTACGATGGATTCCTCACCTTGGTGGACCTTAATCATAATGCTTTACTGGCAGACCTGGCAGTATCGGAAAAGGACAGGACTAGACTGAATTTTTACTGCTCTCTTTTTAGTGCATTTGGCAGCTTGTCTGTGTTTATGTCCTATGCGGTCTGGAACAAGGAAAACTTTCTCTCGTTTAGACTCTTCTGTGTAGCGTTGGCTGCCTTTTCGACTCTAGGTTTTAGTATATGCACTTGGATTCTCCGACAACGATTTCAATTGGAACTCAAAGTTAAATATGGAGAAGCTTCCATGCTAGAGGAGTGAGTGTTTACTACTTATTCTCGTTTTTTTACATACACGCCTCTCGAGTTCCATCATATGCTGCTTTGTATTGGTACTTTGTCTGGTTAGCCTTTCAATGACAAGTTCCTTTTCTATCTCCATCACCGCACTCTTATTTTGATACACTGTCTATTTATATCCCACCTATTGAGTGCAGTAAGTTACTAAGATAACTTGTGTAATAATATTAGATGGTACTTCGGGAATTTTGTTTTAATGGTCAGCAAAGGGCTCTTTGATTAAAATATGCACAGAATACTGGTTAATTTTGCTGTTGGATTGTCTGCTCCAGTTCTGTAAAATATTGAGTATTTGTGCTCTTAAAAGAACCTATCTGTAAATGGAAATGGTTTCTATTTCATTTGGGTTTTCCTCACTATAGATGAAAAATGATATTCACTGGAAATGTGGTGATAAGTTTGTATGATGAGACAGTGTCCTCTGCTTGGCTACCATGTTAGGCACTCATCTAGGGGGTAAAAGCATCTGATTTGCCATTTTTAGTGTATGTACATGTGGATTTCCTTCGCTACTTCTAAGGCAGTTGAGAAAGGCCAGTAAGCAAGGGAATGGATAAATCCTGAAATAGAGGGAAAAAGGGCACTTCCACAGATTAATGAAAGTGGAGATAGAAATCCTTATAATTGAAAATTGTACTTGGCTATTGACTTCAGCTGCTTTAGCCTACAGGGATATAAACCATGCATTGGAAATTGGGATAAGGCAGGATTGATACATGTCATCAGATGCTGACACCATGGGCTGAAGCACTATCTTCTTTGCTGTTAATTACTTTAATTCTACAACTTTTGGATATTTTGTCCTCCGTGTACTTTAGTTAAGATTCCAGTCACTAAAAGCCACCTGCTCAGTGTTATATGAATATCTTAATATTTTAAATCTAATGAATGGTAAACCTACACTGAATGTCCCTTTCTGAGGGATTTGTATTCCCATCAGTTAGTTTGCTGAACTCACATACTCGCCAAATATGCTGCAGGGTGTGGTAGTATGTATTGCAGGATGGATGATTCAGAAGGTTGAGTTCAATTCCCATCACAGCAACTGAGGAATTTAACAGCTCTAAGCCTATGGAGCATGATGGGAAAGCTTTGTGATTCTTCCATTCTGGAATGTAGCAGCCAGTCACCTGTATATCAGGGGTTATATGTGTGCAAATTGTACAGTTCCTATTTGCCACAAATTGTTATATTGTAATTTTTCCCTTTGGACCTTCTAAGTCTTATGTTTATTTTAAATTGTTGTCATGACTCTTATGAAAGTTGTAATTTTTGGTTTTTCAAGAGGCTGGTTTGTCCTTTCCAGCAGTGAAGGAATCATGGAGAGTGACACACTTTCCTGCCCTTGAACACTCTGATTTCCCAAATTGTGCTCTTCTTTTGCAACTCTGTACTGCGGCAGGATTGATAACAAGAGATTCAAGCAATGACGCCTTAGTACGGTTCACAAATCAATCCTTGCTAACTGTGATCCATAGTGCACCAAGTGTGCTGATGAATTTTTGTATCTTTTGATGGTTCAGATGCAAGTTGTCCTCCAACATATATCTTCTGCTGTTTAGTGTGGTCAAATTGCCCTTACTAGGTAATACTCATCTTTTAGATCATAATCAGAGCTATTTTTGCAATGGCTCCTATTCCTGCCTTTCCTCTTGCCAATGGAATCTCTTTCACTCATCCCCACCTTGTGTATCTATCATTAGTCCATTCTTCTTCTGTTTGTGGCAAAGATGATAAAACATCCAAACATGGAACTAACAAAATGGTTCTTATTGTTCAAGGCCAATAATCATGTTGAAGAATTAGTACTCTAATGTCTCTGACTCAATTTAATCTCTCCCTCCATTTTTTTTAAAAAAAAGTTTGTTGAGAATTCTTAGACTTCAAAGTTTCTGACGTGGAAATGGGAGGATAGAGGAATTGGGAGCTTTGGAAATCCTGGATCTTTACTGACATCAAATCAACCACTGAAGTAACTTCTTTAATGCAATCTTTTATTCAGGTTGTACGTTAATCAAGCACCTCTTGCTCAGAACCTGTCACTAGCAGAATACCTGAAGCAACTCTCTAGGCATCGAAACTTTGCTTGGTTTGTGTCCATGAATCTGGTGCAGGTGAGTCATATTTGCAATACTTCATAATATAATGTTTCGTGGAGAAAGTCAGGTAACGATGTCTGAAATGTGTATGGTTTACAGAGTGATACTTCATATTGCACAACAATTTACACTGATACAACATTTAATATTTAATACAATATTTAACAGTGTAAAACATCCCAGAAGCTTCAGAAAAGATATAAAGTGCACGTCATGATTAAAATATTACACCTCAGCCTGTTCTTTGCAAACAGAAAGAACATATGCACACGTTGTACCTGTTTCAGCTAAACAGAGTGAGTGACAGCCATTCTCTGGCACATTTGTCAGGGCAATGCCTTGACCAATCAGGGCCAAGCTGCCTGGTTTAAATTTCAAATGATGCTTGGCAGTTAACTCAGCTACTATCCTCCAGGGCAACATCTCTACCAATCAGGGTCCACTGCCAATCAATCAGCTGTGTCTTGTACTGTAAAAATTGTTGGTTTCCCTTATGTTGGTATTCTTGCCCTAGGTCTAGAGATCAATAGCAAGATCTGGGGACTTGGATTCAGACCCTGCCATTGCAGATAGTAAAATTTGTATTCAATAAAAATGTGGAATTAAAAGTCTAATAACCGTGAAACTATTGTTGATTGGAACCCATCTGGTTCACTCATGTCCTTTAGGGAAAGAAATCTGCCATATTATTTGGTATGGCCAACTAGATGCCAGTGCTGTCAACTCTCTGGCCTTGTCAAGCTGATGACTGTATCTGGCGCCAACTCCCTGCCCCCTGTTGATTGGGCCCCTGTGCCTAAACAGCATTTCATTGGGCCCCAGACTCGGATTTACAGACAATTGAATGAACAACTGCATTAGAGGCAGTGAGGAAAGGGGAGGTGCTGATGCACAAGAGGTTAGAATGCCAAGGAGGCTAGAAGTTGTTATAGCAGTAGGGAGGAGCATGGTCAGGAAGAATAATATTTTAAGTTTGAGACCTGGGCCCACAGCTGTGTCAACATAGATCAGTGAGCAGAGCATGATGGATGAGTGGGATATGATATGGGATCAGATTCTTCCTACAGAGTTTGAACAAACTGCAGTTTGAGGGCCAGCATATAGAAAGCCAGCCAGGAAAGTGTTGAATAATTGAATGTGGGATAACTAGCCATGAATGAGAATTTCAGTAGCAGATAGCCTGAGGCAGTCATGGAGATGATGTCGGAGTTATGGAAGTCCTGTGATTGTATAACTGAATGCCTGGAAATCTCTGGATATCTTGAACTTTATCAGTTGGTAGATGCTTCAGTGAGTCACCAAGAAATGCTAATTGTGTGGAGATGAATATCAGCCAGAGGTGACTTTGATGCAAATTTCTACATCATAAACCACATCATAAAATGCGCCAAGCAATTCAGATTGGCACACTGCACGCATTTCACCCCTGCTGTTGGAGATTCTGATGTAGAGATGCCGGCGTTGGACTGGGGTAGTAAGAACTCAGTAAGAATCTAGCAACACCAATTTTAAATCCAACCGATTTATTTGATAGTAAATTTGCGAGCTTTCGACTTTCGTCTTCGTCATTTGCGAGCTTTCGACTTTCGTCTTCGTCATTTGCGAGCTTTCGACTTTCGTCTTCATCATTTGCCTGACGAAGACGAAAGTCGAAAGCTCGCAAATTTACTATCAAATAAATCGGTTGGATTTAAAATTGGTGTTGCTAGATTCTTACTGAGTTGGAGATTCTCCCAGCTCAAATGATTTGGGAAGGACTGGCTGATTGTTCCAACACTTTCCAAGGCAAAATGGGAGTAAGAAGGGGAGAACAACAAGCTGGATGGATTCCAGGAGCAGCTTTATCCCAATTGGAGAGAAAATGAGAATTGGCTCTAAATAATTCATTTTGAATATGTTGGAAATATTCAGCAAGTCTATCAGCAGCTGTAGTGAAAGTTGAAACAATAACTCTGTTTCTCTTTCCTCAGATGCTACCTGATCTGTGGAATATTTCCAGCACCTTGTGATTTTATTTCAGATTTCCAGCATCTGCATTGTTTTCCTTCTGAATACAAGATATTAATTTATTTCTTTATGGCTGATGTTAGATTTTTGGAAAATAGATGCTTGGGAATGGTGGTACAGTGGTTAGACTGCTGCCTCACAGCCTAGGGACTCGGGTTCAATTCCTGGCTTGGGTCACTGTCTGTATGGAATCGGCAAGTTCTCCCCATGTCTGTGTGGGTTTCTTCCGTGTGCTCCAATTTCCTCCCACAGTCCGAAAGATGTGCTGGTTAAGTGCATTGGCCATGCTAAATTCTTCTTCAGTATACCCAAACAGGTGGCGGAGTGTAGCACCTCAGGGATTGTCACACAAACTTCGTTGCAGTATTAATGTAAGCCTACTCGGCACAAATAAACCTTGAACTTTTTGCAAGTATTTAATTCGGTCTGTCAGATTACAATGTGCAATTTTTGAGGTATTCTAATGCATGGATTTCAGCCATGTGTAATATTTTAAAGTATTCCACACCAGAAAAATGGAAAGCCTGAATAAAATGCAAGGTTAAAAATAATTTAACTATTAATGGCATGTTGGAGGATGACCATAAAACTATAAGATATAGGAGCAGAATTAGGTCATTCAGCCCATTGATTCTGCTCCATCAATCAATTATGACTGATACTTTTCTCATCCCCGTTCTCCTGTCTTTTCCTCATAATACCTGATCTCGTTAGGAATTAAGAGTCTATCTATCTCTGCCTTACAGACACTCAATGACCTGGCCTCCACAGCCTTAAGAGAATCTTGAACAATGATTTCCAGGTCCCTTTGTGTTTCTGATTTCCTAAGCACTGTCTCATTTAGAATATAGTCCTTGTCTGCATACCTCCTTCCAAAGTGCATAACCTCACACTTTTCCACATTGTATTCCACCTGCCACTTCTTTGCCCATCCTCCTAATCTGTCCATGTCTTTCCGCAGCTCCCCTGCTTCTTCAATACTACCTATTCCTCTACATATCATCTGCAAGCTTAGAACCGTGTTTTCAGTTTCTATTTCCAGATCGTTAATATATATTGTGAAGAGTTATAGTTCCAGCACTGACCCCTCAGGCACATCATTGGTGACTGACTGCCATCCTGAAAAAGACCTCTTTATCCCCACTCTCTGCCTTATGCCAGTCAGCCAATCCTCTATCCATGCCAGGATCTTACCCTTAACACTATGAGCACTTTAATTATTTAACAGTCTTCTATGCAGTACCTTGTCAAAAGCCTCTGGAAATCTAAATAAATCTAAATAAAAGATGGTGGAATGGCTGCTGGCAGAGGGACAGGGAGAGCTCAGTGGAAGAAATAAAGCATCTTAAACAAAATTACCATCCTGGCAATATTTGAGTCAAAGATATATAGAAATGGCTGAAATTTGCTCATATGCAACTTTAGTGAAGTTGTGCATTTTTCTGAGATGAGCTGACTTAACACGGTTAAATGCTCACTTTTTTCAAAAGGTGTTTCACTGCCACTTCAACAGTAATTTCTTCCCACTGTTTATGGAACATCTTCTTTCGGATAGGATTTCACTCTCAACGGGTTCCTTTCTCCTAGGTAAGCACTACGCTTGTTGTCATTGCCAAACTTATCAATCTGCGATTTTCATTTGTGTTCTCTCCTTCCCTGTAGGTGCCAGTCTGATGAAGGGGGTGAATTCAGAATTAGAATTTGAAATGCTTTGGGAGAGTTTTTTAAAAATCCAGTACTGGGTTTTTCAACTGAAGTGCTTTCACTTTGTTTGAAACAGTACAGTGTAGATGACAGTGGATTACAAAATCAGTTTTATCACCAACTATGGAAGTATAGGGATAGTCAAGTCTAGAGGGAGCAGAGGCATGGAGGAGGGCTTCAGCAACAAATGCATAGAGGTGAGGATACATTAGGGCAGGGTCAATAGATGTTCGTGGTGATGGTGTGAATTTATACCCGAAGCCTATCTCCATGTCTCGCGCACCAAGATTGGAGCATTCAGATTCAGCCTTGGACAGAGGGATGGAGTCAGAAATATATAAAAGTAACCCACAGATGGGAATGGTACGTAAGTTCCAGCAAAGCTATTTTCTTCCTGGCTGGAGAAGAAAGCTTGGAGGAACTCATCCAAGGATGCAACAAATAAAGCAAAACTGAAGCATTTTTCCTTTTTCTCTCCTTCCCCAGGTGCATCATACATTGCTCCACATTTAAACAACCTCTATTTCCTGTCACTGTGCCACAGATTTGGAGTGTATCTAGTTATCCGATGGTTGTTCTTCTTAAAATTAACGCTGAGCTTAATCATGTTGCTGGCAGGACCAGATCAAATCTACCTACTTTGTTTCTTCATAGCCAGGTACAGTAAGTCCCTCTATAGGAGTTGCAAATTGAAAGCATTTGGTAAGCCTGATACCATGAACAGTAACCCTTACAGATTGTTGGTCTAATTACCATAGCAATATTCTTTAATTGTGTTGTTGAAGAAAAGAAAATTGGGAATTTCATTCATTCAATCCTGGCCTTCTCTTCTCCCTCGTTATCCTCAGGAAATCCCATTCAAGTGCAGGGATGCTGTCCCTTGTGTCCAAAAGGCAAGAATTTGCATCTCAGCACTCTGGAGTTTGCTACGCAATGTGTTAATAATATTATTTATTCAGCAGCATAACTGAACCCTCCCTTATTTGATCTGGAGTCCACTCGATTAAGACTTTTTGGATTGTCTCAAAATAAATTCCCTCTTGTATTTGTTAAAGTTACAGTAAAGGTGAGAAGATATTGTAATTTTAACCCAAAGGACTGGCTCCTCACCAGTTTTATTGCTATGTAATGGGTATATGACACTAATATTTATCTCTCTTTGTAATTTTAAACTTGCCAGCAGTTTACTCTTTAAACTGGCACCTAGCTGATATTTGTCACCTTGAGTCATACAAAATTGGGTGTGGAGCACAGATTAAGTACCCCTCAGAAATGTTGCTGCAATATTGATCAAAACTTCCACTGAGACTATTATGCTTCAGGTGGAATATTACCACATGTATGGTACTTTTCAAAGGAAAGTGGAGAGGTCTTCCAGTGTTCTGGTCATCATTCCTCCTTCAATTAACATTGCCAAAAAAATTAAATGACCATTCATTTCATTGCTGTTTGTGGGATCTTACAAAATGGTTGCTATTTTTGGTTCCAAAAGTCACAGCAGTTAATTGTATGTAAAACGCGTTATAATCACAGAATGAAGGAGGCCATTCAGCCCATTGTATCTGTACCAGCTCTCCAAAGGAGCACCTGATGTCTCTTCCCTACCTTTTCCTTGTAGTCCTGCATATCCATCCTTTTCCGACAATAATCAGTTAATTTGAATACCTCATTTAATCCTGCCTCCACCTCCCTCCTGAGGCAGTACATTTCCAGATCCTAAACACTGAGTGAAATTTTTTCTTAATGTTTTCATTGCTTCTTTTTATCAATTACCTCCAATTCTGATGAAGTATGACACAGCAGCAAGTGTTTTTTTTTAGAGAGGTGTCATCTATTTGTTAAATATTGATGGTTATCTGCCCTTAACTTTTGCTACATGTAGCAGTTATTAATTCAGTGTGTAAATTATTTAATCTTTTAAATTGCATTAAATCCTCAATCCAACTTTCCACTACTTTTCATGCCACTAATTTTACTGGACCTTATGCTTGCCAGTACTTCGGGTGTTATTTTCATATTTGGTACTATCTTGCAATTAGTATTTCTGTAGGAAACTTGGTCATGCCATTTGTACTTCACTTGACCATATAACCTTTTGCCTTTGATTACATAGCTTCCTTTCTCCATAAGAACAGATTTTAAAAAAATCAATTTTTCTTCTGTGCTTAGTTATTTCTATTCAATTATTATTTCAAATCCCCAAGATTTGTGTACATGGAAGATTAAATTACCTGCAGTGGTGATTTGTATAATTCGCATATCTTACTATAATATGCTATGATCGTTATTGTCCAGATGTATCCCTTGTATGGTGGTCAAACATGACTCTAGAGTCACTTATGGACCAAATCCCATTGGCTATTTTCCCTTAAATTTGTAAGGAATGTAACTTCTAAATTTAACTTGAGATGTATCTTTTTGTTCATGGTTTATCTTGTAGTGAGATCCATTAATACTTTTAGTAGCATTACGCTCCACTGAAAGCTGATAAAACTGAAACCCCAGCCTTGCTAAACAAACAAAATGAGTAAAACATTGTGCCAGTCAATATACAGCACAGCTACAGAGTTGAAATCATGAGTCACATCTCAGTACAATGGACTGCCACAAAGTATTAGGAATTTGAATTTCTTGTTGTACAGTCCATGTTAATTTGATGATATCGAGTTTTTCTGATTATTATTGACTGTTTCTGGTTGTCATGGCACATACTGAAGAAGCTTAAGTATTGAAATAAATAGTGAGATTGAATCATAAAAGCCCAGCTGATTTTGATCTTAGATGACTGAATTGTGGTCTGTTGAATAGAAAGTATATTAAATCAATGATAAATTCATTCCTTAGTAAGGGGTGAATACAAACAAAAATGACAAATACTTTCTTTCCCACGTCGTAAAATATGTTGTGGTTTGTGTGTGGGAAGTATTTCTGGTCAACACTTGGTCATAGCGATCATTAAAAGTTAACTTAAAAGATTAAAAAATCTGCCTTTGTAAAAAGAATTTTGTTAGCCAATCATTGCTACTAATGAGTTTGTGTTTATCATTGCTTCATTACTATGCCTGTATGTTGCTTTGCCAGGAGATTATTAAAATGTTATTTCTATTAATTGTTTCATTGCTAATTGGTAAACTGATAATGATGAATTCAAATTTTGTCATGTACTCTTCCTGTGCCTTTCAGTTACTTTATTTCTGAAGTTATCTTTTTACCTCAACATCCCCGGACCCCCAATCAACTCAGAAGCTGGCTGATTTTTTTCATCTCTTTGAATTGATTTATGATTGTCCCGTGTATTGATATATAGTAAAAAGTGTTGTTTCTTGTGCACTAACCAGATAAAGCATACCATTGATAGAGAAGGAAAGGGGAGCGTGTAGAATGTAGTGTTACAGTCATAGCTAGGGTGGAGAGAAAGATCAACTTAGTGCAAGGTATGCCCATTCAAAAATCTGATGGCAGCAGGGAGAAAGCTGTTCTTGAATTGGTTGGTACGTGACCTCAGACTTTTTGTATCTTTTTCTCGATGGAAAAAGGTGGAAGAGAGTAACTGACTGGAGTCCTGTGTTATGCTGGTTGCTTTTCTGAGACAGTGGAAAGTGTAGACACAGTCAATGGATCTCTTTCCCTCCCCTGCCCATTCAGCACTTCAATATCCATCTCTAAAAGTAAAATGATTATACCACCACGAACGGAGCTGGCGAGTATTAAAAGACACAGCTACAAGTCTGAGTTTGGAGTAAGTAGTGACAAAACTAGCATGAGGGGGTAACCTGCCTTGCCTTATCTTCGCCAACCTGTTGTAGATTGATTGAAAACAGTGGTAGAAGTGACTACTGCACAGTTCTCATGCTGAGCCAAGTTCCTTCACAACAAGTATATTCTCCACTGTGTCCTGTGGCACTATTAAATGTGATGGATAAAAGGATGCACCTCCCTGTTCAAAACTGGGCATCCATGAGGTTCTGTGGGCTGTTAGCAGCAGGTGCACTGCATAATGCTCTAATCTGCAACCTCATGACCCAACATGTTCCTCATTGTCATGTAATATATATCAGGAGCATCACTAAACCTACCTGAAAATGAAGTACCAACACGAGGACAGTACAACACAACTGCTTGCAAGCCAAACAGCCAGAACCAATGTAACGGGTCAAAATTCTATAACCTTGCCATATCTAGCTGCGATTGCTGATGTACAATCAAGCAGCTAACAAGAGGGAGATGTGCAGCGTGAACTCCTCAACTTCGATGATGGCAGACCTCACTGAAAACAACGTGGGAGCATGTGCAACCATCTTCAGCTAGAAGTGCCAAGTGGATGATCTAGCTTGTCCTTGTCACGTGGTTCCCCCAGTGAATGAATAGGAATTTAGATAGCCCCTTTCATCTCCTCAGAGTAGTCAAACTACATTAGAATTGCAACTGTAACTTAAAATACTTAATCTGTTGTGAAGCTAATTGGGATGTCTGAAGGTTGCTATATTCATTTTGTTCATTTATAAATGTAGATACATTTCCAAAATGCAGTACCACATGTTTAAGTTACAGCAAGGAAAATGCTCACTGTCAACCTATTTCTTGCAATAAAATCGAAGTGATATCCGTTTCCATTCATCTTCCTGTGTTTTCATTCTATTTCAGAGCAGAATTCTGGAAATTGGCATCAGTTGTAAAGGACTTCATTATTTAACTTGTGCTTCATCTTGTTCTTACACACACTTTCATTTTGTGTGTTATTTTTTAGTAACCGGGTATTCACAGAGGGGACCTGCAAACTCCTGAATCTGGTCATCTCGGACCTCGTAGATGAAGACTTTGTGATGAACAAGAGGAAGCAGGCAGCATCGGCACTGCTCTTTGGAATGGTCGCCTTGGTGACCAAACCTGGACAGACATTTGCCCCATTAATTGGGACATGGCTTCTGTATGTTTACACAGGTATCTGATTTCACAGATTATTTGATTTGGAGAACTGGTGTTGTTTCTGACTCCTGTCTCCCTTGATAGAACAACTGCTCTTCTATTTTTACACAAAATAGCTGCACAGAAATAGCAATTCAGAGTAAGTGATCCATGCCAGTCTTCATACTCCCACCAGACTTTATTTGATCCCTTCAATATATCCTTCTATTTCTTTCTCAAATGTTTATCTAGTTTTCCCTTAAATGCATCAATGCTATGCACTCAAATGTTTCTTATGTTCCACATTGTACTGGATACCCTTCCATCTGTAAAATAGTTTCTCCTGGATTACATGTTGGATTTATTGATGACTACCCTGAATTTATGGATTTACAGGTCAGGCTTCGATTTTTTGACCTTTGTGTCAGTAGATTATGAATGTTTTTTGTTCTTTGAATGTAAAGTCTAATCCATTATGAAACAAATACATTTTAAGAATGTGATGGCCCATTCAGCCCGGCAACTGTACCATTCTAGAACATAAGAACTAGGAGCAGCAGTTGGCCATCTGGCCCCTCGAGCCTGCTCCACCATTCAGTAAGATCACGGCTGATGTTTTCGTAGCTTCAGCTCCACTTACCTGCCTGCTCACCATAACCCTTAATTCCTTTACTGTTCAAATATTTATCCATCCTTGCCTTAAAAACAGTCAATGAGAGCCTTTACTACTACTTTGGTAAGGGAATTCCACAGATTCACAATTCTTTGTGTGAAGAAGCTCCTCCTCAACTCAGTCGTAAATCTGCTTCCTCACTGTTCTCCGGAGCTGTGATTTTGAAGAGCGGCTGCTTGCTGGAGAGACTATTGAAGTTTGAAATCTGTCTTTAATCAATAGGTTTAGATCGCGGGGGTTTTATTTTGTTTATTTTGGCATTCCGTAGTGGGAGATAGGCGTGGGGACTGCTGGGAAGGAAGCGCGGGACTATATAAATAAGGCCAAGGTAGACAGTGGGCAGCGTCGTGAGCGGGCGGTGGAGTGAGGCGGGGAGCAGAGTGAGAGCTGTAAGGGCTTAAGCTCACTGGGCTTGAGCGAGCGCAGGCTGGACTCCTGTCCCTCCCAAACTCTAGGTTCCATACCTCTAAAGGGGGTGTATAAAATGTCAGGGTCCAGGATAAAACACGTCTGTTGTGTTCGCTGCCATATGTGGACATTCTTGGAGGCAGCACGTCTTCCGAAGGCCCATATGTGCACAAAGTGTTTGGAATTGCAACGATTGAGGGCTCGGGTGAGGCAGTTGGAGCTGAGACTGGAGGATATGTTTATAGTCAGAGAGAACGAGGGGCTAATGAACAGGGACCACAGTCCAGAAGGGACCCCAGGGCCTATGAGGAGGGATGGGTGGGTAACAGATAGGAAGTTGAAAAAGAAAAGGAGTCACGGCACTAAGATCACCCCAGAGGAGGCATCCCAGAACATCAAGGGTAGGGCAACAGCTGAGGTAGAGAGTGCAAGGGAGGGGGATCTAAATGCCCCAGAGGACGGTAGTGGTGGGGGATGAGAAGGTCAAGGGGATCGACAGGCGGTTCTGTGGGCAAAAGCGGGACTCCAGGATGGTAGTCTGCCTCCCTGGAGCAGGGGTCCAGGATGTTACAGAGAGGGTAGAGGGAATTTTGAAGGGTGGAGGGGCTAAGGCTGATGTAATAGTCCACGTGGGAGAGAAGGATGTAGGAACAAAGTGCAGGGGGGACATACGTAGGCAGTTCAGGGAGTTGGGGGCTCGGCTGAAGTGTAGAGCCTCCAGGGTGGCATTCTCTGGGCTGCTGCCAAGGCCTGGGAATGACAGGGTTAGGAACAACGAGGTGCTCCAACTGAATGCGTGGTTGAGGGATTGGTGTAGGGTGGAGGGATTCAGATTCTTAGACCATTGGGAAGTCTTCAAGAGGGAGGGGCATCTATACAAGAGGGATGGGGAACAGTTGTCTGGGAAGGGCACCCATATTTTAGCTGGGAGGTTAGCTGGAGTGTTTCGGCAGGGTTTAAACTAATATGGAGGGGGGGGTGGGGAGATAGAGGGAACTTGGAGTGGGAGAGAGATTGGTGACAGGGTAACTCCGGAGAGTAGGAGGGAAGATCAGAGAGTGCCTGAGGGCCTTCAGTGCATGTGTTTTAATGCGAGGAGTGTGACTGGCAAAACAGATGAACTGAAGGCAATAATGTTCAAGAGGAAGTTAGAAGTGGTGGCGGTGACTGAGACGTGGCTAAAGGAAGGGCAGGACTGGCAATTGAATATTCCGGGGTATAAGTGTTTTAGGCATGATAGAGGTGGTTTGAGGAGAGGAGGGGGAGTGGCGTTATTAGTTAAGGATCACATCATAGCAGTGCAGAAGGAGGGTGGTATGGCTGAGTTAGGAATTGAGTCGCTATGGGTGGAGTTGAGGAATAGGAAGGGAGAGGTTACTATGTTGGGTGTGTACTACAGACCGCCCAACAGTCCGCGTGCCGTGGAAGAAGGGATATGTAAGGAAATTTTAGATAAGTGTAGGAAGAATAGGGTAGTTGTAATGGGAGATTTCAATTTCCCTGGGGTAGATTGGAAGGTGCCGAGAGCGGAAGGTGCGGACGGGGAGGAATTTGTACAGTGTGTTTTAGAAGGGTCCTTGGAGCAGTATGTGGATAGCCCGACTAGAGAGGGGGCTATACTGGATCTGGTTCTGGGGAATGAGCCAGGGCAGGTGGTTGACGTTGTAGTAGGAGAGCATGTGTCTAATAGTGACCACAACTCTGTCTGCTTTAGGGTATTAATGGAAAAAGATGAAGCCTGCCCTAAGGGGAGGGTGTTAAACTGGGGGAGGGCTAGATATAGCCAGATTAGGCAGGATCTTAAGGATACCGACTGGGATAAGCTGTTCGAGGGTAGGTCGACGCAGCACATGTGGGAATCTTTCAAGAGAAAACTAAAATTTTTGCAGGATAGACATGTGCCGGTAAGGAGAAAGGATGGGAAGGGTAGGATTAGAGAACCGTGGGTTACTAGGGATGTTGAGGACTTGGTCAGGAAGAAGCGGGACGCGTACGTTAAATCCAGGCAATTGGGGACAGAGGCAGCGCTTGAAAAATGTAGAGAGTGTAGACGGGATCTTAAAAGGGATGTCAGAAAGGCAAAAAGGGGCCATGAAATGGCTTTGGCAGGTAGGATTAAGGAAAATCCTAAGGCATTTTACTCCTATGTAAGGAGCAAAAGGATGGTTAGAGGGAAGATTGGACCTCTCAGGTACAGAGGAGGGGATCTATGCTTAGAGCCTGAGGGGATGGGGGAGATCCTGAATGAATACTTTGCGTCAGTATTCACGCGGGAGAGGGGCCTGATGTCTGATGCTGGCTTTGAGGATTTTGAGGACCCGTTAAAGGAAATAATCCTTACGAGGGACGAAGTGTTGGGGCTTTTAGGTAGCATAAAGACTTATAAAGCTCCGGGGCCTGATGGTATTTATCCCAGGCTGCTAAGGGAGGTGAATCATGACATTGCTGGGCCTCTGACGCAAATCTTTGTCTCTTCTTTGGACACAAGTGAGGTCCCAGAGGACTGGAGGATTGCAAATGTAGTACCGTTGTTTAAAAAGGGTCAGAGGGATAACCCAGGGAACTATAGGCCGGTGAGCTTGACTTCTGTTATAGGTAAGCTAATGGAGAGGATCCTCAGGGACAGGATGTATGAGCATCTGGAGCGCTGCAATCTGATCAGGGATACGCAGCATGGCTTCGTTAAGGGGAGGTCGTGCCTTACGAACCTAGTGGAAATTTTTGAAGAGGTGACAAAAACGGTTGATGAAGGACAAGCCGTTGATGTCGTCTACATGGATTTCAGTAAGGCGTTTGACAAGGTTCCCCATGGTAGGCTGATAAAAAAGGTGAAGGCGCATGGGATACAGGGCCAGGTATGTAGATGGTTGAGAACAGGCTTGGGAGGAGGAGACAGCGGGTATTAGTGGAAGGCTCTTTTTCCAACTGGAGGTCAGTCACTAGTGGTGTGCCACAGGGCTCAGTACTAGGACCTCTTCTATTTGTGATTTATATAAATGACTTGGAAGAGGGGGTAGGTAGTGTGATCAGCAAATTTACTGATGACACTAAGATACTTGGATTGGCGGGGACTGATGAGCAGTGCCAGGCAATACAACAGGACATAGGCTGGTAGATTGGGCAGATAGATGGCAAATGGAATTTAATCCGGATAAATGCGAGGTGATGCATTTTGGCCGGAATAATGTAGAGGGGAGTTATAGGATAAAAGGTAAAACTATCCGGAGTATAGAGACGCAGAGAGACCCGGGGGTGCAGGTTCACAATTCTCTGAAGGTGTCAGTACAGGTGGAAAAAGTGATAAAGAAAGCGTATGGTATGTTAGCCTTCATAGGAAGGGGTATAGAATACAAGAGTAGGAGTCTGATGTTGCAAGTGTATAGAACGTTGGTTAGCCTCACTTGGAGTACTGCGTCCAGTTCTGGTCGCCGTACTACCAGAAGGATGTGGAGTCCCTGGAGAGAGTGCAGAGGAGATTTACCAGGATGCTGCCTGGTATGGAAGGGCTGTCTTACGAGGAAAGGTTGAACGTACTGGGATTGTTTTCCCTTGAAAGACGTCGGCTGAGAGGGGATCTATTAGAGGTATATAAGATTATGAGGGGTATAGATAGAGTAAATGGTGGTAAGCTTTTTCCACCATTAGATTCGGATAGAACGAGGGGTCACGGCCTTAGGGTGAGGGGGGCTATATATAAGACTAATATTAGAGGGCATTTTTTCACACAAAGGGTAGTGGGGGTGTGGAATGCACTACCGAGTAAGGTGGTGGGAGCAGGCATGCTAGGGTTGTTTAAGGGTCTCTTGGACAGACACATGAGCGGTCTGCAGATAGAGGGATATAGGAGGACTGTTTAAATACTTTAATTGTTTCCACAGGCTGTTCGGTCCACCTTGTTGACCAACAAGGTGCATGCGTTCGACAGGTCGTGCGAGGGCTGCTCCTGGATGTTACTTCATGAGTGGCCTAGTGCTTCATGTCGTTAGTGTATGCTTAAACTGGACCATCAGATGGGCAACATGACAGCTCAGAGACTATCACTGTTGCTGTGCAGACACATAGATTTGGGCCTGAGTCTGCGGAAGTTTGCGCGTTCTCCCTGTGGTTGCGTGGGTTTTTTCCGAGTGCTCCGGTTTCTTCCCACATCCCAAAAATGTGCTGTTAGGCTGATTGGGTAACAAATTGTCCCTATATTGGTCTCTATATGTCATTAAGACGTTAGGACGGCGGCGCGGGCTCATTGGGCCGAAGGGCCTGTTTCCTGTGCTGTGTTGTTCTTTGTTGTTTTTATTTTGAGGCTATGCCCCTAGTTCTAGTTTCACCTACCAGTGAAAACAACTTCCCTGCTTCTATCTTATTTGTTCTCTTTATAACCTCATATAAGATCTCCCCTCATTCTTCTGAATTCCAGTGAGTATAGTCCCAGTCTACTCAGTCTGTCCTCATAAGCCAACTCTCTCAGCTCCGGAATCAACCTAGTGAATCTCCTCTGCACCCCCTCCAGTGGCAGTATATCCTTTCTTAAGTAAGGAGACTCAAACTGTACACAGTACTTCAGGTGTGGCCTCACCAGCACCTTATACAGCTGCAACATAACCTTGCTGTTTTTAAACGCATCCCTCTGGAATGAAGGACAAAATTCTCTTTGCCTTCATAATTACCTGCTGCACTTGCAAGAATCTCAAGGAGTTGGTTTGCACAAGGATACCCAGGTTGCTGTGCACAACAGCATGTTGTAATTTTTTTTACCATTTTAAAAAAAAAGTCCATTTTGTTATTGCTACCAAAATGGATTAGCTCACATTTACCAACATTGTACTCCATCTGCCAGACCCTTGCCCACTCAGACTATCTATATCCTTTTACAGACTGTGTCCTCTGCATATTTTGCTCTGCTGCTCATCTTACTGTCATCTGTGAATTTTGACACACTACACTTGGTCCCCAACTCCAAACAATTGCAGTGCCAAACTGATCGCTGAGACTCACCAGTAGTTACTGATTGTCAACTAGAAAAACACCCATTTATCCCCACTCGTTGCTTTCTGTTAGTTAGCCAATCTTCTATCCATGCTAATACATTACCTATATTACCAGGCACCTTGTCTTATTAGTAGTCTTTGGTATGGCAGCTTGTCAAATGCTTTTTGGAAACCCAAATACACCATATCCACAGGTTCACCATTGTCCATTGCACATGTCACGTTCTCAAAGAATTCCATCAAATTTACCAAACATGACCTTCCCTTCATGAAGCCATGCTGTGACTTACCAGTGGGACAATTTATATCCAGATGTCTCGCTATTTCTTCCTTGATTATAAATTCAAGCATTTTCCCCATTTCAGAAGTTAAGCTAACTAGCCTGTAACTACCCTCCTTATGTCTATCTCCTTTTTTTAAACAGTGGCATCACATTTGCTGTTTTCCTATTTGCGGAAACCACCCCAGGGTTCAGTGAATTTTGGTAAACCATCATTTGCTATCTCTTTTACTACCTCCGGATGCATTCCGTCATGATCAAGAGACTTGTCTACTTTTAGCCCAATTAACTTGCCCAACACTACCTCTTTTGTGATAATAGTTTCTAGGTCTCACCTGCCATTGTCTTCTTGCCATCCATGTTTGGCATGTTATTTGTATCTTCCACTGTGAAGACTGACACAAAATACCTGTTCAATGCCTCCAGCCATTTTCTCATTTCCAGTTATTACATCCTCTTCCTCATCATCTAAAGGACCAATGTTTGCTTTAGCCACTCTTTGTTTTATACATTTGTTGAAACGTTTGTTGTCTGTTTTTATATTCTGAGCTAGTTCACACTCATAATCCATCTTACTTTTCTTTATAGCTTTTTTCGTGGCTTTCTGTTCTTTAACGATTTCCCAATCCTCTAGGTTCCCACTAATCTTTGCCACTTTGTATTCTCTTTCCCCGTGTCCCCTCCCACCAAGAATATAGCTATTCATTTTACAAATTAACAATATCACTCTGGTTCCGTGATAGCACATTCCATCTCTATCAAATGATGGAAGGATTAGGTCCCACTCCAGAGACTGGAACATATAGTCTAGGCTGAAGGTTAGTGCAAGTTATGCTGTAATTGTACAGTACCTTAGGCCTCATTTAGAATATTGTGTACAACTCTGGTCACCCCACTACAAGAAAGAAGTGGATGCTTTAGAGGGGGTATAGAAGAGGTTTGCCAGGATGTTGCCTGGTCTGGAGGTTATTAGTTTTAAGGGAGGTTGATAAACTTCGGTTTGTTCTCACTGGAACGATAGAGGTTGAGGGGGTGACCTGATAGAGGTTTACAAGATTGAGCAACATGGACAGAATGGATGATCAGATGCTCTTTCCTAGGGTAGAAAAGTCAAGTACTAGGGGCATAAAAGTTTAGAGGAGATGTGCGAGGCAAGTCTTTTACACAAAGGGTGATGAATGTCTGGAACGCGCTGCCTTGGGGGGAGGTGGTGGGAGCAGGTACAATTGCAGCATTTAAGTGTAACTAGACAAATATGTGAATAGGATGGGAATGGAAGGATACAGGCTCCCTCTAAGTGGATACGGTTTTAGTTTAGGCAGGCATCATGATCAGCGCAGACTTGGAGGATCAAAGGACCTGTTCCTGTGCTGTACTGCTCTTTGTTCTGAGGAGATGCTGCATTGCTGAAGATTGTGCTTCAGATGACATACTGAACTGAGGCCCTACTTTCTTGTGGCACTAATCGATAAGCTGGGGGATTTCCCTTATTTCTTAGTCAAATGCGTATTACTGAAATGTTGTTTGGAGAGGTGGGAAGTGAAACTGACTAGGTCAGATTGACTGCCTGTTTTACCCCTGCCAAAGTGTAATCATTGGAAAATGAAATTGAGGAACATAAGAAGCTGGCTGCTTGTCAAGTTCAGTTTTGCTGCTTGTCTTGTTTGTGTATTTGATTTTTGGCTTCCTCATGATAGGTAAATTTGTTTTTTCAGGGTATGACATTTTCCAACATGATGCTCTACGTGATATCGTGAACACAAAGCCAGTGATGGAACCAAACATTGCCTGGGTGACAGCAATCCGCCAAGGTTGCTTCTATCTGTTGGTCTTCATCCCTATCACCTGTGCTGTGCTGCAGCTGTTGGCCTGGTCTCGGTTCAACCTCCATGGCAGAAGACTCCAGACGATAAAATCATTGAGGCAAAACACCCATCAGGAAGGCCAACAGGACATTAAAGCTGTATAGGTCACTCCACTGAATGTGCAGGAGCCAACGGCTACCATGTCTAGTGGATGAAACATTTTTAAATCGTCACTTCAGCTCAGGATATGAAAGCCTCCATCTTCAATGGACCAATATTTGTTTTTTTGGATGGATTATGTGTGAATTTTTGGAGACTGCATTAATGTAGCAAATTTCAAGTATTTTAAGACTATTGGCTAACCAAGACCTTTGTGCCTGATCATTTTTTTAAACTTGACTTTTAATGTTTACTGGGAGGACTATATTTTGAAGTCGCGGATACATTTCAAGAACTAGGTTAAGAATGCACAAGGTCTTAAGAATTGCAAAGTCTGTTATCCCTTATGTTGTAAAATTGAGCAGAATGTAATTCCACCATCCATTCATCACACTTGGAGCCAATTATTTGCATATGTATTTTTAAATTTGGACTGAGCTAAAGATTGATGTTATCATGTTGATTTTTATACCCCACTGAGCATTAATTCTGAGTAACCTTTCATAATATCAACATAATGCAGTTGTGTGTGCAATGGTGGGAAGAGGAGGAGCTAGCTGCAGTAATGGGTTGATATTGACCTTTCACTTCAGCGTTAGGTTCAAATTCTACTCCAACAAATCAAAGCCATCCAGTTGTCTGGATGTGAAATGAGTTTTGACAATCTTGCTCCAATTTCCAACTAGATCTAAACTCAGGGCACTAAATTTCTTTCTTCATTGGCATTAAATTGGAAGGTTCATTGACTCTTCAGCAAGGCTGGTTTGAGCAGGATGCCACAATAGTACAGGAAGATGGCTTCCTGCAAAGTTGTGGCTTAGGCATGTTGTTAGCTCAAAGGAGGAACTTTACTTTGAACTTGCCCATACTATACCTAATCTGGGAGTGAATGTTTATTGCTGATGGTTAGTATCTATAATAGAAAATTTTCCATTCCCTAGCAATAATAAAACTCAACTGCATGACATGCAGAATCTATTGAAGCAAATATGACGACAGTGAGAGTGGCAGAGTTTGGATATAGCAGCATAACACAGCAGACCCTGGTAATGAGAAGGATCTCTTGAGTAGTCAGCATCACTAGCCAATTGCCCAAAATGTGCCATTAATTTCTTTATCTTGACTGTGAACATTTATTGCATGTACTGACCATAGATCAAGAAATTCTGATTTTTTTCAGTTTTATGCCTGCTGACAATGGCAGTTTGTGTTGCTGAGGAGATTTATAGGCATCATTCTTGAGTACGTTAATTTACAAAGGGATCACATCATCTGGCAAGCTAATAATTGTTTACTATTAACATGCAAAGGAAGTCACAAATGGTTTATTTTATACGGGACTCTTAGTGTTAGAGATGTGGAGTATTATGAATTATGGATAAAATATTGCACTTGTGGATTGTAAACCAATTCCATTTGTCCAGCTTTTATTGTAAATTGTGTTTAAAATCATATGTTTAATTTCTCCTGTAAAGCTTTGAATACTTAATTACAATTGGCAATAGCACAATAAATAAAATCACCAGAGATGCCCATGATATTTGAAGACTTGCATAGGTTATTTTTAAATTAATACTTGTATATATTGGATATATTTATTTTCTAGATTTTTTTTTTCCCCCTTATTAGCTCTGGTCTTTTCTCTCTTCTGTCCCTCCCATGAGAGAGTATTGCTGGGAGCCAGAGCAGAGGAAGAATCAAGCGATGATGCTTCAGCCATCATGAATGTGGGAGAAGGCTTGACCAGCCAACTAGTATTCTCCTGTCAGTCGCTTTGTATCTTCACAACTCCTCATTTTAACAATTGAGTTTTGGAACGATGTAAGCATATCAGATTTTGGTAATAGTGCTTTTCCATTTGCAACTATATGCCATGGATGGAATTTCCACAGAAGTGATTCTGACTCTCTAATTGCATCCATTGCTGAACTGTTAAATATTAATGTAACTTTGAAATATAGCTAATGTCTAAAGACTTTGAGAACAAGAATTGTGTATATTTGGGTTTTCTTACCAACCACCCTATAAGTTCACATCTATTCTCCAGTATTGCAGCTTGTTCTTCACAGCAAGTTGTTGTAAGATATCGGTGATCACTGCTAACCTGCACTTAAATCAGCCTTTACTTGACAAGCCCTAGTATTAGCACCTAGTTGGTTATCAATTAAGAATTGGTCCTCAAGTTGGATCTTGAGCAAACATTTCGGGTCCTGCTGTTGGGTTTCGACTGCAATTGTAGAGTCCTGCTGCTCACCATTTTGTAGAATAAAAGGAGCCTCCAATTTCTTCCTATCAGAAGAACTTTCCCATTTACCTTTAAAAAGAACTCATGGGATGTGGGCATTGCTAACTAGCAGGGCCAGCAGCATTTTGTCTATCCCAAATTGTCCGTTAAAATGAGTGGCTTGCTTGGCCATTTCAGAGGGTAACAGTCAACCACATTAGTGTGTACCAGGAATCACAGATAAGAACAAGAAATTTTGTTCCCTGAGGGACATTAGATAGGATTGCAACAGAAATGTTGCAGTTTGCGTGGCTGTGCAGACGGGCTTGAAGATTTTGCTTTTAAAGCGACTATTGAAGTGTGCAAAAAAAGAACTGAATACATCTTTGCCATCTTTTACTCCTAAAATATTATGTTTCAGTGTTCAGGAATTGAATCAGATGAAGACTTCTGTGAAATCAATCATTGCTTTTTAAGTTATAGAAAGCCAGAATTTTTCATTATATATAAAATGTTCTTTACAGTATTTTATAGACCTTTGAAATATTAGTCAGCAAGCAACAAAATAAAATATTGTTTGTTCTAAAATATTAAGTTTGTTTGGTATTTGTCAGGTTTGACCTGTTATTAAAAACAAAGTCTTTCATTTATATAGCACTTTTCACAAGACATCTCAGTGCTCTACAGCCAATGAAGTACTTTTGAAGTAGAGTTAGTCACTATTCATAGAATCATAGAAACATACAGTGCAGGAAGAGACCGTTGGCCCATCAAATCTGCATTGACTTCAATCCCACCCAGACCTTACCCCTACATATTTACCCACTAATTGCTCCAACCTACGCATCTCAGGATACTAAGGGGCAATTTTAGCATAGCCAATCGACCTAACCTGCACATGTTTGAATTGTGGGAAGAAACTGGAGGAAACCCATGCAGACACAAGGAGAGTATCTGTGTGAAGTTTGTACAGTGACACAAGCTGGGAATCAAATCCAGGTCCCTGGAACTGTGAAGCAGCAGTGCTAACTACTGTGCTATCATGTTGCCCACTTACTATTGTAAATGAAGGAAGTGTCACAATTGATACATTCATGGCTAACTTGAAAAGTAATGTAATGATTACTAGGTTCTGTGTTCGTGATGTTGATTGATGAACATTGGTCACAACATAGTGATTATGTGAATTAATCCCTTTTTGGTGCTAGAGAGGCAGCATCCAGCTCTTCAAATCATTTAATCTTTAACTTTATCCAAATGGGCAGAGCAACGGTATTGATTATGGAATCATATAACTGACCATTTGGCTGATCTTTTTCCCGATTGCCCTGCATTTTTTTTTCTATTAAGGTGGTTTCCGATTCCTTTCAAAGTGAAAAGCAAAATAGTGCAGGTGCTGGAAATCTGAAATAAAAACACAATGCTGAAAAACCTCAGCAGGTCTGGCAGCATCAGTGGAGGAAAGAAACAGTGTTGATGTTCTGAGTCTTCCAGCACTTTCCGGTTTTGAAAATCTGCTGTTTTAACCCACTTTCATCACCCTTTCAGACAATGCACTCATGATAAATTGCTGAGCAAAAACACTTCCTCCTCCCCTGTGTTTCTTCTGTCCATTATTTTCACTCCTGTGTTCCCTGGTATATGAACATGCACATTAGGAGCAGTAGGCCTGTTACTGATCTTCCTGGTGTGGAGATGCAGTGTCGGACTGGGGTAAGCACAGTGAGAAGCCTTGTAACACCAGGTTAAAGTCCACCAGGTTAATTTGGTAGCACAAGATTTCAAAGTGTCACTCCTGTTATTAAAAACAAAGTCTTTCATTTATATAGCACTTTTCACAAGCATCTCAGTGCTCTACAGCCAATGAAGTACTTTTGAAGTAGAGTTAGTCACTATTCATAGAATCATAGAAACATACAGTGCAGGAAGAGACCGTTGGCCCATCAAAGAGGAGAGAGGAGTTGTGTTCACAAAAGGGTACTATATATAGACACAAACTCAATTTACATGATAATGGTTGGAATGCGAGCCTTTACGGATAATCAAGTCTTAAAGGTGCAGACAATGTGAGTGGAGAGAGGGTTAAGCACAGGTTACAGGATGTATATTGTCTCCAAACAGGAGAGATTTCACAAGCTCGGGCAAGTCGTGGGGGTTACAGATAGTGTGACATGAATCCAAGGTCTCGGTTGAGTGAAACTTGGCTATCAGTTTCTGGTCAGTGATCCTGTGTCATTGTGTGTCACGATGGTTGCCTTGGAGAACGCTTATGCAAAGATCAGAGACTGAATGCCCGTGACTGCTGAAGTGTTCCCAAAAGAGAAAAAAACACTTCTTCCTGGTGACTGTCAAGTGGTATTCATTCATCATTATTATAGCATCTGCATGGTCCTCGCAGTGTACCATGGCTCAGGACATCCTTTCCTGTAACATATCAGGTAGACAATGTTGGCTGATTTGCAAGAGTATCTATCATGTACCTGGTGATGGTGTTCTCACATGAGATGATGGCATCCCTAGCAATGATCTGGCACATCTTGCAGAGGTTGCTGTGCAGGGTTGTGTGGTCACTGTCCACAGCAAACTAACCAGCCTTTGGGAGAACAATGGTCTGTTTGATGTTGTGTGGTTGTTTGAAGACAAGAGGTGGGGGTGTGGGGATGGCCTTGGTGAGATTTCATTAAAGATGAACATGTTGAAAATTCCAGCTATGTCATAGCTTCTCTGCTCCAAGGAAATACTGGATGATGAAGGGTGCACTATCCACCGTGTCCCATGTTTATCTTAGCAGGTCAATGTGGTTTTTTTTGCTATGACACATTGGAACCGTCGATCGATGAGTCAAGTGCCACATCCTGTTTTTATGGGGGCCTCTTTCAGTGTCTGTTGATGCATTTTGCGAGTCTTCTCATCTCAGCAGATCTTATGTATGCAGAGGGCTTGTCCATAGGGAATGGCTTTTTTTTAACATGTTGGAGAAGTGGAGCATTGTGAGATTATCCACAGACTTGCTGTACAGTGAGGTGCTGAAGCGAATATCCTTTATGGAGATGCATGTGTCCAAGAATGCAACAGATTCCGAAGTGTAGTTCACAATGGGATGGAAGTTATTGATTCGTCATATAGTTTTCAATGATTGTTCACCATAAGTCCAAAAGAAGAAAATGTTATTGAAGAATCTAGTGTATAGTGTCAGTTGACGGTCCTGTAAGGTAAAGAGGTCTTGTGCAAACCTGTGCACGATGATGTTGGCATATTGTGAATTTGGTCCCTATGATTGTTCTATGTCTGGAAGAGGAACTGATTTTTGAAGGTGAAGATGTTGTAACCCAGGATGAAGCAGATGAGTTGTAGAATTGCACTTGAAAATTGCTAATTGTTGACATTGAGTACTGAGGCGGTTGCAACAATGCCGTCTTCTTGGGGGATGCTGGTGTAGAGTGCCAAGACATCTATTGTTAATGCTCCTGGTTCAACTGCTCCATATCTGCTGAGTTTCTGCAGGAAGTACATAGTTTCACAATAGAAACTGGGAATTCTTTGAAAAAAAAGGTTTCAGGATGCTGTCAACATAGTCAGAGAGATTCTCATTACCTGATATGATGGGACAGCCAGGTGTGTTGCCCTTGTATATCTTCAGGAGGCTGTAGAGATTTCCAACGCAGGAGTACGTGGGATGAGAGTATGGATGGTGCTCTGAAGGTGCAGATCAAAGGTCTTGATCTATTTGTTGAATTGACGGGTGTGTGTTTTGGTCGCATCCGTGGGTAACTGTCTATAGTTTTCCTCATTGTTCAGTTGTCAATACACTGCTTAATCTATTTTGTTCAGTATGACGATGGCCCCCTCCTTTGCTGGTTTGTCTACTGATCTTCCAGCCAGTGGGACGTTGGTTCTTGTTCACTCGTAGCAATCCACCTACCTTCTCTGTTGCAAAGAGAACAAACACATTTTCTTCTCACGTAATTGAAGCTCTTCAATCCTGGCATTCTTCCAGGAAATTATTTTTCCACCCTTCCTAAGTCTTTGGATAAAGTGTGATCCCAAAATTGAATACACTGCTCTATGTTTGATGTCACATCTGAGACAATCTTTTCCACCATCACATTCCTTCCATTGCAGTTGAAGTACATGCTCAAGTCCTGGAGTGAGATTTGAGCACAGAAACCAGATACAGGATGAGGCCATTTGGCCCTTCGTGCCTGCTCCACCATCCATTATGATCATGGCCGATCATATTCAATATCTGATTTCTCTTCCCCCCCACCCCACAAAATATCCTACAGCACACAATATTATGGCTTGGAGGTAAAATTGCCAAACTCTTTCCCGGTTGCATCCCTTCCTATCCAGCTTGAAATGTGTAACTTGGCTTTTACATACATTCACATTGCGCTAACTGGACTTCGTTTCCTGATTTGCCTATCCCAATAATGTATTTGTGGAACTGTTTTGTGATCCCGCAAAAGCAAACTTGATCTATTAATGTTATGTACACACCCTGGAAAGTTGAACTAATCAGTTGCAGGCAGTCATTGTACTGCAGTTCAATTTTTAACAATGAGGTTGTTAAAACACAGCAGTCACAGTGAATTAGAAGGTTGATTATAATATTATATGTACATCTACAGTAATATCTAGACAACATTCAGCCTTGAGCTGGTATGTGACAAGTAAATGGCAAGTGATGACCTGCTCCAAAAAAAGGGAATGTAGCCATCTCTCCATGACATTCACTACCACCACCCACCTCTCTCCACCCTCATTATCAACATCCCAAGGGTTACCAGTGACCTGAATGAAACTGAATATCAATACTATGCTTACAAAAGGATAAAGGAGTGATACTCTGAAAGCTTGTGCTAACAAACAAACCTGTTGGACTTTAACCTGGTGTTGTGAGATTTCTTACTATGTAATAAATGCTGGCCAGCCAGTGATACTCGTGTCTCATGAATGACTGAAAAAAAAACAAATGCTGGCTCGGTCAGTGATGCCCACATCCTTTGAAATGATAAGTTTTCCAGCATAATCAAACGATTGAAAAATGAAAGTTTAACAGGGCTTGATTGTTAAAAGCAGTGTGGTGGGTGTAGAATGGTGGAATATGTCATCCAAATCCAATCTCTGGCATGTATAGAATGATACCATCATTGTTCTACTATAAACTGTATGGCTATAGTGTGTAGTTATACAGAATATTCACTGTCTATTTGGCTTCATTGACAGTGCAGTGTGTGTTAATTGGTGCTGAATTTGGAGAAGTTTGGATGATGTGCATTCATGTTCTCTAGGAGCTGTGTTGAGACTGACAAAACTCATTTCACCAAAGGTGAGCAAAAGATTTCATGGCATCAGTGACACAGGTTCAAAATGTTTAAACCCAATCATACTCAGTTTAATAAAAAAAAAGCTTAATTGATAGGGTGGTGTACATTGTGGTGCAAATTTAGTTTATTATCAATTTCTTGATATACTTTATATTTTATTCCTAATTTCTGATGTGGGATCGTCCTGTCCTCAAACTGATTCCCTTGTTTGCTTGCTAACAGAGACAAAGCTTCAAAATTTCTTGGCTGTGACGGAGATTTGGGAGGTTGTTAGAAGTTGAGAACTCAGTGGCATAGTGGCGCACCGGTTAGCACTGCTGCTTCACAGCACCAGAGAACCAGGTTCAATTCTGGCCTCAAATCACACCTGTGAAGGCAGGGAGGAAGTGGTCAAGTGAGGGAACCATGGTGTACTAGGGAAATTGAATCTGTGGTGAAGAGGAAGAAGGAAGCTTATATAATGATGAGATGTGAAGGCTCAGTTAAGGCAATGGAGAGCTATAAATCAGCCAGGAAGGAGCTAAAGAGAGAGTTGAGAAGAGCTAGAAGAGGACATGAGAAGACTTTGGTGGATAGGATTAAGGAGAATCCTAAAGCTTTTTACAGGTATATAAATAATAAAAGATTGGTTAGGGCAAGATTAGGTCCAGTCAGAGATAGCAGGGGGAAGTTGTGCGTGGAGCCTGAGGAGATAGGAGAGACACTGAATGAATATTTTTCGTCAGTATTCACGCAGGAGAAAGACAATGTTGTCAGGGAGAATACTGCGATACTAGGTTGTAGACTGGGCAGGATTGAGGTTCATAAGGAGGAGGTGTTAGCGAATCTTGAGGGTATGAAAATTGATAAGTCCCCTGGGCCAGATGGGATTTACCCTAGGATTCTCTGGGAGGCTAGAGAGGAGATTGCAGAGCCTTTGGCTTTGATCTTCATGTTGTCGTTAGCTACAGGTATAGTGCCGGAAGACTGGAGGATGGCAAATGTTGTCTCTTTGTTCAAAAAGGGGAGTAGGGACCATCCTGGAAATTATAGACCAGTGAGCCTGACTTCTGTTGTGGGCAAGGTCTTGGAAAGAATTATAAGGGATAGGATTTATAAGCATTGAGAGAGGAATAAATTGATTAGGGATAGTCAGCACGGTTTTGTGAAGGGTAGGTCGTGCCTCACAAACCTTATTGAGTTTTTGAGGAGGTGACCAAAGAGGTAGATAAGGGTAAGGCAGTTGATGTAGTGTATATGGATTTTAGCAAAGCGTTTGATAAGGTTCCCCATGGTAGGCTACTGCAGAAAGTGCAGATGCATGGGATTGAAGGTGATTTAGCAGTTTGGATTAGGAATTGGCTGATAGAAGACAGAGGGTGGTGGTTGATGGGAAATATTCAACCTGGAGTGCAGTTACAAGTGGTGTACCTCAAGGATCTGTTTTAGGGCCACTGCTGTTTGTCATTTTTATAAATGTAATGTTCTATGTTCTATGTGTGGAATTTGCACGTTCTCCCCATATCTGCGTAGCTGTCCTCCCGGGTGTTCTGGTTTCCTCCTACAGTCCAAAGATGTGCAGATTAGGTGCACTGGCCACACTAAATTGACCCTTAGTGTCAGGGGGGTAGTAACATTTAAATAGTGAGATTATGGTGATAGGACCTGGATGGGACTGTTGTCGGTGCAGCCTTGATAGGCTGAATATCCTCCTGCACTGTAGAGATTCTATGAATTGAAAGCTGCTGTATAAATGTAAATTTGTTCATTCACTTTCAAAAATTCTAGTTAATAGCCATTTGTGGTAAAGTAATCCTTTCCACAGAGTCATCTTTTAGCCTACTCCTTTGTGATTGGGAGTCTTAATCTCTATGACATAATAATGGAAGCAATCCCAAGTGCTTTGAATAGCTTTATTTTTAAGGTTTTCAAGTACAGTGGCATCACCTGGCAGCACAGTTCGCAATACTTCTGCATGGTAAAACATTGGATGATAACGTAATAAAAGCTACAGTCAGAATGGACCTATTCAAACTCTTCACCATCGTACGGGAGACCTAGATCTATGGCAGTCATGACTAGCTAATGCCAGTGGTGTTCACAGTCAATTTTGGAGACTTGCCAAAGCATGTGTGCTAAGGTAAAATTTTTTAAACAGTTTAGTCTACTGTTCAAATGAAGTCTAAACAACAAAAAGAGCCTGTTCTACTGTGTTGTCATATTTATTCTGAGCAGAACATGTTCAGTGGTATGACAGCAGTTCCCTTCATTACAGTTGACATTGACAACCGCACCTTTTTTTTAAAATATAAAATGACTGGCACTTATAACATCATGTATTACTGCTCGATTGTAGTGATACAATTGACACTACAAACAGTTCTAAGGCTTAACACCAGCTTTTCATTGTTAAAATAAACACTTTTTTGTTTCTTTCATGCTAAACATTATGAGAATGTTATTAAGAGGAAGGGTCTCCGCCATAGGTTTGAATTTTGTTCCTGATTCTAATTAACTCAAATTGCAATATCCTTCTCTTTCCTCCCACCCCAGCAAATCCATCACCACCACCTCACCACCCCTTCCCTGCAGTGCCGATGGTAGGGAAATAAATATTTTCAACAACTGTAGCTTGAACCACTGGTTGCATTCCTTTCCTGGAACCAAGAGTTAATGAACCACAATGGTGTACGATGTGGATAGGGGGTGATGGTGCCCTGAATGAATTGAAGTGAATGACACTAATTTGTCATTGGCTTTACACCAGCCTTGCATTTACTTCTCACCCATTATTAATGACAGATTTTTATCTTTAATACGTTGCATTTCTTGCATGCAGCAACCAATGTTTAAGCTGGGATTTCCAAACCTGTTTATAGAGGCTTAGCTTAAAACAGTTTGGAGAAGAATGAAGAAAAATAATTTAAAATTATCTTACATGTTGCACAACTTTATCACAAGTCTTTTTTTGTTCTGTAATGGGTTTCCTCATTGGTTCTCTCTCTCTCTCCATTAACACCTGACTAAATATCACAAAATTGCTTGCAGCCTGCAGGGGATAAGTAGTACCTCATCTAGTGGGCACACAAGCTGGAATATGTTAGTGTTACTAGACATGGACAAAAAGCATACAGAGCTCTGCTGATATATTTCTTTAAAAAAATTCAGTAACATCAGGACGTGCAATTTGTCTACACACAATAGGTTACAAATTCCTTACCAGTCTCAAAAGCAATAGAAACAAAAGCCTGTTAAAAATTACCATTCGTACTGCACTTTTAACATCCACTCTATAGCTTCGGGAGCTCTCATTTCCTCTCACTGCTAACTCTGGCTTATGATCAAAAGTTCAAAGGAATTACAGACAGTGGATGCAGCCAAATACACTTGGCATATTTTAGTGTATGCAGCTGTTCTCCTACAGCAAATACGTTAACAGTGAACGACAAAAGAATTGGAGGGAAGGGGAGGAGGGAAAGGAAGGGAGGGGGGATGTTGGAGAAATAGTGAAAATGACCAAAACCTCTTATTTTGATCACATGTGTCCCAAAACCAGTCTTTGTATTTCCTCTATTCTCTCATTACACACATTCACCTTCTCACAGGCATACACCATACCCAGACAAGCAAGGTTTACATCAGAGTGAGTTTGTGTATGGACCAATTCCAGCAAGTGCTTTAGAATGTCTTCCTGTGGATTGCCCTGGCCCCATCTTCCTCGTACTCTTTCTTGGACACCCACATCTTCTTAAAAGTGTCAAGTGATGCCAGAATAGAACCTCTGTGAAAATAATTGAATATTTAAAGAACATTAGGCAACAAAAGTATCCTTTGCTACTTACTGATTAACCCATTCAAATATATTTACATTACATTTTCAAAAAAGTGCAGGAATTCTTTACTGTAGAAAATGTTGTTCTTCTGTCTCTATTGCAGTCACCAGTCTTATCAAAATTCATCTCTGACATTATTACAAAGAACAAAGAACAAAACAGCATGGGAAATAGGCCCTTCAGCCCAACGAGCCCGCGCCGCCACCTCAATGTTCCCACTTCTACACGCGATCCCTGTCCATGTTTATAGATCTATGGATTGCCTTTGAAAACTGCCACCCAATTTCCAACCTCCCTTTCCCCTCCAAAGTCTTTGAACAAGCTGGCCTCCAAAATCCATGCCCATCTTGGTTGCAGCTCCATCCTTCCCAGTCAGAATTCTGCTTTGACCACATCACTGATGCAGCATTTATTAAAGCTATATGATGCCACACGTGACTGAGACCATGATAAACCATCCTGATTCTTACTCTATCTGTAGCCTTGAACATGTCTAACCACACCATCTTCCTCTGCAATTATCCAGTGGGTGAAAACTGCACTCACCTGATTCCATTCTTAGCTATTCGTGGAGAAGGCGATGGCCTAGTGATATTATCACTAGACTACTAATCCAGAAACTCAGCTAAAGTTCTGGAGACCCAAGTTCAAATCCCACCATGGCAGATGGTGGAATTTGAAATCAATAAAAAATGTCTGGAATTATGAATTTGCTGATGACCATGAAACCATTGTCTGATTCACTAATGCCCTTTAGGGAAGGAAATCTGCCATCCTTATCTGGTCTGGCCTACAGGTGACTCTAGAGCCACAGCAATGTAGTTCACTCTCAACTGTCCTCCAAGGGCAACTAGGAATGGGCAATAAATACTGGTCAATCAGCGTGGCTCATGTCTCAAGCGAACAAAAAAAAAATTGTGGCCAAACAATCACCTGCAATGGTTTTTCTTCCCATTCCTGTATCATTTCATCTGCTATCCCCCTATTATCTGCCCTTGGCTCTCTCCTGTTTTGCATCTACATTGCTCCTGAGTGACATGATCGGAAAACACAATGTCAGTTTCTTAATGCTCTACCTCACCACCAGTCTTCTCAATCCCTCCATCGTCTCCACATCTGTACAACATTCAGTGCTGGATGAGAAGAAATTTATTTAACATTTCTTGTCACTGGTCTCTGTCACAAACTCCGTTTCCTCACCAGACTTCATCCCTCTGCCCTGCAACTGTCTGAGGCCAAACTAGATGGTTTGATCTTGGGAGTTCCATTTGAGCTTGAGATGAGCTTCTGACAACATATCTTCTCCAGCACGAACATTATTTACTTCCACTTCTGTAACACTGCCCATCTTCACACTAAGAATTTAGCAACACCAATTTTTAATCCAACCGATTTATTTGATAGTAAAATTGCGAGCTTTCAACACTCTTGTGTCTTCCTCAGGCAAATGCAGTGTTCTGGTCTGCAATAGCACACATCAGCACAGACAGTCAGAGATTGCTGATTAAGAATGCGAATCCTTACATCTAACCTGCTATTCAAGTGTTAAAGTCGCTAACAATGTGTGTGAAGGGAATCCTGAGCATTGGTTACAGAATTGTGTATTTCCTCCAGACAGCACAGTAAGTGAGGTTTTTTGCTAACCCAGGCAAGTTACGGGGGTTACAGATAGTGTGTCATGAAGCCAAGATCCCTGTTAAGACCGTCCTCATGTGTGCGGAGCTTGGCTATCAGTCTCTGCTCAGCGACTCTGCGCTGTCGTGTATCACGAAAGCCCCCTTGAAGAACATTTACCCGCAGGTCGGAGGCCGAATGCCCATGACTGCTGAAGTGTTCGCCCACAGGAAGGGAACTGTTTTGCCTGGTGATTGTTGAGCGATGCTCATTCATCCGCTGTCGTAGTGTCTGCATGGTCTCCCCAATATACCATGCTTCGGGACATCCTTTCTTGCAACGACATGGACGACATCATCAAACGTGAGGATACCATTCACCAGGGCACGGTACATACTCTTGCAACTTGGCCAACGTTGTCTACCTAATACGTTGCAAGAAAGGATGTCCCGAAGCATGGTATATTGGGGAGACCATGCAGACACTACGACAGCGGATGAATGAGCATCGCTCAACAATCACCAGGCAAAACAGTTCCCTTCCTGTGGGCGAACACTTCAGCAGTCATGGGCATTCGGCCTCCGACCTGCGGGTAAATGTTCTTCAAGGGGGCTTTCGTGATACACGACAGCGCAGAGTCGCTGAGCAGAGACTGATAGCCAAGCTCCGCACACATGAGGACGGTCTTAACAGGGATCTTGGCTTCATGACACACTATCTGTAACCCCCGTAACTTGCCTGGGTTAGCAAAAAACCTCACTTATTGTGCTGTCTGGAGAAAATACACAATTCTGTAACCAATGCTCAGGATTCCCTTCACACACATTGTTAGCCACTTTAACACTTGAATAGCAGGTTAGATGTAAGGATTCGCATTCTAATCAGCAATCTCTGACTGTCTGTGCTGATGTGTGCTATTGCAGACCAGAACACTGCATTTGCCTGAGGAAGACACAAGAGTGTTGAAAGCTCGCAATTTTACTATCAAATAAATCGGTTGGATTAAAAATTGGTGTTGCTAAATTCTTACTGAGTTCTTACCACCCCAATCCAACACCGGCATCTTTACATCATCTTCACACTGCCTTAGATCACTACTGTGGCACAGTGGTTAGCATTATTGCCTGACAGCGCCAGGGATCTCGGTTCAATTCCGGCCTTGGGTCACTATCCGTGTGGAGTTTATACCTTTTCCCTGTGTCTGTGTGGGTTTCCCTGGGTGTTCTGGTTTCCTCCCACAGTCCAAACATGCGTGGGTTAGATGGACTAGCCATGCTAAATTGCCCTTAGTATCAGGGGCTCTAGCTAAGGTAAATGCATAGGGTTGTAGTGATAGGGGCTGGGTGGAATTGTGGTTGGTGCAGACTCGATGAGCCGAATGGCCTCCTTCTGCACTGTAGGAATTCTATCTCCTGATGAAATCGTTGTCCATATCTTAGTTATCTTTAAGCATGTCTATTCCAATAGGCCTCCCACCAAAAATGTCCCCCAAAATTCTGCTGCCTGTATCCTAACTTGCATTAAGTCCTATTATTCATCTCCCTTATGTTTGAACAAAGAACAAAGAACAAAACAGCACAGGAAACAGTCCCTTTGGCCCAACGAGCCCGTGCCGCCATCCCGATGTTCCCACCTCTGCCCGCGATCCCTGTCCATGTTTATAGATCTATGGATTAAAAACCAAATTTGAGTCAGTTTAGGAAGAATTTGTTTTGCCAATTAGCCTAAGAGCACATCTTTGGGATGTGGGAGGAAACCAGAGCACCCGGAAGCACGGGGAGAATGCGCAAACTCCCACAGACACAGGCTCAAATCCACATATCTGCACAGCACAGCGATAGTCACTGAGCTGTCGTGTTGCCGATCAAATGGTCTAGGTCAAGCGTACACTAACGACGTGAAGCACTAGGATACTCTTGAAAAAAATCCAAGAGCAGCCCTCTCACAACCCATCGCGTGTATGCCCCTTGTTAGACAACAAGGTGGACCAAAGCACCTGTAGGATAAAAACAAGTACATCAATATCATCATCTATTTACACATTTCCCAGGGACTCCCAAGGCTCATGATCCCTATTTTAAATCAGTTTTCTATACCCCTTCATTCCCATTTTGTTCATGTGCCCATCTAAGTATTTCTTAAATAACTCCAGAGTACCTGCCTCCACCACTTTACTTGGCAGCGCATTCCACACCCCCACCACCCTCTGTGTGAAAAAACTCCCTCTAGCATCCAGTTTGCTGTTCTATGTCAGTGCCTGTTCCAGCAGCACCTTGATTTTAAAGTTCTAACCCTTGTTTTAAAATCCTGTCATTGAACCATTGTTGGAATCACTACAGAGCTACAACCCTCAGCAATCTCTTCACTTCCCCATTTCTCTTCTCTTGCACACACCTTATTATAATCTCTCTACCATTGGCAGCCGTGTCTTCAGCTGCCTAGTCCCTCCTTAAACCTTTCCACCCCCTTAGCCTCTTTTTAATATGTTTCCTAAAACCCACTTGGAGTACTGTGTCTCCCACTTGTAGTACTGTGTGCAGTTTTGGTTGCCTCACTATAGGAAGGATGTGGGTGCAGAGGAGATTTACAAGGATGTTGCCCCGATTGGGAGGTATGCCCTATGAAGATAGGTTGAGGGAGATAGGTCTTTTCTCCCTGGAGAGATGAAGGTTGAGAGGCGACCTGATAGAGGTTTATAAAATGTTGAGAGGAATTGATAGAGTGGATTCTCGGACGCTATTTCCCAGGGCTGAAATGGTTGCTACGAGAGGACACAGGTTTAAGGTGCTGGGCAGCAAATACAGAGGAGATGTTAGGGGTAAGTTTTTCACTCAGAGGGTGGTGAATGAATGGAATTGGCTACTGTCAATGGTGGTGGGGATGAACTCGCTGAGGTTTTTTTAAAAGACTTCTGGATGAGTACATGGAATTAAATGGAATTGGGAGTTACAGATAGTTCTATGGCCTAGTAGGCATGGATATGATCGGTCGAAGGGCCTGTTTGTGCTGTAGTGTTCTATGTTTTACGTTTTACATTTTTCTATTTAACTGTTCTAATACCTCTAAGGAGCTCAGTGTTAAAGTTTCCTTCATGACATTGCTATGAAGCATACTGAAGTATTTTATTGCTGTAAGTGACATTGTTATAGTGAGCTTGTAATGATAATGATTGTCTAAGAGGTCAGAATGGACTAATCGCATCCTAGATTTAATGTTCTGTGATAAACACAGATTAATCAGGGTATCACAAGCATAAAAGGAAGCAGCTTTTTTGTTTTCTAAGATTACTTTCAGCTTTTTACTTTTCAATTCTTTTGAACATTCTTTCCTTAAAAAGAGGTTTTCACTGTACAGTCAGGCTCCAACTTGTTAAGCCTTTCTGTTTAACCATCTCCTCTTGTCTCTGGGATCAGTGATTACAGCCTAGCCTGTTTTAACCTCTATGTCAAAACTGATTCAGCCTCTCTCTTCCTTTCTTCTGAATATTCTTCTGCCCAGACTCCCATACGCAGACCTATCAGAGACCTATCAGGACTGAGCATCCACTGCCCTTTGGACACAGAAGGAATGGCAGGCTGATGGGGATGATTGGAAACTTCTGTACTTTTTGATTGAGGGGTGGGAGGGTGGGGGGGCAGAGGGATGTGGATGGGGTGTGGTATGATGGGGGAGGGAGAGGTTGGAGAACAGGAGATGGGGAGAGGTGTTGTGGGGGGAAAGAGAGAGGTGTAGGGTGTGAGGTTGGAGGGAGGGAAAAGTTGGAAGGAGGTACAGATTAGGAGGAGGGAGAGGTTGGGGAGAGATGGGGAGAGGTGTGATGGGAGGACAAGTTGTGTGAGAAAGAAGGTGTAGGGGGGAGAGGCACGGTGAGGGAGGGAGAGATGTAGCGGGAAAGAGATTGGGGGAAGGAGAGGTGGGGGGAGAGAAAGGTGTGGGGAGAGGTTGGAGGGAGGAGAAGTTGGGGAGAAGTGTGGTGGGGAGGAGGAGATGTAGCAGGGAAGGGATTGTGGGGACAGAGATGGGGAGAGTATTCGGGGGGGGTGTGGGGGAAGTTAGGGTGAGGGAGAGATATTGGGGGAAGAGGTCGGAAGGAGGGAGAGATGGGGAGAGGTGTGGGGGTTGTTGGGGAGGGAGAGAATTGTAATATTTAATGACTTCCTATTCCTTGAGGATGAGCTGGTTGCAAGTTTCCTATTCTGCCACCTTTAAAATTGTAAATGGGATTGAGATTTCTAATTTTTGTTGCAACCAACCTGATCCAAAGTCACCTGTTGTGGGTTAAAATTATCTCCAACATCTCTTCCAAAGCAGAGCCAGAGCTGCGGATGTTACAGAGCTCAGTGTTTCCACAGTAATCAAACATCCCACTGGTTTTTATATAAATGGTATTCTACAGTACTATATGACAAGACGAATTATATTTTTAGAGGTTTGTTCTGTGATGTGCAGCAAGCAAATCAGAGCATGAAGACACGTTTGGAGAAGACGGGTGTTACGAAGAAAGAAAATGGTTATCAGATAGGTTGAAAAATCTGCAGACTTCTCTCCCATAAATCAGTTAGCAACTGAATCAGTTAGCACTGATCATGATAAATTTCGTAATGTTATAAAAAGATGGAACTAACAGCCTTCATTTTCAGAAGGCAACATAGTGGAACCACCTCCTAACAATAACTCTATTTTGCCAAAGAGAACAGTGCCCTCACCAGGAACATGGACAAACTGCACCTTGCCATGTTATCTCTTAAAGCGTAAACAGTGTGTGTTATGATCCACAAATGAGCACTTACCCTATCCATGTGGAGTATAGCCTCTCCTGAGGAGCAGAAATCTGTAATGAAATAGATATGCAAAGGATAAACTATCACATTCTATCTCAGATTTTTACATTTTATTTGCAAGGTCTAATCTTTCAGAGAAAAAGTAATTATAGCATTAAACTGTAACAAGTCTGTTTGGGGCTCATAGAGTAGAATCATTCAGTGCGGAGAAGGCCGTTTGGCCTGTCAAGCTTGCACTGCCAAAAATCTCACCCTGTAACACTATGTTATTTACCCTGCAAATTCCCCGACACTAATTGTGGAATTTTCTCATCCCAGCCACCAGGAGAATCATAGCAGACGAGGCCAGACCATGCAAAGGTTGGTTGGCTTTGGCAGGATTTTCCAGGCCTGGGCCAAGTGCAGCCAGAAAATCCCACCTTAAGGGGCAATTTAGCATGGCCAATCAACCTAACTCTCACATCCTGGTGGGAGGAAACCTGCGCAGATATGGGGAGAATGTGCAAACTCCACACAGTCACCCAAGGCTGGAATTGAACCAGGATCTCTGGCGCTGAAAGAGAGCAGTGCTAACCACCTTGCCACACACAAAAGTATTTGTTTTTAATCATTTTAATAATTTTCTGCAAACTATTCTAAAATACAATTTTTAATATAGAATAAGGAAATGGCACTTATGATTTGAAGTGTCCTCTCAACATTAGATTTCACAATACACTAGAAATTAAATCTTTAAAACCTTTATCTAAAAGAAAACTCTACTCCTAATTTGTTGATGTGTTCTTCTGTAATCTTTGTACTGAATCGAAAATGAGAACATCTTTGATCAAGCCCAAAACATGTGTTTGTATATGATCGGGTATAATGTATTATGGCGCTTATTTTACTGGTTTAATAAGCCAGTGAATGCATGGCCTAACCCCAACGTGGCAGTTGAAGATTTATACAGATTAGTCAAGATCCAATTGAATGATAGAACAGACTTGAGGAGATAAATTGCCTAACCCTCTTTGGAAGTTTAAGAAAGATTTAAAACAGTAGATCTGAGAACATTCAGATGTGGAGATATTATGTCTATATGATATTGGATATCCTGAGTAGCTGCAGATAGGACATCTTGATGAGTTATATGTTAACAATCAAACTTGTTATCTGGGGACTGATAGACTTTTCAATATGAACAAAGTGGCTTTGAAGTGTCAAGGCAGAACAGCATTCCTGCTTTCAATGCTGAAGTGCTTGCTGAAGAAAATGCATAGTACAGTGGTTATCACTTTTGCCTCACAGCTCCAGAGACCTGGGTTTGATTCTTAGCTTGAGTCACTGTCTGTATGGAGTTTGCACGTTCTCCTTGTGTCTGTGTGGATTTCCTCCAAGTACTCCTCTTTCCTCCCACACTCCAAAGATGTGCAAGTTAGATTAATTGAGTATGCTAAATTGCCCTTTAGTGTCTCAGGATACAAAGGTTAGAGGGATTAGTGGGGTAAGTACGTTGAGCTACGGGGATAGGATCTGGCTGAGATTGTTTTCAGTGCAGGTCAATGGGCCAAACAGCTTCCTTCTGCAGTGCACGATTTTAGACATCAGTGATTCACTTCAGTGGCTAGGGTAAAAAGTATAGGTGGAGGAATCCATAACTATAGTTTAGAAAAAATGGTTAATAAAGCCTATTCTTTGAAAAATAGTTACATCAGGAAATTTGTTTAACACAGAAATAGCTTGGAGTGAACATCAACATGTTTCCATGGATTGATTGCTTGCAAAGAATTAGCTCTTGCGTACCTCTACTGCACGCAAACTATGATGTAGGAAAAATATGATTTGTAGAGGGCTTGGTTTTCAACAGATCTTCAGAGGGCTGAAAATATAAGAAAAGGAAAGCTCCTCCTTGTTCAAAGGCTCTTGCTCAAACCAACCATCAATTAAATCTGTTCTGTATACTCCCATCAATTGGCCACGCTTATTCAAAGTGTGCTGTGAACTAGAAGAGGTTGTTACTAATTTCCTGGTGTTGGAACACATAACAATACCTTTATTTTTATATCTTTTGGTGCCAATTTCTTTACTTCACTCAGCAGTCTATCACCAAAACCTGCGATTAGAAAAATACAGCAAATTAAAACCAGTTGGCGATGAATACAGGGGAAAACTAAAGCACTATATCATGTGCACCAATCCTCAGAAGATTTTCCAAACAGATGTCAGACTTGCATGGTGACTGTGCTGAATTCAAACATGTGTTTTTGAAATTATATATTGCTGACTGTGAAATTCATTTGGATCCACACCCGTTTCAGATCTCAGCGTGAGATTTGAATCTAACTATAATCTACTAAACAGGTGGAAGAGATCCAAGCATCTAAAAAATAAAATGGTCACTGCATCAATAATGGTTTTCCTGCAACAAGAATACCTGCTCCATTGTCAAAAACCTTAAGAGTTGATTTTGAAGCAATTGAGATCAAATTGTTTGACTTCTGCTGGTCAGATTCGTGTTTATTCTAATGATCTTGAAGCTTTAGTTCAGGTTGTTACCAGCTCCACAAGATCAGCAAATCAGAGCTGCCATTTATATCCTATCTAAATCATGATTATCTATAGGAAGATATTAGTTGATTAATTTGTAGTTATTGGTTTCAGTTGCTGTTGAATTTATTTATATAGCATTACTCACAACCTCTGGATATTCAAAAGCATTTAACAGCCAATTAAGCACATTATAAAGTGAAGTCGCTGCTATTGTTACATCATAGAAAGTGTGACAGCCAAACAGCTACAGAATAATAACTGGATAAATTAATTAATAAATGTTGGTTGAGGGATAAATGTTGTCTGGGACATCATAGGAAGAACTATTCTGCTCCTCTTCATACTTGCACCGTAGGATCTTTTGCATCCACCTGAGACAGCAGATGTGGCATCAGTTTAACATTGTTTCTGAAAGATGGTATCTTCAATAATTCTGCACTCCCCCAATGTTGCGCTGAATAATCAGCGTGGATTATGCATGATTGCTGGAAATTTACTGATTCCAGGGTGGGCGAGGCTCACAGAATAGCAATTTCTGTTGGCCTTGGGTGGGGTCTTATGAGCCTCGGGTGGGCGAGGCAGTAGAATTCCAACAGATTTCTCTGGAGCACAGCTTGAACCGTAAACCTTTTGAATCAAGGGTAGAGAGTAAGTTACAGCCAGTACTAGTCACATTAAACACCAATTCCACTCATCAGGACATTAAACAGAATGATTCTTTTTGGCCAGATTATTGAAAAGCCTATTAGGTGTGGCTCTTCTTACATTCTGTATCTTTTCAAATCTTCTCAATTTCAGAATAAAACACCAAAGAGAAATTGAAAAGAAATAAGATAAAGAGGACCGCTTTGCTGTCCCTGGACAGTTGCTCAATGTGCTGTTTGTTCCATTGTTCAAAAGTTTCCACTAATAAACTATGGGTAGGGTGTTCCCTATTATAGCATGTTGCTTCAGAACTACCTGATGTATAATACCATACGTTCACAATTTGCTGAGCTATCTGAGAAAAAAAATTAAAACAGAACTCGGTTTCTTTAAGAATACGAGTCATATTTATTGCTGAGAGACTTAACAGATTCATCGAGGAAGCTAAACAAATGTCATCAATTTTGAGCTAAACATTTAAAATACACTTAAAGGTGATAAGTGCAGGAGGATAATATTCAGCCTTCTGTTGGGCATTTGATGGGCAACACGACAGCTCAGTGATTATCACTGTGCTGTGCAGATACATGGATTTGGGCCTGTGTCTGTGGGAGTTTGTGCATTCTCCCAGTGCTTGCGTAGGTTTTCTCTGGGTGCTCCGGTTTCCTTCCACATCCCAAAGATGTGCTCTTAAGCTAACTGGCAGAACAAATTCTCCCTAAATTGTCTCAAATTTGGTTCTAATACATAGATCTATAAACATAGAAAGGGATCATGGGTAGAAGTGGGACAATCGAGGTGGCAGCGTGGGCTCGTTGGGCCGAAGGGCCTGTTTCCCGTGCTGTTTTGTTCGTTGTTTTGTTCTTTGTTTGAAGAACATATCAAGACTTTAAGAAAAACAATCTTACAAAGAAATGGGCACTCTCCTTTCTGTAAACCCTCTACATTTGGTTTATACACTAGGGGGCACTGCACTGCTACAGAAGGACTGTTTCTCAGTAAAGCAGTGCTGTTAAATCCCTGTTATGATGTAAAGATGTTAGATGTAAGGATTCGCATTCTAATCAGCAATCTCTGACTGTCTGTGCTGATGTGTGCTATTGCAGACCAGAACACTGCACTTGCATGATGAAGACACGGGAGTGTTGAAAGCTCGCTTTTTTACTATCAAATAAATCGGTTGGATTAATAATTGGTGTTGCTAAATTCTTACTGAGTTCTAAATCCCTGTTATACAGCAAATTTAAATTGCTGCATTCATTCACATAAGGGTTCTAGTGGCACACAATGGAAAGAATGAGATATCACAGCAGCAATTTTAATAGTAGAGAATGACTTGTGTAACAGTTACATTTGTCTGAGTTAAGTGACACAGTCCATTCCTATAGCTTTTTTTTGTCTGCTACTTTATTGAATGCATCAAAATTAGCTGATCTTTAACTGTGTACCAAGAGGAGAATAAATACAATAAAAGCTATAAGGCTCAGTGCTAATTTGAAAAAGATACTCAGAACAAGCATTCCTGCAAATCTCCGAGATAGAACATCCTTATTCATGTTTCACTCTGTTGCTGGAAGCAATAACAATCTGAGCAGAAAATTTTTCTCTCACACATTGTCCTCTGTTTCCCCTTCCACCTCTCTGTAGAAAATAAACACTTGCCTTCCCTTTCAACGCTTGGGCAGATTTTGTTAATTTTTAGCTGGAAGGGACTCTTGGGAATTCAGGAAGTTGGGGGGGGGCAAAAGGTCAGTCGGCTCTAGCAGGATTTTCTGACCATTAATTTTAACAGACCAACTGATTAACTTTATTTTTAGTTAAAGGAATACTGTTTTTAACTATTGAAGTCCATAAGTAGTAGATTTTTAAGTTCTGATACAGTTCATGTTCTAGTGCAATTTCTTTAGATTAATTTAATCTCCAAAGTGCCAAGATATAAAATAATTATCAAATCAATTGATAACTGCAGTCAAAATGCCTTTCGCCATAGTTCTCCTGGGTTTAATTCATAGAGGAACAAATCCCTACAGTTAAGTAATATATTGCAATAATAAAATCTGCAAAGAGAATGGTGGGGTGTTATGTTGAATAATTGCTATGTCCTTTTCCTTTCTTTATTTTTTTAAAAATATCGTACTGTAGCAACATTTTACTACAACAGATCATATTAAGAGAGAGGAGTTATGTGGGAATATCAGAGAAACTTGATTCTACGACCTGCACAAAGTGCTAAGAGGAAGGGCTAACATATCAGCAGGTAGGGTGAGCCCATAATATAAATAAGAAGATAGGTCCGGACACGTAAACATTGACAATCTGTACTTGTATAATGCCTTTATTAAAACATCCTGTGTATGGGACAGGGCCAGAATTTAGAAAAGTTAAGGGAAATGCCCAGCGGTGAAGTCAATGAGGATCATCTCAATTTGGTGAGAAATTGTTTTAATAGAGTTTGGGAAGAACTTTTCTACTCCAACTCTAATAAATATTTGTAACAATCTACAAGGCATAATTGTAGAGACAAAAACAGTGAAACTGCATGGTATAATGGGAGAACCAAGACACTTGAGAGATGGGCTTCAATGGGACAATTACACTTCTACAATTATGCATCTACAGTTCCCATGCCTCGAAAAAGCAGTCAGCATAATCAAGAACACCCACACATCACAGACATACTCTCTTCCACTTTTTCCGTCAAGAAAATGAGATAAGTCTGAGATGTCACATCAACGAATCCAAGTATAGTTTCTTCCCTGCTGCCGTCAGACTTTCGAATGAACCTGCCACATATGAAGTTGATCTTTCTCTACACTTTAGCTGTGACTGTAACACTACATTCCCCACTTTCCTTCTCCTCTATGTATTCTATGTACGGTGTGCTTTGTCTGTATAGCGCATAAGAAACAATAATTTTCACAATATCCCAATACACAAGACAATAGTAAATCAAATCAAATTAACACTTTCACATTCTAACATTTCTTTGGTGAATCAGGAGAAATGCATTTGGTGGATTTTTCTCAGCATTTTGGGCATCTTGCTGAGATACCAGGCATTGAAACAAATGGAAGAGTATGAATTTGCACTGTTTGCTACTAACTAAGGCAGGAAAAGGTAGGGTGTACGAATTCAACAATAGATTTTTTTTTATACAGCATGCAAAAGTCGTAATTACTACTAGACAGCTTCTCTAGTGAGCAGTCTTATTTCCTCAGTTTTTAATTATTATCGGAAGTCTTAAAAAGTTGAAGTTCTTTTTCACTTCTTCTTGCTCTTACATCTCTCTAAATCACATCTTTCATTCCTTTATTTTCTATTTATGCTTTGACATTGAATTTAACTTACATTCCTGGTTTTGGACTATGTTGACTCAATAAGGATTTTTCAATATGATTGGGGAAGGATTTATACACTGCTTGTCCTATTCACCCAGTCCCTGATCTTTTGCTGTGGGTGTTCTGCGATTTTTGCTTTCTAATAATGCCAAGTTCCATTGCAAAAAGTCAGTGGCAAGTGTGCCAAGTGCACACTTTGTTCACATCTGACCACAAAATCCAGGCCAATAAAAGAGTACAGAATAGAATGATACCTATGTGGATTCTGAAGCATGAATGATAGCTCAATTACAACAAAATTCCTTTAAAAAAAGTGAATTGCCAATACAACATTTCTTAAGGGGTGGGGAGAAAGTTCAGTGGATCAGAGGAACCAGTACTTCTTCCAGCTCCTCTTCCTCACTACCAAGATATCTTCCATTATATGTCAGTATAGACAATGAAAGCAAGCAAGTTATTTGACTGTGGGTCCATTTTGGCCACACCTAATGTCAAAAACATTTACAAATTACAAATTTTGAGCAGAAATCACAGGATGGACACAGGATATTTTTCTTTCCATTTCAAAAGCACACTGATGTCAATGATAGAAACTGTTCAAACTCTGGCAGAGAGATCAGCTAGCTCAGCACAGGGCAGCACGGTGGTTTAATGATTAGCAGTGCTGCCACACAGCACCAGGGAGCCGGGTTCAATTCCAGCCTCAGGTCACTGTCTGAATGGAATTTGTACTTTCTTCATGTGTCTGTGTGGGTTTACTCCAGCCACTCTAGTTTCCTCCCGTGGTCCAAAGATGTGCAGGTTAAGTTGATTGGCTATGCTCAATTGCCTCTTAGTGTCGGGGGATTGCCAGGGTAAGTATGTGAGGTTATGGGAATATGGCCTCGGTGAGATTGTGGTTGGTGCAAATTCAATGGGTTGAAAGACTTCCTTCTGCACTGTAGGGATTCTAATGAATTGAACCTGGGTAGTATAAATCAATTCCATCTTTACCACATAATCCTTCATTGCAGTTCATTTTCACTATTTTTGGTTTTCCAAATAAGATTTTCCTTATGAGTTTACTTCAAATTGAACTTAAATTTATTTTACCAAAGACAATTTTTTTCTATAATATTTTTAATTGATGGAAAATATTTTTAGACTCCCAACTATAATAGAAAAGAACAAACAGCTTAATGCGCTTGTCTGATATTTATTTATCCACTAGATTAACAAAGGTAAAATAAACTGATCAACATGGATGTTAAAATATCAGTGAGATTTCTAGGTTTATATTAAGTTGTCTAATTCTAAATCCCAGTATGATGAATGTCCCTGTTACATTCCATGTTTGGATCAATGCAGCACAATCTTTTCAGCATGTCAATGCCAAACATGTAATTAAATACTGCTGATTTTGTTTGTCCTCAGTAGTGAGGACAGCTGAAAAGCAGTAGCCATGCACCTGCAGCTAACAGACTATACTGACGGGATCTTTTAAAATGTAAGCTTGAAAAATGTAAGCTTCATGCTGTTTAACATCTTTCCATTTCAAATGAAAGACGTGGCGCAAAGAGATGGTCAGTTGTTACCACAATTATAACTATTATCTGCAGTTACTGAGAGGCAAGAACTTATGTATATACAACTGTAGAACTCTGCATCCTCCCAATTAGCACAAAGGACAGTGGGCTGTATGACAGCGCAGGTTTCTATTGGCACTGTCAATTCCAGTCTGCCGTGGATTTATGCTGTAGCGCTGGGGGCAAGGATGAATACACCAAAGAAACTAAAAGGAATCGATTACCAAATATAAGAGGCTTTGAATTTAGTTCTCACACCTGAATGTCACTTTTTCTTAAGACTGGCCATCTTCTGACATTCGAGTACTACGATAGGCATCATGAAATTCTCTGGTTGTGATCTGTCACATGGTGTCCTCCTGACTTTACGCATGCTGTTGTGCCCGCCAGGCTGGTTGCTGGAGTAGCCTGCCTCCTAACACTAATCCTCATAGCAATGGAATGGGAAACAGCAATAAATCCTGGTTCCGTCAGCTTATCACACCCAACTGGGTCATGAGTGGAGGCTCAGACACAATGAAGTAAATTTTCTGGAGGCCATAAGTGGCACCCAGCTATGACACTGTGGTGTTATGAACTGTTGCTTATTAACTGGAACTTTTCCCAAAGCTATGGGCAGCCAAAGATCAAAAAAAAATCCAATTGTACATCTTTTTAATGGCATCTATAGATCTTCCAATTATGAGGTCCAAAAGTCAAGTTAGGTCTTAATTATGTACAAGATACTTAGCTATAGCTGGCTGGAGACTGCCTCTTCCCGTAGAAAAGCACAGAATAAAAATGCCTTGTGTTTTACGGAAAACATGTTGATGAGTACAGACACAGAACATGCAATCTGCAAATGATGACTGCAGCATTTTAACATGGGGACGTAATTATTATAGATTACCTTATACAAGCATCTCGGTACAACAGAGCAATCTCAGTTTGCAAGTTGCAAATGGTTCAGTTAACACATTAAACAGATACCTTTGAATAAAGTTGATCCTCCGCTCAGCACAATGTTAGAGAAAAGCGTTCGCCTCAGATCCATGTCAGATTTCTGGATTGCAAAGACTAAGACTTCATGGATTCCCTCACACTCTTCACCAATGAGATCAGGTCGAAAAAGCAGCTCTGGTGCACGGAACCTTGCAGGGCCGATCTGCAAAGAGCAAAGGCATTTGACTGTAAACGATCTTGGCTTTCACAGGATTCCAATCAAAAAAGAAATGCACATCAGCCAGATCAGGCATGTCTCTAGACATACGATCAGACCAGAATGCTGTTATTTATGTTACTCTTATACACATTTGAAACATGAATGCGCTCAGAAACTGGCTGTGTTGGTAGAAACACATTTCTTGTTCACATTTGACAAGTTTTAAAGCTGCAACATGCAAAATATGGCCATCATACCTTGGCCATAGATGCTATGCAACGTTTGCACTTATATCTCTTAATTATGTCTAATATGAATTTAATGGACCTGGGAGTTTGGAATGGACTGTAAATTTTATGGTAAATCCTAACTCAGGATACATAGATCTGTTAGCATTAGCAACTTGAGATAGTTGCAATATAATAAGAACATGGATTTTAACTTTATATTTGGCCTGCAATAGTCAGAGGCATTCAACTATGGGAGCCAAGGAAGATAAAAATCTCGGACACTGTTGTTTTCAAGGTTTATGTAATGACCTGAAAGAGTAAGAGGTTGAATGCTCCAATAGTTCATAGAATCACAGAATCCCTATATTGCAGAAGGAGGCCATTCAGCCATCGAGTCTGCATTGACTCGCCGATAGAGCATTTTCCACATGTCCTTTCACCATGTATTTACCCCATTAATCCCCCTAAATTGAGATATAATGGGGCAATTTTGCCATGGCCAATCCACCTAACCTGCTCACCTTTGGACTGTGGGAGGAAAGCGGAGCACCGGATACGGGGAGAATGTGCAGACAAACATCCAAAGCTGGAATTGAACCCAGGTCCCTGGCGTTGTGAGGCAGTAGCACTAACCACTGTGCCGCTCAGTTATGTACATACAAGTAAAATAACTAAATAACTGATGAGAAAGGACAGTCAGTTATCAATTGTGCTGAACCTTGAAAATTACCTTCAGAATAAAGTGAAAACAAAGCTATTAAAGATCTGAACTAAAATTGAGAACAACGGAGTGATTTTTGGATTCATTACAAAGTAATTTGTATCTTCTTTAAATCAAGCTATGACTTTTGAGAGTTGCTCTACTTACTCAGAATGCTACTATAGTTTACCTGCACGTAAGATTTCCAGAAATGAATCCAGTTTCCCAACTTCTGGAAACTCAATCTATTTGTTAATCAGGCTGCATAAAGAAATCATTCCTTACCTCAGTCCTAAATCTGCCTTTAACAACCTTGAAGATAAGCCCACTTGTTTTGCTGACTCGACATACCTAAAAGTACTGCTCCAAGTTTACTTTCTCAGTGTCGTTAGTTATCTTGTACACCTCTATAATTTTCCCTGGGAGTTGCCTTTTCTCCAACCATTTCCCCAGCTTATCAAATTTTCGTTGCTTTTCTTCTCTCACTCTGCACTGAGAGACAGACTTGGATGCCTTCACAGAATGGACTGATTTTCATGTATTAAAGCTATCAAGAGAGTAGGGTGGTAAAGTGGAGTTGAATTAGAAGATCAGCAACGATCTTACTGAATTACAGAGAAGGCTACAGGCCCACCCTATCGCCTACTCCTCCCGTTTCTTCCATTCTTATATCCTAACACAATTCTGTTTCTTCTTTGGCATAGTGGGTATAAGAACATAAGTAGTAGGAGCAGGAGTAGGCCATCTAACCCTTCGAGCCTTCCGTTCCATTCAATAAGATAATGGCTGATCTGAAGTGGATCAGTTCTACTTTCCTGCTTTCTCCCTATAAACTTAATTCCTCTTGTCTATCAGAAACCTATCTACCCATGACTTAAATATATTCAGCGAGATAGCCTCCCCCACTTCAATGGGCAGAGAATTCCAGAGATTCACACTCTTTGATTGAAGAACTTCCTCCTCAACTCCGATCTAAACTGCCCTCCCCCCTTATTTTAGGCTGTGCCCTCTAGTCCTGCTATTCTTTCTAAGCAGGAAGAATCTCTCTATCTCCACCCTATCTATCCCTTTCATTATCTTATATGTCTCTATAAGATCCCCTCTCAGCCTTCTAAATTCCAACGAGTACAGACCAGTCTATTCAATCTCTCTTTATAGACTAAACCCCTCATCTCCGGTATCAGCCTACTGAACCTTCTCTGCACTCCTTCCAAGGCCAATGTATCTTTCCACAAGTGCCGCGACCAAAGTACTCCAGCTGTGGCCTCACCAGTATCCTGTACAGTTGCAGCAAGACCTCCCTGCTTTTATATTCTATCCCCCTCACTATAAAGGCCAACATTCTATTCGCCTTCTTGATCACCTGCTGCACTGCAGACTAGGTTTTTGTGATTCGTGCACAAGGACCCCCAGGTACCTCTGCACTGTAGCATGCTGCAGCTTTTCACTTTTAAATAATAATCCCTCCTACTATTATTTCTACCAAAGTGGATAACCTCATATTTGTTAACATAGGAAGGGAGGAAACAATCAACTTTTCCAGGAGTATTGCCATGATTACAAACAGTATTATGTCACTAAATTCCTCCATTTCCAAAGAGGAAAAAAATGGTGATCACAAGAACATAGGGTATCAGATGGATGAGGTACATCACTCATCTCATCCTAGCTCACCTAGCCAAAAAAGATTCTGCATCATAGCATCTGACTATTCTTAGGGTTTTCTGAATAATCCCATCTAGAAATTCATTACTCTGCCTTTTAACAGGTCGAACCTGTACTCCCTTGGTCAGGTCGAACATGTGCTCCCCTTGTCCATCTGTAATAATTTAACTTGAGCAAGCTGCATTAGCAACCATGCATGAATTGAGATTGATGCCTTACTTCAATTGTGCTTCCATCAGGCAAGATGTACTGGGCTTTCTCAGTCTCCAGAGTTTCATCTTTTTGTGGATTTATTGATAGGTAACAGGCACGCTGTGAAACACAAAAACAGTTCATTACCCAGAAAGGCGCAATGAACACTAAAAAAAAGAGGACAATTATAGTGAGATGGTCCTTAACATTTTAAATGAATTCAGGATTCTGCATAAAGGCAGCCAATTGGTAAATCTAAAAGGGCATTAGGCCTTTTTTTGGACTGGCATCGTCACACTTTTAAGCATTCACTTTTTAAAAACTCAATCAAAGAAAACATTTCTTGTCCATCCCTATACAACCGAGGACTTGCTAGGTCATTTCGGAGGGCTGTTAACAGTCAAGCATATTACTGTGAGTCTGCAATCATATGTAGACCAGACCAAATAAGGATATCAGTGAACCAGATGGGTATTTACCATAATGCAGTAGGTGTTGTTTTAGACAGAACAGAAGGGAAACAAAAGGGGTAGGGGAATTACATTGTTGATAGAGAGCAGATCACAGCTGTGTTGAGGAAGGACATACTGGAAGAATCTTGTATTGAGGCATTATGGGTGGAGCTCAGGAGTAAGAAGGGTGAAATCACAATATTAGGAATGTACTATAGAGCTCCCAACAGGCCACAGAAGAGAGAGAAGCAGCTGTGTAGTCAGTTAGCAAAAAGGTGTGAAAAAAAAAAGGGTTGTTCTGACGAGTGACTTTAACTTCCCCCATATTGACTGGGAATCTCTTATAGATAGAGGCTCAGATGGAGAACTATTTGTTAGATGTGTCTGGAAGGGCTTTTTGATAACAGTATGTTGACAATCCAACCAGGGAGGGAGCCATACTATACTTGGTATTGGGGAATAAACAAGCCAAGTGATCAATGTTTCAGCGGGGGAGCATTTTGGGCTTAGCGACCATAATTCCGTAAGATTTTGGATAGTCTTGCTTAAGGACAACAGTGGCATTCGAGTAAGGGTATTTAATTGGGCAAGGGCCTATGACAACCAAATTAGACAGGAACTGGGAATTGTGGATTCTGAGAGGTTATTTGAGGGTAAATCCATGTCTGATATGCCAGTTGATTGAAGTGCAGGACAGGTATGTCCCCACAAAAATGAAGGATAAAAATGACAAGATTAGGGAACCATGGATGACAAGGGAAATTGTAAACTTAGTCAAAAGGAAAAAGGAAGCATATGATAGGTCTAGGCATCTAAAAACTGATGAAGCCCTTGAGGAGTACAGTGAAACTAGGAAGAAACATAAATGTGGAATTAGGAGAGCTAAAAGGGGCTACAAAATATCTTTAGCAAACAGGATCAACGAGAATCCCAAGGTTTTTTATGCATGTATTAGGAGCAAGAGGTAGCAAGAGAAAGAGTAGGCCCACTCAAGAATAATAGAGGAAAGTTATGCATAGAACTACAGTATTCACCGAGAAGAAGGACATGATGGACACTGAAGTTAGAAATAGGTGTTTGAACACTTATGAGAATATCAATATATAAAAGGAGGATGTGTTGAGTATCCTAAATTGCATTAAGGTAAACAATCCCTGGGACCCAATGGGACCTATCCCAGGTTACTACAGGAGGCAAGGAGAGAAATAGCTGGAGTCTTAATAGTAATCTTCACATCCTCTTTGACTACAGACGAGGTTCTAGAAGATTGGAGAATAGCCAATGTTGTTCCCTCGTTTAAGTCAGGAAGCCAGAAAATTATAGGCCGGTGAACCTTACATCATGGTGGGGCAGTTTTTGGAGAAGATTCTGAAGGCATGTTTGGAGGAAAATGGTCTAGTTGGTTTTGCACAGGAAAGGTTATGTCTCATCAACTTGATTTAGTTTTTTGAGGAGGTGACAAAGAAAATTAAAGAAGGGCTGTGTATGTAGTTTATATGGACTTTAATAAGGCATTCAACAAGATCTCACTTGGCAGACTGGCACATAAACTAAAATCACATGGGATTCAGGGTAGGCTGGCTAGATGGATACCGAACTGGCTTGGTTATAGAAAACAGAGAATAGCGGTCGAAGGATATTTTTCAGAATGGAGTTCTGTAGCTTATGGTGTTCTGCAGGGATCAATGCTGGGACCTCTGTTGTTTGCAGTATGTGTAAATCATCTGGAGGAAAGTGTGGATGATCTGAGTAGTAAGTTTGTAGATAAAGCGAAAATTGGCAGAGTTGTTAATAGTGTCGAGGATTGTCAGAGGATATAACTGAATATTGGTAGATTGGGGACTTGGGCACAGAAATGGCAGATGGAGTTTAATCCGGACAAATACAGGATGATGCATTTTGGAGAACTAAATTTAGATATGAATTATACAGTAAATGACAGAACTTTTAGGAACATTAGTATACAGAAGGATCTGGGGATGCAGGTCCATAGCTCCCTACCAAGTGGCAACACAGGGCCAAGGTGACTGAGAAATCATATGGTATGCTTGCCTTATCAGTCAGCACAGTGAGTACAGGAGTTGGGAAATCATGTTGCAGCTATATAAAACCTCGGTTAGGCCGCATTTGGAGTATTACACGCAACTCTGCTCACCACATTATCAGAAGGATGTGGAAGCTTTGGAGAAAGTGCAAAGAAGGTTCACCAGGACCCTGCCTAACCTTGGGGGCGTTTGTTATGAGAGAGGTTGAATAGACTACGATTATTTTCATCGGAAAGATAGAGACTGAGGGGAGGCCTGATAGAAGTCTACAAAATTATGAAAGGCAGAGACAGAGTGAATAATCAGAGGCTTTTTCCAAGATGGAAATATCAATTACAGGGGGGTGTAGATTCAAAGTGAAAGGGGGGAATTTAAGGAAGATGTGTGGGGAAAGCTTTTCATGCAGAGTGGTGTCTGGAACACGCTGCCAGAGGAAGTGGTGGAAGCAGGCACATTAGCAACATTTTAGAGGCATCTGGACGGGTACATGAATAGAGAAGGAATAGAGAGACCAAAACAGAAAAATGCTGGAAAATCTCAGCAGGTCTGACAGCATCTATTATGGAGAGAGAGCCCTGACAAAGGGTCATCCAGACTCGAAACATTTGCTTTATTCTCTCTCTCTACAGATGCTGTCAGACCTGCTGAGATTTTGCAGCATTTTCCTTTTTATTTCAGAGTCCAGTATCCCAGTGCTTTGTTATCTTAGGAAGTAGAGGGATACAGACCAAATAAGGGGAAAAGATTTTTTTTTAGTTAGGGCATTATAATCAGCTCAAACTTGGAGTGCCAAGGGCCTGTTCCAGTGCTGTACTTTTCTTTGTTCTCTTTACGCTTTGTTTATGATTAGCATTACTGATGCTAACTTTCCATTCACGTTTTATTTATTCAACTGAATTTAAATTCCCTAGCTGTCATCGTTGGATTTGAACTTGTGTCTCCAGATCAATATGCAGGCCTCTGGTTACTAATCCAGTAACATAATCACTGTGCTACCAAATCCCCTGAGTTTTGATTTGATTTGTTATTGTCACATGTATTAGTAAATGGTGGAAATATTGTTTCTTGCGTTATACAGACAAAGCATTCCTTTCATAGAGAAGGAAGGGAGAGTGCAGAATGTAATGTCATAGTCATAGCTAGGTGTAGAGAAAGATCAACTTAATACAAAGTAGCTTCATTCATAGTTAAAACAGTTAGAATAAAGTTAGAAGCATAGAATGAGTGTAAAAGGTAGAATTAGAGGGTAAGCCAGGCACAGCTTGCAAGAAGTCGACACATTCCAGCGCCATCTGTTTTTGCAACAGTCAACGTCATAAGATAGGATTTTCCAAGCTCCCACCCACCAGGTGATGGACTAGGAGGCAGGGAGAAGGTGGGGAAAATGACAGGGAGCTACGATGGGAAAGTTTCTGTTGCAATTTTGCTGAACAGCCAAGTTACCAATGGCAGGTTTGAAAAGTGTAGCCAACTGATTAGAGTATAATCTAATTAGTTTAGATTAGTTTGAGGGGCTGGTAGCACATTGCCAGTGGTGATGCAGTCCCATCACATGGGGGCTTTCTGCAGCTTCTCAGGTGAGTGAGTGCCATTGAAGTCAGAGGCTCCATGCCCCAAAGAACAAGACCCCAGTAGCACCAAAACTGCCAATGGAGGGGCTACACCTCCGAACATCGGGATCTGCCTATCAGATCCTAGCAGAGAAAATTTAAATTTCACTCCTCTGTAAGGGTGCCTCAAAAGAGACGCCCTCTCATTCTCCTTGCAGCCTTGGCAACTGCCGCCCTCCCTGATGTTGAGGCTACAGAGCTGCTGAGCCACTGATTGGGCTGGCTATGTGTAAGAGCCACCCCATTGTCCTTGATTGTGTATTTGGCTGAGTGGTGGCCAATTAAGAGGCTAAATCTGGAAAGATTGTGCTGTGGTCCCACTATCCACCTAATCAGACTCAGCACCCACACATGGGACTTATTCCTTGTGAAAAAAAATCCCAGATCTCATTTGCTACATGGCTTAAAAAATTAATGTTTTAATGTTGACAAAATGAAAATAATCTTTGTTGTGACTAAGGTAAATGAAAGACACTTCGCTTTTACATTACAAAATGAGAACATATTCCTTCCACTTTAAACAAATTAGCAGTAATACTGTATCAATTTATGTACAATGAAAGTATAAGTTTCTACCTCTTTGATTGTTTTCACAATCTCAAATTCTGATGATGTATGAAAGTCATATCCTTCCTTTCTAAGGAACAGACGTAGGTAGCGAGATACATCACGTCCTGCAATGTCAATCCGCATGATGGAATGAGGCATTGCAAAGCCTTCATATATAGGAACTGCATGTGTGACTCCATCGCCTGAATCTAACACCACGCCTGTTGTTCGACCTGTGGCATACCTTCAGAAAAGCAAAAAAAACCCCAAAAAAAACCAAGTGTGTTATGTTTGAATAATCAAAAGATATTTTGCCAATTCAGATAGCAGATGAAACACATCTGTGCTCTCACAACTTCCTTTCAATTTCCCTTATGTTCAGGTCTTTCAATAAACATAATCTGAGCCAAATGAGTGCCTTCCTACCTATCTCCCTCTTGGGTTGCCACTTAAGAGACATTTTAAGACACAGGATACTATTTGATAGTCATTACAACATGGAAGGAAGCCATTCAGCCCTTCAAGTCAATACTGGCTCTCTGTAAAGCAATCTAGTCAATTCCACTTACCTGCTTTATCCCCATAGTACTGCATAGTTTATTTTCTTTGGGTGTCCATCCAATTTTGAAGTCATTGATCGTCATCACTTTCACTAATCACGTAGGCAGCAAGTACAAGGGCATAACCATTCACTGCCTATGAAAGTTCCCTTCCAAGTCTCCCCTGGGTCTCTTGTCCAAAACCATAAATCTGACTGACCTCTGAACTGATCTTCATCTTAATGGAAAGTTTTGTATTTTCTCGGTAGCACTTTTCTGATCAAATGAAGAGTGAAAGGCTGAATAGCCGCTTGGTTCAGTTGGGAGCACACTTGCCCACGCAAGAAAAATCACAGTTTAACATCCTAGCAGGACTCCAGCATATAATCTACTTGATAATCTAGGATGGAACTGAAGTTATATCACCCTCTAAGATCCCAGATCTCTCTGATGGATAAGAGCTCAAATGGGCTGATACACTCTGGCATTCTGGACACGTGAGGTAGATTGGTCTGAGAAACCTTTTTCTTCTGCCCCTACCTTGTCATGACTATGTTGTAGAAGGAAATGTGTGCATAAGGTAATACTTCAGTTTTCTGCAATACCAGATACCTGGAAAAGGTTGCATTTTCCTAATATATACAAATTACCTGAGTTTGGCAAACAAGTATCTGAACAACACAATTTACTCTTTGCTCTGTTGGAAGAGCTTATTGGCAATCTGAAAATTCACATTTCTTAAAATCAATTGAATTTAAATTTAATTGCAAGTTCAGATTCTAACTTCAAAGAAGGTACAATGTGGTTACGTCAAGAAACAACCAGGAGTATAGAAACCCAGACCCAATTTCCAGCTTGTGTCAAGTCAGATGATCTCAGCTGAAGTTGCAAAAAGGATGATATCATTGGTTAGCAGGAGAGAAGAAAGATGGTTAAACTACCAGCATTCCCACCTCTACATAATCCAGCAAACTTTGCTGGAATTGGCTGTGACACTATCTGTGATCAAAAGGCTCGCCAAAATTTATCGAGTCACATAAATAGTGGAAGTCATCAGAGCAAGTATATGAGAGTGACCTGTACTCATATAACAATACACAGTCATGCATTAATGTCTTTATTCGATAAGGTGCCCCATGGAAGGTTTCTGCAGAAAATGCAGATGTATGGGATTGAGGGTGATTTAGCTAATTGGATTAGGAATTGGCTAGCTGATAGAAGACAGCGGGTGGTGGTTCATGGAAGTTATTCATCGTGGAGTTTGGTTACAAGTGGTGTACCTCAGGGATCTGTTTTGGGGCCCCTCCTGTTTGTAATTTTTATAAATGATCTGGATGAGGGTATTGAAAGATGAATTAGTAAATTTGCAGATGACACCAAAGTCGGAGGAGTGGTAGATAGTGAAGAGGGGTGTTATAGTTTGCAGAGAGACTTGGACAAGTTGCAGAGCTGGGCCGAAAGGTGGCAAATGGAGTTTAATGCGGAAAAGTGTGAGGTAATTCACTTTGGCAGGAATAACAAATGTGTAGAGTATAGGGCTAATGGTAGGACTCTTAATAGTGTTGAAGAACAGAGGGATCTTGGTGTATATGTGCATAGATCCCTGAAAGTTGGCAGTCAAGTCGATAAGGTTGTTAAGAAGGCATACGGAGTCTTAGCTTTTATTGGTAGGGGGATTGAATTTCGGAGCCGCAACGTCATGTTGCAAACTGTACAAAACTCTAGTGCGGCCGCACTTGGAGTATTGTGTACAGTTCTGGTCCCCGCATTATAAGAAAGATGTGGAGGCATTGGAGAGGGTACAGAGGAGGTTTACCAGGATGTTGCCTGGTATGGAGGGCAGGTCTTATGAAGAGAGGCTGAGGGATTTGAGTTGTTTTCGTTAGAAAGAAGGCGGCTAAGAGGAGACCTTACTGAAACATATATGATGATTAGAGGTTTAGATAGGGTGGACAGTGATAGCCTTTTTCCTCGGATGCAGAAAGCTAGCACGAGTGGACATAGCTTTAAATTAAGGGGTGGTAGTTATAGGACGGATGTCAGAGGTAGGTTCTTTACCCAGTGGGTAGTAAGGGTATGGAATGCCCTGCCTGCTGCAGTTGTAGATGCGCCAAGTTTGATGGCGTTTAAGAGGTTAGTAGATACGTTTATGGACGAAAAGGGAATGGTTTAGGTTAGAGGGACATTGCTTTTTCTTAATTGGTCGGCGCAACATCGAAGGCTGAAGGGCCTGTTCTGCGCTGTAATGTTCTATGTTCAGGAGAGGAGGAAAGGAGGAAAATTGTCAAGAATGAGAGAAAGAAAATCTGGTGAGAAATATAATCTGTGATCCAAAACAGATTAGATACTTCTGTTTAAGAATCATAATAGAGACCTGGGGAATCCATGGTTGCAACTGAAGAAATTAAACATCCATCATTCTTACTAAGTATGAGGTTCCATCCCTTCAAACAAAATAAGATTCTTTGCCTACAAGAGCGAAATATAATGTCTGAGGACAATTTATCTGAATGCTTGTAGCATTTGAAACAAGGTAAATGAGTTGAAAGCACAAATCATTACAACCAAGTATGATTTGGTGGCCATTACAGAAACATGGTTGCAGGATGGTCATGACTAGGAGTTGAATATCCACAGGTATCAAAGTGGTCTGAGGGACCCACAGGAAGGTAAGGAAGGTGGTGTAGCTCTGATATTTAAGGATGATATCAGGGCGATAGTGAGGGATGATATAGGTTCTATGGAAAAAATGATTGAAAACATTTGGGTGGAAATTAGAAATAGCAAGGAGATAAAGTCACTGATAGGCATAGTTTATAGGCCACCAAATAGTGGTGGGATGAGAAATAAACAAAGAAATAACTGATGCATGTAAAAAATGTATAGCAATTATCATGGGGGATTTTAATCTACATATCAATTGGTCAAACCAGGTCAATCAAGGCAGCTTTGAGGAGGAGTTCATAGAATGCATCCACGATAGCTTCCTTGAAGATACATAATGCAACCGACAAGGAAGCAAGCTGCCTTAGCTCTGGCAGTCAGGGATCCTCTTGTAAGCAGCAATCACAGTGTGGTTGAATTTAAAATATTGTGGAGCGTGAGAAGTTAAAATCCAATACCAGTGTCTTGTGCTTAAACAAAGGAGACTATAAAGGCATGAGGGAAGAGTTGGCTCAGGTAGACTGGGAACAAAAGTTTTATGGTGGGACAATTTGAGAAACAGTGGAGGACCTTCAAAACGATCTTTCACAGTGCTCAGCAAAAGTATATACCAGTGATAAGAAAGGACTGTAGGAAAAGAGATAATCTACCATGAGGATATCAAATTGAAAGAAAATGCATTGAAAGTGGCAAAGATTAATGGGAACATTGACAATTGGGAAATCTTTAAAGATTAGCAGAAAGCCACAAAAAAAAGCTATAAAGAAAGGTAAGGTGGATTTTGAGAGTAAAATAACTCAGAATATAAAAACAGATAGCAAAAGTTTCTACAAATATATAAACCAAAAAAAGTGGCGAAAGTAAACATTAGTCCATTAGAGAACGAGAAGGGGGATGTAATAACTGGAAATGAGAAAATGACTGACAGATTGAACACGTATTTTGTGTTGATCTTCAAAGTGGAAGACACAAATAGCACGCCAAAAATTGATGACAGGGAGGTTATGGCAAGTAGTGTGAGGTAAACTAATAGGGCTAAAGGTAGTCAAGTCTCCTGGTCCTGATGAAATACATCCCAGGGTACTAAAAGAGATGATGGGAGAAATAGCAAATGCACGAGTGGTTCTCCCAAATTGGAAAACAGCAAATGTGATGCCACTGTTTAAAAAAGGAGGCAGACAAAAGGCAGGTAACTATAGGTTGGTTAGCTTAACTTCTGTAGTTGGGAAAATGCTTGAATCTATCATCAAGGAAGAAATAGCGAGACATTTGGATATAAATTGTCCCATTGGTAAGACACAGCATGGGTTCATGAAGGGAAGATCATATTCGACTAAACATGTGAAATTTTTTGAGAACATTAGATGTGCAGTGGACAATGGGGAACCTGTGGATGTGGCGTATCTGGATTTCCAGAAGCATTTGACATGGTGCTACACCGAAGATTGCTACATAAGACAAAGGTGCACAGTGTTACATGGAATATATTAGCATGGATAAAGAATTGGTTAACTAACAGAAAGCAAAGAGTGAGGGTAAACGGGTATTTTTCTGGTTGGCAATCAATGACTAGTGGTGTGCTTCAGTGATCAGTGTTGGGACCACAATTGTTTACAATTTACATAGATGATTTGGAGCTGGGGACCAAGTGTAGTGTGTCAACATTCGCAGATGAGACTAAGATGGATGAAAGAGCAAAGTGTGCAGAGGACACTGGAAGTCTGCAAAGGGATTTAGATAATCTAAGTGAGTGGGCGAGAGTCTGACAGATGGAGTACAATGTTGGTAAAAATGAGGTCATCCATTTTGGTAGGAATAAAAGCAAAATGGACAACTTTTTGAATGGTAAAAAATTACAGCATGCTGCTCTGCAGAGGGACCTGGGTATTCTTGTGCAGGAATCTCAAGGAGTTCGTTTGCAGGTGCAGCACGTAATTAAAAAGGCAAATGGAATTTTGTCCTTCATTGCTAGGGGGAGTTTAAAAACAGCAAGATTATTTTCTAGCTGTATAAAGTGCTGGTGAGGCCACATCTGGAGTGCTGTGTACAGTTTTGATCTCCTTACTTGAGAAAGGATATACAGGCACTGGAGGGATGCAGAGGAAATACACTAGGTTGATTCCAGAGTTGAGAGTGTTTGCTTATGAGGAGAGACTGAGTAGACTGTTAGGAATTCAAAAGAATGAGGGGAGATCTTGTAGAAACATATAAGATTATGAAGGGAATAGATAAATTAAAGCAGGGAAGTTGTTTCCACTGGAAGGTGAAACTAGAATTAGGGGCATAGCCTCAAAATAAGGGGAAGCAGATTTAGGACTGAATTGAGGAGAAACTTCTTCACACAAAAGATTGTGAATCTGTGGAATTCCCTGCCCAGAGAAGCAGTTGAGACTACCTCATTGAATGTTTTTATAGCAAGGATAGATAAATTTTTGAACAGTAAAGGAATTAAGGGTTATACTGAGTGGGTGGGTAAGTGGAGCTGAGTCCAGGAAAAGATCAGCTATAATCTTATTGAATGACGGAGCAGGCTCAAGAGGCCAGATGGCCTACTCCTGCTCCTAGTTCTTATGTCTCAGTCGCTGTTTTGTCACTTGTAACTTACTGATAAAAAATGGAAGCAAAAATAAAGGAGAAAATCCTCTGTCTTGATGGTACAACAGGCAAAGACAGAGCCCACAAAGTTACTCTTCAATGATTCATGCATTTCTAAATATGAAATACTAACAGACTAAGTACTGCTTGCATCGAGATGAACAAAGCAGGAACGTTGAAAGTCTCGAAGAAAACCTCAGCAGCACGTTCACGGTTTTTTCTCGGATTCAAGGGAGCCTCTGTAAGGAGTACGGGATGCTGGGAAAGAGACAATAGAAAATACATATCATTGTCATTTCAATTAACAAAGTACTTTCTCACGTGTTCTATAAGTCTAGTACAATTTAAACCATCAAATAAAGTTGCCTGATGATTGATAGGCAAAGGGATCTGGACGTACAGGTACATAGATCATTGAAAGTGGCAACGCAGGTGGAGAAGGTAGTGAAGAAGGCATATGGCATGCTTGCCTCCGTCAACTAGGGCACTGAGTTTAAAAATTGGCAAATCATGTTGCAGCTTAATAGAATCTTAGTTAGGCCGCACTTGGAATATAATGTCCAATTCTAGTCGCCACATTATCAGAAGGATGTGGAGGCTTTGAAGAGGGTACAAAAAAGATTTACTAGGATGTTACAACGATATGGAAGGCATCAGCTATGAGGAGAGATTGGAGAAACTTGGTTTGTTCTCACTGGAGTGACAAAGGTTGAGGGGAGACTTGATAGAAGTCTACAAGATTATGAGAGGCATGGACAGACTGGTGAGTCAGAAACTTTTTCCCATGCTGGAACAGTCAATTACTAGAGGGCATTGGTTTAAGGTGCGAAGGGCAAGGTTTAAAAGAGATGTACAAGGCAGATTTTTCACAGAGGGCGGTGGGTGCCTGGAACTTGTTACCGAGGGAGGTAGTGGAAGCAGATACGATAGTGACCTTTAACATGTGTCCTGACAAATATATGAATAGAGGGATATAGTCCCAAGAAGGGTAGGGAGTTTTAGTTAACTTGGGCAGCATGGTCAGTTCAGACTTGGAGGGCCAAAGGGTCTGTTCCTGTGCTGCAATTTTCTTTGTTCAATTAAAAACCTGCACCAATTTTCAACAAAGTGCGTATAATCCAATTTTCTTAATTGAAAAGAATCGCACTCAACAAATGGCTAACCTATAATCTTGCTGGCAAAATATAGTTCACATGTTGTAGTTTACAGGGTAAGATAAATTATGCTGACCATGTAATTTTTTAAGACATTAAACAATTACAAAAGAAAACTCAGGCACAATGACTGAACAAGAAGTATGGGTAATAACTGCCAAGCAGAAAATTACACTGCAGGTGGGAGGATATTTTTCAGTGGTTATGAACAATGAATGCCTCAGAGTAGGTTTAACAAAACAGTGAATGATTACCACTGCTGAAATAACATACCATTTTAGCCAATTATTAAAAAATAATAATAAATTAACTTTCAAACTCTAACATGTTGAATATCTTATGAAACCAGTGTTCTAAATCAAAGTTGAAACAGGTTTTATTACTGTGAATAGGCAGGATTTCCAATCATAAAACATTCTTTATTTGAGTCTCAGGTGAGGTGAATAACAGGAAAATGAATACTATTCATTGGTGTAGGGTTTTTGTTTGGGACTGGAGAAAGATATGCAGTGGAATTAATACAGGATTTTCTTATGTACTCATAATATACTATTCTACCCTATTCCAATTATCTAGATTTGGATATGCAAGGCACAATTCCAAAATTCATAGGTGTCACAAAATATTGTGGGGCTGAGAGGAGGATAATGATTGATTTCACTGAAAGAGAATTTAGAATGATCAACGCACCTAACCAGCACGTCTTTCAGACTTTGTAAAGAAACCAGAGCACCCGAGGAAACCCACGCAGAAATGGGAAGAACATACAAACATCAGACAGTAAGCGAGGCCAGAAATTGAACTTGAGTTCCTGGTGTTGTGAGGCAAGTGTGCTAACTACTGTGCCACCATGCTGCCCTGTATGATTCTATGATTCTAGTTGCAATAATTCTGCACACAAAACAAATATAAATATACAATGGTGTGATTAAAAATCTAGCTTTAACAGCTAAAAATAAGGCAATCAACTACTATGTAGCTTAACATCAGCAGTGAGATTTAATTTCTATCTTTTAAATTGCTGGGTTCTCATTCTCTGGTGAAATGCTTTGACAAGGGATCAGCTGAAAGACATGTTATACGTTAACAGTTTATAAAAGGAAGAAAAGAAAGAAAAATCAATGGCCTACTCTTTTTTATTATTCAGCATTTCAAGATAACATTAGTGAATTCTTGGAAGCAGATTACATTCCTGCTCAACCAAGGGACCAAGATGAAAAAAGGGAACTACAGTCTGTAAAAAATAGAGACAACTGTAATCCTTTAAAATCTACTTTCTCCTCGTTTCTGTGTATAGAAAAAAACTTCTAGGAATGTTAAAGAACTCACCTCAATTTTACAATCTACAATTAAGTTTCATTTTGATTATCTCACTTAAAAATAACAACTATTTAATTTAATCAGTAATTTCCAGCAGTATTGTTAAAAAAAATGACTTGACATTGATAATAGCTGCCACCTCACTGAATATTAGGTCAAGTATTTGCATTTGATTCCCTACTCAGGAAACATTACCTCACCCATGCTTGTTCTACTTTGGGACATCAGGTGAGGAGCTCGATGTCGTGTTTCATAAATACAAAAAGATAATTGGAGAAAGAATCAAGCAGTTGCATTTATGTGCAAAAAGTGTTTAGCCATATCAATTTAGAATAAATTACATTGGAGATGCTGAAAGTTAAAACCCCAGAAGTAGAAAAATAAAAGTGTATATTGTGCATACCACTAAAATAAAACTGGATTTTTTAAAATTAAGAGTATATAATAAGTAATACCGGTAATAGTAGTTATTCTAAGAGTCAGAAAATTTTACACAGAAAATATCCATGTTACCTCTTCAGAGAAAGTCTGGAGCTGGTCTTTGGAATACACGTACTGCCAAATCCGTTCCATATCATTCCAGTCTTTTACAATTCCATGTTCCATTGGATATCTGATTGTTAACAGACCCCTGTGTTCCTAATTATCAAAATACATTGTGATTCATTACAAATTTCCAATCTTTCCCTCTTTCCCTTTCCCCCTTTCTCTCTTTCCCTTCCCCATTTCTCACTTTCCCTTCCTTTCCCTCTTTATATGTCATGACAGTGCTTCTATAGTATATAAAAAGATTTGAGGCACATCTATGTTCTCTGCCTTCTTCTCTTACTAGGAACTTTGTTTTTAACTTCTTCCTGTCCTCTTGCTTATTTTTTTAAACCTCTCTTTGTCTCTTGCTTTTTCACAGGGTTTCTGCGCTCTGAGTTTTTGTTTTTTGTGCAGGCATATGGGACCTTTGTCTTCAGCTCCAAGTTCCTTTAATCTGCAAGAGGGCCTGACAACCACAGAAAATCTAAATTGGAAGCCCAGGATTTGTCAAGTCTTGAAGATGCCAACCACAGAGCTGGAGATGAAAGTTATTTTTAGCTTAATTACATGAATTTTAAATCTTTGTTTATACCAAACTTAGGGGGTCTACACAGCACACCAGAATGATTGGCTACCACTGATTTATGGTAGTAAAACATCATTTAGATTCTCTGCTCATAATATTCAAAAAAGTGGGCTCAGAGAAAAATATTCCTTGTTGTGGTTCTAGTTTTCCATCTTCTTGAACTGTTTGTTCAAGTCTTCATTAGCTTTTTTAACAAGTTTCCTCATCTTTGCTTCCCCCTATCCCTCAATTGGGGGTGTTTTAGAAGGAGGTTGGTGGGGCACATGAAGTATGTCAGGTGACAAGGCCAATGCCTTCCCAACCCGACTCAGTCTCCATAGCCACTGGTCTATTGAAGGAGATTTCTTTGGCCAGTTATTGCCCACTTAAGACATTTTATCTGCCTCGACCACCAAAATATGCCGGGCAGTGGCAGGAGAAGGCAATTTTTTAAACAACCTTGATGAAAAGACAGGAATAAATGGGAGCATTTCAATTAGGGAATACCTTGTGCATGCTGGAGGTACCCTCAAGATGTTGCCCTTCCCTTTGTGCCTCCCTGCCTGGCCTCCAAAACTTATCCAAAAGATCCAGGACTTTCCTAGATCCGGTGTCCATCTTCTATCTTCATGAGCCTCTTTGTAGCCAGAACAATGCCCACTACTGACTTGAGGTTAGGACTCCCTTTCCACTGAGGTGCAGAAGTCCAAACCCCGGCTTATTTTATGCCAACTGGGGCTGTGGTTGATGTGGGACGGCCTTTTTAAAAAGCATAATATAACATGCAAACAGATTATTAGGCCCAACTCATTCATGGTTATGCAGAGAAGGTGAGAGAATGAGAGAACCAGCCCAAACATATCTGGTCAAATGGTCTTCTTCTATGCTGTAACTATTCTGCTATCTTCCACATGAGGGCGGCACAGTGATTAGCACTGCTCCCTCACGTGCCAGGGACTCAGGTTCAACTTTGGTCTTGGACGACTGTGTAGAATTTGCACATTCCCCCCAAGTCTGTGTGAGTTTCCTCCAGGTACTCCAGTTTCCTCCCAGAGTCCAAAGATGTGCCAGGTTAGGTGGACTGATCATGCTAAATTGTCCTTACTAAATTGCCTTAGGTGTCCCAAGATTACAGGGAAAAATATATGGGGCTAGGTTGAGATTCTTTGTCAGAGAATTAATGCAGACTTGATGGGCCCAAAGGCCTCATTCTGCACTGTAGGGATTCTATGATTCTGCAAGTAGCAATCCAATCCTACATGGCCCATTCTGTTCCCATAACGCCAACACTTTTCCAATAAGGATTAACAAACCATTTGCTTTCCTAACTGATTGACATACCTGCATATTAACTTTCTGTGATTTGTATAGAAAGACACCCAGGTATCTCTGAATGCCAACATTTTCCAGTCTATCACCACTTTAAAAAAATATGCTTTCCATTCTTTTCTACTAAAGTGAATAACTTCACATTTCTCCACAATATATTCTATCTGTTACTCACTTAGTCTGTCTAGATTCCCTTGCTTCCACCACAACCTTACTTTCCCACCTAGATCTGTAACATCGGCAAACTTGATCTCTTCATCTAAATCATCGATATAGTTTGAACCGAGGGCGAGGCACTAATCCTTGCAGTATCCCACCAGTTAGAGCTTGACAAGCTGAAAATGACCTGTTTATTTTTACTGTTTTCTGCTTGTTAATCAAATCCTCAAACCATGCTATTCCCGTGAGTTCTAAATTTTTGCAATAACTTCTAACGTGCTATGTTATCAAACACTTTTTGAAAACCTAATACACTACATCCACTGTTTCCCCTTATCCACCCTGCTAGTTACTACCTCAAAAAACAGGTTCATCAAACACAATTTTCCTTTTAAAAATCTGTTTTTTCTGCCCAATCATATATGGTTCCCTAAGTGCCCTATCACCAATCTCTAGTATTCTAGAATTTTCCCTACAAAAGGCCTGTAGTTGCCAGTTTTCTCTCTCCCTCCTTTCCTGAAAAGTAGGGTTATGTTTGCTATCCTCAGGGACAATTAGAAAATCTTACTGAGTTCTGTAAAATTTATTGTATCCATTGTTACTGTACCCACTACTATGTGACACTTCATACATTTAAATACCGTATGCAATCACCCCACCATACCAAGATGAGGAGAAATTTCTTTACACAAGGGAATGGGTATCTTTGGACTTCTGTACCACAATGGACTGTGGAAATTGTATATTTAAAGCAGAGACCGATAGATTTCTGATTAACAAAAACGTAAGGGTTATGGGAATAGTGGATGTAAAAGACAATGAAGTGAACTGTCTAATCAGCCATGATGGGCTGAATAGCCTACTCTTGTTCCTATGTACCTTTTTGCTAACAAATTTGACTTGGGAATTGGTTAATGCCGACCCTGCTTAAGAAGTGCCATTCCCTGATACTGAACACCTCAGAAAGCAGAACATTCACCGAAATGTTAATGAATGGTACATTTTCAAAACCAATTAAACAGAAAATTACCTCAGCTTTTGGTCCAATGAAAATATCGCCTTCCAGGGCTCCAGCCATGACGCGTACATGCTTAGGCCTTCCCACACTGAAAGAAATATTTTGGAATGAAAAGTTTTCATCTTTATGTTTATAGTGGAGTAAAATGGATATAACAATAGCAAAATCTTGTATTAATATAATCTTTAACATCATCAAATATCCTAAGGTGCTTGCCAAGTGCATTATATAAGAAAATAAGACATTAAACCACATAATATATTACAGTAGATGACTAAAAGCTTAGTCAAAAAAGATTTTATTTAAAGAATATTGTTATTAGATATTTTCCATTTGTCAAAAAACGCTATAAATCTCCAAAATCCAGTACAATAAGGTGATCATTATTCCACATAAACATACAGAAAAGACTAGAGAATATTCCAATTATCAATTATTGGCATCTCTTCTTGTATGGATAAAGAAAGGATACAAAGAAGACTGGGGAATTTCAGTTAACAGGATACAATCATGAGCACATGGCTCCATGATGTACATCCTCCTTTATAAGGCAACAGACACAGAGCTACACAATGTATGGGATCTTTGGGAGATAATGTACTACCAACCAAGACCCTGACTCATCATCCCAGGACCTCAAAACAATGAAAAGATAACTCAGAAAGAGGGGAAACTCAGGATAATGCCAGTGTACACTGTCATGTACAGGAACAAGTAAGCTAAGAATTCATACACCTCGCCTAGGCTGACAACATTACAAACCTCCCTCCTCTCCAGCCATATCAGAGGTACTGAGCAGATTCCCCATCATCGGAAAACTATTTTCCACCAAGGGAACGCTGCGGACCAGAAGAAAAATCATTAAGACACCCACCAGCAGGGTATCTCAGAAAGAGATAGGAAACTTCTCTTCCCAATAAGATAGGGAAACCTTTGAGGATTAACTATAATAGATCAGATATCAACACCCATCCATCTAAATGAAGAAAGAAAGCCCAGAGAGGAGGAACATCAGGATTATCCAACTGACAGCAGACATAATTTTCCACATATACATTTGCAGGAATGATATCAAGAAGAGAACACAATCTCACAAGAAACAAGACACTGCCCCATCTCCACATAAGACCATTTGGAAGAGACAGCCTGCTCCTCCAATCAGCTTAACTTTCAACTAAAGAAAAACTCTACCAACACTGAACCACAGACCCCACATTTGTACTCAGGCCACACAACATCCCCAGGGGAACCAAGACTGATCAATACAGATGCCCCTAGGAGAAGGTCCTGGGGGAGGACAACCTATTCCTTTGTCCAACATACCCTCCACCTGACCTGGGTAAATACAGCTACTGCTAACCTAGCTTGTTCAATGACAATCTGAAATAAGGGCCAACAAGCCAAGAACACTCACTTTACTCACATACACTGAACAAAACGAACTACTTCTTTCTCCGAGATCCCCAGAAGTGTCAATTAGGCCTCACTATCAAGGAGATTCAAACTATTCCCCCATCAGAGAAACTCCAACAACTGGATAAATGCTTACCATTCCTTCTATGAGTCAAGCAATCAAACAACCACTTCCACTACCCCTGCAGCCAAACCAAAATAGAAAACTAACCTAACAAGGTTAGACATCCAAGGATAAATCAGCTACTTGCAGGGGTGCATTAGGACATAATTCCCCATTCCAACAACCCCAGAGGCACCAATAACGAAAAAAGGGGCTAATCTTTTCCAGGATACATGATCTGTTTGTGCTTACTGAGGAAACAAACAAGTATTCCCTAATAATGAAAATACTGAAGAAAAATGTGAGTTCTACAGTGCTAATGAGAGATTTCCCTCACCCACAACAGAGACTTATCAGGCCATACCAAACATAGCAACACCACAAATACCCACCCACCACCCTGCTGTGATGCTGATCTTTGCTAAAAAATAAAATGAAGGGTGCTAAAAGTTGTACTCCTGTGGTATAAATGCAAGGATTACAGCACATAAAAGAAATAACAAGCCAAGTAAATACTGCACAATCCTAATGTCATATAACAAACTCAGCCTACTCTCTATAGAACCCCTACGGTGCAGAAAGGGGCTTTATGGCCCATCGAGTTTGCCCTGACTCTCCAAAAGAGAATCTCACCCAGGCCCATCTCCCCGTCCAATCCCATAACTGTGCATTTACCAACGCTAATCTCCCTAACCTACACATCTTTAGACACCAAGGAACAATTCATCATGGCCAATCCACCTATCCTGCACATCTTTGGACTACAGGAGGAAACTGAAGCACCCGGAGGAAGCCCACACAGACACGGAACATGCAAACTCCACACTGGAACTGAACCTGGAGGAAGCCCACGCAGACACGGAACATGCAAACTCCACACTGGAACTGAACCTAGATCCCTGGTGCTGCGAGGCAGCAGTGCTAACCACTGTGCCGCGAATGGAAAGAAGAAGATCCACACGAACAATTACTATGGCCTCTTCATTCCACTGTCACCACGGCAGTGGACAAATACTATCAAAACTTCAAAATGGGCAATTCTGATTTTTGCAATATAACAGAATAACAGGTGACAAATGCTTTGGTGTTCAATAACATACACCCATAAGGATAAAAAAAAAAATCACAAAACCAGGATTATAATCTCAGAGAAACAAAGTTCAGGGTTAATGATGAACTGCGGATAATATAAACATCCACAGAGCTTTAAAAGCCTAAAGCCATGACAGAATCATTATATTAAATCCAAGAGCCGTCCAGAGTTTCACCGAAACCTCTGAATCACTGCCATGTCATCATTCTTAAACGCTGGCAAAGAAAGGCCTAGATCCCAATAGATGGCAAGGACTTCATACAACCAGCTGCCGCCAAACCTTCTAAATGAACACTGGGAACAAGACAATGTTGGTGTCCTCGAACGACCCCAAGCTTCATCGTACTTGTGATGCCCAGCTATCAAATTGAGATTGTGAAGACATGGCAGCCAGTTCTGAGATTTGGTCAGGAATTCATCACCAACACTCCTTGGAAGACTTGGCACACAGATACTCCTTCTCCGCTCCATCTCTCTGATTCAGCCACACACCATGCAGCAGGATTTCCAAAAACTGAAAGTGAGCCTTCAGCGAGGAAATTGCCTCTCGATTGATAGGATTCTTTTCTCCGCTTCATCTACTTGCTTTAGGATTTCTTGCAGTTCATCAAAGTATGCCCCTAAAATCTGTGGCAGAGAGCCAAAAATGATGTCCATGACTTTGCTCTTAATGGTGACCATCATCTTGATGCCAACAGCATCACCAAAGCAGGTCTGCTCAACAGTGAATCTGCCACTGCAAACTAAGCCCCATCCCGATTATCTCTGCCTCAATCATACAAGGACTGTTCCTTGACTGAACTTGGCTCCCCTTCGCCAAAATGTAGCCAGGATCTTCCAAGATCACAGCATAGATTACATACATCAAAGTAGGATGAGTATACATTGTGCATCAGACATCAGAATAAAGAAGGATTAAACATGAGTAGCACCAGACCTCACCAAAACAAGACGCTCCTGAGCTTACATCCCCCGGAAAGATAGAATTTAAGAAGCGTCTTGAAGGAGGAAAATAAGGTAGAGAAGGGGAGAGGTTTAGGGAGGAAATTCCACAACTTAGAGTCTAGATGGTTGAAGGCACAGACACCAATGGTAGAGCAATTAAAATTGGGGATGCTCAACAAGTTAGAATGAGAAAAGTGCATTTATCTCAGAGGGTTAGAAGATGTTACAGAGATAGGGAGATGGCGAGGCCATGGGGAAATTTGGAAAAAGGATGAAAACTTTAAAATCAAATTGTTGTTTACTCAGGACACAGTTAGAGAGTACAAGATTGATAACTGAGTATGATACAGGACACAGGTATCAGAATTTGGAGAACCTCAAGTTTACAGAGGATAGAATGTGGGACACCGGCCACAGGTGCATTAGCACAGTCAAATCTGGAAGCAACAAAGACATGGACAAGGGTTTCAGCAACAGAAAAGCTGAGGCAGAGCAATATCACACAGATGGACACAGATGTCCTAGCGATGTCCTGGAAATGTGGCATCTATTGGAATGAAGACAGTGAAATGAGGATGCACCTAACTAAAGAGGTAAAGATAAGTGTCGTCCATGTATATGTGGAAACTGGCATGCCACCTTGTTATACAACTCACATCAATTTTAGAACATTTAAATCAAAAAAGTACCTTCAGTTTGAAATATCATATTTACCTCTATTTAAGATAGCTCATAAGACTAATTCAAAATCTATTTTTAAAAATCCATGACTCACATCTAAAAAGATCAACATTATGCTGCTTCCACCCACCTAGATCCTCACCATCTGCAGAAGCAGGAACTTCAGTCAGAAGGACAGCTGTCATTTAAACATGTCTTCAAATTCTCCACTGGAGAACCAGAAAAAAAAAGCCAACAGCTTTTGCTGATGGAAGCACACTGTCTGTTTCTGTAGACAATCTTTCATAGTCATTTTTCAAGGAGGGCATAATTTGCAAATAGCTGACTTTTAATCCCAAATGGTTGATGTAAGATGTCCACTTGACCAGGAACAATAGATTTAATAGCATACTAATGAGAATAAGATTATTACTGGGTTAGTGAACTAGTGGATATATTCTGATATACTGTCAATGCTTACTGTATTAAATTCCTGCTAAGGACAGCCTTTTCCCTTCCCAAATTAACTTCAGTAAATGTGTGAGAGCATGGGAGAATGGTGGGAATTCAGCAATGTGTTTTCATCTCTCTTGTTAGATCAGTAACTTCTATCAGATACTGGGCCTTTTGGTCAGCCTTAAGTATGAACATCATTTATATGATGCTCGTATCTTTAAGTCCCAATTATAAGGGATATAATTCCATAATTACTTTCATTAAAATGATTACTTTTGAACTTACATCTAATAACAGTAAAATTGCAATGTTATATAGTGTTTACAGCAAATAGGCCATTCACCCCAACTGATTCATACCAGCTTTTATACTCCGCAGAAGCCTCAACTGCCTTACCTCTTCCAATCAACAAACACTGCTATTACTTTCTCCCCCATGCATTTATCTAGTTAACCCATTAAAAGAATCAATGCTATTTGTTTTAACTGCCCCTTGTTGCAGGGGGTTCCACAAACCAACCACTTTCTGGGTAAAGATGTTTCTCCCGAATTCCCTATTTCTTGATTATCTTGTGTTCATAATCCTTAGTTTTGGTTCCTCCACATTTATCCAAGAACCATCTCATAATTTTAAAAGCCTCCATTCGATTGCCCCTCAGCCGTTTTGAATCACTGGATAAATACTTGAAGGGGAGATGTTTACAAGTCCACAGGGAAGGGGACTAATTGGATAATCTCCCTTTCTGCTGTATTATCATCGCAGAAAAGCTGGTAAGAGGGAGAGCTTTCACTTTCTAGAATAAGAGCACCACGCTTTTCAGTATTATTCAATAACTATTTTACCACAAACCACTGTGCACTTTCAGTCTTTGCCATGCCATAAGCACAATTCCTAAAGGACAAAGATTTAGTGTAACTGTCAGAAGAATTGAGGCAAAATGAAAAGAAATACATTTCCATCGGAAGATATTGAGCACTGGAGTGCATCTGTGTGAAAAAATAGTTGAAGCAGATTTAATAGAAATTTCCAAAAAGGAACTGGATAAATACTTGAAGGGGAAATGTTTGCAAGGCTACAGAGAAAAGGACTAATTAGATAGTTTTTTTTAAATTAGTGTCACAAGTAGGTTTACGTTAACACTGCAATGAAGTGACTGTGAAAATCCCCTAGTTGCCATGCTCTGACGCCTGTTTAGGTACGCCAAGGGCAAATTTAACATGGTTCAGTGCACCTGACCAGCAGGACTTTCAGACTGCGGGAGCAAACTGGGGCTTGGAGGGAACCCTTGCTGACATGGGGAGAATTTGCAAATTCCACATAGACTGTGACCCAAGCCAGGAATCGAACCTGAGTCCCTGGCACTTAGAGACAGCAGTGCCACAGTGTTGTAGCCTCCCTCTGTGCTGCATTATCATTGCAGACGAGCTGATGAGAAGAAGAGCTTTCACTTTCTGTAGCTAATAACTTCCATGAGACAACATGCAGTTCCTTTCTGCTTTATAAGCAAGAATTTGTTTGGGGAATTCATAGATGCTGCCACGCTTGGCGGACTGTTTAAAAAAAAAGTAATAAATTCCCCACCTAGAGCCTCATAGATGCTTGCAGTGTAGCAATTCATAGTTGCTGTTAATAAGTAATAGATTGCAAGTTAAATATCGATATATTATTGATGGTATGTCAGTTACACGTCTGTTGACATAAAGAACAGCACAAAGACTCTGTTCTATTAATGTCAAATTTCTGGCATCCAAGTTCCCAACTGAATAACTTCTTATCCTCCATAGAGTCCAAATCTCTCCTCTGTCTGAATCTATTAATTTAAAATAGACAACATAATTTGAGACCATAAACTCAGTAAGTTTAAACCTTACTGTGGCAAATTTTCACACAGACAGTTGTAAGTATGGTCATTTATAGACAACCACTAGAAAATAAAATGTCCTGATCCTGATACTGCATTTTAGAACACCCATTTTCTGGGCCAAAAACAGGCATTTAGAGTTCCAATATAACATGTGGCATGTCCACGCTCATTCCATGCCAAGATAGCCTCCAATGTCAAATCTGCCCAGACTAAATTCTCAAAGTAAATATAAAATTGCTACTATATTAATACCTCTGCATCTAATAAACTAGATTTTACAATAACAGAGATAACATGCCAATCAACTCTCCAATTTTAATCTGCATTCCCTCTCTTTTAGCTACAGAAAGTTCCAAGGACTTAAATGACTCTACATTATGGGTGGCACAGTGGTTAATCCTGCTGTCTGACAGCGCCAGAGCCCAGGTTCAAGTCCAGCCTTGTGTAACTGCTGTAATTAAGTTTACACATTCTCCCAGTATCTGCATGGGATTCCTCCAGGTGCTCCGGTTTCCTCTACATAGTCCAATTAGGTAGGTTAGGTTAATTTGCCACATTAAATTGCTGTTAGTGTCAGGGAGATTATTAGGATAAATATGTGGGATTATGGTTATAGGACCTGAGTGGGATTGTTGTTGGCACAGGTTCAAATGGTCTTCTCTTGCACTGCATTTTATGAATATCTATCCAAGAGGCTAATCCTCAGATATCAGCCAGAACAGTAACAGTCACAAGGCTATATGACAATGGGGGACAGTACCGTCAATCCCGATTCTAGTCTCACCCAATATCCTGGCCTGAATTTTCACTCCTAAATTGCTTTGCAGAATTGAGACAAATTCTGACTCTGCAAAGCCAATCTGGGAAAAAGTACCCCAGAACTTCAGATTTTACTTCCATTGGGCAGGCTTTATGGGACTTGCGGTGGGTGACCATGGAAACAGTCCAGAGAAGGCAGGATAGGCAAAGGCCTGCCCTGGTACACTGGTCCTTTATAGCCCCTGTGTCAACTTAATGTCAACTCATGACCACTCACCTTTACACCTAACATGTCAACTCAGCTAGTCCACCCACCATGGGCAGACCTCAGGATTCTGCTGAGATTGGATAATTTTTAAATCTCTATTGATGAATTCACTATTTCAAAAAAAAATAAAAACACATTCAGTACATTTAACTTTCTTCAATTCCTTACAAAAACAAGCACTGGAATTCACAATCCCATTTCAAAGAGTTTGTAACCATTTCATGCTGCCAATCAAACTGCAAAATAAGAGGCACTATATGATGATAATGAAATGTTGTGAAATCAGTCAGCAGCACTAATCCTGTAATTATAACAAATGGGCTTTAAATCCACTGAGTGAAATAGGAAAAATTTCTATTTTTTTTAAAAAACAGCAGTACAGATAGTACTTTCAATTATTGATAGGGCTGGTGTTTTAAATACATTGGCAGCTGTCTTAACATTTCCCATAGGTTACATATATTCATCTCTATTTCTAACGATCCCAAATTACATCTGATCTTCAAAGGGGTCCCTAGCTTCTCCAAAGGATATCCTACCTCTCCAAAGATGTTCTCCAAAGAACATCAGCAGTTTTAGGTCTCCTCCTACCAAGTCTAAAGTGAATGTTGTGTTTTAGATATCAGACTACCTAAAGTCAGATCAGCCTAAGTGACCTGCACTTTAGGATGTGCCATGAATCATTGCTATGAAACTTTGAATCCATCCCCATTCCTCTCCCCTTGCACAAGTTGCTGCATTCAAGTGTGGGACTTCTGCATTCAGGCCTCTGCCACAATTTTGTAAAATCAGACAACCTGCCATCTTTACAAACATTCATATTTCAGAAGGGTTTAATGGGTAATTAGCAAGGAATAATAAGTCATTTCTCATTTTGGTCCAGACACACTAAGGCCCTAATTTTACTAATGTCAAGTGGGCGAGGGCCACAGAATGGCATTCTCCAACGGCCTTGGGTGCAATCTTATGAGACTTAGATAGGCGTGCCAGTAAAATTTCGGCCTGAGAGTGGTGCTTTGGCCAATTGAGCCTCTGAAAGAGTTTTAAGATGAGTAGTTTTATGAACAGGAACTTCAGTTGCTGCTGTATTTCCCAAAGAAACCAACAGCAACAATGAATTACATTTTAACACCAACATTTCCCATACATACAGTGTCAAATCAAAGTTTGTAAAGGTAATGTTTAGCTACAGTTCTTATTACATGTGATATTATAATCATTGTGGCCAACCAGCCAACAGCCTGAGCAACCAGGCCCGGTATAGAGTTGGACAATCTAAATTAAACAGCAGTCAACAGCTTCTGCAACCAGGCCTGATGAGAATTTGGACAGCCAAGTTTAAAACATAGGTACAGGTTAGAGGCAAGCAGGAATAAACCTGGACTTGTCCTGGTAGCTGGAACCAGAAGCATTCAACACTGACCAAATAAGGACAATATTTGTGTATTCCCCAGTTTCGACCAAACTCTCTTGCACTTCAGATGCCTACCATTACCCTATATGGAATGAGGCTATGTGCCATGCATTTTAGGGGGAATTGGCAATTTCCATATATGGAATCAGTAACCCTATCAGGTACTCTGATTGCCACCCAGTGACCTCACTGGCTAAAATGCAGAAAATCTTCCAGAAAAGCTCGAAGAGGGGGATAAGAAAATAACCTGGAAGCCACCTGCAGTGAAAACTCCTCAGTCCCCAACAAAAACTCAACCCACAGCAAAGATTAGGCAGAGACTAGTTACGATGGAAGAGGGCGTGCAAGACCAATCTTCACGGACTGAATCTTGTCCTTTGTCCATCTCATGAGTAAGGGCACCCGGTAAAGCGTTTTAACACCAACTGGCTGGAGTGTCCGCCTGTTTCCAGACAATGCTACATTATTACTACAAAATGTTAAAAAGCTTAATAGTGAGCTGTTTGAGAATCAGGTTATGGATTTCCCAAAGTTTGACATCAGAAATAGTAGTTGTCACCTGAAAAATGTGACCATTGTAGAACCAGTACTTTCCCCTGGTTTACAATGTTCACACAAGTTACACAATTCCAGTACAAATACTTTAAAAAAATATATATATATATGTATGTAGTAACAGAAAGATACTTACTAATTAGGAAAGCAGTACTTTGGAATCTGATCACCTGCAAAGCCAGCTTTGACAACACCAGAACCCTAGAACAAAGTATAAACATACATGAATATGAACATCTAGACTTTCCTACTTTGGTTTATAAATTTTCAATGTGTGAGCCCTCTGTGATTAGTGGTTTGTCCGCAGGGACTTCTTGCAAATACTGATAATTTGAACTCAGTGATTCTATCCTAACCTTCAAAGGACAGTGTCAGCTTCTCAATGGAAAAAATGTGTCACCATTGCAGAATTGCTGCTTAATGAATAATATGTAGTGATTTTGTAAATACAGAAGAATATAGCATACAGAATTCTCCAAACACTGAGCTCATAGTTTGCCTGTCTACAATCACACTGGAAATGTGATGATCTAGTTCTCCCACAGATCTTAGCTTGCAAACTTGTGCTCTAACACAATATCAATTATTTTCACTAAAACAGCAATGTGCCACTTGCAACTTAATAAGATTTTTTTCATTCATGAGATGTAGATGTCGCTGGCAAAACAAGCATTCACTGTATTTGAACAAGGGACAGTGATGAACCGCTTTGAAGCGCTGCTGCCTAAATGGTGAAGTTGTTTCCACACTGCTGTTAGGACTTTGATCCACTGATAATGAAGGAATGTCAATATATTTCCAAGATGGGGGTGGTGTGTGACTTGGAATGGAAATTAGAGGTAGTGGTGTTCCCACAGAGTTGCAACCTTCTAAGGAGTTGCGAGTTTCACAGGTGTTCTCAAGATGCCATCCTGCATTTTGATACATTTCAGGATGCAATATTACCACTGGAGATATCTAACTTATTCAGACCAAAACCTTATGGCTGAAATCACATTTAACCAAATCATTAAGATGTCTTAATTTGCATTTCTTGTGTGATATTCTTAATGTAGCAGCTTAAACTGCTCTCATCAGCTCATAAAGCTGTGCTACCAATAGAACAAACTGGCATCATGTCACTTCGAGTGCTCCTTCAAAACACAGCTTAAGTTTAAAATATTTAAATCTACAGGGTACCTAAGGGTGCTTTGTAACAGTTCAAATGGGCATTGTATGAGAATCTCTCACCCAATATTAAGAGCCACTGAAATCCTCATCACAACACTGCTATTTTTCTTAAGTTGCATTAATGAAAAGACATTGCTTGCAATTCTCAGAGCTTATTCGCCTTAGGTATAAATCCCGTTATGGCTGCAAATTCTCATGAGGGTCATAACAGGATCTGTACTGGGGATATCTTAGAATGAGATCTTCTCCAGCCCTGCCTGCAACAAAATTAGTTGCATGTCCTGTGAAGGTGTGAACCTGATTACCATTAATTTTTATAGGTTTAAATATTCCTAAATGGCATCACGCTGTAGCTTCCGGGGCATCAGATCCTTCTTTACTCCCACCAGCATTAGACTACACTGGAGGGAATCATTACTACTCTCCAGCAATTGAGATGATCACAGCAAGGGTACAGAGGGCAGCATAGAACATAGAACATAACAGTGCAGAACAGGCCCTTCGGCCTTCGATGTTGCACCGACCAATTAAGAAAAAGCAATGACCCTCTAACCTAAACCATTCCCTTTTCATCCATAAACTTATCCACTAACCTCTTAAACACCACCAAACTTGGCGCATCTACAACTGCAGCAGGCAGGACATTCCATACCCTTACCACCCTCTGGGTAAAGAACCTACCTCTGACATCCATCCTATAACTACCACCCATAGGGCAGTGCTAAGTTGGCACTTCAGAGACAAGGCAACAATGGGAATCGGGGAGGATGAAATTGCTGGTGATAATTGATAGTGGGGTGGGGACTTGTCTTTTAATTTTGAGATCAGGGCACCCTTTCTGTGGAACTGACCTTGCTGCTGTCAGTAGGTCCAGTCCTCAAGAATGCCAGTGCAAAAGACTGCTTTTGTTAGGAAAATCTGGCTGTTTCTCTGTCAAGAGAAACACTGGTTTGCAGTCAGAACCTGACGCATTTTGGGGGAAAATCCCGCCTATTATATTTCTTTACAGGAATTACAGGAAAATAACTGTGAGGGTTGTATGAGCAAGCTAATGATTCAATAAGATTCCATAATAAACCACTGCAGAAGAACATTTTGAGCTTGATCATTGTGAAGAAGTATCAGTGGTGGTACAGTTGCTGGCAATGGCTGTGATGATTTAATTTGATGACAGTAGCACATTGTATAGTTTAATTTACTTTCTGTGCTATTTTAAGCACATTAATTAGCACAGGTTAACATCAGCATTAAAATAGCCTAAATGAGGGTTTAAAACAAAAGTGTTAACCAGTGCATTAAAAATTGAGAACAAAGTCTAGAGGAAATTCAATTCCAAACAGTGGATCTCATGACATTAAAATGTAATGGCTTTAGTTTAATCTTTCCACAATCATATTGGTACATTAGCCAAATGACAGCAGCTTTTAGATTTAAAAAGTAATTTGATCGCTGGTTTCTTTTCAAATGACTGACATCAAGGATGTTTTCTATTGTAAAGTACTTTTTAAAAAAAAGTTGCTCAAATATTCAGTTGAACTGATCAGAACCCTTAAAGATAATGAATATGTATTCTGCAGCATATTTCTAAAATTGGCTTCAATTCTCGACAATAATTTGAAGCAGAGAACTTCACATCTTTCTCATCTTATGCAAATTCCTCCAAAATAAATTACAAATTGGATAGAGATATAGCAAACATTCAGGTATATTATTCACGTCACGTATGAATAGATAAAAAAGTAGAAAATACTGTCAAAGTTCACATATGAACCTTGACTTGCTCTGCTGCTCTTAGTCAAGCACAAGAAAATTCAAAGCTAAGACACAATTTAGGATTCAGATAACATGTGTCAAGTAGTAAATATTTTGCCTTTCATAGCAAAGGATATTGCTTGTACTTTGTTCATTCAGGGTGGTTATATACCTGCACTCTATCAGATATCGACATTAATATTTTATTTTTTGCCTTTCATTTTGAAATGATTCAAAACCAGTAACTACTAATTACTTCTTCCCTTGATTGTTTAGATTCTCTAGTGACAAATTAATCAAAAGAAGCAGATGGTGATGGTCTGCTAGTAAGGCTCCCGGTTTAGAGCACAGCCGGCTGCACAAACTCTGAGTCACTCCAAGGAACTGCCTGTTCCCTAGATACTCTGGCAGAGAGTAGGAGTTAACCAACGTGAGATTTTTTTTTTGTACATGTGGGGGATGAAAATAATGCATGTTCCAACATTTACCAATACAAATTCAACACAAAGGAGTCACCTTAATTATAATCATTTTTAAATTTATGTAATTTCCACATTCGTTAACAAAAAAGAATGGAGTAATCTATGAAAATGTTCATGATATCGACATTCTCAAAAGGTCCAAAATTCAAGTTACTGACACACAGCTGCGGACATACAAGAGAACAGGCTAAATGCCTCATTCCAATCACTTGCATGATGTCACTCAACCAGACCACTCCTGAATGTGTGGCACAAATCGTCAGAACAGCAAGCAACAACAATTATGTTTTATAAGCAGGATTTATGTGACCGTTGATTTTGTTTGACTAATATGGATGGAAGATAAGTACTAACTTCTCAGATGAAAATTATCATGATGATTATATAACACATATCAGAATGTTTCAATAAACATGTTCGTGTGTAGTATTAATGTTTAGCATAGGAAAGCACATATAATTTTTGTTTCTGGCATGAATTAATAAACATTATTTTTGATTTTAAAAATGCATGCATTTATAATAGTAGCAAAAAAAGCAAAATACTTACAGCTTTCATAATTTTCCATGATAATAAAAGAACAAAGAAAAATACAACACAGGAACAGGCCCTCCAAGCCTGTGCTGGTTGCGATGCCTTAACTAAACTAAAAGAAACCTACTTTAGTTGGTCCATATCCCTCTATTCCCTCCCTTCTGATGAGTTTTTTCTGCAGGGTCAAAGAAAAGCAGGGCAGGAGCAATTGGTGATTCTTGCAATCTTTTGTTCCACATAAGTAGTCCATGCACAAAAAAAGTTTCAGAACCACTGCTCTATAACAAAGACTCAGATTTCAATCAGGCATCAAGTTCTCACTCAACAACACTAAGCAACTTTTCCCACTAGAATTTCGGAAATGTATAAAAGTGTAAAAAGTTTATAACAGATCCACTGAAACTGTGAAATATACCCAACAACACAATTATACTTCTTTCAAACTATGGTTGAGAGTATTCTGGGTTAAATATAACATTGGTATAAAATACTGGCAGAGCTTTGATGAAAGCAAAAGCAGGATGAATTAAGAACATTGAACAAGAGATGTATTGGCTCAAGTCTTGGCTTAAGCATGATTTTTCCTTTGGTGTAATGATATCAATGTGTCGAATAAACCTTATAACAACACTAATCTCTCTGCAATTGAAACTGTAATGGTAGTTCTTTTAAAGAATTCCTTCATGTTCTCTTTAGAGCCACACCAAGGAGCTATCACTAAAGCACAATATTTTCACAATACAAGTATTTAAGACTTTTTCTGGTGAGAGAAGCATTGGGGGCAATCCATGTACATTTTTAAATTCATATTCAAATTACTAGCAATTCTCCCATACTAATGTTCAGAGGTTGAGGAGGAAGTCAGATTGAATTAGAGGTCAGGATGGCTACGAGCACCAAAGCTTAAACTGAAATACTGGGTAGGGCGGGGCAGCAGGGAAAAGGTTGCACTACAAAACAAAAATTTAAATAAAAAGAGACTAAGAGTCAGGAGTGCAGTAAGACAACACACTGGACTGGATATTCTTTAAATTCAGTCTAAGCACAAGCCCCAATGGCTATACATCAGCATGCAATAAATGGAGGTTTAGATTTGTGCATATAATCACTGCACTATTTTATTCCAGAAACACTTAATTGATTCATTTCAAATTTCATTGTGGGTTTAAATTCATCACGGTGTAAATATTAAGAAGCATATGGAATTTGTGTTCTTAAAGGATTGCAAGAGCAAACAGTCCAAAGATGTGCAGGTTAGGTAGATTTATCAATGTTAAATTGACCCCGTATCAGGGGGAGTAAATGTGTGGAGTTATGGGATTATGGTCAGTACAGACTCAATAGCTGAATGGCCTCCTTCAGTACTGCGGGAGTTCTCTGATTCTATATTTCATATAGTGCTAATTACTCATTGGTTAATTACAGAATCTTATAGCACATAATGAAGGCGCAATATAATGAAGGAACATTTAAACTATCAAATATATGCCAGTAACTTTTTCTCCATGAACTATCCATCTAATCCTACTTGTCTCATCATTCTCTGTTGCTTGCAGTTCCTCTTCTGAAAGCAGTTACTGCATCCAATTGCTTTTTAAGAGAATGTGTGGACTCTGTATCAATAGTCATGTGCAGCATACAATGATAAAATAAAGAATCTCCGCTTATGATTATTTTCCATTTGGATCCTATCATTCTGAGTTATCCAATTTGTGCAAACAATCAATCACTATTTCCTTTAGTTTTACATATCAAAAATAAAAAAAGGAATTTAATATCAGGCCAAATATGTAACAAGCCAAATGGACTATTTCTTTGTTGTAAGTTCTTTGTAACTGAAATTCTAAGTAAAATCCTGAAAACTAATGAAGAAATCAAAGCATTTGAAGCCTCTTTTCACAACTAACTCTTGCTAGATCTTACAATGGAGTCATAGAGGAAGCTTTGGAGGGTGAGAGTGGCAGCATCAATTTGCCCATAAGTAGGGATTTAATTACTGATAATTAGTTACCCACCATTGCTGAGCAGGTAACTGTTTCCAATCACATCCTGGCTCAGGCAAGAGATGGGAACGTACAAATAGAAGATCCAATCCGTACATTTCAAAAACCGAATGAGGACACTTTCCACTCGCTGAAGCTAGCAGGTGCTTGGAGATGGCTTCCTCTCAGCAAGCAACCACCTCAGAGCCATGACTGCGTAGAGAAGATGTGGCTACAGATTGTCAAGCATTTAAAACACGTTAAGGCATACTCATATTGGGGATGGCACAGTGGTACAGTGGTTAGCACTGTTGCCTCACAGTGCCAGGAACCCAGTTTTGATTCCTGGCTTGGGTTATGTCTGTGCAGAGTCTCCATGTTCTCCCTTGTCTGCATGGGTTTCTTTGGGGTGCTGTGGATTCCACAGTCCGAAAGACGTACTAGTTGGGTGCCCCACCCTCAGCGAATCCAAACAGGCGCCAAGGTGTGGCAACAGAGGGTTTTCATAGTAACTTAACTACAGTGTTACAATTAGCTTACTTGTGACACCTGTAAATAAACTAAACTAACCCTATCCACAGTGGCAGAGGCCACACAGAACCCCTGGCACTCCCAATGGCATTCTGCAGCTTGCTCATCATCCTTAGTTGGCTGGGTTCCTGGAAGCAGCCTGGTATTGTCCACCTTGGGGTAAATTGTGCACTTGGGAGGACCACCAAAGTGGGGATTCTATATTCCAACTATAACCAAACTAAGATCCTGTACTATTTCAACATTAGCTCCTTAATTTGTATTCCTTGTTTGAGAAGACAAAATCAAAGATTTAATTTCATGGCACTGTCTATTTTCAAAACCAACATTTAAATATTATCTTTTTTTCTGAATCTGAGCCTTAGTGGGCACTGAGATGGCAAGTATATCTTAAAGAATTCATTTTATTGCAGTGTAATTAGGAATTTCTTTTTCAAAAAAGTAGTTGAGAGAAAAAAATTAGGATGTGACAACAGAAAATTGTAAGAAAAAATAAAAATTGGCAGTCTTGACAGCAACAATATAGAGTTTACACATAACATTTTATTTTAAATATTTCTTTGCAATCAGCTGACCAATAAAATCTTGGTCAACATTGACCACTGCAATAAGGAGTAATAAAGGAGAGGGCAGAATTAAATTATCCCAATAATATAGATAATATACATTTAAAAACCCAAACACATAAGAGTGATTTCAAAGTTGAAATCTCATTTTGGGATTTCATTAACATGGCTTGAATTTCTCATTTATTTCTCCCACTAGCTTTCGTAGCCTGAAGGTGCTGATTCATGATGTGGCATTTATTCCAAACCTGACAGAAGCCTCAGTTATTTTAATCAAACAGCCATTGTTCACAGCGAGACATTACAGCGAATGTCAGGGTATTACATAGGACATAGGGACATCAGAGCCAAACTGATGTTATCTTTGTACAATGCTGATACATTAATTACCCAGAAAGCACTAGCAAATAACAATCAGAAAAGGCAGTAGCAGTTTTACCTCCCAACATTAAGGGTGTTATGAACAATTTACACACCTTGACTGCTCATTGGCTCTGATCAGAAAACACAGCACAAACTCAGGAGGATTTTCCCCTAGATTTCAAGACTCTGACATCTGGATTAAAAAGGGATTAGAAAAGTGTGCACTGTGAAGTAGTTATCCTTTTTCATTCAGTCACAGAATATAGGCATTGCTGCCTACGCCAGCATTAACTGCCTATCCCTAATTGCCCTTGAGAAATGACGGTGAATCACCAACTTGAACCTCTGCAGTCCACTCCAGTGAAGAACTGTGATATAGTTCCAAGCCAGGATGATGTGTGGTTTGGAGGGAACTTGCAGATGGTTGTATTCCCATGCATCTACTACCCCTGTCCTTTTTGATGATTGGAGACGCAAGTTTGGAAAGCGTTGTTGAAAGAGCCTTGATGAGTTGCTAATGTGCATCTTATACACACTGTGGCACTGTTCATCAGTAAGAGCTATTTGATAGCACTATCAATGAGACCTCTGATTGCTTTGCTGATGATCAACAGATAGTTGATGGGCAGCAACTGGTCTTGATGGATTTAACCCGTTTATTGTGGAGAGGATACCTCTAGGCAATTTTCCACATCACCAGATAGATGCAAGGAATACAGCTGTATGGGTAGTTCTGGAGCACAAGTCTTCAGTTCCATTGCTGGAATATTGTCAGGACTAATAACCTTTGCAATATCTTGTGGAATCTGCATCGGTTTCCTTCGGATGTTCCGGTTTCCTCCCACAGTCCAAAAGACATGCTGGTTAGGTACACTGGCCAAACTAAATTCTCCCTCTGTGTACGCAAACAGGCTAAACACAGTAAGAAGTCTCACAACACCAGGTTAAAGTCCAACAGGTCTTTCTGATAGTAAACGTCACAAGCTTTCAGAATGCTGTTCCTTCATCAGGTGAGTGGAGAGTTCTGATCACAAACAGGGCATATAAAGGCACACACAGTTTACAGGATACTGATTAGAATGTGAGTCTTCACAGCTAACCTGTTATTCGAGTCTTAAAGGTGCAGACAATGTGAGTGGAGATAGCATTAAGTATAGGTTAAAGAAATGTGTATTGTCTCCAGACAGGATAGTAAGTGAGATGTTGCAAGTTCAGGCAAGTCATGGGGGTTACAGAAAGTGTGACATGAACCCAAGATCCCGGTTGAGGCCGTCTTCATGTGTACGGAACTTGGCTATCAGTTTCTGCTCAGCAATTCGGCGCTATTCTATGTTGTGAAGGCTGCCTTGGAGAATGTTGATCTGAAGATCAGAGGCCGAAAGCCCATGACTGCTGAAGTGTTCGCCAACTGGAAGGGAACGGTCTTGCCTGGTGTTTATTGAACGGTGTTCATGCATCCGTTGTCATAGTGTCTGCACAGTGTCCCCAATGTACCATGCTTCAGAACATTCTTTCCTGCAGCGTATTAGGTAGACAACGTTGGCTGAGTTGCAACAGTATATGCCGTGTCCCTGGTGAATGGTGTTCTTGCGTAAGACAATGACATCCGTGTTCGTGATCAGGCATGTCTTGCAGAGGTTGCTGTGGCAGCGTTGTGTGGTGTTGCGGTCACTGTTCTCATGGAGACTGGGTATTTGCAGCAGACAATGGTCTATTTGAAGCTGCACGGTTGTTTGAAAGCAACTCTCCACTCGTCTGACAAAGGGACAACGTTTCGAAAGCTTGTGGCGTTTACTATCAAATAAACCTGTTGGACTTTAACCGGGTGTTGTGAGACTTCTTACTCCAGTCCAACGCCGACTTCTCCACATCATGACAAAGTGGAACAGGCACCAGAGTGTGATGATTAGGGGATGTTCACAATAACTTCATTACAGTATTAATGTAAACCTACTTGTGATTAATCAATAACCTTTTAAAAAAAGTAGTGCTACTACATAAGCTACTCTTGGTGTTGGATATTTAGGTCTAACACCCAGAATACATTCTGAATCTTTGCCACCTCAGTGCTTCTTCTAATTGGTGTTCAGCATCTGTGTGCACGCACATGTGTGCGTGTGTATATGCCTGTGCATGCATGTATGTCATTAGGATCTGCAGTCAATGTTGAGGACTCCATGGCCAATTCCTTCCTAACTGTATATCACAGTGCTGCCGCTACCTCTGGTGAGTCTGTGCTACCAGTGGGAAAGGACATATCAAAAGATGGTGACGCAAGTGTTTGGGAGATTGCCTGTAAGGTATGATTTCATGAGTATGATTATGCCAGGCAGTTGTTTGATTAGCCAGGGGGATAGCTCCCCCAATTTTGGCACAAGTCACAGAAGTCAGTGAGGGGGACAATAGTGGTCAGTTTCCAGTTCTCATTTCCAGTGCCTAGGTGGATGTATGGTGGTCTGCCCAGTTTAATTCCTTTTAAACTTCAACTGGAATCTTCCAGTGCTTCCCACCAATGGGATCTTCTGGTTCTGCTACTAATGTGAAGGTAATCCTTCCACAAGGTGGCCCACAGCTGAAGCCAGGCTGGCAGAGGATGCCTGGATCGTTGGCCCCTCTTGGTCTAGTGTCAGGAGTTTACCAGGTAGCTGACCTCATCCCTAATGTCTCAGAGGGCTTTAAGGCTATCTGGAAAATCCCAGTAAACCCTCAGACAACAAGCCTTATTAGTCTTGCAGGGCTCCTAATTGGCCACTCTTCGCTTGCAGGTTGGTAGCCCAGCCAGCCACCCATCCTGCCGTCAGGAAACTGCCTGAGGATGGCATGGAGTAAGTAAATCAGCCAGTTGGCCACCAGCACACTAGCTGATACAATACATTTCCATGCAACCAGCCTCCAGGCGCACCACTGTTAGGACCTAAAGATTAACCCTAGGGTTCAAAACTGATGTTTTTTCAAGACAGACTCAATATCAGAGCTGGCTGTATATTACTCAGTGAGTACAGCCCTGTGAAAGGGAAAGATTTAAGGAGCAACTTTCATGACACTGGTTCATAACCAGTGAAGTAGCTTTTTAAAGTGTAGTCACCACTATACTGCAGGAAACAGTATGTGCAGACATCATGAGACTAATGAGCTTAATAACCAGATAAGTCTGTTTACTGAATATGATTGAGGGAGAAATATTGGCCAAAGACACAGGAAACTTCCTTGTTCTTCTTCAAATAGTACAATGGGGTTCTTTTCATTCACTCAATACGGCCAATGTGCTTCGGTTCAACTGAGAAACAACATAACATTACTTTAGTACTGCACTGAACTATCAGCCTATATTAGGTGTTCAGGTCCTGGTGTGGTGCTTGAAACCACAATCTTCTGTCTCAGAATTAAGACTACTTCCAAGCCATGATTGGCAGCTTTGGTGCAAGTCAGAAGATCATGGGTTGAAGCATTCCCATCTGTTCCCTCCAGAATTTCAATGTATAATGCAGGGTGCACTTTAGCACACCGCAGCATAATTGGAGGTATTGTCCTTTGATTGAGACATTAAACCTAGGCCCTTTCTACGGTTAAAATACACACATAAGTTCCCAAAGAGAAACAAGGCAATCTCCTGGTGTTAGCCAGCAATTCTCCATCAACAAACAGCACCAAAAACAGATCACATAAACATCTATCTCATTTGCTGTTTGTGAGATTTTGCTAATTAAGACTGGCCACCACATTTTCATATCTAATAATTACAACTCCACTCCAAAACAACGTCGTGATTGAAAAACTCGAGGATGACGTTTGAACTCCTTGGTCAGAAAGGATAGCACGGTAGCACGAAGGCATAGTGGTCAGCGCTGCTGCCTCACTGCGCCAGGGCCTGGGTTCAATTCCCAGCTTGGGTCACTGTCAGTGCGGAGTCTGCACATTAATGTAAGCCAACTTGTGACACTAATAAATAAACTTTAAAACTTAAGTTTTGTTATTATACAACTCTAAATTTTCTATATGATTAATTTGACTTTAACATTTTGGTAGAAATGGTAAATGAAGATTTTTATGAATCTTCGTAAGTTTGTGAATTTGACCCTGGAATTGTGTCTTAGAGTTATGTTTATGTTAACTAGTGTCAATGAATTTAGAGGGAGGTACTGGGCAGGCGACGGTTGCTCAGCTCAAAGCCCACATGGGTTTTGCAAACGTATTTGAGCCTCACTGCAGTTCTTAACAGATCTGCACCTATAGCACAAAGCTGTGAATGATCCATCAATAAATAATCAAACCCATTTAGAGGTACAGGATGGTGCAGAATAACACTGATGCTGGGGCCTACATAGTTTTCTGAAATCTGGGTAAACTAATTGTTGGGCAGTGGTAAATCTAACCTGGGAGTGTAAATGCTGATTGATATTCCTGGGTAAAAAAACAAGGCATTATTTCAAAGAACTGTTCCATCTAGTTTGCATTACACCAGGTAATTATAATATTGTGATCCGCTACCAATTGAAGTATACTTTGCGATTTCAAAAAAAAATTAGATCAAACAACATTCTTTATGAGCCACCAAAGTCAGCAATTTACTATGGGTAGGATGCAAATCCAGCACTGCATGCTCCTCCCAAACTATAATTTAACCCTAATGACAGCTCCCAGATTTGAAATGTTAGCTCTTATTCTCTCCCCACAGATGCTGTCCAACCTGCTGAGATTTTCCAGCATTTTGTTTCAGATTCCAGCATCTGCAATAATTTGGTTTCACCTTTACATTACAATCTAACCCCATTCCCCAAGGGTAGTGTGGTGCAATTAGAAACTGTCGATTCCATAATGATTTTGTTGTTCAAGCTGAACTGTAAGATCAACACTTAAGTTTATTTATTAGTCACAAGTAAGGCTTACACTAACATTACAATGAAGTTACTGCGAAATTACCCGAATCACAACCTAACCAGCACGTTTCTCAGATTGCAGGAGGAAATTGGAGCATCTGGAGGAAACCCATGCAGACATGAGGGGAACATGCAAATGCCACACAGACAGTAACCCAAATCAGGAATCAAACTTTGGTCCCTGGCACTGTAAGGCAGCAGTGCTAATCATTGTGCCTTTACTATATGATCTACATAAAACAGAACAACTCAAATGCCTGAGAACCTATTGTACAGATTTTTTAAAAAATGAAACAGGTGGGGGAAATAGAATGGTGATATTTTAGTACAGAGGATAGAGCCAGAGGTGGAGAAAATCTTGAAAGCTGATCAGGCTGGCTTTCAGCGAGGGTGAAGCACATGGGACCAGGTCCTTACCTCAACCATCTTTATTAAAAATGGCTTTGAAACTCAGGTCAGAACAGATGCTATCTTTCTTGATCTCGTTGCAGCATGATTTAGAAACACTGGTGTCCGTGTCAAAATTTCAAGAGTCCTCCCATAGATTATTGATGCCATCAGACTATTACTCTGAGATAGATGGTTCAGTGTGCACAAGGCAGATGAGACAAGCAACTGGAGTAAATAGTCCTTTGGACTTCCCCAATGATCTTTTCTCGCTCCAACTCTTTTCAACCTCTTTATCAATGATCTGCCTCCAACAATGTGTCAGATGTTCATCTATGCTGTCAACAGCTGCCATATCTCTCAGGCTAGAGACAACACTAAACTTCAATGCTGCAAAGCTGGCCAACTACTGTGGCACATGGCGCCTTCAACCCAGCCACAACAAAACAGTCTCAAGTGTATTCCACTTCCACAATGCCAGTGCCAAGAGGGAACTCAATATCTCCTTGAATGGCAAGAAACTGAATCATGAACATCCTGTTTATCTTGGTGTTGCCCATGACCAAATTTTGACACACAAAAAACATCTGAGCAACTCATCAGCATAGATCAGCAAACTTACTGCTCTTCATGGGTTACAGATGCTCCTATCTTAAGAACCTCAGCTCTTACCATCATCTGCTTGACTGCAGAATACTGTGCATCAGTATGGTACAACATAGCAGTCTTGTAGATAAGAACTAATAAGAAATAAGAACCAGGAGCAGGAGTAGATCATCAGACCCCTCGAGCCTGCTCAGCCACTCAATAAGATCACGGCTAATTTTTTCGTGGACTCCACTCCACTTACCCACCTGTTCACTTTTACCCTTGATTCCTTTATTGTTCAAACATTTATCTATCCTTGCTTTAACAACATTCAATGTGGCAGCCTTAACTGCTTCACTGGGCAGGGAATTCCACAGATTCACAACTTTTGTGTGAAGAAATTCTTCCTCAACTCAGTTCTAAATCTGCTCCTTCTTATTTTGAGGCCCTACTGCCAATAGTTTCACTTGCCAATATGAACAACTTCCGTCTTCTATGTTATCTATTCTCTTCATAATCTTATATGTTTCTATAAGGTCTCCCCTCATTCTTCTGAGTTCCAATGATTACAAAATACCCTGCTCAACACAACAATGCGTTTCATCTCAGGTACAAATTCAACTCCCATGGCTCCCAATGCTGAGTAATATCCCGCCACCTTATAATAAGGAAAGAGATTGCAACAAGAAAGTTCTGAAGAAAATCTGCCGCTACACACAGACCTTATCAATACAGATGCTGCTTGTTCTCCCAGTCTGTATGGCTAAGATCACCATGCTAAGCTAGAGCAGCAGGAATAGAACAAACACACCATCACTTAAAACTACTTCCTGAGAGGGTCCACACAATGTAAATGCATGAGCAGCTATGTTTTCATGTTTTTTTTAAAATCCTGATGTACTACCCATAATTATTTGATCCTGATGTGTATAATCTGTGCAGCGTTCCTGGAAGACCCTGACCAAAGTTTGGCAAAGGGGAGCTGAGTTAAATCAAAAAAATCCTTGTTTAATTGAGGCAATCAGAGACAGTCAGTGTGGGGCTCAGTTTGCAGTGGCAGTTTCAAAGGTGAGCAGACCTGAGCTTCAGCAATGCTGTAGGCATTGAGGTGATGGCTGCATTGTGAAGGAATCTGTGGATGACAGTCTCAGCTCCCCGGCATACATTATTGATGCTCGCATTGATGAACTGCAAAATATCTAAAGAGAACGGATGAAATGGAGAAGAGTGACTTGTCAATCAAGAGGGCATTTTTGTCACTGGGGGCTCCTTGAAACTCCCACTCCATGATAATGTCGAACATCCTGGTTGATTCAGGGAGGTGGGGCCAGAGAAGGAGTATCCATGTGCCCTTTATCCCAAAGGATGAATTCCTGGCTGTAGCTGAAACTAGCTGCCTCATTTTTACAAGCATTGTCAGGCGATACAGCAGGACATAAATAGGCTGGTAACATGGAATTCAATCCTAATAAATGCGAGGTGATGCATTTCGAGAGAAAGAATGCAGGGGGAGGTATATAATAAAGGGTAGACCTATTAAGAGTATAGAAACGCAGAGGAATCTGGGGGTGCAGGTGCACAAGTCTCTGAAGTGGCAGAGCAGGTGGAGAAGGTTGTGAAAAATACATATGGTATGCTAGCCTTTATAGGAAGGGGTATAGAGTACAAGAGCTGGCCCTTAATGTTGCAGTTGGTTAGACCTCATTTGGAATACTGCATCCAGTTTTGGTCGCCTTACTACCGGAAGAACATGGAGACTCTGGAGAGAGTGCAGAGGAGGTTTGCCACGATGCAAGTCTGAGTTATGAGGAGAGGTTAGGGAAATTGGGACTGTTTTCCTTAGAAAGAATAGACTTAGAGGAGATCTAATAGAGGTGTACAAGATTATGAGGGGTATAGATAGAGTAAACAGGGTTAAGCTCTTTCCTAGGATGGACTCAAATAGCACGAGGGGTCATGGGCTTAGGATGAGGGGGGGGTAAGGTATAATTTGGTTGCTAGAGGGAGTTTTTTCACACAGAGGGTGGTAGGGGTATGGAATGCGCTGCCAAGTAAAGTGGTGGAGGCAGGCACTCTGGAGTTATTTAAGAAATACTTAGATGGGCACATGAACAGAATGGGAATGGAGGAATATAGAAAACTGATTTAAAATAGGGATCATGAGCCTTGGGAGTTCCTGAGAAGTGTGTAAATTGTCGATGATATTGATGTATTTGTTTGATCCTACAGGTACTTTGGTCCGCCTTGTTGTCTAACAAGGGGCATACACGCGATGGGTCATGACAGAGCTGCTCTTGGATTTTTCCAGAGTATCCTCGTACTTCACGTTGTTAGTGTACGCTTGACCTGGACCATTTGATGGGCAACATGACAGCTCAGTGACTATCGCTGTGCTGTGCAGATACATGGATTTGGGCCTGTGTCTATTGGAGTTTGCGCATTCTCCCTGTGCTTGCGTGGGTTTTCTCCTGGTGCTCCGGTTTCCTCCCACATCCCAAAGATGTTCTCTTAAGCTGACTGGCAGAAGAAATTCTCCCTAAATTGTCTCAAATTTGGTTCCAATGCATAGATCTATAAACATAGATAGGGATCATGGGTAGAAGTGGGAACATCAAGGTGGCGGCGCGGGCTCGTTGGGCCGAAGGGCCTGTTTCCCATGCTGTTTTGTTCTTTGTTTCGAATTGGATGGAGCAATTGTATTTGGCCTTCGAAGCTGGGGAAAATTTAAGTTTCTGAATACTTGTTCTCAGTGTTCATCAAGATGAGCAGGACACGAGGGGTCTCTCCGCCTGCCAGGGCCTAGGTTTTGTTTTATCGAGACTTTGGGGGGAACGACACGGCAACGATATAAAGGCTTTGGTGAAACTCTGGGTGGACTCTGGCTGTTGATTGATGATCCTGTAATGGCTTTGGCCTTTGTCACTCGGTGGATGGTTATATTATCCTGCTGTTCATCATTAATCCTGAACTTTGTTCTCTTGTGATTTTACTCATGATATTGTCTTTCATCCTGACAAGGGTATATATGTGAGTACAGAGGTGCTTATTGCCTGTTATCCTGTTACACTGTGGAAAACAAGATTGTCCATTTTTTCTCTGATGGTATTTGTCCACATGTTCAGATGGTGGAAAGGGGGAGGCCTTAGTTTAATGTGTATTACTGTTTGCATTCCATGTTGGTTTCGATGTGTGGTATTCACCCTATCTCTGATGCTGTGTCAAATTCTAATTCTTGAGTTTCAGTGTTTGCAATACAGAGATATATATGGGCTTTGTTTGTAGGTATTCTTCGTTCTATTTGAGAGCATGTTGAGTTGGTTGTATGAAATGACAGTTTTGTGGTATTTATCTTTCTTTGTGTGCTTTAATCTTTACATCTGCACCGACGGAGTATAGTTTTGGCACCCTTCACTTTATGTATAGATGAGCAGCGCCACAAAGGCTGGCAGGTAGGTGGTTTGGCATAGAGGCGGTTGGTATGGCCTTATAAGTCCTCACTGGGGGTGAGGAAAATCCCCCTCAGAACTAATAATGTCATGCTTTCTTTTGTCCTTTGTTATTTTTGGGATTAAGGAACCCTTACTCGTCTCCAATGAAGATACAGTCAGAATCATGTTTCTTGGAAAAGACTGGGATATTTTCCTGTCATTGATGCTTGTGGTATTGTTGGAGTAGGCGAAATACATACAGGTGACGCTGGGTGTGGTCGGTTAATCCTTGGATGGCCTGCCTTTCTTAGGCTGGTCTTTTATTATTTACTAGGCTGCCTGGGTAGTGACAGTGGTTACTTGATTGCTTGACTCAAGAAATATAGATATTAGGGTTGCTTTAACGAGGGAAAATAGTAGAATCTTGTTAATGGTACCTCTGGGGTGCTGAGAAATAGGGTAGCTTGCTTTGTCCAACGTATAAGAGTGATATGAGTATCCTTGGCCTGTCAGCCCTTACACTAGTGTGTCATTGAACCTAGTTTAGCTCAATTGAATACGTTAGGGCAGTAGTAACTGTGTTCATCTGGGTCAGGTGGAGATTACATGGAGCAGGGGAGTGGGTCACCTTCCCCAATGATAATGCCTTTTTGGGGGCTTCCGGTCTAATTACTTCTTGACACTTGGTTCCCCAAGGATATAGTGTCCTGTTGGTTAAGGGCCTGAGTGCGAGTCTGGGTGCTTTAGACAGAAGTTGGTAGAAGCTCATGTTCTGATTGAATAGACTAAATTCCTGAGGATTTAAACAAGATTGGAAGATTTGCCTAGCTTTAGCTAGAGGGAAGACTCTCCGGGATAACTCTTCCTGTGAAGGTCTGTTCAAGCTACCTGGCTGGGAAAGGTAAAAGGAAGCAAGCCATTGGGAGCAGCAAATAGTTTTTGACTGATTCCAGGAGAATGAACTGTCCATCTAAGAGCCAGAGTTAAGAACAACTCTGGTGTGAGTTTGATGGTCAGGTTAAAAGTCTCTTTTCTCTAGTTTAATGTATAAATTGTCCACTAAGTAGTCATTAGTCAATGCTGTTTTTAGTTTCAGTAACAGTATTAAAACTTGAGATCTTGGTTTTGTGATTGTTTCAGTCAGTCACTGGAATTAAAGTCACAGGTACGTGCCAGCATCATAACAGCACCCAAAATAAACTATATTACAGCAATTACAGAAGGACTTCAAAAAAAAGTACTTGATTGACTGTAAAACAGTCTGGGCTGTTCTGTGGTCATGAACGATGCTACACAAACACAAGTGTTTCTTCCCTTATAAATTCTACTATGCTTGGGCCACAGTGGTTAGAACTACTGCCTTACAGCATTATGGACCCAGATTTGATTCCCAGCTTGGGTCACTGTCTGTGCGGAGTTTGCATGTTCTCTACACATATGCATGGGTTTCCTCCGGGTACTTCTGTTTCCTCCCACAGTCCAAAAGATGCGCTAGCTAGATGTATTGGGCATGCTAAAATTCTCACTCCATGTACCCAAACAGGCAATGGAGTGTGGTGACTAGGGAATTTTCATAGTAACTTCATTGCAGTGTGAATGTAAATCTGCTTGTGACACTAAAAAAAACTTTAAACTGTACTTCATTGTCAAAAGGAGCATTTTAAGGGAATATGTTTTCTTACTCCCTTTCTGAGCAGCTTCTGAAACCGGAAGCGGTGTGCTGATTGACAGCGGCCTGGGCCAATCGGGCCGAGGAGGAGACGTCACAGCAGACAGTCAGCCAATCAGCAGTGGCAGGGCGGGGCATGCCCAACCATATAAAGACAAGCCTGGGTGGTAGGCCTCAGGCTTTCATTCCATCCTCCCGCTAACGGGCCGGGGACGTAATGGGTGGGAAAACGGTGAGGCGAGATAAAACCGAGCCCACATTCAGCATCCCGCCAAAGCCGCTGGTGTTAAAATAAGAAACAGGCGCAGGATGGTAAAGGGCGAATTTTAATGGCCTTCAGTGAATAGCAGTTGGGGCGCGGCTGCTGCCATGGCAGCGACCGGCAATGGGAAACCTCATTTTACCTCCTGACTGAACAAATGCTGTACGCGCCGTACTTATCTCTTTTTTTCTCAAACCCCCTCCTCAGCCCTATGTGAAACGGCTATATCAGAGAGCGAAAGGAGCCGGCCGGTTACTCACGTTGTCGATAACCACCGGCTGGTTGGCGATCACATCATACGACTCCATCCCAGACTCTCGGCAACCTTGCCCAACGCCGCCGGCAATCGCGCATGCGCCCCCCCTGGACCATTACATCAGCAACATCCCAGCCTGTCCCAGGCAGCAATCAGGGGAACCTCCCTTCTTGCAATCGGGTTAGTGAATCCCGTAGTCAGCCACACTCTGGCGCCTGTTCGGGTACATCAAGGGAGCATTTAGCACAGCCAATACATCTAACCAGCATGTCTTTTGTAGTGTGGGGAGGAAACTGAACACCCAGAGGAAACCCACACAGATATGGGGACAACATGCAGACTCCGCACCATACCCAAGCTGGGAGTCAAACCTCCATCTGTGGCATTGAGGCAACAGTGCTAACCACAGTGCCAGCTACCCTTTCTTGCTTTGAGTTACTGAATTGAATTTTAAATAAGTTAAAGTTTTATTTGTGTTGCAATCATGATAGAAATTCAAGGTCTTTCCTTCCTACAAGCCCAAGAACAAAGTAAAGTTTATTTATTTGTCACAAATAGGCTTACATTAACACTGCAATTAAGTTACTGTGAAAATCCCCTAGTCATCGCACTCCAGTGCCTGTTTTGGTATACTGAGGGAGAATTTAGGATACTATTCTCTCTTCCTTCAGATTTCCCAGCATTTTCTGTTTTTGTAGTGTTTCTGAGCCTGCTGAAACCATTTATTTTAATCATGGTTGATCAATACAAAAATGGAAAATGCTGGAAAATCTAAAGAAAGAAAGAAGCATCTGTGGAAGCCTTTGGCTCTATTCTTTCTTTCTCTAGATTTTACAGTATTTTCTGTTTTTTGTATTGAATTTTATAGTGCTTGGTGCAGTCCAATGCTGGCATCTCCACATCATGGTCAAAATGAATGGTGAAGCAGGCTTGAAGAGCAAAATGACTTCCACATGCTTCTATTTTCTATATTTGAAACTATTGAGGTGTCAGGAATGTGGCATACAAATTTTGCTTTGCGAGCTATGGAAAAAATAATGTGATAATGACCAGATCATCTGTTTTCATACTCTTGGTTGATCCTGGCTGGGTATTGTCAGGACTCACCTGTTCCTCTTTGAAATAGCATCCTGGGGTCTTTTATGGCCACCTGAGAAGGCAGACGAAACTTCTATTTAATGGTCTGATCTGAAAGAGGGTACCTCCAACAGTGCAGCACCCTACTGCACTGATGTATATGCCACACTGACAAGCCATTTGACCCAGTCTGCACTGGTGCTTGTATTCCATCTGAGACTCTTCCTCTTTCATTATTCAAACCTCTGCCTTTAAATGTATTTTTGTATTCCCTTTCCTTTCAAGTACTCATCTAATTTCCTTTTGGGCACATTCTGGATCACTTCCTCTGGTGAGTTCATTCTCTGAATAAAGAAATTTCTCCTGATTCCCTTTTGGATTTATTAATAATTATATAGTATTTATGGCTCCCAGTTTTGCTTTCTCCCCACAAGTTGAAACATTCCACATCTACCATGATCAACCTATTCATATTTTTAAAGACTCTATCAAATCATCTCCTTTCCAATGAGAAAACCCAAACTCTTCTAATGAAAAAATGTCAAAAGTTTTCATTTTTCAAGATTAGCTACACTTTCAATTAGGGTACCATCCTCAGATTTTTTTTGCACTTTCTCTTTGCTTCCATGTCTTCCTATGCAGACTTCTCTCTGCCTATAGACTATACCTGCTAAATTTAGATTTTTTTAATGTAAATGCAGGCTGTTTTGTCTCTCGCTCAAGGAACTACAAAAGGTTCTGAATGTAGCGCAATCCATTGATTCTGTTTACAGTTCCCGCTGCCTCGGAAAAACAGCCAGCGTAATTAAGGAATTCACACACCCCAGACATTCTCTCTTCCACCTTCTTCCATCGGGAAAAAGATACAAAAGTCTGAGGTCACACACCAACTGATTCAAGAGCAGCTTCTTCCTTGCTGCTGTCAAACGTTTGACTGGACTTACCTTGCATTAAGTTGATCTTTATCTACATCTTAGTTATGACTGTAACACTACATTCTGCACTTTCTCGTTTCCTTCTCTATGAACAGTATGCTTTGTATAGTGCACAAAAAACAAATACTCTTTCATTGTATGTTAATACATGTGACAATAAATCAAATCAATATTCAAAGGTAATTGGATCAAAACTTGAAGATTGAATGGGGGAAAAGAGAAATGGGTTGATTGAATAGCACTTGCAAAGAGCTGGTGCAGGCACAATGGGCCAGATGGCTGCCTCCTGTCCTGTATTTGTTCTATGATATATGCTTAAGGGTGCTCTTGATCACTCATTGATACATTACCTGCACTTATAAATCTCACTCCTTACAGTTCTCAATCTTGACCGTTCTCACTCACTCACCCATTTTTACTCATCCTTGACATTGAGCAGTTGGATAAAAGTTAAGCTATTTAATCTATGGGAAATACAAAGAATAGCTGTCATGATCACCAAGAGTGACATACATAAAACATAGAACAATACAGCACAAACAGGCCCTTCGGCCCACGAGTTGCACCGATCACATCCACCAATCCACAGACCTATCTACAACCCCCTATCCTATTCGTTTCCATATACTCATCCAGAAGTCTTTTAAAAGAGCCCAGCGAGTTTGCCTCAACAACCTCCAACGGCAGCGATTCCATTCACTCACCACCCTCTGAGTGAAAAACTTACCCCTAACATCTCCTCTGTATTTGCTTCCCTGCACCTTAAATCTGTGTCCTCTCGTAGTGACCATTTCAGCTCGGGGAAATAGTCTCTGAGAGTCCACCCTATCTATTCCTCTCAACATTTTATAAACCTCTATCAGGTCGCCTCTCAACCTACGTCTCTCCCGTGAGAAGAGTCCCAGCTCCCTCAACCTATCTTCATAAAGCCTGCCTCCCAATCTAGGCAGCATCCTTGTAAATCTCCTCTGCACTCTCTCAATAGCCTCTACATCCTTCCAATAATGAAGCGACCAGAACTGTGCACAATACTCCAACTGGGGTCTGACAAGAGTCTTATAGAGCTGCATCATTACTTCCTGACTCCCGAACTCAATTCCTCGATTAATGAAGGCCAGAAACTGTATGCCTTCTTGACCACTTCCTCCACCTGCGAGGCCGATTTAAGAGTCCTATGGACCCGGACCCCAAGATCCTTCTGCTCTACAACACAGCTAAGACTCCTACCCCTTATATTGTACTCCTTCATCCCATTATTCCTGCCAAAATGGACCACTACACATTTATCCACGTTGAAGTCCATCTGCCACTTCTCCGCCCAGTCTTGCATCCTGTCTATGTCCCACTGCAACTTTTGGCATCCCTCCAGACCATCCACAACACCACCGACCTTTGTATTGTCAGCGAACTTACTAACCCATCCCTCCACTTCCTCATCCAGGTCATTTATGAAAATGACAAACAGCAGGGGTCCCAGAACAGATCCCTGGGGCACTCCACTGGTTACAAAAGTAGTTTGCAAACTACTTTTTAAACAACTGGAAAATTGTCTTTGGTGTTACTGTTAATGAAATAAATAACTTCATGTGCAACGTAATGATAAAGTTAGGTAAACGTAAAAGACTTCCCAGTGCCACTTCTTTTCAAAGGTCACAAATACATGCCAAATGTTTACATACCAAATTTCCAAACTAGCTGTTTACATAAGCAATTTTAATGTAAAATTAAGGCGTGGTCAAAACTTATGACAACATAATATGTGTACAAGCAGAACATTTTTAATATGCATACATCTGGAGTTGTATTTGTCTTTAGTATATATATTTAAATCTGAGACCATTAATGATTTCAAAAGAAAATTGGACAGGCAATTGAGGAAATAAATTTGCAGGGCTACAGTCATAGAGAAGCTACTTGTGGGTCTGAGAGCCAACAGCGATGCAATGGGCTGAAAGGCCTCCTTTTGTGTGTAGTGACTGAATAACTCTGTAAAACTTCGACTTAAAACTTTGACTTAAAACCTTTGCTCAGTTTCAGTTCAAGACAATTAATAAAGGAAATGGTAATGTGGCAAGTTCTGCGCCGGAATATGGTATTAATCTGAACAAAATTGTAGTCAGGATGCAGTAATAGTGGAGCTTTGGCATTGCTCAAAGGGGCTTCCTTAAATCTGGGTGTATCACATCATTGGCTAGACACCATATGGAGTATAGTTCAAGCTCAGTTTGAAAAGTCAGCAGGGGATCTGTTGGCCTTCTAAGGTATTTTGTAAATTTACACAGATCTGATTTGGGTAAAAACTTTGTTATGAGAGTTTCTGCTGCCCAATCCTGAACTGTCCGCATAACAAAAGTTTGCAAACATTGCTAAATGCTCTTTTGAACCAGATGAGGAAGAGGTATATTTAAAAATATACACAATCAATCAACAAGAGAAAAATAATTTTTAAAAAATTAGAAATGCAGAACAGGTAAGTCCAAAATTTGAAAATCACACCCAAACTTGCTAATTTGAATGTGTCTTTCAAGTTAATCTTGATCCTTTATACAATTCCAATGTTTTATGTTTTTCTTTCATATATCCAACATTCAATGCTTTTTTTAAAATTAAAACATGAGAATATGGTGATTTATAATAAATTGTAAATCATCAATGACTGTTAAAATGAAATCTAAAATAACAGATGCTACTTATCCACACATTGTTATTTTACTTGTTAATTTAGATCATTTTGGCTATAAATGATTTGAGTAAATACACACAGGGATTCCCCGTCCCAGAAATGCCCTCCTTTATATTTTTCCAACAACAACTTCATTTCTAGTGATCTTCCTAGAATCACAGAACAACACAGCATAAGACCACTTGGCCTATCAACCCGATATCAGGACTTCGTTGTAGCCATCCAGTTAATCCCATTCCCCTGCTCTTTGCCATAGCCTTGTCAATTTTTCACATTCAGGGAAAAGTTTCAAATGCTTTGCATTGAGAAGGACTCAACAACAAGGAGGACAATGCAAACTGGAAGAGGGTTAGGATGGGGGCTAAAGGCACAGTGCAAGAGAAGGATTTTGAAAGACTTTTGAAATAAATGATGGGAGGCAGAGACATTTTCAGGATAGTAGTGTTGTGACAAATAACTAACTGCCAATGTGGAGGGGACAGTACCAAGTGCATACTGTTAACAGAGCAAAGGATATATATGGGGGCCACATGCCAGTGACCTGAATTTGAGAATTTTAAAGACATCTTATGGAGCTTGAAAGAGAGGTATGAAATATATTGAGAGGGGATGCATCATTTTGAAGTGAATCTTGTGCAGACTGGAGGCAAGGAGGTTGGCAAGCAGGATATAGGAGATGTTTGTTCTCAGTGCCACAGTGGTTAGCATGGTGACACAGTGATTAGCATTGCTGTCTCAGAGCCACGGATCAATTTCTAGCCTTAGTGGCTGTGGAGTTTGCACATTCTCCCTGTGCCTATGTGGGTTACCTCCAAGTGCTCCAGTTTCCTCCCACAGCCCAAAGATGTGCGGGTGGATTGGCGATGCTAAATTGCCCCGTAGTGTCAGGGAGAATAGCTAGGCTAAATACCTGGGGTTATGGGGATAGGGCTTGGGCGAGCTTGTGGTGGGTACAGACTCGAAGGATGGAATGGCCTCCTTCTGCACTGTAGGGTTCTATAAGATGGTTACATTTTGTGTGAGGATTATTGACAGCAAAGGTGGAACAAAATGGAGAAGAGGCAGACAACGTCAAAAGAATGGAAAGAAACAACCTTGCTAACAGAGTTGAACACTGGGGAAGGCGTTGAGCTCAACGTCAAGTGGAACACCAAGAATCCACATCACCAGATTCAGCCTGAGATGCCATTTTGGAAGTTGATTAAATAGAGGTCAGAGGAACATTGATGTTGGCAAGAGCCAAAAACCAATGGCTTTGATTTTACTGCCTGTCAAATTAGTTTTTATTATGTCACAAATGGAAATAAAAATACTGGGAGGGCACACAATGGATGTATTATTTCAAAAACTTCTCATTTTATTTGTCTCAAATGGGTTTTAGCCTACTTTTATGACAGCAAGCTATACCCTTAAATGAAAGAGGATCTGTTATTCATTGTGATTCCTACTGAGGGGCACTCGACAAGTCTGCCTTAGACATGAAATTTATGATCACAAGGAATGAAACAGATTGTAAAGCCATATGAGCAAGCACAGCTGTGCTTGTTTCTTTTGAGTACCATGACTTCAAATTATTATGTTCTAGAACCAAACTCAGCAAGTGTTATTCCTAATGATCGAGACTGCATTCTGGGGTATTTCCTGAAAGTTGCTTGGATAACTGCATTGTTATACACCGATCATTAACTGTTTGTGCTCCACATGCAGCACAGTGGTTAGCACTGCTGCCTCACAGCGCCAGGCCTTCGTTCAATTCCTAGCTGGGGTCACTGTCTATGTAGAATTTGCACATGGTCTGCGTGGGTTTTCACCGGGTGCTCTGGTTTCCTCCCACAGTTCAAATCGCATTCTAGTTAGGTCTGCTAAATTCTCCCTCAGTGTAACTGAACAGATGCTGGAGTTTGACGACTGGGGATTTTCGCAGTAACTTCATTGCAGCGGAAGCCTATTTGTGCCTAATAAATAAATAAACTTCGTTTCTCGTCCTGTCTGCCTCTTCTCCATTTTATTCCCCCTCTACTATCAATAACCCCCACACATGACGTAACATCTCATAGAATCCTACAGTCAGAAGGAGGCCATTCCATCCTTCGAGTCTGTACCGACCACAAGCTCACCCAAGCCCTATCCCCATAACCCCAGCTAAGATCAAGTGTAGTATCAACATGATGTGCTTGGTTGAAATCATTAGATTACATTTCAGCTTCATTTGAAGCAATTTTTTAAAAGCGGCATGTCGGCCTTTTCGCTAAGATGCAAATAAGATCAAGCCTTGGAGGAGGAGCTATACCTACTCAATCAGCTTGGATCATGTAGATCAAGCCCAAGATAGGAGGTGAGAGCCCTGTCTTGTCAGCTTGGAATGGGAATGTCCCAACTTGTTGAGACTCCGAATTGGATTTGATTTGATTGGAATAAAGTTTTTAAAAAACCTTTACTTTGCTCTTGAATTTGTAAGACTGAAGGAGCTTGAATTTCTATTGTACTTTTCTCATCCTCAGGATGTTCCAAAAATATTACATATCTGACAAAGTACTTTGAAATGTAAATAAATTGAAACTGTGATCCTGAGTACTTTGGATAATAATGGACATCATATAATATGTATACTTAAGTGTTTTAAACTTTGATAACAAACATTGGCATTTAAAAGAAAATCTATTCCTTTCTTACATTTTGCTGCTAATTTCAGAGTAACAATGATTAACATTTCTACAGCACTTCTCACAAAAAAAGTTTCAGGGAAGAAGCGGGTACAATGTTATCTTTTAAAAAGCATTTAGATAGTTACATGAATAAGATGGGTATAGAGGGATATGGGCCAAATAGTTTGCGCATTCTCTCCGTGCTTGCGTGGGTTTTCTCCAGGTGCTCCAGTTTCCTCCCACATTCCAAAAATGTACTTTTAGGCTAATTGGCGAAACAAATTCTCCCTAAATTGTCTCAAATTTGGTTTTTAATCCATAGATCTATAAACACAGACAGAGATCATGGGTAGTGGTGGGAACATCGGGGTGGCGGCGTGGGCTTGTTGGGCCGAAGGGCCTGTTTCCCGTGCTGTTTTGTTCTTTGTTTTTTGTTCAAATACAGGCAATTGGGATTAACTAAGGGGTTTAAAGAAAGGGCAACATGGATAGGTTGTGCCAAAAGGCCTGTTTCCATGCTGTAAACCTCTATGACTTTATGACCTCTATGAGGTTAGTTTACTAGGGAGACATGTGCCAAGCAGAAATGCAGAAACATGGTGAAGGGAAAGAACGGAAAACAATAGTTGTTTGGGGCTTTCAAGAAAGAAAGAGAGGTGGAGCATTTAAAAACAGGTGAAGATCGAGATTTAAGCAGCAGGATGGAGGAAGAGGTTAGGACAGGCAAGTCATAATGAAGAATTTGGAGTTGTACTTCTCCTCATTATGATCCTGGAGTAATAAAGAGGATTTTATGTCTCAAGGCAAGGCAGTATTCTCTGCTGGCCAAGTTTAAATTGGAATAAGTTTAAACTGGAGCAGAAAATTTAAATGAAAATTTGGTGACAAGTTGAGGGTTTTTCCATTTCCAGGGTCAAAGGCAGGTAGAGAAAGATATAAGAAATGAAAGAGTGGTCAGAAATGATCCTGGCAGTGATTGTGACTTTGTAGATGGCAAGTTCTCACAAAATTGCAAGTTTGACATGATTGAAAACAGGGAGTTATGTGGAGGGAGGGAGGGGAACCCCATTGTTACTTTGCAGGCAATCGGTCTGGGAGGTGGGAAGGGTGATATTTTTGGCAGTCTTGGGCCTGCAATCGGCTGCAGGTCCCCGCAATAGCTGGGTGGGGGTAGTTTGCTGGGTTGAGGCCAGCTGCAGCAACAAGGGTCTGACAGGTCTCTCTCTCAGACCTCAGCTGGTTGCTGTTGCACAAGCGCAGCCACAGAGCTCTGCACATGTGCAATAGCTCCCTCTGCTGCTACTGCTGACTGGTTGGTGATTTACGCACCATCCCATTTCCCTAAGGCGAGGAATGTAGCCTATCTTTTCCTGCGCTAAGTGCATAAAATTTTTTCTCCTGTCTTTCCACCCATCCTGGGCTTAGAATTGTTTTGGTAAGATCATCTCCACTGCCTGACTAGTAGAACTGTGTTTACCCTAGTCCAACACCGGCATCTTTACATCATAACTAGTAGAACCCCGGGTGCTCCCAGACATAGCAACAAAACAGAACCATACAATTCCTATAGTACTGAAGGAAGCTGTTTGGTCTATCAAGTCTGCACTGACTCTTCAAAAGAGCATCTTACCCAGTCCCAATCCCCATCGTATTGCCATAATCCTGCATATTTACCATGGTTAATCCACCTAACCTAAACATTTCGGACTGTGGGACGAAACTGGGATACCCGGAGGAAACCCACATAGACACAGGAAGAACTTGGAAACTCCATACAGTCAGTCACTGATTAAATATATTTTTGTTTCTGAATTTCTGCAATAGCTGATGCAATCTCAGTTGTACATTGGTACAACAGGTGAATTCATGAATTTGGGTCAGTCAGAGAATCAAACTCAAGGAGACAACCAGGTCCAATCCTGTCCAAGCTGGACGACTTCTCAAAGCTCATCTTATGGTCTTATAGTTAATGGAACCAAGCGTTATTACCAACATCACCACTGCCAATTTAGATTAAATTCCTTAAAGAGCAAATTATCCATTTCAGGGCACTATTATTTCATAGAAATTAGTAAGCACAATATATAGCTGAATTAAATTATTGAAATACATTTCAATGTTTGAAATTGATCTACAAAACTGTTCAATATTATGCATATTCAAATATAGGGTGGGATTTTATGACCTCGCCCCGCTGAGATCATAAAATCCCACCTGAGGCCCAAGAAATTTCCGTTCTGCAAGGCTCACCTTCCCCGATTCTGGGGCGGGTAAGGTGGTAAAATTCCAGCCATTGTCTCCAAATATTTCACAACTTATCAGCTAGGTGTTAGTTTAAAATGTTTGTCAGTATGGATGATGATATGTATATGGATGGCAATAAAGCTATGTTTCCATTCATTTTTTGTCAATGAAATCTGAAATGTTGAATAAGAAATATTAACACTTGCAAATTTGTAAAGTGCTCAAGCTACTTTTCAATTCAAGAACTATTTTGCCCAATGCTGTTTAAAGGATGGGGTTGGTTTCTAGTAATGAAGTCTTAGCCTGGCTGATTTGCAATGCATGTGCAATTTCAAATGGTTTGCATTAAATAGAAGAATGAATAAATAACAGCAATGCCAACATTATAGTTAAGAAAGCCCACCAACACTTCTACTTCCTCGGAAGACTAAAGAAATTTGGCATGTCAGCTATGATTCTTATCAACTTTTACAGATGCATCATAGAAAGCATTCTTTCTGGTTGCATCACAGCTTGGTATGGCTCCTACTCTGCCCAAAATCATACGAAACTACAAAAGTTCGTGAATGTAGCCCAATCCATCATGCAAACCAGTCTCCCATCCATTGACTCTGTCTGCACTTCCTGCTACCTCAGAAAAGCAGCTGGCATAATTAAGGACCCAATGCAACCTGGACATTCTCTCTACCACCTTTCTCCATCGGGAAAAAGATACAAAAGTCTGAGGTCACATACTAACCAACTCAAGAAAAGCTTTTTCCCTGCTGCTGTCAGACTTTTTATTGGACTTACCTTGCATTAAGTTGATCTTTCTCTATGCCCTAGCTGTGACTGTAACACTACATTCTGCATTCTCTCGTTTCCTTCTCTATGAACAGTATGTTTTATCTGTATAGGGTGCAAGAAACAATACTTTTCATTGTATGTTAATACATGTGACAATAATAAATCGAATCAAATCAAAGTTTGTTGTGTATGACCGGCTTCTGCAGACGTACGTATTCCTTTGACCATTAAAACTTAAAAAAAGTTCCATTCTAATTCAAATTGGACATTAAGGAGGCTTATGTCAGGATGAGGCTTGAAGGCTCGGTTAGTGCAATGGATAGCTATAGATTAGCCAGGAGGGAACTAAAGAGTGAATTGAGGAGAGCTAAGAGGGGACACGAGAAGACTTTGGCTGATAGGATTAAGGAGAATCCTAAAGCTTTTTTTAGATATGTTAAGAATAGAAGATTGGTTAGGACAAGACTAGGGCCAGTCATAGACAGCAGTGGGAAGTTGTGCGTGGAGCCTGAAGAGATTGGAGAGGCACTGAATAAATATTTCTCTTCGGTATTCACGCAGGGTGATGTAAATGTAGTTATGGAGAACACTGAGGTACAGGGTTGCAAACTGGAAAGTATTGAAGTAGATAGGGAGGATGTGCTAGATATTCTCGAGGGTTTGAAGTTGGATAAGTCCCCTGGGCCGGACGGGATTTACCCTAGGATTCTCTGGGAGGCAAGAGAGGAGATTGCAGAGCCTCTGGCTCTGATCTTCAGGTCCTCGTTGGTTACGGGTGTGGTTCCGGAGGACTGGAGGATAGCGAATGTGGTCCCATTGTTCAAGAAGGGGAAGAGAGACCTTCCAGGGAATTATAGGCCAGTGAGTCTTACTTCTGTTGTGGGCAAAGTATTGGAGAGAATTATTAGGGATAGGATTTATAGTTATTTAGAGAGAAATGAATTGATTGGGGATAGTCAGCATGGTTTTGTGAAGGGTAGGTCGTGCCTTACTAACCTCATTGAATTTTTTGAAAAAGTGACCAAAGAGGTGGATGGGGGTAAGGCGGTTGATGTGGTATATATGGACTTTAGTAAGGCGTTTGATAAGGTGGCCCATGGAAGACTTCTGCAGAAAATGCAGATGTATGGGATAAAGGGTGATTTAGCTAATTGGGTTAGGAATTGGCTAGCAGATAGAAGACAGAGGGTGGTGGTTGATGGGAGATATTCATCTTGGAGTTCGGTGACAAGTGGTGTACCTCAGGGGTCTGTTTTGGGGCCCCTGCTGTTTGTAATTTTTATAAATGATCTGGATGAGGGTATTGAAGGATGGATTAGTAAATTTGCAGATGACACTAAAGTCGGTGGAGTGGTAGATAGTGAAGAGGGGTGTTATAGTTTGCAGAGGGACTTGGACAAGTTGCAGAGCTGGGCCGAGAGGTGGCAAATGGAGTTTAATGTGGAAAAGTGTGAGGTAATGCACTATGGCAGGAATAATAAATGTGTAGAGTATAGGGCTAATGGTAGGATTCTTAATAGTGTTGATGAACAGAGGGATCTTGGTGTGTATGTGCATAGATCCCTGAAAGTAGGCAGTCAAGTCGAGAAGGTTGTTAAGAAGGCATATGGAGTCTTAGCTTTTATTGGTAGGGGATTGAATTTCGGAGCCGCAACGTCATGTTGCAACTGTACAAAACTCTAGTGCGGCCGCACTTGGAGTATTGTGTGCAGTTCTGGTCCCCACATTATAAGAAAGATGTGGAGGCATTGGAGAGGGTACAGAGGAGGTTTACCAGGATGTTGCCTGGTATGGAGGGCAGGTCTTATGAAGAGAGGCTGAGGGATTTGAGGTTGTTTTCGTTAGAAAGGAGGCGGCTAAGAGGGGACCTAATCGAAACATATAAGATGATTAGAGGTTTAGATAGGGTGGACAGTGATAGCCTTTTTCCTAGGATGGAGAAAGCTAGCACGAGGGGACACAGCTTTAAATTAAGGGGTGATAGTTATAGGACGGATATCAGAGGTAGGTTCTTTACCCAAAGGGTGGTTCGGGAGTGGAATGCCCTGCCTGCAGCAGTTGTAGATGCGCCAAGTTTGGTGGCGTTTAAGAGGTTAGTTGATAAGTATATGGAAGAGAAGGGAATGGTTTAGTTTGGAGGGGCATTGCTTTTTATATTGGTCGGCGCAACATCGAAGGCTGAAGGGCCTGTTCTGTGCTGTAATGTTCTATGTTCTATGTTCTATTATTGAAACGTCCTCATAGCTATGAATAGTTGAGCAGCGCATGACTAATGTTATAGGCCAGATGAAAAACTTCAACATATGTTACAAAGTTGAGCTCAACACCAACTATTTTTGCTTTTGGCATTGGAGTAAACATAAGGTGTTCAATTCCAGGTATGATTTTATTGACCCACTAAGAAACTTACGATAACAAATATTTTTAACAGCACAGCTAAAATATAACAAAATAAGTTAAAATAACTTTTACTTATTGAAACACTTAAACATAACATGATGTAATTCTTAACTGCTAGCTATTTCTATTCCAATTTAAACAACATCCCCATAGATGTAAATTCCTCTTCAGAATCAGTTAGCAAGACATGCAGAATTATGTGAATTCCCAGTCTTCTAGCCTTTTAACACCTCTGGACAGAGATATAGAGAGACATCATCTTCTAACTCTCAGATAGCACCCTCCAGAAGAAAACCTGTCTCCACACAGTAGAACACCAGTAAGAGAGAGAGATAGAAAACACTTCTTGCCTTTTGCAGATCTCTGGAAAGAGATGCTCATTTTCAAGCAGGTCCCCAGACTTCAATTATTCGAAAAAAAGCTATTGCTTTTTTCCAGATTCAAACTGCAATTGCCTGCCTTTTTCCACTGTAAGTCTAGCTCAACCCACACACAATTTGTCAACAAATTTAATCAAACCCTACTCTGAAACTCCAGGAACACCTCTAAGAATAACAATAATGCATTAGCCCAGATTAAAACAACATATGAATTGACTTATGAACAATTACGACCTGATAATTACTGGTGGGCTATGCTTGCATCTCTCACAGACATTTTCAGCAATCTGAATGAACTGAATGCTAAAATATAAGGGAAGAACTAGATGATCCTGACCATCGCAGATAAACTTCAAGATTTCAAGTCAAAATTGGGCAAATGGCGAGAGGCAGTACCAGGAGTTCATTTGAGATGTTTCAAATAATATTATAAGTGGCAGATGGAGCTGTCAAGTTGCACAGTCTCATACTTCAACATTTCAAAACTCTGCAAGAAACATTTGAGTACTATTCCCCTTTTACAGATGTGGAAGATTATAACTGGGAATGTGATCTGTTTAGCTCACTTTCTTCCGCTTGTTAGGGTCCCAGACCAGAATCCCAAGGTATAATACGAAGCCAGATGAGACCCCAACAAATTTTCTATTTTGGCATAGATGTGAGGAAAGGATGCTTTGCTCCAGGAGTAATTCCACTTACAAATTAGGGATCTTTTATCAAACATGCTTTATTCATAACATAGTTAAAGTATAACTTTAACAAAATGAAGCAGCTTAACTCTTAACAGTTTAACAATCTCTAAACATGAAAAGAAACAACATATCATTATCTTAGTTCCAAATAAGCAACAGTCTTCTTACAGACTTAAAACCCATTTTAAATATAATTAATAATCACAAATATACTTTCTATGAGTCTGCAGCCTGGGAATTTTCAGAGAAATATACAGCTTCAGCAGCCTGCAAAACTCTCCACCTTCAATCAGAACAGCCAAAGTCCAACTCCTTTTCTGTAAAAATCTGTTTTGTTTTGCTACAGATCCAAGATTATGCATAAATCACAATATCACATGACCCTATCAATCACCATAATCTGATATCCCTGGGGAATTTAAGTAAACAAAAGTTCATTAACTCTACTTAACATAACCACTTGCAAGGCTGAAGTGAGTAATTCTTCTTTCTCAGTATTCCTTTCTCCCAGCATTTCTCTCAAACATACTGACTACCCAAGAAAGGCTGAACTTTAAAACATTCTCCTGATGCATTAAAAAAAAATACATATTTGAATACTTTCATTGCAGGCTTCATCACAAAAGTTGACCTTAAACAAAAGAAGAATACACAGAGCTACAAATGGATCACACAATGAAGCTGAAGGTTACAGACATGTCATTGGATGTGTTTTGGCTGACTGGGGGCACATGAACATCCTTTGATCTCTGACCATGCTATTCACGGAATCCATAGAATCCCTACAATGTAGAAGGAGGTCATTTGGCCCATCAAGTCTGCACCAACCACAATCCCACCCAAGCCCTATTCCCATAACCCCACATATTTATCCTGCTAATTCCCTTGACACTAAAGTCAATTTAGCATGGCCAATCCACCTAACCCACACATCTTCGGGTTGTGGGAGGACACTGGAGCACCTGGAGGAAACCCACGCAGACATGGGGAGAATGTGCAAACTCCAACAGTCACTCGAGGCTGGAATTGAACCCAGGTCCCTGGCACTATGAGGCAGCAATGCTTATCACTGTGCCACCATACTGCCCCTATTGCTGTATGTTTGCTGTTTCTGGCAATATATTTCTGCGAGTTAGCATTTTTACCTGACATAGGTAAAAAAACAACAGGAGAGAGTGTTTTTCAGTTGAGCAAGATTTGCAAGTGGCCCTCTCATCAATTTCTTCTGAGATCAAAAAGGTCTGTGCACACTGGTAACTCTAGGTTATCCACTACCCAGGAAAGTTGCTATTTACTCAGGTTTGCATTTTGGTTTGGATCCATTGAATTTCAATTGTGCGCTGAAAACTTCCCGAGTCAGACTGTAACCATAGTGAATGTAAGTAATTGTGACAGTTATGAGCAATCGATTCAGCTGAAGAGAAGTGGGTGTGCCATGCAATTGTTTGTTATATTGAAGTGTTACTGAAAAGGTTGGGAACCATTGATTTAAAGAGACGATTCACCTTCACCTTCACAACTAAGGTTGGGAAATTAGTGTGTCCTTGTTCACATCCCTGAGAACAAAAATATAACATTTACTCAAATGTCAGTGCCCTGTAATTTTCATGATAATTGTGCTCAGTATCTTCGCAAAAATATGCTTCACTCATAAAATATTGAAATGAAACATTACAAAACATTTCAAATTGTCACAACAGAAAAGTGAAATGTTATTTGCAGTAACATTACAAACATTTCAGTATTTAAATAATTACCAGTCCATCACACAAAACCAATCTCCCAGCATAATTAAGGACCCCATGTACCCCAGACATACTCCCTTCCATCTAGAAAAAGATGTAACAGTCTGAGGTCACGTACTAACTGACTCAAAAACAGCTTCTTCCCTGCTGCCATCAGACTTTTGAATGGACTTACCTCGCGTTAAGTTGATCTTTCGCTACACACTAGCTATGACTGCAACACTACATTCTGCACTCTCTCCTCTCCTTCCTATGAATGATATGCTTTGTCTGTATGGCATGCAAGAATCAATACTTTTCATTGTATACTAATACATGTGACAATAATAAATCAAATCAAATCAAGGAATTACAATGATGTTTAAATTATTTATATGGGTCATTTTTTACTCTAAGGTGCTTCAACACAGTTACATTTATATACATATGGATAATAACAAGCTTACAGTCTGATGTGATCTACATGGTTAACAGCCCCTTTGTTTAATTTACCTGAAAGACCTTATACTGGCCTTCCCCTGTTGTGCCTTAGTGGTTGCTGCCCCAAGCTTGAGTGCATCCCTCAACACATAGTCCTGGACCTTGGAATGTGCTAGTCTGCAATGCTCATCGAGAGTCAACTTTTTTCACTGGAGAGTGAACAAGTTTTGGGCAGACCAAAGAGCATCTTTCATCAAGTTGATAACCCTCTTCTAGCAGCAGCGGATGCTTGTCCCGGTGTGCATCCCTTGGAACAGCCTGTGGATTACAGAGTCATGCATCACAGAGCTGTTCGGCATGTACTTTGACAAATACCACTGCATCTCTCTCCAGACCTTCTTTGCAAAGGTACAATCATCAAGTTGTGTGACCGACTGAGACTTTGGGAGTGCATGAAGGATCTGAAGGAGAGCACTCTTCTCACCACCATCCAAGCTTGTTTGAACAGTCTTGGCGAATCATCCAACAGGACCCACAATCTCCTTTCCCCTCAGGCCCTCAGGACAATATGGGCAGATCATAACATTATAGCCTTGTGGTCAAATATGTTTCTCTGCAAGGTATAGATGCTACTTTGTAATATATTTAACATCAACTTCTGTCATGGCCAGGGGGCTGAATTGAGATAAGTTTTCTAATCCACCAGTTTTCTAAGTTAGAAAAGTTATAGAAAGAATAGATAAAATAACATATTGATCATTATACTAGGTAGGGCTTTTATGTTATCAATGTTCAAAGCTTAACAATCATTATAAAGTCAACTTTAAATAAATAACACAGTCCAACTCCTCTGAGCAGTCCACGTCAACGTAGCCAAACATATCCTTCTCAATACCATGGACAATAGAACCTCAGAATGTAGTGGCATTTGGGCTGAAATTCTCCAAAAAAATATTCTAAGTGTCGAATTTGCATGAAAACTGGAATAATTCATGCTGATTTTTTCAGCAGGAGTTTACAGAAGAATCTCCCAAAATCTGTGCACTGCAGAGACCATCAGTGTGAATATCATTAAGAACTAGGGAGCGGGGCCTATTTCTGCTGAAGAGGCTGAAATCAGCACGCTGAATGGGCTACTGCATATGTGCCGATCTGTCAGTGCTATGATCGACGTGCACAGTGACTCCACGCTGATGGCCTCATGATCATTGGCTAGCTCCATGACCTCCACATTGCCGGCCTACCTCCTCCCCCACAGCTGATCACTGGTCCCCCAAACCATTTGGGAGCCAGCCCGGAATCTTCCCCTCCTGGCCTGCCCTGATTTCCAGCCTCCCATTTCCCCATAGTTCTGATATCCCCACAACCCTTTGGTTGTGGGTCTTAACCTTTGGTTAAAAAGTCATTTGGTGTACTGGCCTTCATCAGTCGAGGAATTGAGTTTAGGAGTTGGGAGATAATGCTGCAGCTGTATAAGACTCTGGTCAGACCCCACTTGGAATACTGTGCTCAGTTCTGGTCGTCTCATTATAGGAAGGATGTGGAAGCCATTGAAAGGGTGCAGAGGAGATTTACAAGAATGTTACCTGCATTGGGTGGCATACTTGTAAGGATAGATTGAGAGAATTCTTTCTTTTCACCTTGGAGAGATGAAGGATGAGAGGGGTCCTGATAGAGGTGTATAAGATGTTGAAAGGTATTGGTCGGGTGGATTCTCAAAGGCTTTTTCCCAGGGTTGAAATGGCTGCCACAAGAGGACACAGATTTAAGGTGGTGGGGAGTAAGTAAGGAGAAGATATCAGGGAGAAGTTTTTCACTCAGAGGGTGGTGGTGAGTGGAATTAGCTGCCTTGGTGGTGGTGGAGGCAAATTTGATAGAGTCTTTTAAGAGACTTCTGATGACTACATGGGACTTAATAGGATTGAGGGTTATAGGTAAAGCTAGTAGGTAGTTTTATGATTGGTGCAACTTATGGGCCAAAGGGCCTGTTTGTGCTGTAGTTTTTCTATGCTTCTATGATTCCTCACAGTGCTGATCCCATCCCAAAGACTGAACCCCTCCCTAGGCCCACCCTGATTGCTGCCCTCTCTCCTTCCCCTACAGGTTCCAATGCAGAGTGAGAGCAGGACCCCCCCCAACACCACAGATTACCCCTAGGCTCTGCTCCCCCCCATATGCTGATAGGCAGTACCAAGGTACCCTTGGCCATTGGCACTTAGGCTATGCCAGGTTCCAATGCCCAGGATGCCATTCCCGCCGCTTGATCTTCTGGAGGGCCCCGATTACTCCCCTCTTTACTCCAGCAGAATAGGGCGCTAGTTCTCTGATAATGGCAACCAACTCTAAACCCTGTTGGCATTAACCACTCTGGTAGAAGGGCAGTTGCTAATCACATTTAAATTCTATGCAAATAACCATTTAAATGGTCTTTGTACCTCCCTGCTGATTTCTGGCGCAGATCTGATGCTACTGGTGATCCAGTGGTGGGAGATGCTAGTGAGATGGGAATGCACATACAAACCCCAAAAATTGGCTGATCCGAGAATCTTCCAGCTTGCTGTGCTAGACAATTAGTGCAGCGGGATGAGAGAATTATAGCCTTGGTGTTTGCATACCAAGGGTTCATGCTCAGCCAGATGCAGCCAAGCACAAAGTTTTGTGCTGAGTATTAATAAATCTAAAATGGGATGTACACACCAGTTCTATTGTTAAACTAGTTAACAAGAGGCAGCATGGTGGCACAGTGGTTAGCAATGCTGTTTCACATCACCAGGGACTCGGGTTCAATTCCAGCATTGCACATTCTCCCGTGTCTGCATGGGTTTCCTTTGGGTGCTTCGGTTTCCTCTCACAGTACAAGGATGTGTGGGTTAGGTTCATTGGCTATTTTAAATTGCCCTCAGCCAGAAGAGTAGCAAAGTAACCACATAAGGTTACAATGAATAGGGTCTGGATGGGATTGTTGTCAGTGTAGGCTTGATAGGCAAAATGGCCTCCTTCTGCACTGTAGGGATTTGATGATTTCTATTAAAATCCATTTGTACAGGCTTTGGAAACTGTAATACCATTCCCTTTCAACCTATGATCTTGTAACCATTTACACATCTTTTGTTCAGCCCTTGTTGGAATGCGGGACACCCATGTTCACACGGAATCACATAGTAGCATAACACCACTTATAATGTTCAAAGAAGGGCTTGTAGTATCACTCATAGAATCATAACATCCTTACAGTGCAGAAGGAGAGCACTTCACCCATTGAGTCTGCACTGATAACAATCCCACCGAGGCCTTATCCTCACAATCTTGCATATTTACTCTGCTAATTCCTCTAACCTAACACTCTAGTATACTAAAAGGTAATTTAGTGTGGCCAATCAACCTAACCTGCACATCTTTGATCTGGGAGAAAACCGGAGCAACCAGAGGAAACTGATGCAGACACGGGGAGAATGTGCAAGCTCCACACAGACAATAACCCAATCCAGGAATCAAACCCAGGTCCCATGTCTGTGAGGCAGCAATGCTGTGCCATCATGTTGCTTGTTTCTGATTCCCATTGTTGCTCAGAGTCACTCAAAAACAAATGCAATCAATTCTGCCATCCTTTTGCAAGATTCCTGCTGAACCTTCAACACTTGTTACCCACAAACAGACTTATAGGGGCAAATTTTACTGTCTGGTAGGCTATGGAAAGGCCTGGTGGCCTTGGGCAGCATTTTCTGGTTTCAGGGTCAGCAAGGCTGAAAAGTCCCAACCGTAGAGACTAGCAGCTATCGATCTCAAAACAACTAACTGAATTAGAATGTAAAATGACATGAATTAAGAATAGTCCAATGCCAAATCTTATTTGCACAATTAATAAACTATAAACTTTAAACATTGATAACATAAAGGCCCTCCTAACATAGTGATAAAATGTTACTTTATTCTTCCTATCATTTTTCAAACTTTCTTGAAAAACTGATGGATTAGAAAGCTTACCTCAGTTCAACCCCTGACCATAATAAAAGTTGATTTTAAATAAATAAATCTTTGATCATATAAATAATAATCTTTGAAAGGTAAAGCAAGCAACACTTATAACTTTGGATGTCAACAAATTTAAGTTATGAAGAAAGATTAAGGAAGTTGAACTTGTTTTCCTTGGGAAAGAAGGTGTGATTTAATTGGAATTCACAGGATTATGAAGAGGATCAACAAAGATGACCCAGGAAAATTGTTCACTATAGTGCAAGGTTGAAATGCCAAGTTGCACAAATTAAGCATTACTAAGTAGGAATAAGAAGAGATGCCAGGTGGAACCATTTTACTTAAAAAATAATAAGTTACTTTGAAAATATTAAAGCAATCAGTGTAGTTAATTGTGAATGAGACCAAGGGAGGCAGTGGTATATTGATATTGTCATTGGACTAGTAATCCAAAAGTTCATTTATTAGTCACAAGTAGGCTTACATTAACACTGCAATGAGGTTACCCTTGTCGCCACACTCCAGCACCTGTTCAGTACACTGAGGAAGAATTTAGCAAGGCCAATGTACCTAACCACCATGTCTTTTGGACAGTGAGTGGAAACTGGAGAACTTGGAGAAAACCCAAGCAGACATGGAGCTAACATGCATATTCCGCACAGATGGTGACCCAAGACAGGAATTGAACGTGGGTCCCTGGCATTAAGGCAGCAGTGCTAACCACTGTGCCACCATGCCACCATGCCACTCAGAGCCCCAGAAGTAGATCTGGGGACCCAGGTTCAAATCCCAACACGGCAGATAGTGAAATCTGAAATAATAAAAATCTCAATTTTGGAAATCTGGAGATGGAATGATGATCATGAAATGTTTGTCATTAAAACCCATCTGGTTCACTAATGTCTCTTTAGAGAAGGAAATCTGCCACCCTTATCTGGCCTGCTGTACATGTGACTCCAGAGCCACAGCAATGTTGTTGATTCTCAAATGCCCTCAGAAATAGAGGACAGCTAGGAAGATGCAATAAATACTGGCGCATGACTGATGGTCATGTCCTGTAAAATGAATAAATAAAAGGATCATTAGTGAACTGTGATGCCTTTGTAGTCAAGTTGCCTGCCAGTTCAGAAATAAATGAAGTCACATGGCAGACGTAATTCATCAGGTATCCATTGAATTGTATCCAATACAAGAAACAAATAAATAGAAGTGCTTAAGGGAAGATAAATGGAATATTGTATAGTGTAGGCATTGTTAATGACCACAAGGTGGCACCTTTAACTAAAAGCGAGCTGTGCCTTGATGAAGGTTGCTGCAGCTTAGAAACAAACATGAGCATCATAGAGAAAGATTTTCCAAAACAATTCTGATTGAAAGTTGCCTTTTTCAGGTTCGTTGCTATTTTGCAGGTTGAATTCTCTTTTTATAATGGTTATGCAGTGCAAATAAAAGATGTGCCAACCTAAGGTGTTTTAAAGTGTAGTCATTTTTTGTTTTGTATGCAAACATGGCAGCCAATTTGTGCACAGCAAGATCCCATAAAAGTCAAATTAAATAAATGGCCAATTGATGCTTCTTTCATATTGGTTGAGGGAAAATGTTAGCCTAGTCATCCGCATAACTCATTCCTGCTTCACTTCAAATAGTACCATTGACGTTTTTCTCTCAGAATAGGTGTTTCTCTCAGAAGTCAATTATGCCTCAGTACTGACTGGAGAAGTTAGTTTGGATTGTATTAATCTTGGAGCTACAATCTTCTCATTCATAGGCAAGATGCAGTGATTGAGAACTTTTGTTATAGCGTAATACAGTCACAATAATTGAACCTCCATCCTGGTCACTTGATTGAATTTTTAAAGTGCGGTAAGCAAAAACAGACTGTCTGACTTTACACAAAGCTTTCAGAAGGAAAACTTTACTATATATCACTTAAAACATCAGGGAGAAACAAGGAACGAGAGGCTAGATTTATGCAGTCCCATTCATGACCTCAGGACACCCCCAAATGTTTTGAATCCTTTGAAGTAGTTTTGAAGTGTATTCATTATTGTAATGTATTCCTTATTTATTTCTAAAAAGCAAGGAGTTTTGCACTGTTAGACCAATAGAAAAAAATATAACATTTTGGTTTCAAATTATTTATATTGATGATGAGTGATGGCAGGCAATGAAAGCCATTTGAAACAATAGTGTTAAAGACACTAACAGTGGAATAGGATGCTACATGTTGATGCAGGTATTCCCAGTAATCTGGGATGCAATGTGATCCAGGGCAACAGCCTGCAATCGATTACAAATTTCCAGAATGTTGTATTTTGCTTTTATTACTCTGCATTTTTGTTGGGCAAAAATTTTAAAGATTATGGAATCAACGTCGATCGATGGAGTTAAGGTAGAGGTCAGCTATGATCTAACTGAATGATGAAACAGACTCAAGGGGCTGAACAGCCTACTCCCATTGCTATCTTTCAAAGGTTGAAATATTTCCTCCGAGGCTAGAGTCCTTCACCAGATTCCCTGTATTTACAAACTCATTTCCACTTCTAAGAATGCTTTAGGAACAAAGTCAGAATCTGGAGTATCAACAGCCCTGACACTCCTCAATATATATACACAAGTGAGACTCCCTCATTGGGCAGGTAATTATTATCTCAGTCAGGGAGCTTATACTCCAAGAGGCCATCTCTTTACTGTCCTGCACGGTAGTGTGATCCGGAATGCAGGGCCTGTACCTGCCCACCCCATCCTGCTCTGCTGCTGCTCTGCCTCACCTTCAAGGTGCTGTGACTCAAAGCATGATGCAATCTTATGGACAAGCTGCTGGCAGTTTGAATAAACGGTAGCAAACTCCCTCCAAAAGGGTCTCATTGAGGTCATTACGTGTCATGATTATTAAATTCCTTTTTTATGATTGCTGCTTCTGTTTCACATCTTCATTTCTCTGACTATCCAATGTTATAAGACTACCAAATCATTAGTGTATCATTTACCTTATACCATTTTTAACTTACGTGGTGTTTTATTCTGTGATTGTTGGCAAATCACTCTCATCTTATTAAGAATCTTGTCAAAAATACAAATACTCTCACATATGTTTTGCTGCTGAGCTCAGGGGTGGCAGTGGTTGGCACTGCTGCTTCACAGTACCAGGCGCCAGGGTTCAATTCTGGCCTTGAGTGGCTGCCTGTGTGGAGTCTGCACATTCTTTTGTGTGTGTGTGTGTGTTTCCTTCAGGTGCACTGGCTTCCTCCCACACTCTAATGATGTGTGGCTTAGGTTGATTGGCCATGCTAAATTATCCCTTAGTATATAAGTAGGTTACGGGGATAGAACTTGGGTGGTATCGTTATTGGTGCAGACTTGATGGGCCAAATGGCCTCCAATGCATTGTAGGGATTCTATGATTTTCAAACTCAATCTTCTACGTTTCTGCTTTTCCCATGTGATACACGATAGGGAAAGCTGATTTTTAAGATAGTGAATGCATTGCTGATCAACTAGGAAGCTTTGTTTTTAATGCTGTTGAACTTCTATACTGTTGTTGCAGCTGCACTCGTCCTAGCAAATGGAGAGTATTCAATCTCAATTAAATATGTCCAGTATTGCACTGATTAAACAATGAGGTCTTAGTGCAGAAAAACTTTACTGCTTGAAAAAAACTATTCATTGATGGAGGCACTTTTACATTCTATCCCAACAATCATTCAATTGTTAAGAATAGAAAATGCTGGAAATTGACAGATCAGTTAGCATCTGTAAAGAGAAACATAAAGTAATGACATTTCAGGTGTAACCATCAGGACTGGTGGGTAACACTGAACACACCTGAAATACCATCATTTCTCTCTTTTTAAACAGGTTTATTTGGAATCATGAGCTTTCGGACCACTGCTCCTTCATCAGTAAAGTACTCACCTAATGTGGGAGCATTGCTCCAAAAGCTTGTGATTCCAAATAAACAAAGAACAAACAAAAAATACAGTGCAGGAACTGGCCCTTTGGCCCTCCAAGCCTGCACCAACCATGGTACCTCACTGAACTAAAACATCCTACCCTTCCTTACTTGGAGTAAGCCATGGTGACCAGATCACTGGTACAGAGTAAGGCTCCATGGCCCAGAAGGGAAAGAGGGGAATTAGGAGAGCAATAGTGGTGGGGGACACAATGGTTAAAGGCATGGACAGGCAGTTCTGTGGGCGCGAACGAGACTCCAGGATGATAGCTTGCCTCCCTGATGCCAGGGTACTGGTTGTCTCTGAGCGGATAGGAAGCATATTAAAAGGTGAAGGTAGTCAAAGAGATGTCATTGTACACATTGGTGAAAATGATGCAAGTAGAAAGAGCAGGCGGATCCTATAAGAGCAATTCAGGGAGTTGGGTGCTAAGCTAAGAAATAGGGCCTCTAGGGTAGCAATCTTTGGACTGTTCCTAGTGCCTAGTGCTATGAGGCTAAGAAAAGGGAGATTATACAATTGAATGCGTGGCTAAAGGACTGGTGCAGGAGGGATGTGGTCTCCTAACAGCCCACGGGAAGTGGAGGAACGGATATGTAAGGAGATGCTGGATAGGTGCAGAAAAAATAGGCTGTTGTAGTGGGAGACTTTAATTTCCCTTGTATAGACTGGAAAGTGCTGAGGGTTGAGGGTCTGGAAAGGGAAGAATTTGTAAAATGCGTACAGGAAGGTTCTTTGGAACAATATGTAAATAGCCCAACTAGAAAGAGGGCTATATTGGACCTAGTACTGAGGATAGAGTCAGTCAGGTCATCAAAGTTTCACTAGGGGAACATGTGGCAAATAGGATAGTAATAGAAAAGGACGAGTGTTGTCCTACGGGTAGGGTTGCTGAATTGGGAGAAGGCTAACTATAGCCAGAATAGGTAGAAATTGGCAGTTGTTGATTGGGAGAGGTTGTTCAAGGGTAAATCCACATTTGACATGTGGGAGTCTTTTAAGGAATAGTTGATGCAGCTACAGGACAGGCATGTGTCTGTAAAAAGGAAAAATAGGATTCGGGAACTGTGGATAACCAGAGAATTGAGGGTCTGATCAAAAAAAGAGAGGTGTATGTTAACTAAAAACAGATGGAACACTGAAAGAATACAGAGAAAGTAGGAAAGATCTCAAGTGGAGAGTTAGAAGAGCAAAAAGGAGTCTGAAATGTCCTTGGCAGACAGGATTAAGGAGAATCCTAAGGCATTTTATTCATATGTTAGGAACAAAAGAATTGTCAGGGAAAAAAAAAATCGGACCTCTCAGGGATGAAAGAGGGGAATTATGCTTACAGCCCAAGGAAGTAGGGGAGATCCTAAATGAATACTTTGCATCAGTATTCACAAGGGAGAAGGACGTGTTGACTGGAAGTGTCTCAGAGGGAAGTGTTGACCCACTAGAGAAAATTTCCATTAGAAGGGAGGAAGTGTTAGGTTTTTTAGGGAACATTAAGACTGATAAATCCCCAGAATCTGATGGCATTTATCCAAGACTGCTCAGAGAGACAAGAGATGAAATTGCTGGGTCTCTGACAGAAATCTTTGTCTCTTCATTGGACACAGCAGAGGTCCCAGAGGATTGGAGGACTGCAAATGTGGTACCGTTATTTAAGAAGGGTAGCAAGGGTAACCCGGGTAATTATAGGCTGGTGAGCTTGATGTCCATGGTAGGGAAATTGTTGGAGAGGATTCTTAGAGATAGGATGTATGCACATTTAGAACGGAGCAATCTCATTAGTGATAGACAGCATGGTTTTATAAGAGGGAGGTCATGCCTCACAAATTTGGTGGAGTTTTTTGAGGAGGTGACAAAAACGTTTGATGAGGGAAAGGGGCTGTGGATGTCGTCTATATGGATTTTAGTGAAGCGTTTGACAAAGGCCCTCATGGCAGGTTGCGTCAAAAGGTTAAATCTCATGGGGTAAAAGGTGAGGTGGCTAGATGGGTGGAGAACTGCCTTGGCCACAGAAGACAAAGGGTAGCAGTGGAAGGGTCTTTTACCGGCTGGAGGTCCATGACTAGTGGTGTTCCACAGAGCTGTATACTGGGACCTCTGCTATTTGTGATATATATAAATGTTTTGAAAGAAGGTGTAACTGGTGTGATCAGTAAATTCGCAGACGACACAAAGATGGCTGGACTTGCGGATAGTGATGAACATTGTCAGAGAATACAGCAGCATATAGATAGGCTGGAAAATTGGGCAGAGAAATGGCAAATGGAGTTTAATCCAGAAGCATTTTAGTAGAACTAATGTGGGGGGAGCTATACAATAAATGGCAGAACCATCAAGAGTATAGACACACAGAGGGACCTAGGTGTGCAATTCATAGATTCTTGAAGGTGGCATTGTAGGTGAAGATGGTGGTGAAAAAAGCATATGGCATTCTTGCTTTTATAGGATGGGGCATACAGTATAAAAATTGGCATCTGATGTTACAGCAGTATAGAACGTTGGTTAGGTCACATTTGGAATACTGCGTCTAGTTTTGGTCGCCACACTAGCAGAAGGACATGGAGGCTTTGGAGAGAATACAGAAAAGGTTTACCAGGATGTTGTCTGGTATGGAGGGTCTAAGCTATGAGGAGAGATTGGGTAAACTGGGATTTCTGGATGAGTACATGGGATTTAATGGGATTTCTGGATGAGTACATGGGATTTATTGGATTGGGAGATATGGATAGTTCTATGGCCTGGTAGGTACCGATATGATCGGCAGAACTTGTGGGCCGAAGGGCCTGTTTGTGCTGTAGTGTTCTATGTTCCCCCTGGAAAGACGGAGAATGAGGGGAAACCTGATAGTGGTTAAAATTATGAAGGGCATAGATTGGGTGAGCAGTGGGAAGCTTTTTCCTAGGTTGCAGGTGACGATCATGAGGGATCACAGGTTCTGAATGACTTTGAGGAGGGATTTTCTGACTACGCTCGCCCCGAGATCAAAAAATCTCACCTGAGGTCAGCAGCCCTTTGCATGGTCCAGTCCCACCTACTACTGTAGAAATTAAGTTTTTACAAGTGCGGAAATTAAGTTGCAACAACTATGGCAGATAGTAGTACTGCCACAACTACTGTGGTGGCAGTGTTGCCAGAACAGAAAGTGCTTGTTAGCAGACAAGGCCTCAGTAGAGGTCAGCAATTGTGTATTCAGGGAAGAAACTAATCTAACGTTATATCAGATTCATAAACACTGCATTCCTGGCCTTGGCCATAGAATGAAACAAAGACAAGTTACCATGACAAATACCAAAAAACAACATATAGTGACAGATTGTACTAATGAGGGGTTTGGAGATTGTATTCTATTGGATAAGAAAGGGTGAAAGCTATGCTAATGATTGGTGGATATGTATGCAAATGAAGATTAAGGAGTTGCTTGTTTCTCATTTGCTATAATTAATATAACAGCTAATTATCCATATAAATCAACAGAACACTTAGCAGTGCATTACGCTGCTTGTGCATTCTCCTTGTGCACAAGTAATAAAGCTTGGAAGTTTTAAGTGCTCTTAGTGCTAGGTATTGATTGTACCCAAGTCGATAACACTACAATTCCATGGTGGGAAAGTTCTGCCCTGAACGTCTGTGTGTTTGCATGTAGCAAGGCCAGCTGCTTCTCTCTTTGTGCCCAGTATTCAAGCTTGCACCCGACTTTCAATAAGACTTGACTTTGACCCCTTGTCGCCATGATAAACAGATCATATGGGTCTATTTCCAGAAAACTTCAGTACAACTTCATAACATCCCTGTACCAGAGCATTCTAAGTTATCTTAAATTAAAAGACAATTCCTAATATAAATCATCATATAAATGTTCAATTCTGGTCACCATACTACCAAAAGGATGTGGAGGTTTGGAAGAGGATGCAGAAAAGATTTACCAAGATGTCACCTGATATGGAGCGCATTAGCAATAAGGAGAAGTTGGAGAAACTTGGTTTGTTCTCACTGGAATGACGGAAGTTGAAGAGCGACCTGATACAAGTCTACATGATTATGAGGGGCATGAACAGAATGGATAGTCAGAAGCTTTTTGCCAGTGTGGAAGAATCAATTACCAAGGGGCATAGGTTTAAGCTGCAAGGGACAAGGTTAAAAGGAGATGTATGAGGCAAGTTTTTTGAGGTTGTTGGGTGCCTGGAATTCGCTGCCTGGGGAGCTAGTGGAAGCAGATATGATAGTGACAAGTGTCTTGACAAATACATGAATAGGATGAGAATAGAGGGATATGGTCCCTGGAAGGGAGGGGGTTTTTGTTCAGACAGACAGCATGGTCAATGCAGGTTTGGCAGGCCGAAGGGCCTGCTCCTTTGCTGTAAATTTCTTTGTTCTAATGGTAATACTGGAAATAGGAGAGGATGAGCAAACTTGTGTCATTCTGTGAAAATAGTTGTGGTCAAAACTCCCAAAATACAGCTTAAATCTTTCTATTTTTTGAACTTAAAGATCACATTTTGGAAATGGAAATGGGATGTTGCTGGTGTTGTAAAAATACTCATGACTGCCACTAAAATTGGCCACTCACAGTCTGCCAGAAATACTTCCATCCATCGGCCTCAATACCAAGTACAGTTTTGCTCCCTATACTCACCAGGGAATGCCCAAGTTCCCAGTATCAGCCAGCATAATGCTTACACTCTTAAATTCAAATAGCAAGACTGCCACTCCAAGTATCAACCCCAGAAATACTTGAGCTTTTTCACAGGAATATTTCAATCTGGCCTTAGCACAGGAATATTTCTAACGTCTAGTTTTAGGCCCAGAATCTGTTTTAGCTCCCTTTCATGGAGCCAGAAATGATCTCTTCCAAACCTCAACCTCAGTAATATCTCTACTTGCTGCCTCAGAGCCTGGAATTTGTTACCAGATACACACCACCCTCTCCACTCCTGATATGTGTCCCATTCCAGCTCCCAACCTTTCAGATGGCCTTGGCCCTGTTTCATTCCTGCTTGGTGCTCCATTCACTCATTCAACAATGGCCCAAGAGTTACCTAAAGTACTCCTCTGATTCTGAGTTAGAATATGGCTTTAATGACTACAGGATAAGAAACATCTCTGTATTGTTTACATGCATTGGAATACCATCAGTAGAATGGGGGACTACAGTTTGATATGCAAATGCACTGAGTTTCTAAACTGAATCATGCTGAAATACTTGGCAGATACCCACTGGGCTGTTTTCACACACCTTCTGGGCAATTGGCCAAATGCAACATTAGTGGCACCTGGGAACATGTTTCTTGTCCTGTCCTCTGAGGCATAAGGTAGGTGAATGGAAGTTGAAGACTAGTGAGATAAAAAAGAGCAGGATTATAAAGAGAATTAGTAAAGCTTCATGAAGCACAAAAACACTGTGTCTTTCCAACTTATTTTACATGGGGTAGGTATATTTCTATTTCAAAGTGTCACTTTAAGTCTGTCTACATTTTTACATGTTAAGGGCAGAATTTTACCAGCATTTTACCAGCACATCTACCCAAGTTTCAAATGATGCCACACAAGGCCAACAGAGAATGCCATTCTCTGAGCCGAGCCCATCCTGGAAACGGGGCTGGCATGTCAGTAAACTTCTAGCCTAGATGAAAATGTGAACTATTTTTCACTTTCAGCTTTTTCTATTCTGTTCTTCTGATACAAGATGGCTAATTTGGTACCCTACAGCACAGAAGTATTTGTGTAATCAAACCCCAATAACTTTCTCCCTATTTCCTGGCCAATATTAATTTCTCAACTAACATCTAGAAATATTTGTGCGATAAATAAGTGGGACTTTGCTGTGTGCAAATTGCTTGCTTGGTAATGGGATTATCTAAAATTACTCTAGTGTTGCTTAATAAGAATAAATGTTCAATTGAATTATGAATATACTGGTGCACTGCACCATTGTGATATTTGATTTATTATTGTCACATGTATTAACATACAATGACAAGTACTGTTTCTTGACACTATATAGATAAAGCATAACATACATAGAGAAGGAGAGAGTTCAGAATGTAGTGTTACACTCATAGCTAGAGTATAGAGAAAGATCAACTTAATGATATTTAATTACTTGTGCAATCTCAGGCCCTCTACTAGCTAAGCCTGACAATTTTCATGCATTTTGCAATAATTGAATACTGTAGGAGAAACTAGAAGTAGGGCGAAATGACTTCAAAATAAGAGGAAGTAGATTTAGGACTGAGTTGAGGAGGAACTTCTTCACATAAAGGATTGTAATCTGTGGAATTCCCTGGCCAGTGAAGCAGTTGAGGCTATCTCATTAAATGGTGAGCGGGAGGATAAGGGGAGCTGAGTCCATGAAAAGATCAGCCATGATCTTACTGAATGGCAAAGCAGGCTCTAGGGGCCAGATGGCCTACTTCTGCTCCTAGTTCTTATAAAACAAGACAATTAATAGACAGTTATAAATAACCTAGCTGGAATTACATGAAAATGTCAGTTATTGGGTGATACAATAGCATAATGGTTAGCACTGCTTCACAGTGCCAGGGACCTAGGTTTGATTCCCGGCTTGGGTCACTGTGTGGAATTTGCACATTCACCCCATGTCTGCGTGGATTTCCTCCAGGTGCTCCGCTTTCCTCCCACAATGTGAAAGACCTGCTGGTTCAGTGCATTGACCCATAATGGCACCAGATTGTAGCGACTAGGGGAATTTTGAAGTAACTTCATTGCAATGTTAATGTAAACCTTGCTTGTGATTTATAAATAAACTTTACTTTAAACTTTACATGACAGCAGTAAGAGAATATTGGATGGTAAACAGAAGCATCTATGTTCCCTTTGGAATCAAGAGCAGGCAGGTCAGCTAATCAATTTTGGGTGTGATCAAAAGAGATAAACATCTCAGAGTGCAGAGATGTTTGTTTGTCGTACAATAGCCCTATTGACTTAATTTTATGCATTCAAAACAATTCAAAACTCTTTGATATAGAAACACTTTTTTTCTATTACTGTACTGCACTGTTAGGTAGACGGAACGGTCAAAATCAGTGAACAACACGCCTTGAACAAGCAGGGACAGTGTGTGTAGCCTTTCTTGACTGGACAGTAACACGATGGCTGTGGATTGGTGATTGGATTGGCAAAATGTAATGATTTTGAATTATGGAAAGAGGTAAAAAAGAGGATTATAAACAAACACAGAACAGAGACACTTATATTTGAGCCTTTCAGTTGCTATAGAGTAAAGGAGACATAAGTTCTGCTTCTTCATAAAATACCTTTATTTCTTTGGTCCAACTTCACACACAATTCTCTACCAACACAATAATGCCGTCTTATATATCAGTGACTCATCTGAATAATTGACATCAAATTAAGCCTTAATTGGAAGGTCTGTTAACCCATTCCTGACAACACAGACAATGGCACCAAGAGCTTGAGTCAGAGGATGAAGTCAAAAGACACTAAGAATAGACTTGGGGTATGGGTGAAAAGATGCTGACCAATTTTTGTCACTGCAACTTTTATCACAGGCATAATGGGGAAATAATAATGCACTGAAAACACTTGCTCAGATGATGTAATGCATCAAGTTTTACCTGTACTGTATTAAGTTTAATCACTGCCTCCAATACATATCAGTAAGAATTTAGCAACACCAATTATTAATCCAACCGATTTATTTGATAGTAAAAAAGCGAGCTTTCAACACTCCCGTGTCTTCCTCAGGCAAGTGCAGTGTTCTGATCTTTACATCATGACATCCAATACATATCAACAGCAAACCATTTGGATATTAGAGTTTATCAAAACCCAAAGAGCCACATTACAGCAGTGACTACACTATAACAATATTTAATGTTTGCAAAATACTTTGGATCATCTTGAAGTCATTATATAAATTTAAATTATTTCTTTATGGGATCAGTTACACCCATTGAATGTGCAGGAGCCCCATTCAAAGAACAACATATCTGACATGCACAAGTCCCATAGCACTGCATTGGAGTATCAATTTAAGATTAAATGCTCAAATCCTGGCACAGCATGAGTGAGCTCACTGTCTTCTCAGAGGTGAGAAAAACACCAACAGCACTATGCCAACAAATTTCAAAACTGAATGCAGTGTATGCTGTCATTGCTTCATGATTTTATCCAGGCATTGTGAAAAGTTGCACAAAGTAGAAATATGACGCTCTGGGAAAAGATCAACACCTACTTGGGGATTCTGTTTACCCAATTGTAATGAAATGAAGAATTCAATGTGAAGTTTATTATGTAAATATAGAGAGGCTTAGGCCAAATGCACAACAATCACAAAATTAGTTAGACATTTTTTGTAAAACAGCATAAACTATTACTACAAGTGTTTAGAAAAACAATTACATATGCAATTAAATTATGAGGACTCTTATAATTATTGTACAGCCTTTGCATTATCATGCTAAATAATTTCAAAGAAGTTTAGAGGACTTTTTTGTTGTATTGAGTGGTGTATAAGTCAACTAGGTTGCCACTTAAAGAATATAATAGTTCCTGAACTAACATGTTTGGCAGAGATTGATGAATATATGGAGCTGAGGTTATAAGAGTATGTTGAAACAGCAATGATTATGTGGAATGTGACAAGTCTGAGTTGTGGGACTTTGTTGATCCCCTGCCAAGGAAAAAATAATCAAGTTCTGTAATACAAAGCCAAAATGCAGATGCTGGAGACTTGAAATAAATATGAAACGTTGGAAACACGCAGTGGTTGGAATTTTTTGGCTGTTCATGCTGGTGGAACGTTCTGTTTCCACCATTGGTGCACTCCTATTGTGTCATGGGTTTCCCAGCAGTGAAGGATGCATTCAATGAGAAAGCCTAATGACAAGTTCAGAGTATCCTTTGCAGGCCAATAGTGGGCCGCCTTCCCTGCCGCGAAATACGCAGCATGTTGCATGGAAAAGCCCTGTTTCTGTGGAGAAACAGATTTAATTTTTAGAGTCTATGTCTTTTTATTAGAACAGTAAGAAGTCTCAAAACATCAGATTAAAGTTCAACAGGTTTATTTGGTAGCAAAAGCTTTCAGAGTGTCACTCCTTCTTCAGGTGAAGAAGGAGTGAGACTCCGAAAGATTATGCTACCAAATAAACCTGTTGGACTTTAACTTGGTGTTGTGAGACTTTGCACCATGCTTACCCCAGTTCAACATTGGCATCTTCACATCCTTTTGTAGAACAGCAAAATTTTACATATGTAACAGGGTTAAAATGATCAGAGAGGCAGAGAAAGCAGAGAAGGGGGTGGCGTTAGTGCAGAAAAAAAAGGAAAGGGATGCTTTGATAACGGTTAAGGCAGAAACAATTAAATAGCAAAAGAAATGATGGTACAAAGTAGAAGAGATATGAGACAAGAAACGAAACATGGGTTTAAAAGAAAACAATTGTAAGTAGAATTTACATAGAAAACTCTTTCCCTATTTTGTTGACAGCAACGATTGGTAATGTTATTCCCATTTACACCTCTTTACTTCACCTGTTATCATCTCCTTTTGTCTTACATAGCTTTATATAAGATGTAAGCTATGGATCATTATGTTGTGCTCAGGATGTAATTGGTTGAAGCCTTGCTTGAGTATAAAGATTGAAGACTTTGGCACATAGTGCAGTTCGATGAAGTTTTGCACTAGTAGAAGGTGAAATGAGACATTTAACCTATCTGCTCTCTCATAAAAGATCCTATAAAGTTATTCAGACAACAGCCAGGAAGGTCTCCCTGGTGCCTTGGCTAATAATTATTCCTTAATCAACACAACTATAACAAATTATCAGCTCCTTATTACATTGCTTTAGGTGAGATCCTGCTGTGTGCAAATTGGTTGTTGCATTCCCCCAAGTTACAACTATGACTATGTTATACTTCATTAGCTTTAAAATGCTTTGGGACATCCTGAGGTAAAGGACATAAGATAAATTGTGCTGCACAGGGACACCGTGGTTAACATTGCTGCTTCACAGTGCTAGAGACCCAAGTTCAATTCTGGTCTTGGGTGACTGTCTGTGTGGAGTTTGCATGTTTCCTATGTGTCTGTGTGGGTTTCCTCTCACACTCCAAAGATACACGGGTTAGGTAGATTGGCCATAACAAATTGTCCCTTAGTGTTTGGGGAATTAGCAGGGTAAATATGAGGGATTATGGGGATAGGGCTTGGGTGGGATTGTTGTCGAAGCAGGTTTGATGGGCTGAATGGACTTCTTCTGTACTGTGGGGATTATATGAAATTTAAGCCTTCCTTTTTCTTATAACATCATCTTCACACTAGTGTTTATTTATAAAGTTGTATTATCAAGATAATAAGCTAACAATGCATTACAAAATCACTATCTATTAACAGAGTAGTACAGGACTTACCTGAAATATTGGACAGTCATTAAATTACTCTGTTCATGTCACTTGGAAGACATCAGTTAGCCACATCTTCTGATAAATTACCAGATTGGAAACTATTTTCAAATATGGTAAAATTTTTTTATTAATAAAGCTTATTTATTAGTCACAAGTAAGGCTTAACTGTAATGAAGACTGCAACACTGCAATGAAGTTACTTTGAAATTCTCCTCTGAATCATCTCCAGCCAGACGAGATTCTGCAAGCCCAGGCAAATCATGGGGGTTACAGATAATGCGACATGAACCCAAGATCCCAGTTGAGGCCATCCTCATGTGTGTGGAACTTGGCTATCAGTCTCTGCTCAGTGACTCTGCATTGTCTGTTGTAAAGGCCGCCTTGGAGAACGCTTACCCGAAGATCAGAGGCTGAATTCCCGTGACCACTGAAGTGTTCCTCAACATGAAGATCACACTCCTACCTATCCAATCCAATGTCAGCATCTCCACATCATGGCTGTATTGATGGAGACAGTTCAATATAAACATTTTAATAGCAGTCAAACATTAATTAGCATAATTATTAGGATTAATCAAAAATGGTAAACGATTATTTGTTGCTAATTTTTTTCAACATAAACTCAGCTACTATTAGCATGGATTAGTTAAAAATGTTTCTGGTTTATAAGTAACTCAGTATACGAATGTTTTTATTAATAATTATATTACTAAGCCTTGCAGTTTTATGGTTGACAGAAAAGGGTCAATTCCACTGCAGTCAGAATGGAGGTGACACGAAGCATGTTTTGCATGATATTGATCGAATGGTTCTCTCAGTCTTTATATCTGATGATCTGAGTTGTTAGTGAATCTATGTACCACATGACCGTGGCACAGTAGCACAATGGTTAGCACTACTGCATCAAACACCGGGGACCTGGGTTCAATTCCTGGCTTGGGTCACTGTCTATGTGGAGCTTGCACCTTCTCCCTGTGTCTGTGTGGGTTTCCTCGAGGTGCTCTGTTTTCCTCCCATATTATGAAAGACGTGCTGGTTAGGTGCATTGACCTGAACAGGATGTACTTTTAAGATATGATTACCTGTAAAGACTCGCATTCCAACCATTATCTTGTAAATTGAGTTTGTGTCTTTATATGCCCTGCTTGTCAACACGACACCCACTCACCTCACAAAGGAGCAGTGCTCTGAAAGTTTGTGGCTTGTGCTACCAAATAAACCTGTTGGACTTTAACCTGGTGTTATGAAACTTCTTACTGTGTTTACGTCAGTCCAACACCGGCATCTCCACATCTTAGTTACTATTCTGACTGCTGAATCAGAAGGTTGTGGATTCAAGTCCTACTCCAAGGACTTGAGCGCAATAATCTCAACTAAGACCCAGAGCAGTGCTGTTTGAGTGTTGTGTTACGAGAGGTGCTGCTGTTTCAAAAAGACAATAAACCGAGGTCCTATCCACCATATCTCAAGTAGATGGAAAAGATCCATAGTATTATTCAATATTTAATCAATATTTATCTCTCAACCAATATAAAAGACCAGTATTAGATCATTATCACAGTGCTGTTTGTGGGACTTTGCTATGTGCAAATTAGTTGCCACGTTTCCTACATTACAATAATAACTAAACTTCAAAAAGTACTTAAGTGACACTATTTGCAACATCAGAAAGATACATGATGGGTTAATGTAGCAGGTGATATTCTTATCCTGAATCTTGGCCCAACTTTATGCCTCAACCCACATCACTAAAACAGGTTACCTAGTGATTCTTTCATTGCTATGTGAAAGTTGTGTGGCTCTTTGCTGATACCATAATAGTGACTGCACTTCAAAAAAATAATTAATTAATTAGCTGCAAAGTGCTTTGGGTCATCCTAAGATCATGAAAGATATTACAAAACACAATAAAAGTAAAATACTGCAGATGCTGAAATCCTGAAATAAAAACCAAAAATGTTTGAAACTCTCATCAGGTCTGGCAGCATTTGTGGAGGGGAAACAGAGTTAATGTTTCAAGTCCAATGTACAAGTTCATTTGTCAGAATTGGTTTAAGATGATGCTTTTATAGCATCAACTAAAAGGTGAATAATATTACATTGACAAAAGGCTGCATTACCTAAAAGGTAAAGAATTTATTGAACAAGAATGAATGATCACCTGAGTTAAACGACAGAGGGGATCAGGAAGACAAAAGCTCAAAAAAACAACTCTAAAATATTTGGGAATTCAGTGGATTATGAGCAGGAGAATTAAGTAGAGAATTTCAGGAGATAGCTGTTCAAACATGTAGCTGTTCACACCCACATAGTTATGTGAAATGCTCAATACTTACTTGTAGTTGGTCTGCAATACCGTCCCACAATTGTGAAATATATTATCAGTGTCATGAGCTAATGTCTCTGGCTTGATGCAAGGCTTTGTATATCAAGTTGCATTTCCCTGGCTCTGTGTGTGTGTGTGTGTGTGTGTGTGTGTGTGTGTGTGTGTGTGTGTGTGTGTGTGTGTGTGTGTGTGTGTGTGTGTAATCAGTTCCAATAATAATAAGGTCTTGTGTTTGTCACAAATAAGAAAATAAAAAGTAATTCAAGATCAGACTTGTGATTGGCAGCAACACTAAGGGATGTATTTTACGACCATAAATTGGGCCATAAAATTAACCTCCCTGTGTAAATATAAAATACCGTAAGATAATATGTCCAGCAATACCATGTCATTGTCAGATATTACTGAAGGTCAGGGCTGATTGGGAGTAGCATGAGAGAAAGAAAATGGAACTGGAGCAGCATGGGGGAAGAACAATAGTCAGGGGCAGGTGTTCAGTGACAATAGGGATGATGGAAGTGGCTTGAGTGGCAAGGCAATTATTGGTGGAATGAGAGGTAGGGGACAGTCGGGAATAGCATGAAGGGCAGAATTTGGCCAAGAACAGTCAAAGGAAGAGGGGAAGGTGTAAGGGGCAGGTGTTGGTTAGGAAAGGGTAATATCCAAGAGAGATGTAAGGAGCAAAAGGTGAACGTGAGTAGAATGAGGGGCTGGAATATGCTTGGGAGCAATGTGTGGGTCGGGGATGGCCAGCAGTGAAGGGTAGAGGGTTGGTAGAGGGTCCAGATGCAGGGGACAGCTGGAGGTAGTGCAACTGGCCAGAAGAGTTGGTGGAGGGTGTTAGGAACTAGATCAGAAACTCCAAAATTCATTATGAAATTAGCCTAGACCCCAACTTCTTTGATTTTGGCATTAGAATGAGCATATAGTCTTTGCTCCAGGTATGATCTGATTAACACACTCAGAAGTTTTTATAAAAACAAACTTTGTTTGACAATACAGTTAAAATATAACAATAAATTAACATAATTTCTACACATTGAAATGTTTAAACATGACAAAGTATGATTCTTAACAGTTATCAGTCTCTATAGTTTCAATTTGAGCAATATCCCTGTAGGCATACATTCTCCTTTAAACCAGTGAGTACCAAAAACAGATATGCTAGATGTCCAATTTTTTAACCCTTCTGGGCAGACGTCTAGAAAGGCACCTACCTTCTGACTCCCATACAGCAGCTCCAGAGAAAGATCCAATTTCAAACAGAAGAATTTCAGAGAAAGAGACCTATTTTCTGGCAGATTCAAGTCTTCAATTTTCATAGAGAGAAACAACTACCCCTCTTTGTAGCTCCCAAGCAGCAACTGAACTGGATTTGTCACTCTGAACCAAGCTCTGTCCAGTCACATAACTTTTGCTGTCAAAACCTTAATCAAACTCCACTCTAAAAAACTCCAGAGGAAAAGACTCACAAAAAAACCCTGCATTAATCCAGATTAAAACAAACATTTCAGAAATTAAGATCAAATATGTTGCTGTAATAACGACAAGGGAAGCTGGCCATAGATAAAGTAGCACTGAGAAATTGTACAAAATTTCTACAAAAAAAAAATTGCACAAGGAAAACGTACAAATACATTTCTTAAAGGCACAGCATTGTCACACTGGAAGGGCAGGAGACGGTGAGGAGCAGGGTGATGGTCAGTGGTGGCATGAGAGGCAAAGGGACGCTTGGGCACACAAGGGGTGGGGAACTGTCAGGAGCAGTGCAAGGGATGGGGGAATGATCAGATTTGGTCAGGAAGAGGACAGCTGGTAATGCCTCGAGGGGCAGAGGGATGGTCAAGAGCAGGCACAAGGGGCAGCTGGATGGGGTGAAGGGTTCTGGGAGAGTCACAAGTGTGAGGTGCAGGCAGGGGGTAAAGTTGGTGGCAGCAGGAGGAGAGGAATGGAGCAGCACAAACAGGGAGGAGGCAGCGAGAAGGGGCAATGTGGGTTGCTGGTGATGGTGGTTGCGACAGCACCAGGAGGGCAGTGTAGGTGGGGGGGGGGAATGGGGGGGGTGAACAACTCGGGGCATCACGAGTGGGGGATACAGTTGGGGGCAGAGTGAGCAGGGGGTGGGGCGTACAGTGGGGTAGTGCGAGTGGGGTGTTGGGGGACAGTTGGGGTGGCGCGAGTGGGGGGGGTGGGAGGACAGTTGGAGGCAGTGCAAGCAGGAGGGGGACAGTGGGGGCAGCTTGAGCGGGAGGGGGACAGTTGGAGGCAGCGCAAGCAAGGGTTGACAGTTGGGGGCAGCCTGAGCAAGGGGCGATAGAACATTGAACATAGAACAACGCAGCACAAACAGGCCCTTCGGCCCACGAGTTGTGCCGATCACATCTACTAATACACAGACCTATCTATAACCCCCTATCCTATTCTTTTCCATATACTCATCCAGAAGTCTCTTAAAAGACCCCAGTGAGTTTGCCTAACAACCTCCGACAGCAGTCGGTTCATTCACTCACCACCCTAGAACATATAGAACATAGAACATTACAGCACAGAACAGGCCCTTCGGCCTTCGATGTTGTGCCGACCAAAATAAAAAGCAATGCCCCTCCAAACTAAACCATTCCCTTCTCTTCCATATACTTATCAATTAACCTCTTAAACGCCACCAAACTTGGCGCATCTACAACAGCTGCAGGCAGGGCATTCCACTCCCTAATCACTCTTTGAGTAAAGAACCTACCTCTGATATCCGTCCTATAACTCATACCCCTTAATTTAAAGCTGTGTCCCCTCGTGCTAGCTTTCTCCATCCTAAAGATGGAGAAAGATGGATTTCTCTCATTTAAAGATGGATTTCTCTCATTTTCTTTCTCCATCTTTCACCCTCTGAGTGAAAAACCTATCCCTGACATCTCCTTTGTATTTGCTTCCCTGCACCTTAAATCTGTGTCCTCTCGTAGTGACCATTTCAGCTCGGGGAAATTATAGTCTCTGAGAGTCCACCCTATGTATCCCTCCCAACATTTTATAAACCTCTATCAGGTCGCCTCTCAAGCTATGTCGCTCCAGTGAGAAGAGTCCCAGCTCCGTTAACCTATCTTCATAAGGCCTGCCTCCCAATCCAGGCAGCATCCTTGTAAATCTCCTCTGAACTCTCTCAATAGCCTCTACATCCTTCCTATAATGAGGCGACCAGAACTGCGCACAATACTCCAACTGGGGTCTGACAAGAGTCTTATAGAGCTGCATCATTACCTCCTGACTCCTAAACTCTATTCTTGATTAATGAAGGCCAGTACGCCTTCTTGACCACTTCCTCCACCTGCGAGGCCAATTTAAGAGTCCTATGGACCCGGACCCCGAGATCCTTCTGCTCTACAACACAGCTAAGACTCCTACCCCTTATATTGTACTCCTTCATCCCATTATTCCTGCCAAAATGGACCACTACACATTTATCCGCGTTGAAGTCCATCTGCCACTTCTCCGCCCAGTCTTGCATCCTGTCTATGTCCCGCTGCAACTTTTGGCACCCTCCAGACCGTTCACAACACCACTGACCTTTGTATCGTCGGCGAACTTGCTAACCCATCCCTCCACTTCCTCATCCAGGTCATTTATGAAAATGACAAACAGCAGGGGTCCCAGAACAGATCCCTGGGGCACTCCACTGGTTACCGACCTCCATGCAGAACAAGACCCATCCACAACCACTCTCTGCCTTCTGCCGGCAAGCCAGTTCTGGATCCACGAGGCCAAAGCCCCTTGGATCTCATGCCCTCTCACCTTCTCCAGAAGCCTTGCATGTGGGACCTTATCAAACGCCTTACTAAAGTCCATGTACACTACGTCCACCGCCCTTCCTTCGTCAATGTGTTCAGTCACATTTTCGAACAACTCAACTAGGCTCGTAAGGCATGACCTGCCCTTGACAAAACCATGCTGACAGTTGGGAGTAGGGCGAGCAGGAGGGGTACAGTTTGAGGCAGTGCGAGCAGGGGTGACAATTGGGGGCAGCGCGAGAGGGGAGTGGGGAGGACACTTGGAGGCAGCGTGAGAGGGGTGCTGAGGGACAATTAGGAGCAGCGCACGTGAGGTCATGGGGGTTACAGTTGGTGGCATCGTGTGTGGGGGGGGCAATTGGGGACAGCATGGGGGGGTGAGAAGGAGGGATAGGGAGATGAGTTCGGGACAGCACAAGGCGGGGTGGGGGGGAGAAATTCGGGACAGCACAAGGCGGGGTGGGGGGGAGAGTTCGGGACAGCACAAGGCGGGGTGGGGGGGAGAGTTCGGGACAGCACAAGGCGGGGTGGGGGGGAGTTCGGGACAGAGGGGGGCTGGGGGGAGAGTTGGGGACGCACAAGGGGGGCTTGGGGGGGAGAGTTGGGGACAGCACAAAGGGGGTGGGGGGGAGAGTTGGGACAGCACAAGGGGGGTGGGGGGAGGGGGGGAGGGGGGGTGGGGGGAGGGTTGGGGACAGCACAAGGGGGGGTGGGGGGGAGGGTGGGACAGCACAAGGGGGGGTGGGGGGTAGGGTTGGGGACAGCACAAGGGGGGGTGGGGGGGGAGGGTTGGGGACAGCACAAGGGGGGGGTGGGGGGGAGGGTGGGGACAGCACAAGGGGGGGTGGGGGGGAGGGTTGGGACAGCACAAGGGGGGTGGGGGGGAGGTTGGGGACAGCACAAGGGGGGGTGGGGGGAGGGTTGGGGACAGCACAAGGGGGGTGGGGGGGAGGGTTGGGGACAGCACAAGGGGGGGTGGGGGGGAGGGTTGGGGACAGCACAAGGGGGGGGGGGGGGAGGGTTGGGGACAGCACAAGGGGGGGTGGGGGGGAGGGTTGGGGACAGCACAAGGGGGGTGGGGGGGAGGGTTGGGGACAGCACAAGGGGGGGTGGGGGGGGGGGGGGGGGGAGGGTTGGGGACAGCACAAGGGGGGTGGGGGGACAGCACAAGGGTTGGGGACAGCACAACGGGGGGTGGGGGGAGAGTTGGGGACAGCACAAGGGGGGTGGGGGGGAGAGTTGGGACAGCACCAGCAACACAAGGGGGGGTGGGGGGAGAGTTGGGGACAGCACAAGGGGGGGTGGGGGGGAGAGTTGGGGACAGCACAAGGGGGGGTGGGGGGGAGAGTTGGGGACAGCACAAGGGGGGGTGGGGGGGAGAGTTGGGGACAGCACAAGGGGGGGTGGGGGGGTGGGAGAGTTGGGGGACAGCACAAGGGGGGGTGGGGGGAGGGTTGGGGACAGCACAAGGGGGGGTGGGGGGGAGGGTTGGGGACAGCACAAGGGGGGGTGGGGGGGGGAGGGTTGGGGACAGCACAAGGGGGGGTGGGGGGAGGGTTGGGGACAGCACAAGGGGGGGGGGGGGTCACAAGGGGGGGTGGGGGGACAGCACAAGGGGGGTGGGGGGGGGTGGGGACAGCACAAGGGGGGGTGGGGACAGCACAAGGGGGGGGGGGGGGGGTTGGGACAGCACAAGGGGGGGTGGGGGGGGGGGGGTTGGGGACAGCACAAGGGGGGGTGGGGGGGGGGTTGGGGACAGCACAAGGGGGGGTGGGTGGGGTGGGGGGGGGGTGGGGACAGCACAAGGGGGGGGGGGGGGTTGGGGACAGCACAAGGGGGGGTGGGGGGGGGGTTGGGGACAGCACAAGGGTGGGGTGGGTAGGGGGGAGGGGGTGGGGACAGCACACAAAGGGGGGGTGGGGGGGTGGGTTGGGGACAGCACAAGGGGGGGTGGGGGGGGGTGGGGGGTGGGGGGGGGGGGGGAGGTTGGGGGACAGCACAAGGGGGGTGGGGGGGGGGGGGGAGGGTTGGGGACAGCACAAGGGGGGTGGGGGGGGGGGGGGAGGGTTGGGGACAGCACAAGGGGGGGTGGGGGGGTTGGGGGGGAGGGTTGGGGACAGCAACAAGGGGGGGGGGGGGAGGGTTGGGGGACAGCACAAGGGGGGGTGGGGGGGAGGGTTGGGGACAGCACAAGGGGGGGTGGGGGGGGGGGGGGGGAGGGTTGGGGACAGCACAAGGGGGGGGTGGGGGGGTGGGGGGAGGGTTGGGGGGCACAAGGGGGGGTGGGGGGGGGGGTTGGGGACAGCACAAGGGGGGGTGGGGGGAGGGTGGGGACAGCACAAAGGGGGGGTGGGGGGGGAGGGGAGAGTTGGGGACAGCACAAACGGGGGGGGGGGGGGGGACAGCACAAGGGGGGGAGGGGGGGGGAGGGGGAGGGGGAGGGGGGGGAGGGGGGGGAGGGGGAGGGGGAGTGGGGGGGACAGCACAAGGGGGGGAGGGGGGGTGGGGGGACAGCACACGGGGGGGAGGGGGGTGGGGGGGGGACAGCACAAGGGGGGGAGGGGGGGTGTGGGGGGGGACAGCACAAGGGGGGGAGGGGGGGAGGGGGGGAGGAGGGGGGTGGGGGGGAGGGGGGGAGGGGGGGGGGGGGTGGGGGGACAGCACAAGGGGGGGTGGGGGGGACAGCACAAGGGGGGGTGGGGGGGACAGCACAAGGGGGGTGGGGGGAGAGTTGGGGACAGCACAAGGGGGGGTGGGGGGAGAGTTGGGGACAGCACAAGGGGGGGTGGGGGGGGACAGCACAAGGGGGGGTGGGGGGGAGAGTTCGGGACAGCACAAGGGGGGGTGGGGGGGGAGAGTTCGGGACAGCACAAGGGGGGGGGGTGGGGGGGAGAGTTGGGGAATTGCCAGTAGGAGGGGTGGAGGAATAGTTGGGGGCAATGCGAACAGGGAGGGACAGTTGAGGGCACTGGGGGAACACAAGTGGGGGGAACCGTTGGGGGCAGAGCGAGCAGGTGGTGGCAGTTGGGGGCAGCGCGAGGCTGTTTTCAGGTCAGGCAGCGCGAGCGCCCGACGGCTGGGGAGCGAATCAGCGCGAGCGCAGTCAATCAGTCAGGCGGCAGTTGGCCGGGAGGCGGCGGAGTTGATGCTGGGCTCGGCCTGAAGAAAAGCGAGTAAGTCCAGCCACCGGCCGAGAAACATTCACAACAAGTCGGTGCCAAGCCTGTAAAACCGGCCTGGTGTACCCGAGCCGATGGAGGAATTGCGGCCTAGCGGTCCCGGCATCGCGGCGCTATTGCCCCCCGGTTTGTACGCGATCTATCAGGAGTGCAGAAGGCTTTACTCGGACCAGCCGAATCCGCTGCAAGTCACCGCCATCGTCAAGTACTGGTACGTCCCCTCCACTATCAACATCAGTTGGGCTTGAGCCCGTTTCCCAAGGCCCCAAGAAGAATAAGTTACTTTAAATAAACAAAAATGTTTTACTTCGGGGGGGATTTAAACGCAGATTTTTGTTATTACTTTGGGTTTGCTGCTTAGATTTTTCTGCCCGCACCGCTCCCTCTTGTACTGCACTGATTTCTTTGTTGAAAAGTTTATGGCTGCTTTTTTTTATAAAAGTTTTTCTCTTTTAGTGTTTCTACTGGGGGTGGGGACCACAGTGTTTACTCTTTTTCATCTCAGTTACTTGCAAGTGAATAAAATCTGGACCGAAATTTCTGCAAGCATCAATTTAACCTTTTTGGGAAGAAGTGAATATTTACCATTTCCACAGGGCTTTAAAGCAAACATGTACTTACGTGTAATTATAAATAAACAATTATAGTGTTACACAAATGTTTGAAGTTTGCTATGCATATTGTAACATCAGGCTTTTTATTTTGTTTGGAAATAACTTTTATTTGTGCCATTAAGTTGGTTTCAATTGTTCGTGTCCTTTTAACAAAGAAGAGCTGTAGGATTTTCTAATCAACTTTTCCATACCACGAACAGTGCTGTCAACAAGTGATGTTTCTGTTTCATATCTAATATAATTTATCGTAACCACACCATCATAATTTTAACAAGTAATTTGTGAATTTGAAAATTAAAATTCATTGTTCACTTTTTTTATCACTATCACTAGCAATTACCCAAAATCTGATCATCTTCCAAAGAAGTTAATTCCCAGATTGCACTTTGAGAATTTTCTGTCTGAACTATTAGCGTTTTTGCTGTAATTTTATTTATTATTAAATGGTAAATTCATAGCACATTTTAGAAACATAAAACCTAGAAGCCAGAGTAGGCCATTCGGCCTTTTGAGCCTGCTCTGCCATTCATCTTGATCATGGAACTCAACATCCTGATTCTCCCTTCCTTCCTTCCACATCTCTTGATCTCTTTAACTCCAGGAGTTATATCTAATTGCTCTTGAAATCAGTCAGTGTTTTGGCCTCAATTACATTTGTTGGTGATGAATTCCACACACACACCATCCTCTGGGTGAAAATTTAATTTACTTCATTTGGACTCTGCTTTTTTTTCTTTTAGTGTGATAGTAATTTGATAATTTTTAATTCTATTGGATGTGGTTGAAATCTTGAATCCATTTACAAAGGAGAGTTCAAAAAATTGGCTTTGAATTTATTATTGACAATCCAGTTGTACATATGTTTTTTAGATACAATTTGTGCTAAATTATCAAAAAGAGTTGGCCTACGTTCAGCACTTACGAAGTTACTGGAAGGATATGTTTACTGCATTTCAATAGATTTGCTTAAATTAATGTTTATTTATTAGTCACAAGTAAGGCTTACATTAACACTACAATGAAGTTACTGTAAAATTTCCCCAATCATCACAGTCTGGTGGCTGTTCGGGTCAATGCACATAGCTAGCACATCTTTCAGAATGTGGGAGGAAACCCACACAGACACAGGGAGAACACGCAAACTCTATACAGTTACCCAAGCTGGGAATTGAACTCAGTTCCCTGGCGTTGTGAAGCAGCAGCGCTAACCACTGTGTTACTGCATTGCCCTTCTACTGCAAGGATCGCTTCTGGGTTAATGCTTGGAACATATTTTCCTCAACATGTCTATGTGATAACAGATTTGGATCTCTTGAGGCATTCCATTTTGAATTTTATTATTTATTTCCTACATAGCATGCTCATTATTCATGTAGTTTTGGATTATCTTGCCATTTATGGGAAAGGACATGAGTACAAGCAAAAGAACGTAGGGAAGTTTTGATTATTTTGGAAACATCCTGCTTTCTCAACATTCCTATTGAACATATATAGGAAAAATTGTAATGAACAATTCTAAACAATAACTTGTACACCTGTCTGTCTCAATTTTTCTTCTATCTGATTTTCCTCTTACTGTTGGTATCTTTAATGCTCTCTTTCCTTTCTTATCTCAAGGCCTAGGATGAGCACCTAGCTGCCAGACACCAAGGTCTTCCAGGTAGGGTAGTATAGATGAAAATTTCTTGGCTCATTAAAGAGACAGGTGGCATTTTGGAGCATTGTAAACTTTTCTGGTTGGATGAGTTAAGATGAGCTGAATAACATTCCTTGTCTTTCTTTATGTATTTGTGTGCAGTCTGTAATTGCTTCTAAGATTTTTAACTGACATGAGCAAGATTATGAATTCCCTCCTCCTGTTTAGGAATGGAGAGTTAGTTACATAATTAAAAAAAAGACTAAATGGTTAACAGTGAAGGAAGATAGCAATAGACTGGTCAGGTAGTTAGAATGGTGAAAAGTTGAATGACCGCACCAAAATTATTGTTGCAATATTTCATTAACTAACTACCTATTTTGAAAGGGAGAATAATAAAAAATGGAAGTTTGCCCTACCTGGGGAGGTATTTCCTAAAGGAGGGATTGGGTGGCAAGGAAGAATTTTGCTACAGTCAAACTGCAAAGTGGCAACCTGATGTGACATGTTGGTGATGCATGCTGATTGTATTACTGGTGCCAACAAGGTTTTGGTGAGGAGTAAAATCTATGTTTGCTGGAATTTCACTTCTTTCAGTGGTGTGGCTGTAAAGTAATCTTTGGATTTGGGCTCTGATGAAGAGTCATCCAGATTCGAAATGTTAATTCTGTTCGATATCCGTAGATTTGTCAGACCTGCTGATATTTTCCAGCATCATCTGTTTTTGTAATCTTTGGATTAGTTCTACTACAAGTTTCATTTCAATGCTCTTATTGCTAGAGGCTTCGTGTATAATAAAGGGAACAACGTAAAAAACTTGAACTAAAGTTCTGAGACTGGCAGCAGCTATTAATTTGCTACTGCTGATCTCCTGTTGACGACACTTAACGTGGAATTGCAACTGCAAGGTATATTTGATTTATTATTGTCATGCATTAGTATACAGTGAAAAAGTATTGTTTCTTGCATGTTATACAGACAAAGCATACCATTCATAGAATACATAGGAGGAAAGGCTGCAGAGTAGCTCCATTCAAAAGTCTGATGGCAGCAGAGACGAAACTGTTCTTGAGTCGGTTGGTATGTGATCTCAGACCGTTGTATCTTTTTCCCAGCAGAGGAACAGTATGTCTAGGGTGCATGGGGTTCCTTAATTATGTTGGCTGCGTTTCTGAGGCAGCTGTAAGTGTAGATGGAGCCAGTGAATGGGAGGCTGGCTTGTGTGATGGACTGGGCTGTTTTCACAATGCTCTGTAGTTTATTGTGGTCTTGACCACAGCAGGAACCATATTAAGCTCTGATACTTCTGGAAAAGATGCTTTCTTTGTTGCATCTATAAAAATTAGTGAGGATCATAGCAGACGTGCTGAATTTTCTTAGCTTCCTGAGAAAATGGAGGCATTGGTGGGCTTTCTTAACTATAGCTTTGGCGTGTAGTACTAGTTAGTGGGCTTTCTTAACTATAGCATCTGTACTACTGACTTGTGCTGGGGTCAGCCATGTTCCAGCTTCAATTCTTTAGATGGTTTCTGTCTGTGTTGTTGGTGATACAGTATTTGTCACAGCAGCCCAAAGCTGTGCATGAGTTGGCAAGAAACAGCTGGAGTTACTGTTTGGTAATAGTTAGTATAGTGAAATTTGAATAAGGAAAAGTTTCATGTAATCCCCAAGTCTACAGATTTCCAGTGCTTGATAACAAAAGGATATTTGAATAAGCTATATTAAGGCTCAAATGACTCAAATGACAGACAACATATTCTGTCTGTTCTGAATATGATCTGAACTAATTTAGGAGTTTATTTTTATGTGAAATGGATAGAATATAGAACATTACAGCGCACTACAGCCCTTCGGCACTTGATGTTGTGCCGACCTGTGAAACCAATCTAAAGCCCATCTAACCTGCAATATTATCCAGTGAAGTAATCAAAACTAGTCAGCATGGATTTAATGGAAAGTCATATCTGACTAACTTGATGGAATTTTTTGAAGAGGTAACAAGGTAGATCAATGAGGTACTTCATTTGAATTATTCTGTATAACTTTTGACTAGATCTCCCAGGGCAGACAGGTCGGAAAGGGAAAACTCTGAGATCCATGGGAAAGTAGAAGTTGGATCCAAACCTGCATCAGTGGTGGAAAACAAAGGGAAATAGTTAACAGGATTTTTTGATGACTGGAAGGTCATTTACAGTGGAGTTTTGCAGAACTCTGGTTCCTTTTTTGTAATTTGTATCAATGACTAAAAAGTTTACAGATCATCAAAAAATTGACTGGCTCGGTTAATAGTGAGGAAGAAAGCTGTAGACGTAAGGTGGACAGAAAAATTAGTGAATGGAATGCAGTCCAGTGAACTGAGGTGATGCATTTGGAGAAGGCACACAAGGTAAAGGACTACAGAATAAATAGTGGATAGTGAGATTTTTGGAGAAACGGAAGGATCTTGGATTACATGTCCCCTGAATCCTACAGATAGCAATAAAGAGGGTCTATAAGGTGGTTACAATGACATACAAAATGTTTTTTAAGTGAGCTGTCTCTCTAGATTTGAAGCTACTTTGTCTCCACTCAGGTTTGATAGATTCTGAGATGGCTGATAATTCCAATATGCAATCTGTAGACTCTGGCAAGTTGGGACATGTGGTGCTTGGAGGTTTGGGCAGATAAGGTATTTGGAAGTCTCTGCACACCCTCCGATTATTTGATCTCACCTCTGTGAGTGTCTCTGTCTCTCTGATGCTTTGATCTCACCTATGAGAGTGTCTCTATGTTTGGTGTCTTCTGAATAAACCTATTTCATTTTGGTCAGTCACAAGCTAGGCACGCCCGTGAATTGGTGATGATCTTAGATCACTTCAGGGATGTTTTGTTTTCACGATCCTTCTGGGAATCTGTTGCCTAGACTGAATTTCGAGTAGAAATTCATATGGTGCCAGCCATATGACTGACATGTCCTACCCAGTGGAGCTTTTTTTGTAAGTGATTATGCTGGGCATGTAGGAAACAGATCCTAGAAAGATGTAGACATAACAGGGTTGTTGTGATGGGAGATTTCAATTTCCCAAACATCGACTGGAATATCCCAAGGGTAGGGGGTTTGGATGGGGAGGAGTTTGTTAGGTGTGGTCAGGAGGGTTTCCTGACACAGTACGTGGAAAAGCCTACGAGAGGAGAGGCTGTACTTGACCTGGTGCTAGCTAATGAGCCAGGACAGGTGTCAGATCTCACGGTAGGTGAGCATCTTGGGAATGGAGATCATAATTCTATCTCTTTCACGATAGCAATGAAAAGAGATAGGATCAGGCAGGCTAGGAAGGTGTTTGTCTGGAGTAAGGGGAAATATGAAAACATTAGGCAGGTAATTGGACGAATAAACTGGAAGGAGGTGTTCTTGGGGAAGAGTACAGAAGGAAAGTGGCAGATATTCAAGGAATGTTTGTCTGAGGCTCTGCAAGACAACGTCCTGAGGAGCCAAGGAGGTTTTGGTAGGATGCGGGAACCGTAGTGCACAAAGGTTGTGGTGAACCTAGTCAGGAAGAAAAGAAAGGTGTATTAAAGGTTCAGAGAGCTAGGAGATGTTAGGGGTCTAGAGGAGTATAAGGTGTGTAGAAGGGAGCTTAAAAAGGAAATTAGGAGAGCCAGAGGGGTCATGAGAAGGCCTTGGCAGGTAAGATTAAAGAGAATCCCAAGGCCTTCTACAAATATGTGAAAAGTAAAAAGATGAGAAGAGAGGGGATAGGACCTATAAAAAGTGAAGGGGGAAAAGTCTGTGTGAATCTGGAAGAAATGGCAGAGGTGCTTAACGAGTACTTTGCCTCGGTATTCACGGTGGAAAGTGAACTGGGAGGTTGTACTGCAGGTTTGAGGCAAACAGAAAAGGTTGAGTATGTGGATGTTAGGAAAGAGGATGTGTTAGATCTGTTAAATTCTATCAAGATAGACAAGTCGCTGGGACCGGATGGGATGTACCCCAGGTTATTGTGGGAAGTGAGGGAAGTGGTTGCAGAGCCCCTGGCGATGATCTTTGCGTCGTCTATGGAAACGGGAGAGGTTCTGGAGGATAGGAGGATTGCGGATGTGGTTCCTATTTTCGTTAGAAAGGAGGCGGCTAAGAGGGGATCTTATTGAAGCATATAAGATGATTAGAGGTTTAGATAGGGTGGACAGTGATAGCCTTTTTCCTAGGATGGAGAAAGCTAGCACGAGGGGACACAGCTTTAAATTAAGGGGTATGAGTTATAGGACGGATATCAGAGGTAGGGTCTGTACTCAAAGAGTGATTAGGGAGTGGAATGCCCTGCCTGCAGCTGTTGTAGATGCGCCAAGTTTGGTGGCGTTTAAGAGGTTACTTGATAAGTATATGGAAGAGAAGGGAATGATTTAGTTAGGAGGGGCATTGCTTTTTATTTTGGTCGGCACAACATCGAAGGCCGAAGGGCCTGTTCTGTGCTGTATTGTTCTATGTTCTATGTTCTATGTTCTATTTTTAAGAAAGGGAACAAGGATAGTCCAGGAAATTACCGACCGGTGAGTCTGACTTCAGTGGTTGGTAAGCTGATGGAGAGGCTTCTGAGATATAAGATTTATGAACATTTGGAGAAGTTTAGACTGATCAGAAATAGTCAGCATGGTTTTGTCAAGGGCAGGTCGTGCCTTACGAACCTAGTTGAGTTCTTCGAAAATGTGACTGAACACGTTGACAAAGGAAGAGCGGTGGACGTGGTGTACATGGACTTTAGCAAGGCATTTGATAAGGTCCCCCATGCAAGGCTTCTGGAGAAGGTGAGAGGGCATGAGATCCAAGGGGCTTTGGCCTCGTGGATCCAGAACTGGCTTGCCGGCAGAAGGCAGAGAGTGGTTGTGGATGGGTCTTGTTCTGCATGGAGGTCGGTAACCAGTGGAGTGCCCCAGGGATCTGTTCTGGACCCCTGCTGTTTGTCATTTTCATAAATGACCTGGATGAGGAAGTGGAGGGATGGGTTAGCAAGTTCGCCGACGATACAAAGGTCAGTGGTGTTGTGGATGGTCTGGAGGGATGCCAAAAGTTGCAGCAGGACATAGACAGGATGCAAGACTGGGCGGAGAAGTGGCAGATGGACTTCAATGCAGATAAATGTGTAGTGGTCCATTTTGGCAGGAATAATGGGATGAAGGAGTACAATATAAGGGGTAGAGTCTTAGCTGTGTTGTAGAGCAGAAGGATCTCGGGGTCCAGGTCCATAGGACTCTTAAATCGGCCTCGCAGGTGGAGGAAGTGGTCAAGAAGGCATATGGTGTACTGGCCTTCATTAATCGAGGAATTGAGTTTAGGAGTCAGGAGGTAATGATACAGCTCTATAAGACCCTTGTCAGACCCCAGTTGGAATATTGTGCGCAGTTCTGGTCACCTCACTATAGGAAGGATGTAGAGGCTATTGAGAAAGTTCAGAGGAGATTTACAAGGATGCTGCCTGGATTGGGAGGCAGGCCTTATGAAGATAGGTTGAGGGAGCTGGGACTCTTCTCACTGGAGAGACGTAGGTTGAGAGACGACCTGATAGAGGTTTATAAAATGTTGAGAGGGATAGATAGGGTGGATTCTCAGAGACTATTTCCCCAAGTTGAAATGATCACTACGAGAGGACACAGATTTAAGGTGCAGGGAAGCAAATACAGAGGGGATGTTAGGTGTAAGTTTTTCACTCAAAGGATGGTGAGTGAATGGAATTGGCTGCCGTCGAGGTTGTAGAGGCAAACTCGCTGGGGTCTTTTAAAAGATTTCTGGATGAGCATATGGGAAAGAATGGGATAGGGGGTTATAGATAGGTCTGTGGATTGGTAGATATAGATGTGATCGGTGCAACTCGTGGGCAGAAGGGCCTGTTTGTGCTGTAGTGTTCTATTTTTTTTAGAGCAACACAGCACGGGAAACAGGCCCTTCGGCCCAACGAGCCCGCGCCGCCGTCATAACTATATAGTAACAATTCCATTATCCTATTCTAATTTTAGGTTATTCCTAATATGGAAGAATCTCAATGTAGGGACAATTTGTTTCCCAATCAGCCGAAGAGCGAATTTTTGGGATGTGGGAGGAAACCGGAGCACCTGGAGAAAACCCACGCAACCACGGGGAGAACGCGCAAACTCCCGCAGACACCGGCCCAATTCCAAGTGTCTGCACAGCTACAGCGATAGTCACTGAGCTGTCATGGTGCCCTTCAGATGGTCCAGATAAAGCACTCATTTACGACATGAAGCATCAGGCAACCCATGAATCAACATCCAAGAGCTGTCCTCGCACCACCTGCCGAATGCATGCTCCTTGTTGGTCAAGTTGGACCAAATTACCTGTGGAAAAAAAGCCATAGTTAAACAGTCCTACTATATCCCTCTATCTGCATACCGCTCATGTGGCTGTCTAAGAGACCCTTAAACAGCCCTAGTGCGCCTGCTCCCACCACCTTACTCGGCAGTGCATTCCACACCCCCACTACCCTTTGTGTGAAAAATTGCCCTCTAATATTCGTCTTATACATAGCCCCCCTCACCCTAAGGCCATGACCCCTCGTCCTATCCATTTCTGAAGGTGGAAAAAGTTTACCACCATTTACTCTATCTATACCCCTTATAATCTTATACACCTCTATTAGATCCCCTCTAAGCCGACGTCTTTCAAGGGAAAACAACCCCAGTCTATTTAATCGTTCCTCATAAGACAGTCCTTCCATACCAGGCAGCATCCTGGTAAACCTCCTCTGCACTCTCTCCAAGGACTCCACATCCTTCCGATAGTATGGCGACCAGAACTGGACGCAGTATTCCAAGTGAGGCCTAACCAACGTTCTATACAATTGCAACATCAAACTCCTACTCTTGTATTCTATACCCTTTTCTATGAAAGCTAACATACTATACCCTTTCTTTATCACCTTCTCCACCTGTGAAGACACCTTCAGAGACTTGTGAACCTGCACCCCCAAGTCTCTCTGCGTCTCTATACTCCGAATAGTTTTGCCTTTTATCCTATAACTCTCTTCTACATTTTTCCGGCCAAAATGCATCACCTCGCATTTATCCGGATTAAATTCCATTTGCCATCTATCTGCCCAGTCTACCAACCTATCTATGTCCTGTTGTATTGCCTGGCACTGCTCCTCTGTACCCGCCAATCCAAGCACCAACATTCTATGTTGTCTTTCTTGCAACTGGATTTGGGGGATCTTGCAACAGGACTGACTTATGTCTCTAGTGCTTTCAAGTGATGGCACACAAAATACTCCTTTTTTTGGCTGAGATATAAAATATAAGAGCAGTAATGTTTTGCTAAACTGTATTGAACATTTGTTTGGCCATATCTAGAGTACTACATGCATTTCTGGTCATTACCAGAAGGATGTGATTGTACCAGAGAGGGTACAAGGAGATTTATGAGAATGTTGCCAGGAATGTAGAATTTTAACTATGCACTAAATTTCGATGGGATATGATTGTTTTCTTTGGCAACTGGAGGCTGAGGGAAGATTTCAGTGAAGTGTATCAAATTAGACAGGTCTGTATAGATTGGATTGGAAGGACCTATTTTCCTCAGCAGAGAGAACAATAATCCTAGGCATTGAATCAAAGTAACTGGAAGAAGGATTAAGGTGAGATGAGAAGCATTTTTTTTTGTTTATCCTGATGATATTGAAGACTTGGAACACTCTGAAAAATTATTACACAGACACATGTCACATATAGGAAGCACTTATATATGCAGCCACAACTGGAAAGTAGGATTAGGATGAGTAGTTGTTTCTGCTTAGCGCAATGGGCCAAAAGGTTACCTTCTGTGCCATTAAATTTAATGATTCTGTGATTTTGTGTGACCAGCTAAAAGTGCACACCATGTCAATATAATGAAAAATTCACTTTACATCAGCACAAAATGACTGTTATACTGATGAACTGTGCATTTTGGGATCACTTTTCCAATGGTATTAGACCATCTAGAGAAACTATGCCTGAATTAGTTTAGAAAACTTGACCTGATATTGAAATGTAACTTGGGAAGGAATTCTTAACTCAAAACCGATGAAATTTAGCCTATTGAACATACCATCTTCTATAATTAAGTTTATTTTTAGTGGTCAATGGCTTATTTTTGGTTCTCCTGTTAACACTTTTTTAAAAAAAGAATAAGGTTAATCAATCCTTTCCTTTTGCACAAAATTTCAATAGGATATGATTTTTTTTTTGGAAGACTGGGATACTTTTGCAGTGCCAGTCTGTTCTTCAGAGAGTAAAGCATGAGGAAAGGCCATCTTTACTTAAATCTGAATTCCCAATTTCAGGAATAAATCTTCTTTAGGATGTTGTCTGCAATACTGCATCTTTCTCATAGTATGGAAATTACTTATAATTTTCAAAGCACCTATTCCAAGACTGAAAAAAAACTGAAAAAACATTTACTTTTGGAAACACAACATCTCATTTCACAAAAACCCAAAATCGTTGCAATTGTGAATATAAGCATAATGCATCTCAAGGAAAATCATAATGAATGATCAGGAAGCAACAATTTAAATTCTTGCTAAGATCCAAGGATTTCAATTTTTTTATTGGTTTAAAATAATGAGCAACCAGAGTAAGGCCATAGTGCAGAACCTATTGAAGTTTGAAAAAAAAGTGAGATAAATTTGGTTTTTAGGTTTAAATTTAGGTTATGCAAGCTTTTGTTTTGAAACCCTGAAGATTTTAAGAGGAAGGACAATCTGAGGGAAGTGCTGAATTTTATTTGTTTGAATGTTTTCTGCACAGCACTGAATAAATGTTTTCAATTAAGACTCTTTGTTTTTACATGGAATTAAAATCTTAATATAACTTCTGGCATAATCCAGGAAACCTGATAAATCTAGCTATTGTGCTTCCATTGTGCAATCAGTGGAGTATCTACCTGGAATTCATTAAATTCATAAGCACAGTTATCTGCGATTTTTCAAATGCATAGTTTGATTTTTGTTTTGTTAATGTATGTAATTTATAGCTGCTGATTAATATTGATCCTTGCAGGTTCTTTCAGTACTAATAAAAACCAAAATGACATTGCATTTAAAGTTAAAGTACTTTTCCAGTTCTGACATGAATCAATCACTAAGTGGTCTTGTCCAGAAATGCATTGATTCAGAATGTGAGTTGTTTGGATTCTGTCACTTTTGCCTCATTGAGAAACTTGTGAACAATTTTGTGTGTTTCTGACTAATACAGTATACATATTGATCAAATTCACAGCTTATTCAACATTCCTATTTTTATTATTTAATAATGGACAAAGCGATTTTCTTGCTTGTGACACCAGCCTCTCCCATCTGGTTAATTCTATAGGGTGACCATTAAACCATTGTTTAGAGCATTCTACACAACCTACAGAGGGAATTTTCCAGTCCAACCTTCCACAGGAATTGAAGCGGGCAGGCGACAGATCATGCAAATGTCCGTTGACCTCGGGTGGGATTTTCCGGTTGGGGCTAGCAGGGCTGGAAAATCCCACCCCCTATCTGTGTTTTACATTATTTTCCTTCCATTGATGCAGTTAAGGTTGTGCAAACCATTTGGAACATAGGACCAGGAGTTGGCCATTTCGCCCCGCAAGTCTACTCCTTCATTCAGTGACATCATGACTGATCTGTAGCCTAACTCCATGTACCTGCCTTTGGCCATATCTCATATCTTTGCTTAACAAACATTTATCTATCTCAGATTTAAAATTAGCAACTGATCTAATGTCAATCTAATGTCTGTTTGTGGAAGAGAATTCAAAACCTCTACCCTTTCTATGAGGAAATACTTCCTAACATTTCTCCTGAATGGCCTGACCCTAATTTTTAGACAATGCCCCTTGTTCTACAATGTCCAACCAGTAGAAATTGTTTGTCTTTATGTACTTTGTCTTTTCCTATTAATATCTTGAAGACTTTAATCAGATCACCTCCTAACCTTCTAAATTCTAGAGAAAAGAGGTTTAATTTGTATAATCTCTCCTCATAACATAACCCTGAAATCTAGGTATCATTCTTGTAAACCTATGTTGCACTGTCTTCAAGGCCAATATGTCCTTTACCAAATGAGGATTACTCCTTGTCAGAGTCCAGAATAGTTTGCTTTGTTCAATCTAACATTTGTTGGGTGTATTTTGACTATAAGTGCACTGCGGCAGATACTTCCAGCAAGTTGGAATTGTGAACTTTATCTGTCTTACACACTAGCAAATGGAGGATATAGGATTGAATGAAGCACAGAATGAAATTGAGTTTCCCACTACCATTATCAACAATTTGCATATTTAGTCCACGTTGGTATTAGTTGAAGATAACCAAAGTAAACATTTGATAGAGGTGTAGTTAGTGAGAAACAGGTTGTCTATGCAAGATTGTTACAGGATGATTTGCCCTTATGCATAATGTAATATCAAATCATAAGAAAGATTAATTGCAGTTTATTTTTGGGTAATTTGTAAAATTGCCAAGGAACTACTTTTCATATACATTTCCATGTTAGTAAAACAACACAAATGGTTTCTGTTAGTAAAATGAAATAGTGTTTACCTTTTTAGTATATCGTGATATAGTCATGGTACATGTTACAAATTAGAAAAATTTGTACACATTTGTTTCAGTGCAGCCATTACCCCACGATTATCAATCATAGGGAAAGACATTGTACGCTTCTTTACATTTGTAATTTAGTTAAAAAGTAGCAAATTATCATAAGAGTCACAGCTCAGAAAACATGTTGCCTTCTCTGTAGTGAGTGATTTTTTTTGAATGATGACTGTAAAAGTAAGGAGCCAGTTTCATGTCCAACTTGTGTTTTCTTTTAAACTCAGGTACAAGTACAAACACAAGGATTAGAAGAGAAGAACCATAAACTTGAAAATATTGTTACCTGTATATTTGACAAACTCAAACTGTCACTTCAACATCTGATGTGCATAACAAGCAATGAGAGTACAATGTGGGGATGAGGCATGAAATTTATTTGAAGCAAGGAGTTGCAGGCTTTTACTAAAGCAACAGTAATCCAGTTGAAATGATCAGTTGAGTATATTTGACCTGCTGTTTCTAAGCATTCTATGCAATTAAAAAATTCAGTTTAGTTTAGAAGTATCAAAGTTCTGCAGAAGTTATTTGTCTTCCAGACAGCCTCCTCATCTGAAACTCTTACCACTTTAATTTTGAAGTTCTTATTTAGTGAGGATAATTGAAGCCTCTGTGGTATGTTTCCAACCCATACCTTTGATCTCTTTTTCTCTGGCCTGTGAAACCCAGAGAATTCGTATTTATTATTTGGTAACTGATTTGTCCTGCTGAAGGTTTGGAAAAAGTTGTGGTTAATGTGGTTGTCAAAAGATAAACAAAAAATGGCAAATGGAATTTAACGCAGACAAGTGTGAGGTATTACACTTTGGAAGGACAAACTAAAATAGGACGTACAGGGTAAATGGTAGGACTCTGAAGAGTGCAGTTGAACAGAGGGATCTGGGAGTACAGGTACAGAATTCCTTAAAAGTGACACCAAGGTGTATAGAGTCATAAAGAGTGCTTTTGGTACATTGGCCTTTATAAATCGGAGTATCGAGTATAAAGGTTGGAGTGTTATGGTAAGGTTGTATAAGACATTGGTGAGGCTGAATTTAGAGTATTGTGTACAGTTTTGGTCATCTAGTTACAGAAAGGATATAAATAAGGTTGAAAGAATGCAGAGAAGATTCACAAGGATGTTGCCGGGACTTGAGAAGCTGAGTTACAGAGAGAGATTGAATAGGTTTGGACTTTATTCCCTGGAGCATAGAAGAATGAGGGTAGATTTGATAGAGGTGTATAAGATTTTGATGGGTATAGATAGAGTGAATGCAAGCAGGCTTTTTCTACTGAGGGTAGGGGAGAAAAAAAAACAGCGGGCATGGGTTAAGGGTGAAAAGAGAAAAGTTCAAAAGGGAATATTAGGGGGAGGCTTCTTCATGCAGAGAATAGTGGGAGTGTGAAATGAGCTGCCGGATAAAGTGGTAAATGCAGGGTCACTTTTAACATTTAAGAAAAACTTGGATGGGCTCATGGATGAGAAGGATGGGGAGGTTTATGGTCCAAGTGCAGGTCAGTGGGACTAAGCAAAAAATGGTTCGGCACAGACAAGGAGGGCCAAAAGGCCTGTTTCTGAGCTGTAATTTTCTGAAGTGGATTTTCTATGTTCTAGATCAGAACAGCAAAGTTTGTTAGTTGCAGTTTAATATACTATAAAGTAATGTGATATTTTGTGTGGCTTGAGGTGTTCAATGATAGGTCCAAGCTTTTATATCCCTTTTTCCCCCATCCCTCAATGTTGAATTTCAGTTTTGTCTTTTGGTATCATGATGGCATTTAATTAGGTGTTTCTGGATTGAAAATTTATAACATGAAACTGATTATTGGATCACATCTATTTCTTCCTATAGTCCACATTATTTGCATGTGATGCAAAATAATCTTTTAAAATAAGTTCTTCAGGACCAGATTTTCGTTCTCGTTTTCCTTACATTGTGAACCAAGGGTAAGGTGCATTTTACTAAATAGTTAATCTGTTGTAGACTAAATGAAATTATTAGATTAATGATATTTTATTGCTATAGGAAATATTATGATTGGCTAAAATTTGCCTGACTAGGCGTAACCTTATCTTAAATGTCTTTTTTCTGACCCCAAATGTGTCTTTGTTTTGGTTATCTGTTTCTCCTCCATGTGCTGTCTCTTCCTATCCCCATCTATCATGCCATTTCACATGAGCAAACAATAAGTATTTGTACTTGAAAATTGTGTCTGCTTTAAAAGCCATTCTCAGTTTTTTTTTCTTTCTTTGAAGGCTGGGAGGACCAGATCCACTGGATTACATTAGCATGTATAGAAATCCAGGAGATCCAACACAAGACGTTCCAGAGCACTGGCATTATGTCAGTTTTGGATTGAGTGACTTGTATGGTGACAATAGAGTTCATGAGTAAGTACCATAAAAGAAAAATCTCATACGCTGGAATTCCTAAAATAAAGGAAACATTATTTGTTGGTTTTAAAATACTTGCATATTGCTGAAAAAAGGAGACATGATTTTGAAGATTATTGTTTTGTACTCAACGGGGTAGCTTGCAAGAAAATACCCAGTAAAGGGAACAACAATTTATACTTCATGAAAATGATTGGTTGGCACATGAACTGTGCTAGAGACAGGAAACCACAAAGAGTGCAACAGGAAATAGTTAACTGTTGTTCCAATGCTTTAGTTTAATTTTTTTAAAAAGGCACGATGCCTGGATGTGTTTCTGCAGATGATACATTCCTGCATATGCGAGTCTGACTGATGCTCTTAAACTGGGCAGCATGGTGGTGCAGTGATTAGTACAGTCGCCTCATAGCAGCAGGGACTTGGATTTGATCCCAGCCTTGAGTGATTGTCTGTGCAGTGTTTGTACATCCTTCCTTCGTCTGCGTGAGTTTACTCTGGATGCTCCAGTTTCCTCCCACAGTTCAAAGATTAGGTGACTGGCCATGCTAAATTCCCTCTTATGGTCCCAAAAATGTGTACATTGGGTAACTAGTAGGGTAAATACATGGAGTGACCAGTATTGCTGAAGATTTGGTGCAGACTTGATGAATCAAATGGTCTCCTACACTGCAATTCTATGTTTGTTAGTGTAATTCTTAGCACATTGGGAATTGTTCAGCATCTGCTGTACAATTAAGGAATCACATCTAACATTTGGCATTGGGTGGGACTCACCAGCAGAATTCTTTGGTCCTGCTGTAGTGAATCGAGTGCCAAATTCTCCATCCTTGCTGGCAGCAGCATTGGAAAATGAATGGCTGGAAAATTCTGCATTTTGCAAGCATTGGCTGGTTGAGTATGGCCAGTTCAGTGTCCATTGTGAACAACTGAAAGAATGTGCAGTTTGATACAATCCACTAGTCGTTGGGATGTATAGCTTACATAATTGACATTGCACTAGCATTGAAATTTACTCATTTGTATGGTAGGCATAAAGTCACGTTCCCCTGATGGAAGCATCCTATTAGTGGAAAATAGCACTTGTGTTCGTACTGCATAGTAATGATGTGAAGCAGTAGCTTTGCCTGTTGCTCAAATATTTGAAATAGCTTTGACCCAAGTAGACTTGGGTCCGAAAGTGGTGGCTTTAGGCCCATATGAGAGTATACATAGTGATCTGATTGCATTACCCTTTAACCTGATGGAGAGTTTTAATATGTGCTATTTTGGTGCCAAGCTTGCTTGGTGAACAAATGATTTAGTACCTATTCATGAGATTACTGATGAGGCTAATTGTATGGTGGATGGAGCTTTAGGTATTCTAATATTTATATTTAGCAGTGGAGATAGGCTTGTGTAGACAGAAGTTGAGAACCTGTAAATAGATTTCTCAACTATCTCAGTTGTTACATTGCTGCATTTCAGAGGTGAATTTCTGCAGGGATGGAGTTCATTCAGCTATAAGGAGATTCTTGTGTGTAGCTGCAGGGTGAAATAAAGCAGGTATTTCATCCATGTATTGGAAATGTGCAAAGTCACTTGTTTTTGTACGCTTTGGGGTTCCTGCAACTCTATGTGCTATCAAATTGGCTCTGTTGGCAATTTGATAAATTGTGCCTAAGCTCACTGTGCAAGTTTGACACTGAAATAGGATAATGGTTATCATGATCAGATCATTGCATATATGCACAAATGGGCCTAAGGCTGCCATTTTGCAACCTGAAAAGTATCCAATCTATGCTGGAATGCCAAGGTATCTCAAAAGTTTGAGTAACAGGTGAAGCTAGTCATTTCATGCTGCAGCAACAGGGTGATATTTTCAACTAACAAGTTGCTTTTTGCAAGCCAAAAAGACTTTCTGCCTTAGAAGCAAATGAGTAATGTGGTTTAAAATTTGAGTCCTGGTGCAATGTGAATTACATACAATCCAATAGTTGGATTGTATTTATCAAATAGCACATCCTGTTGGCTATCCACAATGAGCACAGTATATACTCAGCCAGCCAGCACTTACTAAAATCAGAACATACTATGTAACATTAGATGTGATTTTACTGTATTTGCTGAATAATCCCTAATGTGTTAAGATTTACGCTAACAACCAATTTAATATTGTCAGTCGGGCTCGCAGTGTGGCTCATTGGCACTTGTTAGCTACATTTATTCATAAACAGGCAAAAGGAACGTGTCCAGGTATTATGCCTGAAAATGTCCGATTTCGGAAGCTAAGCAGACTGAGGCCTGGTTGGTACTTTGGTAGGAGACCACCTGGGAATACCAAGTGCTGTAGGCTTTTGCTGCCAGCACTGTCAGCTCAGAGGCAGCCAGTCTTTTGGTTGGCGGCTGAGTCTCTCAGACTGAATTGGCCAGGCATAAGAGCAGCGAGCACCTATGGCCATAATATTCTGAAAACGCCGGATCTCGTCCAATCTTGGAAGCTAAGCAGACCCAATTAAACAAAAGCAATAGTTTCCTGGTGAATTCACCACAGCATTGCCTTGTCCAATCAGAGTTGACTTTTCAACTAATCAGTATCCTTTTTCATGCAATGTAAGTTGTTGCTCCTTTGAAATTTGAAATTCTTGCATCTGTCTTGATGAGTGTAAGACAAAAAGCTTTAATAATGTCTTTTTCCAGCAATTCTCAAGATCATTATGTTTCTTACTGGACGAGAAAATGAACAGTGCTTGACTTAATTCTGAGAAAGTAAATCAAAGAGAAGAAAGCAACTGGGAAACATTGACCACAACATAAGATTAATGCAAGAATATAAAAGGATAGTGAAGAGCTGTAAAGAGGTCACTGCAGTACCAGTGTTGGCTAGAATTGGATTATGCTTTTCAGACACTAAAGTCTACCCTTTAATGCCAATCTTGGAACCATTGTCAGAAATAGAGCTCACCAAATGCTTGATTTACATGCTACCTTATATAATGGTTTAACTCCAAAGGAAATTAATTTTTAAAAAACGAAGTATCTTTAAATATTGTTTTGCAGTAATTTCTAAGGGATTTTCACAGTAATTTCATTGCAGTGTTAATGTAAGCCTACTTGTGACTAATAAATAAACTTTAAAACTTTAACTTCTAACTTTTCTTCAGGTTTTAGGCTGACTGTGTGAATTAGTTTTAAAATTGAGTCAAAGTCAGAGTTAAGTGTGGTTATGAGATGTTGCTAATGGGTGAAATAAGCAACAAATAAATGATTGCTGTGTTATCTGTTTAAGTAATTTATTGAATTGATGTAACCTGTTCTGTGTCTGTATATATGAATTTGAATTTTAAATGTTGTTGCCTTTCATCTTTGACATGTCCTCAATGCAGTGATTCACATAATGCACTTGAAATGAATTAATTTCTGGGGAAGGTTAGTCTGGATTTTTTTAAAACTGTTCTGATATTTCAAAGAAAAGGATGCAATCCTCTTCACCAACAATGTACTTATTCTCAAGCTGATTTTCAGTCCTTTTCCAGATTTGGGTACTTACTTGCAGTATTTCTGATTAAAGAAACCTGTTCAAAATTTTTCAAACAAGAAAGGATGGTGTTTCCAAAGTGTTTTAATCACTTTTGAAATCTAATCACTATTGTAATGAGATAAATACGAAGGATAACGTGCAGATTATCACATTACAATTTTTTTGAATTTTTACGATTAATTTTTGAATGAAAGCACTGAACTGTTGATTCAAAAGTGACTTCAGTATGTTTTGTAATTTATTGTTTGTTATTTCATTTGTATCTGCAGTGTATTATTGATTATTGAAAATAATAATTGTTTGAAGTAATGCAGAGTTGACCGTACTTCCTGAAGAACGTATCCTTCTAGATCCAAATATAGTAAGTCGTATGGGATTCGAGTTGAAAGTATCGATATTGCTTGACCAGAGTTGCATTGTGATCTGAGAGAAAATCTGTGTGTCAAGGGTTTTATTAAAAAAAATTGGAATGTTTATTGCTGCCGGTGAGATTTGCAAGCTGGCCAAGATTCACTTGTACCTAAACACTCGCTTAGAGCTGACCTACTTTTGTTGTCTCAGTCTGCTCGTGACAGACAAAGCAGTTATATGAAGGAAAGCAAATTATTCATAGCTTTGTAGCTGCAGAATAGGTTAATTGAAGTTTACTTCAGTTCTGATTACAGTATAAAATTGCAGTGACCTGCCAACCATTCATGGAATTGTGTAACTTTAATACTAGTTGGAAGAAGTCTTTTGTGATTGTCATATTGAGTCAGATCTGGGAAAGGCTGTACAACACCCCTATCTTGCATTGAATTATTGTGAGAAACCACTTAACTGAATTGTGTGGAATACAACTTTTATTTGTAAGGGTGTGATATACGTATTGACCTAAACTTTGATTACAACATAGCTTCAAATTTTGCATGCAGTTTTGAATTGTTGAGTTCCATGTTAAATATACATTTACAGGAATTTGTTCCCACTTACTAAGAGTTGCAAATATGGGTTATGTTCTTCCAAGGTGTTTGTATATTCAATCTAATAACTGGAAGATATAACAATATGTTTAAATCTTGCTTGTGTGTCATTATTAGACCAAATAGCGTTTGAAAATGGATTTAAATATTCGGTAATTTGTCCATATATAGCAGGCTCATTGACCAGTATGATATTAAGTTGTTGATTATTTTGACTTTACATATTTATCTTCCATAAAATAATGGTGAAATTTAATAGTTGCAGTTTAAGGTCTATTTTGGTATTGGCTTTAACTTCAGGATTCAGGGTAAATGAAGAAAATGCCCAGAACTCTCTCTAAATAAACTTTGGACCTTTCATACTGATTGCAGTATTGTGTCTATTCTGAATATTTAAGAATGTGAACCTGCTTAATGTCTCTTTTCAGTTGTTTTGTTGGAAGCACATCTGCCTTGCAAACTTTTTAATCATATTGAACATTATGTGGAAACTGTTTTATTTCAGAGTGACAAACTCATTAATGGTGTATCATGATGCTTATGGTAATCATCAAATGTTTCCCTGATTGAAAATAACAGCATTAGAAGAAAAAGCTATGTTTTGGCTAGCAGAGTAGAAGTCTATAACAGCTGTTAGAAGAAAATTCACTTTTCATTAGGGGAAAATGCATCGCTGTTATGATCCCAGTTGATATAACTGGACGGAAACATCCGGAATGGAACCCTGGCTCAAAAGATTGTAATTTTTTTTAGAAAATATGGATGAATAGAGTTATAAGAATATTAATGAGTTTTTAATAACAAGACAAGAAACATTTATTAAACATTAAAAGTTTTATTGTAATACAACACTCTTTTACTCCCCCATTAGCTTCATAAATATACACAAGTTTTAAGGTTAACAGTATTATATCTTAGGCAATAATGGTCTCAGTAATACACAGGTAAGACAGACACCCCAACTGAATGTCTGGATTTCTCCTCAAAATCCCCCAGAGGATTCTTATACAGTGAGCCATCTTGTCTCACTGGACTCAGCCTTCCATATGAGTGACTTCAAATTCCGCTTTCAAAACAGAACTATTTCATCTTTTTTTAAAGAGTGCTTTCTCTGAGCTGTTTGTATTAAAAAAAATCCCCTCCATGTTTTCTAAACTACTGTTTCAAACCAAGCTTCCATTCCATTTTTAATGAGGAACCCAACATATCCAGGTTTTACATCTCTCCTTCAGGATTTTTTTCTCTTGGTTGTTTCACCACTGCTTTAACTATCATTTTCCAGACTGTATTAAGATGGCAGCAGACTTTTGACTTGCGTCTGAAATCTGCTTTCCCACTTTAAATATAGTTACTGCAGCTCTTTCTTTAACTCAGAACACTTGATCTGCCTTCCCCTTGAATTCTCCTAATCAGTACCTTATGCAATTTCTTAATCTCTATTCTCTTAACTTCAGTCTTCCTAAGAGATTCTTTTTGTCCCAATTCCCTGGTTGTTTGGACTTTACTTAGTTCGTTGGGAAGTCTGTCTCTGCAGCCGTCTTGTCCAGTACAACTGTTCTCTGGTAGAGTTAAAAGGTGTTCAGCCCGGTGGCTTATCTCTAACTGTAAATTAATTTAACTTAAAAACTGAACTCAAAATCCTTCTTACCTTAAAAGGACCCCCAGTGACCTAATAGTAATATTGCTAGACTATTAATCCAGAAACTTAGCTAATGTTCTGGGACCCTGGTTTGAATCCCAGCATAACAGATGATGGAATTTGAATTCAATTAAAAAAAAATCTGGAATTAAGAATCTGCTGATGACCGTGAAACCAATGTTGATTGTCAGAGAAACCAACCTGGTTCCCTAGTGTTCTTTAGGGAATGAAATCTGCCGGTCTGGTCTACATGTGACTTCAAAGCCACAGCAATGTGGTTGACTCTAACTGCCCTCAGGCAACCAGGGATGGGCAACAAATGTTGGACATCCAACAGCACCCATGTCCCATGAATCAATAAAAGAAAGCTGCAGAATTCCGGCCAGAATTCAAATATGTTACTGACCAACTGCGGACCCTAAAGATCAATTAAATTTTTATGTTTTGCACTAGGAATTAGAAATGTAAACACGTGTGCAAGATTAAATGAAAAAACAAAATATTAATTTGGCAGTGTTTAGATCTTGTTACTTAGGCATTTTGTGTTCTGTATGTGGTCTTTTGCACTATGAAATGCTTAAAAATTTTTGTTTTATTGATGCATACCTGTAATTTTCTAGTTAAATTTAGAAATTATTTATTCAGTATTTGTAGTGAGAAGGTTTGCAAAATTACCCTTTTAACACCACTGGTGTTTTGAAAATATAACTTACACTCCTGCTGCTACCCACTATAAGTCTGTTCTTATATAATAGTAACATTGCTGAGTGTGACAGGCCCTGACTGCAGTAGAATGTAGGATCAAACAAACAGTTCTCTTAACTGAGAAGTTCCACCTTAAGGTATTTCTGATTCGCATACTTTTTATTTTCTCAGACTTGAAGCCAATTTGTCATTTATGTAAGAGCTTGCAGCTTTCTTATTTTATTCTTATAATCATCATTTTCGTAAAGCTGGATTGGATTTTTTTTTTGCTTTCCTCCATTTCTCCCTGCATTCACCTCCAATTCTACCAAAATGGCATGGAGGCTTATTTCAGTGATTTATCAAGTTTTTTCCTTCCACCATATTTGAATTGTATTAAGCACAAGTGATCCCCTGTTGCTATTTCTGTTTCTTACTCATATCTGTTTTAACATTTGGAGAATATTGTCACATATCTGAAGTAACTTGATCACTCTCCATTTTTGAACTATATGATTTTTGGTACTGTCCAAACTTGGAGGGTAATGTACAGTATATAAATCTGATTGGTTATAGATATGAGGAACAAGAATAAAAATCAAGGCACAAAGGCCATCTCAAAGGAGGAGTCCCAGAAAACCAAGGGAGGGGTAAAAGCTGTGATGGAGAGGGCAAGTGAAGGGGAACAGAATGCCACAGAGACCAGCAGGAAAGCAGGAAGCGAGATATTGGTGGGGGATGGGATGGTTAAAGGGATCGATAGGCGTTTCTGTGGGCAAAAGAGAGACTCCAGGATGGTAGTCTGCCTCCCTGGAGCAGGGGTCCAGGATGTTTCAGAGAGGGTAAAGGGAATTTTGAAGGGAGAAGGGTCTAAGGCAAATGTAATAGTTCACGTAGGACAGAAAGATGTAGGAAGAAAGCGTAGGGGGGACATACGTAGGCAGTTTAGGGAGTTGGGGGCTCAACTGAAAGGTAGGGCCTCCAGGGTGGCGTTCTCTGGGCTGCTGCCTGTGCCCGGGACCGATTGGGTAAAAAGAAATGAGACAGTACAACTAAATGCGTGGATGAGGGATTGGTGTAGGTCAGAAGGCTTCATATTCATTGATCATTGGGAAGTCTTCAGGAGGGAGGGTCATCTATTCAAGAGGGATAGGGAGCAGTTGACTGGGAGGGGAACACATATTTTAGCTGGGATGTTAGCTGGAGTGTTTCAGAAGTGTTTAAACTAATAGGGAGGGAGGGTGGGGAGAGAGAGGGAAATGGGAGTGGGAGAGAGAGGGATGATAGAGCAGTATGTGGATGAGAGAGGGATTCTTTACCCAAAGGGTGGTTCGGGAGTGGAATGCCCTGCCTGCAGCAGTTGTAGATGCGCCAAGTTTGGTGGCGTTTAAGAGGTTAGTTGATAAGTATATGAAAGAGAAGGGAATGGTTTAGTATGGAGGGGCATTGCTTTTTATATTGGTCGGCATAACATCGAAGGCCGAAGGGCCTGTTCTGTGCTGTAATGTTCTATGTTCTATGTTCTATGATAGGGTAACACCAGAAGGTAGAAGGGAATATCCGAGAGCTGAGGGTCTTCAGTGCATGTGTTTTAATGCGAGGAGTGTGACTGGCAAAACAGATGAATTGAAGGCAATAATGTTCACGAGGAGTTTAGAAGTGGTGGCGGTGACCGAGACGTGGTTGAAGGAGGGGCAAGACTGGCAATTGAATATTCCAGGATATAAGTGTTTTAGGCACATCAGAGTTAGTGTGAGGAGAGGCAGGGGAGTGGATTTATTAGTTAAGGACAACATCATAGCAGTGCAGAGGGAGGGAGGTATGGATGATTTAGGAATTGAGTCTCTATGGGTGGAGTTGAGGATAGGAAGGGAGTGGTTACTCTGTTGGGTGTTTTCTACAGACCGCCCAACAGCCCACGGGCCGTGGAAGAAGGGATATGCAGGGACATTTTAGATAAGTGTAGGAAAAATAGGGTAGTAGTAGTGGGAGATTTCAATTTTCCTGGAGTAGATTGGAGAGAGCCCAGAGCTGTAGGAGTGGACGGGGAGGAATTTGTACAGTGTGTTTTGGAAGGGTCCTTGGAGCAGTATGTGGATGGCCCGACTAGTGAGGGGGCTATACTGGATTTGGTTCTGGGGAATGAGCCAGGCCAGGTGGTTGACGTCGAGGTAGGAGAGCAGGTGTCAAATAGTGATCACAACTCTGTCTGCTTTAGGATATTAATGGAAAAGGACGAGACCTGCCCAAAAGGGAAGGTATTTAACTGGGGGAGGGCTAGATACAGCCAGATTAGGCAAGATCTTAAAGATACCAACTGGGATAAGCTTTTTGAGGGCAGGTCGACGAGGTACATGTGGGAGTCTTTCAAGGGAAAACTAAACTCTCTGCAGGAAAGATACGTGCCGGCAAGGAGGAGGGATGGGAAAGGTAGGATTAGAGAACCGTGGCTTACCAGGGATATTGAGGACTTGATCAGGAAGAAGCGAGAGGCTTACATTAGATCTAGGCAACTGGGAACTGAGACAGTGCTGGAAGCTTATAGAGAGTGTAGACGGGATCTTAAAAGGGGTGTTAGAAAGGCGAAAAGGGGCCACGAAGTGGCTCTGGCAGGTAGGATTAAGGAAAATCCTAAGGCATTTTACACCTATGTAAGGAGCAAAAGGATGGTTAGAGGCAAGATGGGACCTCTCAGGGACAGAGGAGGGGATCTATGCTTAGAGCCTGAGGGAATGGGGGAGATCCTGAATGAATACTTTGCGTCGGTATTCACGCAGGAGACTGGCCAGATGTCTGTTGCTGATGTTGACAAAAGTTGAGGATCGGTTGAGGGAAATAAAGATTACGAGGAAAGAGGTGTTGGGGCTGTTAGGCAGCTTAAAGACATATAAAGCTCTGGGGCCTGATGTCATTTACCCCAGGCTGCTAAGGGAGTTGAGGGAAGACCTAGCTGGGCCTCTGACGCAAATCTTTGTCTCTCCCTTGGACACAGGTGAGGTCCCAGAGGACTGGAGGATAGCAAACGTAGTACCGTTGTTTAAAAAAGGTCAGAGGGATCACCCAGGGAACTATAGGCCGGTGAGCTTGACTTCCGTTATAGGTAAGCTAATGGAGAGGATCCTTAGGGACAGGATGTATGAGCATCTGGAGCGCTGCGATCTGATCAGGGATACGCAGCATGGCTTCGTCAAGGGGAAGTCTTGTCTTACAAATCTAGTGGAATTTTTTGAAGAAGTGACAAAAACTGTTGATGTCGTCTACATGGATTTCAGTAAGGCGTTTGACAAGGTTCCTCATGGTAGACTGATAGAGAAGGTGAAGGCGCATGGGATACAGGGCCGGGTATGTTGATGGGTCGAGAACTGGCTCGGGAGGAGGAGACAGAGGGTAGTAGTGGAAGGCTCTTTTTCCGACTGGAAGCCTGTCACTAGTGGAGTGCCACAAGGCTCAGTACTAGGTCCTCTTCTATTTGTGGTCTACATAAATGACTTGGAATTTGGGGTAGGTGGAGAGATCAGCAAATTTGCTGATGACACTAAGATGCTTGGATTGGCGGGTACAGAGGAGCAGTGCCAGGCAATACAACAGGACATAGATAGGTTGGTAGACTGGGCAGATAGATGGCAAACGGAATTTAATCCGGATAAATGCGAGGTGATGCATTTTGGCCGGAAAAATGTAGAAGAGAGTTATAGGATAAAAGGTAAAACTATTCAGAGTATAGAGATGCAGAGAGACTTGGGGGTGCAGGTTCACAAGTCTCTGAAGGTGTCTTCACAGGTGGAGAAGGTGATAAAGAAAGCGTATAGTATGTAAGCTTTCATAGAAAAGGGTATAGAATACAAGAGTAGGAGTTTGATGTTGCAATTGTATAGAACGTTGGTTAGGCCTCACTTGGAATACTGCGTCCACTTCTGGTCACCGTACTATCGGAAGGATGTGGAGTCCTTGGAGATAGTGCAGAGGAGGTTTACCAGGATGCTGCCTGGTATGGAAGGACTGTCTTATGAGGAACGATTAGATAGACTGGGGTTGTTTTCCCTTGAAAGACGTCGGCTTAGAGGGGATCTAATAGAGGTGTATAAGATTATAAGGTGTATAGATAGAGTAAATGGAGGTCAACTTTTTCCACCTTTAGAAATGGATAGGACGAGGGGTCATGGCCATAGGGTGAGGGGGGCTATGTATAAGACGAATATTAGAGGGCAGTTTTTCACACAAAAGGGTAGTGGGGGTGTGGAATGCACTGCCGAGTAAGGTGGTGGGAGCAGGCACGCTAGGGCTGTTTAAGGGTCTCTTGGACAGCCACATGAGCTTTATGCAGATAGAGGGATATAGTAGGACTGTTTAACTATGACTTTTTTTTCCCACAGGTAATTCGGTCCAACTTGACCAACAAGGAGCATGCATTTGGCAGGTGGTGCGAGGACAGCTCTTGGATGTTGATTCATGGGTTGCCTGGTGCTTCATGTCGTAAATGAGTGCTTTATCTGGACCATCTGAAGGGCACCATGACAGATCAGTGACTATCGCTGTAGCTGTGCAGACACTTGGAATTGGGCCGGTGTCTGCGGGAGTTTGCGTGTTCTCCCCGTGGTTGCGTGGGTTTTCTCCGGGCGCTCCGGTTTCCTCCCACATCCAAAAAATTCGCTCTTAGGCTGATTGGGAAACAAATTGTCCCTACATTGAGACTCTTCCATATTAGGAATAACCTAAAATTAGAATAGGATAATGGAATTGTTACTATATAGTTATGACAGCGGCGCGGGCTCGTTGGGCCGAAGGGCCTGTTTCCCGTGCTGTGTTGCTCTAATCTAATCACTCTAATCACTGATTGATGTGCAGCAAGCATGCTTTTTTTCTCAGTCCCTTGTCCTGAAATCACTAACTCACCCTGCAGTATGTTGGAAATTTTGGAGCCTAACTTACAAAAATCATCTGTTATCAATGTAGAGAGATTTCCTGTGTTTGACATGGATTGCGTCTGCAGAAAATGCTGAATAAACTCAGCAGGTCTGGCAGCATCTGTGGAGAGAGAAACATAGTTAACCTTTTGAGTCTGTTGATCGTTCTGGACTGCTACAGACTTGCTTAGTTCTAGCACTTTGTTATTTCACATTTCTGGCACCTGCAGTATTTTGCTTTTATTTGTGTCTATACATTTGTACTTTGCAGTTAAGACCATTTAGAACATTACAGCACAGAACAGGCCCTTCGGCCTTCGATGTTGCGCCGACCAATATAAAAAGCAATGCCCCTCCAAACTAAACCATTCCCTTCTCTTCCATATACTTATCAACTAACCTCGTAAACGCCACCAAACTTGGCGCATCTACAACTGCTGCAGGCAGGGCATTCCACTCCGAACCACCCTTTGGGTAAAGAACCTACCTCTGATATCCGTCCTATAACTATCACCCCTTAATTTAAAGCTGTGTCCCCTCGTACTAGCTTTCTCCATCCTAGGAAAAAGGCTATCACTGTCATTTGTTCAGGATCCAGAGGACTAGAGACCCTGTGTTTATCTTGCGGCACAGTAGTTAGCACTGCGGCCTCACTGCACCAGGAACCCGGTTCAATTGTGGCCTTGGATCACTGTCTGGAGTTCGTACACTCGCCCTGTGTATACATGGGTTTCCTGCAGGTGCCTCTGTTTCCCTCCACAGTCCAGTGATGTTCAGGTTAAGTTGATTGGCCATGCTTAATTGACCCTAGTGTCAGTGGGATTAGTGGGGTCACTAAGTGTGGTTACTGAAATAGAACCTGGGTAGGATTGTGATCAGTGAAAACTTGATGGGCCGAATGGCCTTCTGCACTGTAGGGGTTCTATCTACTGCTTTAAAATACAATTGTTGGATGCCAGAAAGATCAATAAACTAATCCCAGATCAAGAATTGAATGATTAAAACCGCATCAAGTACATTTATCCTTTGAGCTGTCAGAGGAATTGTGAAACTCAGAACTGGGATCATGGTAGCAGCCGTGGAATAGAGATGTCAACTTTTGTTGAAAGCATTTTTTTTCCCCTTAAAAGAAGTTCAACTTCATGCAGATCCTATTCCATTAGTACTTTGCATCCAATAAAGTTAAAATAAAGTTTATTTATTAGTCACAAGTAGGCTTACATTAACACTGCAATGAAGTTATGCTCTGTTTCCAGTTTGGGGACATCGAGAGAGAATTTAGCATGGCCACTGCACTTATCCAGTATGTCTTTTGGACTGTGGGAGAAAACTGGAACAACCTGAGGAAACTTGCACAATCACAGGGGGAACGTGCAAACTCCGCACAGACAGTGACCCAAACTGGGAATTGAACCTGCTAACCACAGTGCCTCCATGTCACCCACTTATTACATTGAATTTTAAAATGCTATGCTTTGTTGAACTTTAAGCTTCACGTTTAAATGATGATTTCCCCTTTTCAGAAACCAATCTAGAATTCTCTGTGGTGTCATTCTGAATCAGCTAGTCAGACAAAAAGATGGGTAAGGTGATGCAAAGAACCTGAATGAGACAGACAAACTATAGAACTTTCTTTTAAAAAAAAGTGTTAAAAAAAATGCAGAAATCATAGGGGCAATTATGTGTTCTGAAGTTACACTATCTAGGTATGTTTTTACTTTTTTTTCATGTTGTACAAACATTTCCTTTTCGTTCTAATTATTTTCCTATACTATGTCTTCTGCTTTATTGTCCTAACTCTCACCCTTGCTCTGTTATTAGAATCAGAAATTTCAGGCAAGGAACTGTCATCTTTAATATTTGGCCAGCTGGGAGATTCTGGTCTTTTGTATTGCTACACTATAAGCTAGGCCCAAAATGATAAGTTCTTCCCCAAATTAAAACCCAAAGGCTTGAGAGAACAGCCAACCATGTATGACATCCTTTTCTCTTTTCAATTTATTTTGTTTTATTCATGGGGAGAGTCAACATGACTTTGTGCATGGTAGGTCACGTTTGATCAATCTGTTAGCGTTTTTCGAGGAGGTTACCAGGAACGTGGACGAAGAGAAGATGGTGGATGTTGTCTACCTGGATTTCAAAAAGGCCTTTGACAAGATCCCTCAGTGGGAGGTTAGTTAGGAATATTCAGTTGCTTGGTATATGTGGGAAGGTACTAAATTGGATTAGACACTGGCTCAATGGAGGAAGCCAGAGAGTGATTGTGGAGGATTGCTTCGGTGAGTGGAGGCCTGTGACTAGTGGTGTGCCGCAAGGATTGGTATTGGGTCCATTGTTGTTTGTCATCTATATCAATGATCTGGATGATAATGTGGTAAATTGGATCAGCAAATTTGCCGATGTTACAAAGATTGGAGGTGTGCTGGACAGTGAGGAAGGTTTTCAAAGCTTGCAGAGGGATTTGGACTGACTCGAAAAATGGGCAAAAAATGGCAAATGGAATTTAACGCAGACAAGTGTGAGGTATTACACTTTGGAAGGACGAACCAAAGTAGGACGTACAGGATAAATGGTAGGACTCTGAAGAGTGCAGTTGAACATAGGGGTCTGGGAGTACAGGTATAGAATTCCTTAAAAGTGACACCACAGGTGTGTAGGGTCATAAAGAGTGCTTTTGGTACATTGGCTTTTATAAATCAGAGTATTGAGTATAAAAGTTGGAGTGTTATGGTAAGGTTGTATAAGAATTGGTGAGGCCGAATTTGGAGTATTGTGTACAGTTTTGGTCAACAGAAATTTACAGGAAGGATGTAAATAAGGTTGAAAGAATGCAGAGAAGGTTCATAAGGCTGTTGCCGGGACTTGAGAAGCTGAGTTACAGCGAGAGATTGAATACGTTAGGACTTTATTCCCTGAAATGTAGAAGAATGAGAGGAGATTTGATAGAGATGTTATAAGATTTTAAAGGGTGTAGATAGGGTGAATGCAAGCAGGCTTTTTCTACTGAGGCTAGGGAAGAAAAAAAACCGGCAGGCGTGGGTTAAGGGTAAAAGGAGAAAAGTTCAAAAGGGAATATTAGGGGGAGGCTTCTTCATGCAGAGAATGGTGGGAGCATGAAATGAGCTGCCGGATAAAGTGGTAAATGCAGGATCACTTTTAACATTTAAGAAAAACTTGGATGGGCTCATGGATGAGAAGGGTGGGGAGGTATATGGTCCAAGTGCAGGTCAGTGGAACTAGGCAAAAAATGGTTCGGCACAGACAAGAAGGGTCAAAAGGCCTGTTTCTGAACTGTAATTTTCTATGGTTCATCATCTTACTTTCATGAAGTAGCATTTACTTTAGAATTAAGCTTGTATGCTTAAGAGTGTTTTAGTGAAGTATATATCTATGATCATAGGAGCTATCAGTTTTGTCTTGTGCCTTCCCATCGCAACATAGTAATTTATAAGTTAGGAAAATTTCAGAAGATTATTTCAGAAAGTCTTCTAATTTTAGAAGCATAATGGGAGTCATTCTTCTGCAACACATGTTTAGGAAGTCTCTGCAGTCTTTCCTTGCACCTTTTTGGAAAAATTTCAGGATCATTAACTCATTTTTTACTTCCTGTTTTAAAAACTGCCTGTTTTATAATACCCCTTTGTCTACACGTCCTATTGCCTGATTTTAGAAACAAAATTACGATACAAAAGGAGGCTGTCCAGCCCATTGTGTCCAGGCGTGCTCTCTGCTAGAGCAACTCAGCTAATTCCATTCCCTAGCCTTTTCCTCATAGTCCTTTGCATTTTTTCCTCTTCTGCTTTATTGTCCTATCTCTCACCCTTGCTCTGTTATTAGAATCAGAAATTTCAGGCAAGGAACTGTCATCCTTAATATTTGGCCAGCTGGGAGATTCTGGTCTTTTATATTGCTACTTTATAAGTTACATAGAATGAAAAAGTTACATAGAATGAGAAGCACATAGAATGAGAAAATATAAATGTAATAAGTATATGCTTTTAGAGATACATATTTACAAAAAGGAGAAATTATGGAACAGGAGTAATAACTTGAAGAAATAGACACAGACTATTCTGTTTGGAGGCACACATTTTGTGGTAAACCTTTATGTTGGTTGTGATAGTTGAACAGAATGGAATAATGAAGGTGGCATTTTGTTAAATGTTTGAGAGAAAAGAACCAAAAAGGACAATTGTTGGAAGAGTTATGCTGACAGGAAGGGAATGAGATAAAAAGGGAGGAACTTTTAAACAAAAGTTAACAAGAAACTGTTATAGTAAGAGACCAGATGGAATGGCTTTTAGACCAATAGAAAAATAGTAGTTGATTTTTCAAGTTAGTCACCTCTGGAAGCTTGGGAATGATTTTTGGTTACAAAAGATAGAAATTTTGCGACACCAGAAAGATGAGCATGATTGAAAGTATATAGAGATATATAGATTAGGTGGATTAGACATGGTAAATGTACGGGCTTGGGATTGGGATGGCTCTGGGTGGGATACTGTTTGGAAATTTGATTCAGGCTCAGTGGGTCAGATGGCCTCTTTCTGCATTGAGGGGATTTTATGATTCTATGAAACAACAGTCAAAAGAGCTTTGTGGTGATGAGTTAAGTAATAATGGGGGTTTGAAGGCAACGATAAAGTCTAGTATTACCATGATAATCAATAATTTTATTAAATTGATTGACTTTTTGCTTTAGATGACTTGGGATGGATAAGAATTTGGCAATTAATGCTGTGCTAATCAGTGGACAGGCATCTAAAATAGCTCAGCTTGTAAACATTGAACATAGAACGTATAATACTACAGCACAAACAGGGCCTTTGGTCCACAAGTTGCGCCAATCATATCCATGGGCCGAAGGGCCTGTTTGTGCTGTAGTGTTCATACCTACCAGGCCTATCTATAACTCTCAATCTCATTAAATCCCATGTACTCATCCAGAAGTCTCTTAAAAGACCCCAGCGAGTTTACCTGTACCACTACCGATGGCAGCCGATTCCACTCACTCACCACCCTCTGAGTGAAAAATTTACCCCTGACATCTCTTCTGTACCTGCTCCCCAGCACCTTAAATCTGTGTTCTTTTGTAGTGACCATTTCAGCCCTGGGAAATAGCTTGAGAATCCACCCTATCTATACCTCTCAACATTTTATAAACCTGTATCAGGTCGCCTCTCAATCTTTGTCTCTCCAGAGAGAAGAGACCTAGCTCCCTCAACCTATCTTCATAAGGCATGCCTCCCAAACCAGGCAACATCCTTGTAAATCTCCTCTGCACCCTCTCAATAGCTTCCACATCCTTCTTGTAGTGAGGCAACCAGAACTACGCACAGTACTTCAAGTGGGGTCTGACAAGAGTCTTACAAAGTTACAGCATTACCTCCTGATTCCTAAACTCAATCCCTCAATTAATGAAGGTTAGCACACCGTACGCCTTCTTGACCATGTCCTCCACCTGCGAGGCCAATTTAAGAGTCCTATGGACCCAGACTCCAAGGTCCTTCTGCTCCTCAACACTGCTAAAAGTCTTACCCTTGATATTGTACTCCTTCATCCCATTGTACCTGCCAAAATGGACTAATACACATTTATTCGTGTAAACTTTTTGTAATTTCAACAGAGGGGAAGTTGAAAGTTGATTTGATTTAATTAATTTTTGCTGGACAAAAAAACTAATTCCAAATAATGATTAAGGTCATGGTTCGATGCCAGAAGAATTTAGGGAGGTGGGGTGGAAAGATTTTTACCAAGGCACTCAAATTGAGTTAAAGTGGCTCAAAGGAATGTTAAAACAAACAGATGTATAGTTACTTTGTGGATGTTATTCCAAATAACCAAACAGCACTCTAACCAAACACAGTCCATGGACTCTTAGACTCTGGGTGGATTTTCCGGCCATATTCTCCCCAAAGCTGGAAATTCCTACCTGAGGTCAAAGGACCTTTTGTGTGGTCCATCCCTGCCCGCCATGATTTCCGTGGCAGGCATGATAGAAAAAACTCCATCCTTTATGTCTCCAGAAGGAAAGCTACCAGACCAGCTTGTTGCATGTTGAGCTTGAAGGACTACCAGTTAACTTTTATTAAATATCAATGACAGTTGACCATGTGACAAACTGTCTCTGTGAAATGGAAAATCCAACTATCTATCATTCTTTTGTATATCATTTCCCATTGATCATGTGTTTGAAATTTGCTGTCTGATATTAAAATCCTTTCATCCCAGAACTCAGAAGAGACTTAGACAGTCTGTAGAATAATGCCAACAAGATTACTACAGCAAATGGTTCTGCCACTTTAGCTTTTCAAGAACCAAGAAACTTTGAAGTTTTTTAAAGCCTCCCAATTTGATTTAAAAATTGTGATTTTGCCTGTAAAGAAATTGGATTTCCTGTTACAAAAGCCTCATTGCCCAGATGATTTCCTGAACATTCTTATCTTTGAAGGAACTCTAATTAATCCAGATACATTATCCCAGCTTTTTGAATTTAGTCAAAATACAATTCCAGAATGGGAAAACTTTCTTCTTCGGTGGACTCTCCAAGACATATGAGTTTACCATAGCTTTGATTTAATACTTGCAGAAGTGCACTATCTTGTTAATTGTATCCTCTTGAGTTCATGATCTATAACCAGTGTAGAGTTTAAGTCTTTTGCAGTGAGAGTATAAATAATCTTTGTTTAAACCCATGAAAATTTCCTGCTGGTATATTTTTAACAAGGATTTAGAAAAATATATAGAATGTTTCTATATGCCTATCTTTACAAAAACAAACCACATTGATTACAAAGAGAAGGGAACTGGAAGTTCAATTTAATTCCTCTTCTCCATAAGACTTCTTAACAGCATTGTGGGTGTACCTACACTACATGGACTACAGCTATTTAAGAAGGTGGCTCGTCACCATAGATCTATAAACATGGACAGGGATCGCGGGTAGAGGTGGGAACATCGGGGTGGCGGCGCGGGGCTCGTTGGGCCGAAGGGCCTGTTTTCCGTGCTGTTTTGTTCTTTGTTCTTTGTCACCATTGTCTCGAGGACAAGAAGGAATGGACAATGAATGAATGCAGAAATAAATAAAAGGTAGACTCACTGTGGTGCTGCTGTGAACATGTTATTTCTGTTTACACCTATGTCTTTCTCATGCTCTACTAAATATTTTGTCAAATATTTCTTTATTTTCTTCTCAAGATCTATAGATTTGTCTTCCAACACATTGCTGTAGTACACTTAGAACATTAATAGCAGTCTAAGTAAAACATGCCTTCCAGTTGAAGACTGCCAAAGAAATTATATAAATTTCTGGAATACATCAGTAAGTAAATTACTGCAGATGCTGGATACCTGAGCTAAAAATGGAAAATGCTTGAGACACTCAGTTCAGCCAGCTTCTGTTGCAAAACAAAGATGGGGTTCATGTTTTAGATTGATGTGCTTTTATCATCATAGACAAAATAATCACCAACACCAAACAAAATGATATTGACAGTGTTTTCAGCATTTATTAACTTTATTTTTTATTTCTTTTCTCCTTTGATAAATTTTGGTTCTCTAGTTATTGGCTCACCAGCCAGTGAAAGTAATTTTTGTCTGAATTTTTTTTTCAAAATCCACCACAATTCTTGATTTGTATATTGGTTCTTCCCTTAACTTGCCTAATGCTTCTTCTTAAATAGATTTTCACTGCTGCTGTGATCCTAGTGAATTTCCAGTGTAGCCTATTTGTACCACTTGGACATTCTTTTCATTTTTTGTGGGATGTAGGTTGCACTGGCAATCAAAAAATTAATTGACTAACTCTCTTGATGAAAGAGCAACACTTCGAAAGCTTGTGATTTCAGATAAACCTGTTGGACTTTAACCTGCTGTGGTCAGATTTTTTTTCTGCAACTTCAAGAAGGTGGTGGTGCAATAGCACTTGAACTGCTGTAGCACGTGTAATGATGTTGCCATTAGGAAGAGAGTTTCAAGATTTTGACCTAGAGATATTGAAGAAACAATGTTGTATTTCCATCACTGCATGGTGAGTATTTTGGAGATGATGGCATTCATATGCACCTGCCGCCCTTTCCTTCTAGGTGGTAGAAGCCTTGTCAAGTTGAAGCTGTGCACTTGTAGCTGGTGTGCGCTGCAGCCATGATGTCTGTTGTGGAGAGAATGAATGTTAAAGGTGGTGGATGTGGTGCCATTCAAGAAGGTTTTCTTGTGCTGGACAGTGTTGAGATTCTTGAGTGTTGTTTGAACTTCATTTATCCAGCATCGCATTGCTGATTTGAGCCTTGTTAATAGCTGAAAGGTTTTGGGGAATCAGAAGGTGAATTGTTTGCTGCAGAATACTTAGCGTTTGATCTGCTTATGGAAGATCCAATAGGGGTATTGAGAATAGTGGTGGATTTTGAAAACCCAGGGAAAAACTACTTTTACTGGTTGGTGAGTCAATAATTAGGGAACCAAAAAAAAATGACTTTGATACTAAACAGGCTGTGGATTAAGGGCTGGTTGATGAACAGCTGACTATCAAGTAACATAGTCATGTTTGACAACTATAGCTTCTGATAATATCTTGAGCAATGAGGAAAGGAAATTAAAATAGAAAGTGTTCAGAAAACAAAGGGATGAAGGAAAAGTAAAATTGAAGACTGACTGACTGTAAGAGCAAGATGGGAGTGAGATGGATGGGTTATGGGACAGGGGCAAAGAGGAGTGAAATTTTTAATAAAGTCTGCCAAGTATGCCATGGTGTGAATACTCTTGTGGGATTTACCAGATTGAGGCAATGGTGATGCTCTTTGGTTACTAAATACCTGAATCATCATTTTGCCATTAAAACTGCTCATTTCAAACAAAAGAAGTTATTGAGTATCAAAAGGCCATTTTTATTAGAGATCAAATATGTCTAATTTATTAATTGCAGCCTCTTAAAAAGTAATGGAAACAAAAAGATTGTGATCAGGTTTACAGACATTACTTGCAACTATAACCCAAAGTATTACGTTTAGACAATACTTCAGTTTACTAACACTCTCTCTGTACCATTAGTTTTCTTTGATTAGGTTCTTAGGTTAGTAGAGTTGACTAGCATCCTGAAAAATATTAAATCTTTTGTTTTACATGGTTTGTACTATTTTTAGTATTACAAGATTATTGGTCTTCTGCCTAAATAACACAAAATGACTGCTCAGGATGTACCAAACCTAATGGCTGCCAATTCTTGTGTGTTAAAAAGAATTAGCCTGGTAGAGCCGTAAGGAAGATTTCCTGTAATAGTTTCGCCTTATTTGAACTTAAGAAACAAGATTAAGGAAAATCCCAAAATGTTTCATATGTATATAAGAAAGAGGGTAGTCGGGAAATGGTAGGTCCATTTGGGGAAAAAGGAGGGAATTTATATGTGGAGCCAGAGGACATAGATGAGATTGTTAATAAATACTTTGCATCAGTATTCACAAAGAAGAAAGACGTGGTGGATAGTGAATCTAGAGAAGGCTATGTTAATATTCTAGGGCATGTTGATGTAAAAAAGGTGGTTTAGGCATTTTGTAAAGCATGCAGGTAGACAATTCCCAGGACTTGATGAGAACTATTCCTGAATGCTGAGGGAGGAGATTGCTGGGGCCTTGTACGAAATCTTTGGATCCTCTTTAGCCGCAGGTAAGGTCCCAGAGGACTGGAATAGCCAATGTTGTTCCTTGTTTAAGAAGGGCAACAAGGGTTATCCAGGAAATTACAGAGACTGGTGAGTCTTGCGTCAGTGGTATGGAAATGATTGAAGAAGAGTCTTAGGAACATGATTGACTCACATTTGGAAAAATATGGACTTAATGGTGATAGGCAGCATAGTTTTGTGTAGGGGAAATTGTATCTCACAAGCTTGATTGAGTTATTTGAGGAAATGACCAAGATGATTGAGGGTAGGGTGTGGATGGTATCTACGTGGACTTTAACAAGGCTTTTGATAAGGTCCCTCATGGAGGGCTGATACAGAAGATGAAGCCGCATGCGATCTGTATTGAATTGGTAAGATGGTAACAGAACTGATTTTGTCATAGAAGGTAGTGTTAAATTTTATGTTTAAGTTTTATTTATTAGTGTCACATGTAGGCTTGCATTAACATTGCAATGAAGTTACTGTGAAAATCCCCCAGTCCCTACATTCCAGCATCTGTTCGGGTACACTGTGGGAGAATTTAGCATGGCCAATGCACCTAACAAGTGTGTTTTTCAGGTGGAGTAGCAGTGGAAGCATGTTTTTCAGACTGAAGATCTGTGATCAGTGGTTGGGACCAGTGTTGGGATCCGTGTTGCTTGAAATGTACATAAATGATTTGGAGGAGAATGTGATTGATCTGATTAGTAGGTTTGGAGATAACATAAGAGATTGGAAGAGCTGCGAATAGTGTGGAGGATTGCCAGAAGATACAGCAGGATAATGATAGGCTGGAGACTTGGGCAGAGAAATGGCAGATGGAATTTAATCTGGACAAATGCAAGGTAATGCATTTTGGAAGTTCTAATGCAGGAGGGAAGTATACAGTAAATGACAGTCCTTAGAAGCATTAGCATTCAGAGGGATTTAGTTCTATATCTTCAGTTCCCTGAAAGTGGCACTACAGGTGGATAAGGTGAATCAAGAAGGCATATGACATGCTTGCCTTCATCGGTTGGGGCATAGTGTATAAAAATTGGCAAGTCATGTTGCAGCTATATGGAACTTTAGTTTGGCCACATTTGGAATGTAGTTCTGGTCATCACGTTGGCTTTGGAAAGGTATAGAAATAGTTTACCAGGATGTTGTCTTGCTTGGAGGTATTAACTATGAAGAGAGATTGGATAAATTTAGTTTCTTCTTACTTGAATATCAGAGACAGAGGGGCAATCAGATAGAAGATTACAAAACATGCGTGGTAGAATGGACAGTCAATATCTTGTTCTGAGGGTAGAAATGTCAATTACTAGGCGATATAGGTTTAAGGTAAAAGGGAAAAGTTGAAAGGAAATGTGAGAGGCAGTTTTGTTTGGAGGATGGTGAGTGCCTGTAAGTGCTGCTAGAAGAGATGATAGAAACAGATACAATAGCAACAATTAAGAGGCATCTTGACAGATACATGAATAGGTAGGGAATAGAAAAATATGGACCATGTATAAGCAAAAGATCTTTAGTTTAGAAAAGCGTCATGTGTTGACGCAGTCTTGGTGGACCAAAGAGCCTGTTCCTGTGCTATACTATTCTTTGTTCAATTGTTGACTCTCATACCAGAGCAGCTGATATTCTGAAGCAAGTATATGTTTGGGTTTTGAGTGCTGCAAATAGATTGTTAAATAAATTGGCCACTAATTTTTCATTTTCAAAATTTCTCCGTAGTCTCTTCATCATATAGTTAAAAAGCTACTGTCAATCCTTTACTTATGTAAAGAATGGTTGTAATTTTCTTTCCTCTCTGCAACAATATGGCTAATTAAATCTCAAGAACAGGGAATTTAACCTTGATAATCATGACTTTGCTATTGTTGGAGAGCAAATTGGTATCAAGAATATGGATATTTTAAAGATATGTTTGTTGTCAGTGCATTATTGTTTACTGTTGAGAGAGTCATTAAGTATTGTATTTTAGTTTTTTTATCTCCTATATATTGTGATTTATATGGAACCTGGGGTCTATATTCCATGTCATTTTATGTCTATACAAAGGTTGTTCAGCTTGCATGAACTGTAGGAGGCATCTGGTCAGGTTCTTCATGGAAATTACAGTAAAGATTTAGATAACAACAGTCATAATGCCTAATAAATTTTGAAGTGCTGCAATGATCCTCCTTCATCGGCATCATCACTTAGCTTATTAGGAAGATGACATGATGTGAATATTGTTGTAGTCGTAGAGTCATCCAGTGGAGAAAAGGCCCATTGAGTCTGCACCCATAATAACTGCTAGTGTTTGCCCACCTGACTATCCCATCTATATCTACTTACAACCCTTTTCACTATTAGCCACCCTACCAATCTCAGTGTCATCTACAAGCTTGTTTATCATTTCATCTACATTTTCGTTTATGTATATAATAATGAAGCTTAATCCTTTCTTGTATAGCATGGACTTGATGTTGTTAAATACTGCTCAACTCTCATACTGAACTCTCAATACTGCACTCATATCCCAGTAAATCCTGATTGGATGGCTTTGTTAAATGACATCACGGTGTTCCGTTGCCCACAGAAGAACAAATTCCTCCTCCTTGCAGTGATGGGACTGTACTAATATGGCTAATAGGGGGTTGCCGGATGAGGTTTCATTTTGAAAGATACAGTGGGATCTGTCTGCCTCTGGGGATTTGGGGAAAGTTTCCTCACTAAGCACTTCTTTGAATAAAACCGGCATGGACTGTGTTGTTGTTAGGCCCTTGATTTGCTATGATAGTCCAATAATGCATAGGTTTTATTGTCTTGATCGGTTTCCTAAGTCATTGATTTTACCTGCTGTGGGATGCTCTTCTTGATCGCCGCAGTCAGCTTGGACTGTAGCATATAGTTCCTGTCACTGTGATCTGAGAAGGCTACCTTGATGTTGGAAAGGGTGTTTTGAGAATCCATAGCTAAGAGAATGATTTTGAGCTAAGACTGAATTGGGTCCAGTGACTCTTCCAATTAATTTTTCAATTTCAGAACGAAGCTTTGTTAGGATTTGTTGAGCCCCATGACAAGAATTTCTGAGTTTCAATTATCGGAGGCATGGAGAAGCTGGTTGCCATCTTAGCTGAAGCCATCTTGGCAAACGTGTTCTTATCTTTGAATTCTCTCCTCCCCTACCTGTACAGTTTTTAACTTCTTAGGCATACTTGAGAAGACTTGGTGCCTGAGTTTTTATATTAATTTTTGTAGTAATAAAAACTACATTGGTGTAGTGAAAATTATTTTCCAATATAAAATCACCAGGAAAGTACCTTGTGTGTTTCCTTTACATTGTTCAATTGTAAGTCAATACTTTATTTCTAATACACATAATGCAAATATAAATTAAATTATTTATATTTCCTAATATCCTCATAACATGGAAATATTTTCTTGCTAGGGTCAGAGGTTGGAGTGGTTGCTATCTATTACATATGCAGCAATGTTCCCCTTTCTACTTGCAATCCCTGCTTGGTGCACTGAAATTTCAGAATCCTGATATTTTAGCATAGTAGGGAGAGGGAAATGTGGATTTAGCTGCATTTGAAGGCAGGCCTTGGTAAAATCTTGAGCAGTTGGAGAAAGAGTGTATCATTTTTAACACTATTTTGTGAATTTTAAAGTTTTGTATAAGTATTGATTTTGGCGTTTTGAGATTGATTCCTGGATTGATATCTGGTATATAGATATGTGAACCTGCTAATTACTATCGGCAAATTCAGCTGGCTATGGGAGCAGTTAGTTAGTTTTTGGTATTGTATAAACGTGATGGGAGTGGTTTTCTCATCTATTACTGACATCCGTTACATTTTACAGGGGCGGTGCAGCGATTAATGCTGCTGCCTCAGTGCCAGGGACTGTGTTTAATTCCAGCCTTGGGTGACTGTCTGAGTGGGATTTGCACATTCTTCCTGTATTTGCATAGGTTTTCTTTGGGTGCTCCAGTTTCCTTTCACAATCCAAAGATGTGCAGGTTAGGTGGATGGCCATGCTGAATTGCCCCTTATTGCAGGGTATATACATGGATTTAAACAGATGGGGCTGCGTGGGATTGTTATTAGTGCAGGCTTGATGGGCCAAATGGCCTCCTTCTGAGCTGCACAGACTATGATTCTCGCAGGTGGGCACTTGGATATTGCTACAAATGCAATTTTTATTTTGCAAAGATGAACTCCAGTACAAACATTGAGGTTAACTCATAAGTTTATCGAAGAAAAGCAGGACCAGCAGTTTTATAATTTTCTATATTTTTTTACAACACAGTCTCTCTGCTTTAAAAATACCATGATAGTTGAGCCTGTCAGCAGCAAATGCAGTATGAAACTAGCCTGCAATGGGATGGACAGCAAACAGTGGGAGAGTATATTTTTAAGATAAGTTTCAGGGCACAGAGAGTGAGAATGAATACAGGGTGAGGGCTGGAAGAAGGGAGAATGTGGATGAGGTAAGAGCATGGGTGGGGACAGGATGCACATGGAGCTAGAGGAAGATGAGAGCAGGGATAGAGCTTAATTTGGCCAAAGGAAGGTGGAAGGGACCGAAGGAAAGCGGAGACAGGACAGAGTGAGAGGTGGGGACCTTAGGAATGCAGAGTGGGGTGCATCTGAGTATGAGAGTGAAGGGAAGGGAGTGAGTGAGGAGGAGGATGGGTTAGGGGAGCAGTGCATTCATATGTGCTCATTATAAGTCTCTGTGTTCTCATTCACCCTCACATCAACAGTGGTTGAGGCGGACTGAGTGAGGTCCTTGAAACTGGTAGTTAGCCAGATATATATATTATATATATACACACACACACACACACACACACACACACACACACACACACACACACACACACACACACACGTTTACTCTTTCACACTCTTAATTGTCATTTTTATTTATTACTCAGTCTTTATAATGTCAATTCATTGCTTTGACACTTAATTGCTTTATTTTCATACTTGTCATTTTTAAAAAAATTCCTGTTTAATGTATTATTTAAAAATGCTCATCAGCTTGAGTGAAAATATTTTTGATATTCCCTCCCAACATGAAAATGTTGGACAAGTTATGTTTTAAAAACTTTGAGCAGAAATACTCTGCAGTATAGCTGACTGGCATTAATGCATTTGCAAAATAAGGTATGTCGCAAATGCTAAGTGCAGTCCACATTGGGCATTGGTGTGGTTTGGAAATGAATCATTACAACCCTGCAGTGCAGACAGAGGCCTTTAGGCCCATCGTGTCTCCACCGAACACGATCCCACCCAGGCCCCACCCCATATTAATCCCCTACACTAATCCCTCTGACCTACACATCCCCTGGATACTAAGGGGCAATTTCTTAGCATGGCCAATCAACCTAACCTGCACGTCTTTGGACTGTGGAAGGAAACTAGAGGAAAGCCACGCAGACACAAGGAGAGCATGTGAACTCCACACAGACAGTGACCCGAGCCGGGAATCGAACCTAGGACCCTGGAGCTGCGAAGCAGCAGTACTAACCACTATACCACCGTGCTGCTCAGTGATGGAGGAAAAATCAGGGGAAGCATTTTGAGCCAAGTCTAGGAATCCAGTACTACTACACCTCAGTATTCCAATTCTTTCTCTCTCTCTCTTTGTCTCTCGCCATCATCCTCCTCTATCCACCACCACGCTGTTGTGACCAAATTGGGGAATTGTTGCATCTTTTAACATTGAAAAAAATCCTGTACTATTGTTATTTAAATGCATAATAGGCAAGATCGTCTTTTAAATGATTTCAATGTGAAATGAACCGTTGTACAAATTATGTATGTATACAAATATATTTTTTGGGATTTGCCAGGTAAGATTCACATAATGTGCATAATTTATCTCTATGGCCTCCTATGGGCATTTGCAGGTTGCATATATTTTATGATTCTCTATTTCTTTGACGTATCTTGTAACTCGGCTAAGTTCAGCAATCAATGTCTAGCATCTTTCCTAGCAGTTGTGTCTCCATATTACTTGGCTTTTTCTTCATTATTCCTTCCACCCTGATTTGTACCAACCAAATCGGGACACTTGGCAGATATTGGAAAAGTAGTCATGAACAAGCCAATAATTCACAAGTTATTTACTGTTATAGAAACTTACAGTGCAAAAAGAGACCATTTGGCCCATTGAGTCTGCACCAATCACAATCCCACCCAGACCTTATCCCATAACCCTACACATTTACCCGCTAATCTCTTTAACCTAGACATCTCAGGACACTAACGGGCAATTTTAGCACGGCCAGTCAACCTAAGCTGCACATCTTTGGACTGTGGGAGGAAACTGGAGCACCTAGAGGAACCCTACGTAGACATGAGGAGAATATGCAAACTCCACACAGGTTTCTGGAGCTGTGAAGCAGCAGTGCTAACCACTGTGCTACTGTGCTGTGCAGTTAATTTATTTTTTCCTAAAATCCTTCAACACCACTCTAGTATAAAGCGAGAAACACTCATTTGTGTGGGTTAAAGTTAATTCTAAGACAGCATGATGGTTTTGGTATATTCAGGATAGAGAACTGTGTGCAAAAAAGTATATTTGCTATGCATTTTAAGTTCAGAGAGAAGTGAAATTACAAATGCTTGCGATCTTCGATGAAACCAAAAATGTTGGAAATTGACACATGGTTGACTTGATAATTTGTTTTTAACAGTTCAGTGCAGATTTGTGAAGTTTGTCCAACTTCTTCGGCACAAAATTGGTTCAGTGAGCCCCTTTGCTTCATTAGAGAAATCCTAACATTATAGCTAAATGTAAAAACGAGAAAGTGTCAGTTTTGTTTGCAACTTAGATAAGATGATTTAGAGATATCTAAGAGGTGAGCTTCTGTATTTTGGCAAACAAGAGAAACTTTTGAAATATTTTAAAATGTTCATGAGCAATTCTATGTGAACATTTATTCTTGATATTTTGGTTTCTGCTAGGAAGTGGTTATGTTGTTCCAAATTTTCTGTAATTTGCACTTAAACAACTTTACTGTGAGATTTACTTTTATTTGATGTTCCTGTAAACATGTAAATTAGATTCCTGGGATGGAAACACTTACAGAACATTTCCCTCACTGCTGGATTGCTTTGGTGATATTACAAACTGAGAGTATTCCCATGCACCCTGGAGTAGTTCCATAGAGCATGGGTATTCAGCTTTCGTCTTCGGAATTCAGCTCAGCATATAATACATGCATATATTATAATGGCAAGTTTAGAATGTGATTTCTTCATGATGAACTATTTCCTATTTTCATTAGAAATTTCAAAAAAATTGTAACAAGCTTTGAATGTAACTGAACTGAGTCACTAAGGTTTTAATGTCTTAACTTTTCTGGCTCCAATCATAGACTTTGGCCTGTATAATTTTCTTCATGGTGCAGCATTTCCAAGAAACACAATGGGTCTTGTACTGTCCTTGTAATGGGATACTGGTAGCACTTCTTGCCATATTGCCATAATTTTTGTGTTTAGAAATAAGGTTAAGCTTGGTAGATAATCTGAGTAAATGCTATACACAGGTATATGGCATAATAGTAAAATGATCAGAAGATATTCTTTCTTTTATTCATTCTTGGGATGTGGGGTCGCTGGTTAGGCCAGCATTTATTGCCCATCCTTAATTGCCATTGGGAAGGTAGTTATGACCTGCCTTCTTGAACTGCCGCTGTCCATGTGGTGTAGATGCTCCTACAGTGCTGTTCAGAGTGAGAGTTCGAGGATTTGTGCTCACTGACCGTGAAGGAATAGCACTGTATTACAAAGTCAGAATAGTGGATGGCTTGGAGGGGATCTTCCAGGTGGTGTTATTCCCATGTGTCTGCTACCTTTGTTTTAGATGGTGTTGTGTGTGTATGTGTTTGGAAAGTGCTTTCTAAGGAGGCTTGGTGTATTCCTGCATGCATCTTGTAATCATACTGCTGCCACTGTGCATTGGTGATTGAGAGGGGGGGTTTACTATTTTTTCCTGGATGTGCCTAACTTCTTGAGTGTTGTTGGAGTTATCCACTCAAATGACATTCAGATTGTGAAATCTAATCTTAACTATTTGGGTGAACTTTTGAATAGCTCTTTTTTTTTTTTGGAACTCGTGTACTTTCTTATCCTTCACTTCATTGCTGGATAGCCCAAGGACCTTGGCTGTCAGGTTATAGTGGCCACTTACTACTTGGCAAGATGGGTCTGAATGGAAACATGCACAATACATGATAGGAACTGCATCAAACGGGCATAATTTTTCAAATGGATACCACTGTGATTGCAGGCAGAAACATATAATATTACTTCACCTGTATTTTTATTTGTCTCCTCTATTGGGGAAGAAAATATTGTAAAATATCCTTAGAATACTTACAGTTAAATTTACTGTTTTTTTTTTATTGATGTAGAAGTTTTTTTAAAAAAAGTGTGCTTAAAATTGTTCCACTCATCGGTTTTTTTGTAACCATGAAAATATTGGTTCTCTAACTATCACTGTTTTCAGGATCTGTGTGTTATATGCAGGGAAAGTTTGAGTTGGTTAGCTTTTGTTTACTGTCAAATGTCTTTGATTATAACTTGGTGAATGTTTATTTTGTCCTTAAAATGTATTAGTCATAATGAGCTGATGGTTGGTAAGGAGATGATTAAGATGTTTTTAAGACTTTTTTTATGTCTAGGTTTACTGGACTAGAAGGACCAAGTGGCTTTGGTTTTGAACTGACTTTCCGGCTAAGACGAGAAACTGGGGAAACGGCACCTCCAACCTGGCCTGCTGAGCTGATGCAGGGTCTGGCCAGATATGTATTCCAGTCAGGTAAAATTCAGTAATTGTTCATTGCTGACATTGTGCAGAACCTGGACCAGATTTTGCTTCTGACAAAACAAAACATTTACAGCTTGTATTGTGTTCAGGGTTCAGTGCAGTATTGAGAGTCAATTTCTGGACCATGTTGCATTTTGTCCTTTTGCCCTTAGAGTGTCCTCCTCACTGATGTATCTTTACAATAATGTATGCTCCTTTTCAAATTGCTGGGGTACCACATGAAGGATTCCTCACTATCTTCTGTCAAATGCTGTCACTTGCAGTCTATTTTCTCCTGTTAAAAACAAATAAACTGATTAGCAATGTAGCATACTGAAAAATGACATTGAAGTGGTGCATGTCAAATTGAGAACTTGTCAGAGAAAAGGTAAATATAAGGTAAATAAAGAAAAGGCAAGTGTTATAGTTTGGGATCTTTGGCCAGTGATAGGCATGTGCTGTGAAAATGAGTGCTGCTGTGAACAAATTTGATGGATTGAAGATTGTCAAAATGTACGCAATTGAATTGAGATAAATATAAAAATAGCATTGCCATCCCATATCCACCTTTCTCCTTCTGATAGCATCAGTGATCCTTGGTACTGCATTACCAATACTATGGATAGCTTCAGCTTTTACTAGTTTTTCTATTTGTTGATGCTCTTTACTTCCTGCTGTTTGCCTGATATAGATGCAGTGCAACTTCCCACCTTTCCAGTCTGTAAGAGTACTCCCAGGATTTCCTCATTAAATTTCATAGCCATTTATCTTCCTCCTGGTTATTACCATGCTGTCCCAGAGAAGCAGAAAGCCAATATTAAGGGACAGAATTTTAAGAACAAAGAGCATAAATAAGGGTAAACTTTGGTTGGTGGCAGTTTTATCAAGATCTCCAAGCACTTTTTAAAATATTCTAAAAAAGTAGCATTCTAGAATGTTGAGGGGCCAACAAGAGAACAAGCTAGTCTAGATTTTGTATTATGTAATTAAAAAAAGGCTAATTAATATTCTAATTGTCAGAGATAAAATTTTATATTTATGTTTGAAAGTGAGGAAGTTCAATCCGAAGACAGGATGTTAAAGTTGAATAAAGGAAATTATGATGAAATGAGACACAAATTGTTGAGGTAGATAGGAAAAATATATTAAAAGCTAAGGCTGTGCTTAGGCAATGAATGGTCTTCAAAGAACTATTACATAGCTTACAGCATCTATGCATTCCTTCAATGTGCAAAAACCCCAAGAAGTAAGTTAACCTTGACAAAGGAAGTTAAAGATTGTGCACGATTTAAAATTTAAATGCTAAAAAAAAGTAAACCTGAAGATTGGGAGGATTTAATATATAGCAAAGGAAGAATATGAGAACAGAGGGTTTCCTATTTATGGATAACTGGGAAGTCTTTGTGAAAGAAGGGCACCTGTATAGAAGGGACGGGGAACACTTAAATGGGAAGGGTGTGAATATCTTAGCTGGGAGGTTCGCTGGAGTGTTTTGACAGGATTTAAACTAATATGGAGGGGGGGAGGGGCTGAGACCGATGGCTCGGTAGAGAGCGAGATGGGAGATACGGTAAGCTTGGATGAGAAGAAATACACCGAGGAGAAGGAGGTTCCAAGTGGGCTTGGAGGTTTGGAGTTTGTCTGTTTCAATGCGAGGAGCGTAACGGGAAAAACTGATGAACTTAGGGCCTTAAGGTTTGCGAGGATCTTGGATGTGGTTGCGGTGACGGAGACGTGGTTAAAGGAAGGGGAGCTGTGGCAACTGAACATTTCTGGGAATGAGTGTTTCAGGCGTGACAGAGGTGGGGGAGTGGCGTTGTTAGTTAAGGAGAGCATCACGGCGGTGCAGAGGGAGGACAATACAGAGGAGTTAGGAGCGGAGTCGCTGTGGGTGGAGTTGAGGAATAGAAAGGGGGCGATTACTATGCTAGGGGTATATTATAGGCCACCCAACAGCCTGCAGGTAGTTGAAGAAGGCATATGTAAAGACATTTTGGATAGGTGCAGAAAGAACAGAGTCGTTATAGTGGGAGATTTTAATCTCCCTAGGGTGGATTGGAAAGTACCTAGAGCTGGGGGTTTGAACGGGCAGGATTTTGTAAAATGTGTACTGGAAGGATTGTTGGAGCAGTGTGTGGCTAGCCCGACTAGAGAAGGGGCTATGTTGGATTTAGTTCTGAGTAATGAGCCAGGGCAGGTGGTTGATATTGTAGTAGGGGGAGCATGTGGCTAACAGTGACCACAATTCTGTCTATTTTAGGATACAGATGGAAAAGGATGCTTGTTGCCCTAGGGGCAGGGTGCTGAATTGGGGGAAGGTTAACTATGGTCGGATTAGGCAGGAACTTATGGAAACTGATTGGGAATGGTTGTTCGAGGGAAAGTCCACGCGAGGCATGTGGGACTCTTTCAAGGGAATACTGAAAATGTTGCAAGATAAATATGTGCCGGCCAAGAGGAAAGATGGGAAAGATAGGATTAGAGAGCCGTGGATTACTAGGGATATTGAGGACTTGGTTAGGAAGAAAAGAGAGGTGTATGATTGGTCAAAGCAGCTGGGAATGGAGACAGTGTTGGAGGAATATAGAGAGAGTAGGAGGGAGCTCAAATGGGGAGTTGGAAGGGCAAAAAGGGGGCATGAAATGATTTTGACGGATAGGTTTAAGGAAAACCCAAAGGCTTTTTACTTCTTTGTAGTAGTAAAAAGAAGTAAAGAGGAGGGGAACTGTGCTTAGAGCACGAGAGAATGGCGGAGATCCTGAATGAATACTTTGCGTCGGTATTCACGAAGGAGAGGGGCTTGTTGATAGTTCCTGTCTCTGAGGGAGCTGTGGACCAGTTGAGGGAAATATCCGTACCGAGGGAGGAAGTGTTAGAGCTTCTAGGTAGCATTAAAACTGATAAATCTCCGGTGCCTGTTGGCATTTATCCCAGGCTGCTTAGGGAGGTGCGAGGTAAAATTGCAGGGCCTCTGATGCAAATCTTTGTCTCTTCTTTGGGCACAGGTGAGGTCCCAGAGGACTGGAGAATAGCTAATGTTGTACTGTTGTTTAAAAAGGGTAGTAGGGATAATCCTGGAAATTATAGGCTGGTGAGTTTGACGTCAGTGGTAGGGAAGCTGTTGGAGGGGATTCTTAGAGATAGGATGTATAGGCGCTTAGAGGTTGCGATCTGATTAGGGATGCGCAGTATGGATTTGTTAAGGGGAGGTCGAGCCTTACGAATCTGGCAGAATTTTTTGAGGAGGTGACGAAAACAGTGGACGAAGGGCGAGCTGTTGATGTCGTCTATATGGATTTCAGTAAGGCGTTTGACAAAGTCCTTCATGGGAGGTTAGTTGAGAAGGTCAAGGCTAATGGGATACAAGGATAGGTAGCTAGATGGATAAGTAACTGGCTTGGTAATAGGAGACAGAGAGTAATAGTGGAAGGGTGTTTTTCGAGCTGGAGGTTGGTTACCAGTGGTGTGCTGCAGGGCTCAGTACTGGAACCTCTTCTATTTGTAATATATATAAATGACTTGGAAGAGAGAGTAAGTGGAGTGATCAGCAAGTTTGCAGATGATACAAAGATGGCTGGACTTGTGGATAGTGAGGAGCATTGTCAGGTGATGCAGCAGGACATTGATAGGCTGGTAGCTTGGGCAGACAGATGGCAGATGGAATTCAATCCTGATAAATGTGAGGTGATGCATTTCGGGAGAAAGAATGTAGGGGGGAGGTATATGATAAAGGGTAGACCTGTTAAGAATATAGAAACGCAGAGGGACCTGGGGGTACGGGTGAACAAGTCTCTGAAGGTGGCAGAGCAAGTGGAGAAGGTTGTGAAGAAAGCATATAGTATGTTAGCCTTTATAGGAAGGGGTATAGAGTACAAGAGCTGGCCCTTAATGTTGCAGTTGTATAAAACGTTGGTTAGACCTCATTTGGAATACTGCGTCCAGCTCTGGTCGCCTTACTACCGGAAGGACGTGGAGACTCTGGAGAGAGTGCAGAGGAGGTTTACCAGGATGCTGCCTGGTATGGAAGGTCTGAGTTACGAGGAGAGGTTAGGCAAATTGGGACTGTTTTCCTTAGAAAGACGTAGACTTAGAGGAGATCTAATAGAGGTGTACAAGATTATGAGGAGTATAGATAGAGTAAACAGGGTTAAGCTTTTTCCTAGGATGGACTCGAATAGCACGAGGGGTCACGGGCTTAGGGTGAGGGGAGTAAGGTATAATTTGGATGCTAGAGGGAGTTTTTCACACAGAGGGTGGTGGGGGTATGGAATGCGCTGCCAAGTAAAGTGGTGGAGGCAGGTACTCTGGAGTTATTTAAGAAATACTTAGATGGGCACATGAACAGAATGGGAATGGAGGGGTATAGAAAACTGATTTAAAATAGGGATCATGAGCCTTGGGAGTCCCTGGGAAGTGTGTAAATAGATGATGATATTGATGTACTTGTTTTTATCCTACAGGTGCTTTGGTCCACCTTGTTGTCTAACGAGGGGCATACATGTGATGGGTCGTGAGAGGGCTGCTCTTGGATTTTTTTTGAGAGTATCCGAGTGCTTCACATCGTTAGTGTATGCTTGACCTGGACCATTTGATGGGCAACACGACAGTCAGTGACTAACGCTGTGCTGTGCAGATACATGGATTTAGGCCTGTGTCTGTGGGAGTTTGCGCATTCTCCCCATGCTTGTGTGTGTTTTCTCCGGGTGCTCCGGTTTCCTCCCACATCCCATAGATATGCTCTAAGGCTAATTGGCAAAACAAATTGTCCCTAAACTGTCTCAAATTTGGTTTTTTAATCCATAGATCTATAAACATGGACAGGGATCGTGGGTAGAGGTGGGAACATCAGGGTGGCAGCGCGGGCTCATTGGGCAAAGGACCTGTTTCCCGTGCTGTTTTGTTCTTTGAATGTAATCTATCATAAAACATGAAACTTGGTATGTAAAAAGGGAAACCTTTGGTAAGATAAATGTGAGTCCGTTAAAGGCAGAATCGGGAGAATTCATAATAGGGAATATAAAAATTGCAGAAAACCTAAATGATTGCTTTCTGTCTGTTTTCTCTAAGAAAAATACAGGAAATTTGCCAGATGTAAAAATCTGAGGGGGATGAGGGAAAATGCAGAATTGAAGGAAATTTGTCTGCGTAAGAAAATTGCATTGGATAAATTAATGGGACTGAAAGTTTTTAAGTCCCTAGGACCTGATATAATGCATCCCAGAGTGCTGAAGGAGGTCTTATTGAAATAACATATATTTGGTTATCATCATCTAAAATTTTGAAGTGGTTCTTGAAGGTTGGAAGGTGGCAAATGTCACCCTCTATTTAAGAAGAGGGGGAGAGAGAAAAAAGGGAACTACAAATCTGTCAACCTTACATCAGTAGTAGGGAAAATGCAGGAATCTATTATAAAAGATGTGATAAATAAACACATGAACAATCTTGACCTGATCGGACATAGCATGGATTTTATTTGATTTGATTAATTATTGTCACATATATTGGGATACAGTATTGTTTCTTGCATGCTATCCAGACAAAGCACACCATTCATAGCCAAAAAGGAAATGCTGAAAAATCTCAGCAGGTCTGTCAGCATCTGTAAGGACAGAAAAGAGCTGGGGTTTTGAGTCTGGATGACTTTTTGTCAAAGCGCCATTTGTACCATTCATAGAATACATAGGGTAGAAGGAAAAGAGAGGGTGCAGAATGCAATATTACGGTCACAGCTAGGATGTAGAGGAAGATCAAACGTCTGGCAGCAGGGAAGAATAAATCAAATCAAATAAATTCATGCTGACCCTTTGCAAGTGGAGAATACTTTGATTCTGAGCACACAGCATAGAATCCCTACAAAATTGAACCCAAGTCTCTGGCACTTTGAGGCAACAGTGCTAGCCGCTGTTAACCACATGAAACAATAATTTCTATCCCTGCCATCTTTGTGCTGACTGGCTCTCATTCTGACATCTCAACACCTTTCCACTATCTATGTAGCTCAAAAAGGGATGTGATATTTGTGCAAACAAATGAAAAATGCCTTTGTGAGGCTGTTTATGTAGCTAAACAGGTTGCATGCCTATTGATAGAACATAGAACGTTACAGCACAGAACAGGCCCTTCGGCCTTCGATGTTGCGCCGACCAATATAAAAGCAATGCCCCTCCAAACTAAACCATTCCCTTCTCTTCCATATACTTATCAACTAATCTCTTAAACGCCACCAAACTTGGCGCATCTACAACTGCCGCAGGCAGGGCATTCCACTCCCAAACCACCCTTTGGGTAAAGAACCTACCTCTGATATCCGTCCTATAACTATCACCCTTAATTTAAAGCTGTGTCCCCTCGTGCTAGCTTTTTCCATCCTAGGAAAAAGGCTATCACTGTCCACCCTATCTAAACCTCTAATCATCTTATATGTTTCGATAAGGTCCCCTCTTCGCCGCCTCCTTTCTAACGAAAACAACCTCAAATCCCTCAGCCTCTCTTCAGAAGACCTGCCCTCCATACCAGGCAACATCCTGGTAAACCTCCTCTGTACCCTCTCCAAAGCCTCCACATCTTTCTTATAATGTGGGGACCAGAACCGCACACAATACTGCAAGTGCGGCCGCACTAGAGTTTTGTACAGTTGCAACATGACGTTGCGGCTCCGAAATTCAATCCCCCTACCAATAAAAGATAAGACTCCATATGCCTTCTTAACAACCTTATCGACTTGACTGCCTACTTTCAGGGATCTAAGCACAAATACACCAAGATCCCTCTGTTCATCAACACTATTAAGAATCCTACCATCAGCCCTATACTCTACACATTTATTATTCCTGCCAAAGTGCATTACCTCACACTTTTCCACATTAAACTCCATTTGCCACTTCTCGGCCCAGCTCTGCAACTTGTCCAAGTCACTCTGCAAACTATAACACCCCTCTTCACTATCTACCACTCCACCGACTTTAGTGTCATCTGCAAATTTACTAATCCATCCTTCAATACCCTAATCCAGATCATTTATAAAAATTATAAACAGCAGGGGCCCCAAAACAGACCCCTGAGGTACTCCACTTGTCACCGAACTCCACGATGAATATCTCCCACCAACCACCACCCTCTGTCTTCTATCTGCTAGCCAATTCCTAATCCTATTAACTAAATCACCCTCTATCCCATACATCTGCATTTTCTGCAGAAGTCTTCCATGGGCCACCTTATCAAACGCCTTACTAAAGTCCATATATAACACATCAACCGCCTTACCCCCATCCACCTCTTTGGTCACTTTTTCAAAAAACTCAATGAGGTTAGTAAGGCACGACCTACCCTTCACAAAACCATGCTGACTATCCCCAATCAATTCATTTCTCTCTAAATAACTATAAAATCCTATCCCTAATAATTCTCTCCAATACTTTGCCCACAACAGAAGTAAGACTCACTGGCCTATAATTCCCTGGAAGGTCTTTCTTCCCCTTCTTGAACAATGGGACCACATTCGCTATCCTCCAGTCCTCCGGAACCACACCCGTAACCAACGAGGACCTGAAGATCAGAGCCAGAGGCTCTGCAATCTCCTCTCTTGCCTCCCAGAGAATACTAGGGTAAATCCCGTCCGGCCCAGGGGACTTATCCAACTTCAAACCCTCGGGAATATCTAGCACATCCTCCCTATCTACTTCGATACTTTCCAGTTTGCTACCCTGTACCTCAGTGTTCTCCATAACTACATTTACATCACCCTGCGTGAATACCAAAGAGAAATATTTATTCAGTACCTCTCCAATCTCTTCAGGCTCCACACACAACTTCCCACTGCTGTCTGTGACTGGCCCTAATCTTGTCCTAACCAATCTTCTATTCTTAACATATCTAAAGAAAGCTTTAGGATTCTCCTTAATCCTATCAGCCAAAGTCTTCTCGTGTCCTCTCTTAGCTCTCCGCAATTCACTCTTTAGCTCCCTCCTGGCTAATCTATAGCTATCCATTGCACTAACCGAGCCTTCAAGCCTCATCCTGACATAAGCCTCCTTCTTCCTTTTAACCAGCAAATCAACTTTTTCGTACACCAAGGTTCTCTTACTCGACCATTTCCTCCTTGCCTGACAGGGACATACTTATCAAGGACTCGCAGCAGCTGCTCCTTGAATAAGCTCCACATTTCAGATGTTCCCAGTCCCTGTAGTTTCCTAGACCAAACTATGCACCCTAATTCTCTCCTGATGGCCTCATAATTACCATTCCCCCAGCTATAACTACTGCCCCCAGCTTCATGCCTATCCCTATCCATCACTAAGGTGAACGTAACCAAATTGTGGTCACTATCACCAAAATGTTCAGTAACTTCCAAGCCTAACACCTGGTCTGGCTCATTGCCCAGCACCAAATCCAATGTAGCCTCACCTCTAGTTGGCCTATCTATATACTGAGTCAAAAAACCTTCCTGCACACTTTGTACGAAAACTGACCCCTCTAATGAGCTAGAGCTATAGCTATTCCAATCAATATTAGTAAAGTTAAAGTCCCCCATAACAATTACCCTATTACTTTCACTCCCGACCAGAATTGACTTGGCAATCCTTTCCTCAACCTCTCTAGAACTTTTAGGAGGTCTATAAAAGACTCCCAACAGGGTGACCTCTCCTCTCCTGTTTCTAATCTCAGCCCATAATACCTCAACAGACAAGTCCTCATCAAACTTCTTTTCTGTCACTGTGATACAGTCTTTGACTAATAATGCTCCTCCCCCCCTTCTACCTCCTTCTCTACTCCGACTAAAGCATTTGAACCCCGGAACCTGCAACATCCATTCTTGTCCCTGCTCTACTCAAGTCTCTGAAATGGCCACAACATCGAAGTCCCAGGTACTGGTCCAAGCTGCAAGTTCCTCCCCCTTATTGCGAATACTCCTTGCATTAAAGTATACGCATTTCAAACCATGCCCCTACCCCACCCGTACGCTGCTGTGTTTTACAGCTTTCCTCCATGACCCCCTTACTCTCATCCCTCTTAGCACCCCAACTACTTAGGATCCCACCCCGCCCCGAATCAGTTTAAAGCCCCCTGCATAGCCTTAGCAAATTTTCCCCCCGAGATATTAGTTCCCCTCTGGTTCAGGTGTAGACCATCTCTCTTGTAGAGGTCCCACCTATCCCAGAATGAGTCCCAATTGTTCAGGAACCTGAACCCCACCCTCCTGCACCATCCCCGCAGCCACGAGTTCAAACATTCCCTCTCTCTGTTCTTCTCTAAACTATCCCTTGGCACCGGCAAGAGTCCAGAGATAACCACTCTGCCAGTTTTGGCCCTAAGCTTCCACCCCAACTCCATAAATTTCTGTTTAATATCCCCTTCCCTCGTCCTTCCTATCTCATGTGTCCCTACATGAACTATGACTTGGGGTTGACTCCCCTCTCCCTTAAGAATCTTAAAAACCCGATCTGCGACATCCTGGACTCCAGCCCCTGGGAGGCAACACACAAGCCCTGAGTCACTTTTATTACGACTTACTCTCCTATCTGTCCCTCTAACTGTGGAGTCTCCAATTACTAGGCCCAATCTCTTATTCTCCCTACCCACCTGAGCATTCTCAGCAGGCTCACCCCCAGAGGCCTGCTCCCTTTGGTCCTCTCCAGTTGATTCTTCCTCAACTGTAGCCTCCAAGACAGAAAATTTGTTTCGGAGGGGAACAGCCCCAGGGGATTGTCTACCCGATTGCTTCTTACCCCTCCTCCTAATAGTTACCCAAGAATCACTTTTAGGAGTGACTATCTCTTTGTTACTCCTGCCACTATCCTCCTCAACCTCTCGAATTACCCTGAGTTCCTCTAATTCCAGCTCCAGCTCCTTAACACGATCCTCAAGGAGCTGCAAATGTGCACACTTCCTGCAGGTGTAATCAGCAGGAACACTACTGGTGTCCCTCACCTCGTACATACCGCAGGAGGTGCAACGTACTGCCTGCACTGCCATCCCTGCTACTTTAATTTCTAGGAGAGAGAAAAAAAAACTTCCCACACACTTTTATTATTAGGTTAGAGGAGGGGGGAGGGTGGGATACTCTACCTGTGTAGAGTATCGGGTTTCCTCTCTGTACCAATTTATAGAGACAGAGAAAACTACAACTAGCGGCAGCCTCCTAATGACGACGTCCGGTTTCTAGTTAGTTTAAATAAAAACGGCAAAAAACTACCCCCGCTCGCTATTTTAAACAAAGAGAAAAGTTAAAAACTACTTAACACTCAAACTTCATGATGGAAGTTTGAGTTGATGGAAAGAAAGTCAGCAGACTTAGTCTCTGCTTCAATCCTTCTGAAAAATCTTTGCAGCAGTAATGCAGCTAGGTTGTGTTAAAAAAATTATTTAGACTCCATCATTCACAGCAGCAAAAGAACCTAGCATGCTCATTCTTCAAATGCTCTTATATGCACAAATGTGAAGAGTAGACTTTTCTCAGGGATCAAAATTATGAGCATGCAATTTCTGTTCCTTGCATTGCCACTTCTGCCTCTGTAATATCACCCATGTCTACTTCTGCCTTAGTCTATTTGCTGCTTTAAATCCAAATGTGGAATGCTTTTGGTAGAAATGGCAAATTTGTTTATTGTGTGATCTGAATAGAAGATTTCAGTGTTTAACGGTCTTTGAGAGCTGCGATTAGGTATCTGTGGTCAGTTAGAATCTTAGGCTTAGAACCTGAATGTTAAACTGATGAATATTTTTCAGGCCTTGCTGGCAAAAATTGTTTTGGATGGATGCAAGTGCATGTTGAGGGGAAGAAATTGAAATTTATTTTCCTTACTTTACCATAAATCTTTCCTTTTAAATTGGAGAGAACGGCTCTTGTAATGCTGAGAAACTCATAGGATTTAGGGGAGACCTCCAATAAAAAGAGAACCAAACTACATTGCAAATTTCTTAGATTTAGCAATATATGGGAATTTGGAATGAGAACAGTCCAAAATACTAATGCTCCTTATTTAATTGTCAAATTAGACAAATGCTCAGTGCATACTTATGATTGGCTTATTAACAGGGCTCATCGTACAAATGCCCTTGAGAGCAATCTACTCAAACTCCAGGCTGCAAAAACATAAAGACAGATTAAGTGAGTAGGCAACAAGGTAGAGATGGAGCATAATATAGGCAAGTGTAATTGTAAGTATAATCAACACATTGACAGGAAAAATGGAAATTTGAAAGATGTAAAGCTTTTAAATGTTGATGTTAAAAAAGACTTGGGTGAACTCGTAAAAAGAACAAAAGGTTAACATAAAGGCAAAATTCTGTTAATGCTGGAATTGGAAACAGAAAATGCTGGAAATTCTCAGCAGATGTGACAGCATGTGTGGAGAGAGAATAGAGCCAACGTCACAAGTCTGGATGACGCTTCATCATAGCTGAACAAAAGGGTAGCATGCAGCTATAGTAAGCAATTAGTAGCTTTATTGCAAGTGAACTGAAGTACAAGAATAAGGAGGTTTACTGCAGTTGCACGTATCTTTGGTGAGGCCACCCCTAGAGTACTGTACTGTCTGTATTTTTGATTTCCACATCTTAGGAAAGGTATATGTGCCTTGGAAGGCAAAGGTTCAACAGTCTACTCTCGATCATCAATAAAGTGATGGAACGAGTCATCAGCAGTGCTGTCAAGCAACACCAATTCAGTAATAACTTGCTCAGTGATGCCCAGTTTGGGTTTCACCAGGGTCACTCAGCAGCTGACCTCATTACAGCCTTGGTTCAAAAATGGACAAAAGAGCTGAATTCCAGAGGTGAAGTGAGAAGTTCTTGACATCACGATGCATTTGACTGAATGTGGCATTAAGGAGCCCTAGCAAAACTAGAATCATTGGGTATCAGCAGCAAATTCTCCACTGGTTGGAATCATACCTGGCAGATAAGATGGTTGTGGAGGATCAGCCATCTTAGCTCCAAGATATCTTTGCAGGAGTCCCTCTAAGGAGTGTGCTAGGCCCAACTATCTTCAGTTCTTCATCATGACCTTGCCTCCATCATAAGGTCAGAAGTGGGGATGTCTGCTGATGATTTGCACAATGTTCAGCACCATTCGCAACTCCTCATACTGAAACAGTCCATGTTCAAATGCAACAAGATCTGGACCATTTCCGCCAACTCCAGCATGATGACACCACTCAATTCATCTTCCCCTCACCAGCATTCTGCAGGGACTATTCTCTCCGGGACACCCAGGTGCAGTCCTCTGACATACCCAATACCCAACACCTCACCCCTGCCCACAGCATTCTCCATGCAATTGTTGAAGTTGCAAAATCTGCCTCTTTATCTCCTCCCTGTTCACCATCCCAGGTCCTAAACACCTTTCAGGTGTAGCAGCACGTAAGCAGGGCCCAGACCTTCCACTCACTTGCCACTTCAACACTCCAGCCTGCTCTCCTGTCCACGTACCTTTTGCAGTATTCTAGCGAATCCCAGTGCAAACTTGAGGAATAGTACCTCATCTTTTGATTGAGCACTTTATAGCCTTCTACATTAAACATTGAGTTCAACAGTTTCAGTGCATGAACTCTCTCTTCCATTTTCACCCCATTTCCATTTTATTTAATTCTGTTTCTTTTTACCATCGTTCTTTCTCTCCTGTATTTTTCCACTACTCCATTTCCTTCTCCTGACCTCCTTTCCCCTTTCAGGCCCACTGTCTTTACAATTTGTACCTCTGTTCTGCCATTCACGTGTTCTGATCTCTTAATGGACACTTTTAGCACTTCTCTCAGCTGACTTTTTATCCTCATTTACATTCCCGTTGTCCTTTTACAGCTCCCCTGCTCCCCAACTTCATAAACTTGGGTCAGTGTCTGTGTGGAATTTGTATGTTCTCCCTGTTGTCTACGTGGCTTTCCAAAGACATGCGAGTTAGGTGATTGGCCATGGTAAATTGCACCTTAATGCCAGGGGACTAGCTCGATAAAACATGGGGTTATGGGAATAGGGTGTGGGTGGGATTGTGGTAGGTGCAGCCTTGATGGGCCGAATGGCCTCCTTCTGCACTGCAGGGAATCTATGATAATTCTATGAATATAAATTTTTTTCTTATTTTCTTTGCCCTCAGCTCTGAAGAAGGGTCATCCAGACTCAATGTTGGTTGTATTCTCTTTGCACAGATGCTGTCACTCCTGCTGACATTTTCCAGCATTTTATATTTTTATTTCAAGTTCTAGCATCCGCAGTATTTTGCTTTTATTTTTATTATAGATCTGGATAATGTCCCGGCTTAGACTGATATATGGCAAGTAGTATTCGCATCACACAAATGCCAGGCAATGACTATAACCGATAAGAGACTAACCACCGTCCCTTGACATTCAGTGGTCCTACCATCATCCACATCTTTGGGGTTACCATTGACCAGAAACTCAACTAAACTTGCCACGTAAACATAGTGGTTACAAGAGCAGGTCAGAGATCAGGAATACCGCGGCGAGTAATTTACCCCGACTCCCTAAACACTGTCATCATCTACATAGCACAAGTCAGGAGTGTAACAGAATGCTTCCCACTTGCCTGGATAGATACAACTCCAATAATACTCAAGAACTTGACACTATCTAGGATAAAGCAGCCCACTTGATTGGCACCACATCCACAAATAACCACTCTCTTCACCACCGTTGCACAGTAGTAGCAGTGTGTACTATCTGCAAGATGCCCACTGCAGCAATACACCAAAGATCCTTAGACAGCACCTTCTGAACCCACAACTACTTACATCTAAAAGGGCAAGGGCAGCAGAAACGTGGGAACACCACCATTTGCAAGTTCTTCTCCAAGCCATTCACCTGACTTCCACTGATTTGGAAATATATCATTGTTCCTTCGCAGTCGCTGGGTCAAAATCCTGCAGTTATCTCCCTAACAGCAGTTTTGGAAAGCTCGCAGCACGTGGACAGCAGCGATTCAAGAAGACAGCTCACTACCACCCTCTCAAAGGCAATTGGAGAGATGGGCAATAAATGCTTCAATTAGCAATGCCCATGCCCCATGAATGAATAAAAAAGGGGAAGACTTACAAGTTTAATTTCTGGAATGAGAAATTGTCCTATGATGAAAGACTGAGTTAATGGGCCTCTATTCAAGGTTTATCAGGTGATTTCATCGAAACATAAGATTCTGAACACGCTTATAGGATAGACACTGGGGTTTCTCCTCCTGGCCCAGGAACCTAGTAAGAAGTCTCACAGCACCAGATTAAAGTCTAACAGGTTTATTTGGTAGCAAGAGCCACTAGCTTTCGGAGCGCTGCTCCTTCGTCACGTAAGTGGGAGTTCTGTTCACAAACAGGGCATATAAAGACGCAAACTCAATTTACAAAATAATGGTTGCGTTGTCAGGTGATGTGAGTGGAGATAGCATTATGCATAGGTTGAAGAAATGTGTATTATCTCCAGAAAGGACAGTGAGATGCTGCAAGCCCAGGCAAGTCATGGATGTTACAGATGGTGTGACATGAACCCAAAATCCCGATTGAGGCCACCTTCGTGTGCGAAACTTGGCTATCAGTTTCTGCTCAGCGACTCTGCACTGTCATATGTCATGAAGGCTGCCTTGGAGAATGTTTACCTGAAGATAGAGGACAAATTCCGTGACTGCTGAAGTGATCGACATAGATTTCATCATCTCACGTGAGAACACCTTCCACCAGGTACACAACATGTATTCTTGCAATTCAGCCAACATTGTCTACCTAATACATTGCAGGAAAGGATGTCCCAAGGCATGGTACATTGGGGAGACCATGCAGACGCTACGACAATGGACGAATGAACATTACTCGACAATCACCAGGCAAGACTATTCTCTTCCTGTTGGCGAACACTTCAGCAATCATGGGCATTCGGCCTCTGATCTTTGGGTAAACGTTCTCCGAGATGTCCTTCACACGTAGACATGTGACAGTGCAGAGTCGCTGAGCAGAAACTGATAGCCAAATTCTGCATACATGAGAATGGCCTCAAACTATTTGTAATCCCCATGACTTGCCTGGGCTTGCAACATCTCTCTCATTGTCCTGTCTGGGTGGAGACAATACGTATCTCTTTAACCTATGCGTAATGCTACCTCCACTCACATTGTCTGCACCTTTAAGACTTGATTAGCTCTAAAGATTCGCATTCTAATCAGTATTCTGTAAACTGTGTGTGCCTTAATATGTCCTGTTTGTGATTGGAACTCCCCACTCACCTGACAAAGGAGCTGTGCTCCGAAAGCTAGTTGCATTTACTACCGTATAAATCTGTTGGACTTTAATCTGGTAATGTGAGACTTCTTACTAGATTCAAAGTATCACAGAAACTGTTTCTGTGATCTGTTGAGATGAAAATGATTCAAGTCCATCCAACAATGGGAACCAGGTTTTCACTTTGACTTGAAATCGGAAAAAATAATTAAAATATTTGGCTGTGGTTCCGTTTACTTTTTTTTAACTTGAGATGTTTTTGGCTCTAGACAACTTTCATATTCTGATCTAACTTCAAAGAATGAGAGATACAGGATCCCAGCATCCTGGTAAACCAGACAAATCCTTAATTCCATCCTTTAGCTTTTTACCAATTAGATGTTTAGAGTTGTACTTCCAAACAGACATCTAGGATGGAATGATGTCTGACTGGGCATGGCACTCTGACTTGTGTTAAACAATGTTTAGATCAAAATGAATTAAATTTATTAACTCTTTGTTAAATTGTCCTCAAGCTATTGAATGAATTAACTCCTCTGTCAAATCGTGTCAACTAAGCAATGGAGTTTGCTATGAAAACTGAAAACATTAGGAGAAGTTTTAACACATTCAAAACACAGCCGGCACATGAGTTAAAATCAGGCTTCAACCTTCTTTTCGTTTAATTGAAGGAAATTTCTGCTTATCTCATACTGGATATTGTTAAAACAATTAGAGACATTGAAGGAGCCAAGAGAAATGGTGGTGAGATCACTAGAACTGGATATTATCAGCATACGTGTGGAAGCTGACTTTATTTTTAGAGGTAGATGAAAAATAGGAGGGGGTCAAAGAATGATCCTTGGGAGACACCAGAAATAAAATTGTGCATGTGGGAACTAAAGCTATTGGAATTGATAAGATTAGAATGGAACCAGGTGAACCCTATGATTTTATGAATGCAGTTCCACTCAGTTGAATATTGGTGGAGAGGACCTGCAGGAAGCTGACTGTATCAAAAGTTACAGACAGTTCAGGAAGAAAGAGGAGGAATTGTTTACTTTTGTCACAGATATATAGGATGTAACTTATGATTTTGATAAGAACTTTTTTGGTACAACAGATAGGACAGGAACCTAGTTAGAAAAATTCTAATTTAGAGATTTTGGAAAGATGGGTAGTAATTTGGGACACAACTAAAAAAAAAGCCAGCTTGCCACCTGGAGAAAGATTATCATATTCTACTACTACGACTGACTTGAAATTGTTGTAACACTAATATACTTGAGGGTTACAATATACTTGTGATGTTAATAGTGCAATTGATATAGTTTTTTTGTTTAAGGGGAATGTTTAAAAATTCTGCTTTATTCTACAGGCAGTCAGTATGTTTGGAGGGAATGTAGCTTAGATTTTGGGAATACAAGATAATTACTCATTTCAACCTTGCAAATGTTTATTTTAAAAAGAGGTGATGGACTTTTGTTGACTGGAATTTCTGACTGAGAGGATAACGTGATAATACGGTTAATGTGCAGAGCTGTGTCTGTAACAGGAGAGAAAAAAGCTTTAATAGAAAGCAGTTAATTACAGATGAAGCTGTTGAAGTAAGAAGGATTTTACAGGTTTCTAGAACTCTATCTCTCTTTGAAAGGTCCAAGATTATCAACAAATGTTAAAGCAATATTGCCTGGGTTTGTTACCTCTATCAATTTAAAAGTGGGTTTGATTTATGTGTAATGTGGTTAATTTGGAACAGTCATAAGCTAGGAAGTAAAGTTGCTTCCTTTAATTTTACAATATTGTTCAACTGGTTAAGGTGATTCATTTGTTAAGAGTTATACTTAAACTATGTTATTAAGTAAAGTTTCTGTTACTATAAAAGATCCATACTTTGTTAGTGAAATCACTCCTGGAGAGAAATATCCTATCTTCATGTTTACTCCAAAAAAAAGTTGTTGGTGTTTAATCTGATTTCCTAATGTAATTGGGATTCTGGTCCAATATCCTAATACGCTCATTTTGTATCTTGATTCTAAAAGGAACTTGCGCTTTATTCGCATAGCTAATCAGGATGATGCTGGTGCTGGAAAATCTATCTACATACTCCCACATCTATATCAACCTAAATGTTTACCAATGAAACCTAGTGAATGTGAACTCCTGTGACTGCCATTGAATTAATGGGGCAAGGCCATTTCCATAGAAAGACTTTCTATGATTTTTGTAATCTCTTCCACTGATTTGCATTTTGAGAGAGATTTTTCCTCCACATCAAATGGAAATTAATGGCACCTTTGTTCCTTTCAGAGCTAGTGTTTGACTTGAGCTATGTATAATAGGATTGTATCCCATTAGATAATGAGAAGTACATATGGTGTATGCACAGATCTTGGTCTAATTAACATAGATCTTTTATGGCTTTAATTAAATCATGGCCTTTAAACATAAAAGATTGTATTGCTAACTTATCTGGGAATTTCCATGGCCAAAAATCTGGGTAATTAACTTCTGTGTATCAGCTAAAAGCATCTTCCCAGCATTTAATTCAACAAGTAACTTTTATTCTGTGCAGTCGGCATTCAAATTACAAATCCATTTTAAGTAATGTACAAGTCCTTTGAAAAGTTTGGAAGTACGTTTCTGGGATGCTGTTTCTATGGTTGCCTAATCAGGTTGATTAACTGAGAATTCTTTTAGATTGCTGTAAGTACTCATTGTGTCCTGAGTTTATTTAAGATCCCCTTATTTAGAAGATGGGAAAATTATATTACATCAGACCTTTACGTTAATTTACTTTCAACCTTCCTTGTAAATTTAAAGATACAGAGATGCTATAAGCTTTCAAAAGAATAACAAAACTAACAATTTTAAGTAACTATCTATTTTAATAAACTTGATGATCAGCTATGTACTTGACAATGAGATGGCATGTTTTTTTTTTAATTGAATGGTTTGAACCTTCTCTCCAGCAAACTGCCTGATAATCAACTGAGAAGTTGTCATATAATTGAATTGAGCTAAGATCATGTCTAACTGTGAGTGAAGCTGGTCCAGATTAAGCCTTAGATTTTTATTACAGTTGTATCATTACTCTACAATTTTTCAAAGACAAACGTGGGAGATATTTACTATAAGGGGCATGTAAATATTGCAAGTTGAAAAAGATTTATGTGCACTATATGTACAGTTGGAGCTGTTGGGTCTGCATGTGGCTATGGAAAAAATCAAACTGACCCTTGGTGCAGGTCTTGTGCCGCTGTGGGTAGTACCGCACTTGGTCCCACATCAATCCTATATGTGCCAGACCCTTATACTGCATCTGTCCATAGTTTTGATCCAATCTATTTTAAGTAATTGTAGTTTACCTGGATGGAGGTGGGTGGAATATCTCCAGGCCTGTTAACCCCGATTGCAATTCACAATGGACAAATGAATCAGCTGGGTGCCAAAATCAGCGCAGTCTTCCCAGATCGCGCTGATGTTGTTGATCAAGTTCTCCAGCAGGATGAGCAGGAAACCTATTAACATTTAAATATACCCATTAAAATATCATTAGCAGGTTTGCAACCGCACTCAAATGGCCCTTGCTATTCACCCACCTACCCAACAGGATCTGTACTAGGCGGGATTTTGTACAGGTTCTTGCTTCTGGCGTGTTGAATTCCAAGGATCAAGAAAGAACCACACCCAAGCTTGTGGGTAAAGAATCTGTTGCAATGGTTGTGGTCATAGGTGGATCTAGTGAGCCACCAGAATTTTGGTAGAAAACAGCATTGCTTGATACGAGTGAAAGCTTCTGTTTGTGAGCACCAGTACCATGCTTTGATTTAATTTATTATTGTCACATGTATTATCATACAGTGAAAAATATTGTTTCTTGCACGCTATACAGACAAAGCATATCGTTCATACTGGTGCGATTATAATTTCTCCCTCAATGTCAACAAATGAAGGAGATATTCATTTGACTTCAGGAAGCAAATTGGAGGACATGCCCCTGTCTACATCAAATTGGGAGGAAGTAGAAAGGGTCGCGAGCTTCAAGTTTTGTGTCCAGACCACCAACAACCTGTCGTGGTCCCCCCATGCTGACATTATAGTGAATGTCTCTACTTTCTCAGAAGATTAAACAAATTTGGCATGTCATTTACACATGCATCGTAGAAAACGTTGTTTCTGGTTGTCTCACAGTTGACATGTCCAACACTGCAAGAAATTACAAAGGGCTATGAACGAAGCCCAGTCAATCACTCTATCACTCAAACCAGCTCCCCATCCATTGACACAGCCTATACTTCCTACTCAGAAAAGCAGCTAGCATAATTAAGGATCCCACGGGTCCTGGACATACTCTCTTCCACATTCTTCCGTTGGGAAAAGGATACAAAAGTTTGAGGACACACACCAACAGAGTCAAGAACAGCTTCTTTCCTGCTGTCATCAGACACTTAAGTGGACCTACTTCGCTTGATTTTTCACTACATCCCAGCTTATTCTGCACTGTCTTCTTTCCTTCTCTATGAACAATATGCTTTGTCTGTTCAGCGTGCAAGAAACAATACTTTATACAATAAACCAAATCAAAATTAAGTTTGATCAGTTTAGTGGGAACAGGATTGAAGGAACCTAAAAAAATTTCAAATGGTGGAATTTAGTGAATTTAATATGTCAATAAAATGGAGAAATTAAAGAAGCTAAATTGCCAGGTCCTAATGGTTTTCCATCCTGGAGTTAGTCAAAAAATGAGGAAATTTTAGATGTGTTTTTCATATTTTTCTGAAGCTCTCTAGATTTAAGAATTAGAGTTACAGAATCATAGAAGGCAAAACAGACAACTAAAGGTCTAGCAATCTAGAATCCATTTTGGGGAATTTATAAGAATTTATCATAAGGAATAGAGTGGCCTACATTTGGATAAAAATCAGTACATCAAAGAGAACGTAATTTGTGAAGGAGTTACAGTCAAGGTGCTTGGGGATATTATGGCATTTGATTAAGATTTTTTCAAGAAGTTTTTTTGCAATAAGAGTGCTCTGAGTTGGAGGTAACCTTGTAGCTTGAGTTGGTAACTGGCTGGCATGGTAGGAGTCAGAACTTTGAGAGAAATAGTTTGTTCTGTTTGGTGTGACTAGAGGCGCAGGTTTTCACCATATTAGTGGGGTGGCACAGTGGTTAGCATTGCTCCCTCAGGGCCAGGGACCTGAGTTGGATTCTGGCCTTGGGTGATTTGTTGAATTTGCACGTTTTCCCCTTGTCTATGTGGGTTTTCTCAGGGTTCTCCAGTTTTTGTTCACCATCCAAAGATTGTTGAATTGGCCAATCTTCTAATTTTATTGACCTTGGAATTGATCCAGTAGAATTGTACTAGAGCCAGTGACAGATTGCACGTGCTCAGTTTTTTATTCCCTTGAGTTTTGAAAGGTTATGATCTTAACCAAAATGTTTGAAATGCTAAAGAGTTTCAATTGGAAACTATATTCTCTGGCTGGAGAATCAAAATTGGAGCTAGACCATTTAGCAGTGAAATTAGGAAGCACTTAAATAATCAGCAACTGAAATTTTCAGGAACAAGATTGATAGATTTTTCTCAGATAAGGGTATCAAATGAAATAGACCATAAGTGGTTAGCTAAAGCACAGGTTAGCCATGATCTAACTGAATGGTGGAAAAGACCGAAGAGTTGAAGGGCTAACTTGTGTTCCTTAATTTTTGTATTCCATGGAAACAATTCTTTTCATTGAAATTATTGGTGAAATGTATTGAAAATATTGTGAATAGCATATAACCATTACTTTCAAACTGCAAACATCTTTGTGTCACAATGTTTCTAAGAATTGTGATAATTTATTCTTGCTTTTCTGGTTTTGCAAACTGAATTGTGGGTATAGTATTAACTTCAGGCCAATATAATTGTCCAATATAATTGATATTTAGAACCAGCTAGTTAAAGGTCTTGCACACACAAATCAGATACCAGCTTCTAGTAGTGCATACCACCTCATCCTGAACCCATTATGTTATGGTCATCTAACATAGCTGATTTTGGATGCTATTATTAAGTGACTGAAATGGCTTCTAAATTCTGAATTGTGGAAGCTTTGTAATCAAAGGACTCATTTTAATCTTGGATTCAAATGTGACTAAAATCATTATTACTATGGACGTTTAATCTTTATTCCTTTTGAATCTTGTCTCTAACATCAGCTAGTGAATGCAGACAGCATTTTGAGGCTGAGGATGTGCTGAATGCCAAACCAAGAAATACTGTTTCACTGTCTTATTAAAGAAATGTAGTGAAGATATAGCATTATTCAGCAATGCCAACCACTTACATTGAAGAGTTTTTAATTGTAGTGAATTTTCCATACAGACAATTTAGGAACTGTGCGGAGGAATAGTTTAGATTCTCCTAAGTAGATATATTTTCAAAAACTGGATGCTCATGCATGCAATCAATCATAAATAATAGAAAATGAAGTACACTGCATTCCACTTTGAACTTTTTTATATGAAACAGAAAATACATTATGCAGCGGTGACCATGTCTCTTGGCACAGTCCTTTGGACAACAGTGAATCCAGAATCCAACACATGCTGCTGACAGAAGACCCGCAGCTGCAACCTGTGCATACACCCTTTGGAACAGTTGCATTTCTCCAGGTATTGGCTGAACCAAATAATTTGTTCTAATATCAATCATGAGGGGCACTCTGCAATTAATCATAGTAATATTGTCATGATCATGAAAGTTTTTTTTATCCTTCATTCCCTCCCTCACCCGAACTCTGATGTAGTTGTAATACTTCAACTTTTTTTAAATTTTAAGTTAATGTTTACGCTTCAGTTGAATGCTTTGTATGAAACCAATTGTGCCAATAAGTTTGATCTTTCAAAAATTGAGAAAACTAACAGCTGCCAAGTTGCATTTCTGAGATCATTGGAATTTCTATCCATTTTTTCTTTGTGTTCTATGGCTGCCTCAGCATCAACTTTCAGAAAAAATAATTTAGCTATTCAATTACATACAATAGGTTTTATCAATTCAAAGTGAATGCTTTCCAAAACATCCCACAAAAATATTGATGTGCAGTTTAGTTGACTTTCATTGAGATGATTAATATTTTCAACTATAGAATCCTAGATGATTATTTTTCCTTATTGACTGCTTGCCAAATTTTTTAAATTCCCAATATTTGTTTAAAATAACCTTTGCTTTAATGTATTCTGCTCCACAATCAGGAGGCCTAAAGGCAATAACTTAGATTAATCTATTGTCCTCAATATAGATATGCCCCAAGATGACTTGTGAGATGGGCTGATGGGAATAAATAAATAGAATAATGGAATGGAAGCCAATATATAGTAGAGATGACCAAACACTTGGTCAAAATGCTAGATTCTGAGTAGACTTTTCAAGGTGGAGGGGGGTTTTGGAAGTATGGCCAAAGTGATTGAAGGTTTTGTCACCAATGATGAGGTAAAGAGAAAAGAAGACAAAGAAAAAGGAAGGACTTTGAGTACCATATAGGCAATAACACTGGAGGAGTTGGTAAACAGAGAGCAAAGCTATTCAAAAATTTGATTTTTTAAAAAATCTTTCATGGAATGTGGGTGTTACTGGCCAGGTCAACATATGATGCCATTTTCTTCTTGAACTGAAAGGCTTACTAGGCCATTTCAGAGGGCAGTTAAGAGTCAACCATATTACTATGTATCTGGAGTCACATGTAGACTAAACCACTAAGAATGGCCAAATTCTAACCCTAATAAATATAGAAAAAGAACATAGAAAAACTACAGCACAGACAGGCTGTGAGTCAGATGGTTCACACCATTACTAAGACTAACTTTCAATTCTATATTTCATTAATTGAACTTAAATTCCACCAGCTGCCTGATGGGATTTTAAACCCATGTCCCCAGAGCATTAGCCTGGATTTCTGGATGATCAGTTCTGTGACATTACCACTGCACCACTTTCTACCCTCCACCATGATTTTACATTTATGCCTGAATTAAATTTATGTCAATCAGAACAGGGATGATAGATAAATGGACTCAGCAATTGAGTTTTGGACCATGTTGACATCAATGGCTGGGAATTTGTAAAGAAGGATATTAAAAAGGTTGAATTTGTACGTGATGAAAGGATGAATAAAGATTTTGGTGGGGATGAGGTACTATGGACTGGAAATGTATCTGTTGTGAAGCAACTGGAGTTGTGCTCAAAGCTTTGCTTGTCTTGGGTAATTCATTGACTTTTTAATTTTTATCCACTCATCACCCGAAAAGCACCTGACCTTTGCCTGTGGCATGGCTGAACTGAAATTTGCCATGAAATTTGCATGTAGGGCACAAACATTGTGGAACTTTGCTGGCTAGTTTTATGCTTTGGATTTTGGCAATATTAACATAATGAGGAAGCATGTAGTTAGATATGTGGTACTGGAATGTCGTTATTTGTACTCTGGCTTTTAGAACAGTTCTCTAACACTGGGTATGTATTAGGATAGGTGACTGAAAACCTGGTCAGCAAAGTTTGTTTTAAGAAGCATTTTAAAAGAAAAAGTAGAAAGACAGATAGACTTGGGGAGGAAATCCCAGGCAGAGGTGATAATATAAGTTAGAATAAGAATGGTAGAATTCTGAATGAGTTCAAGATTTATGGAGGTTAATAATTGGGAGAAGAACCAGGAAAGCATTAAAATAGTCTCGAGGAAACAAAGGTGTGGATAAGGTTTCAGAGGCATGTATGGAAACAGATGGAAGTAGCAACAGATAGTCTTGGCGATGGAGCAGATGTGATCAGGGCAAATTGAATGCCAAGGTTGGCGGTCAGTTGAGGGGGCCAGAAACAGTGATTCGGGTGAGTGATGGAGTCAGGGACCAGGGAAAAGAGTTTGTGGTGAGAACAGAGGATATCTCTGTGCTCGCTGTCTATTGATCGTCTGCCCAAATGATAAAATATTCTTCTAAAATGTCAGGTATTTTAAGGAACTACTAAAGTTTCTGGCCTTTTTACTTTAATCCAGTTACTAAGTTCCAGAGTTACTTGAAAATTTTATTATTGACTTGAAATTTAAGCAAATGGCTGAGATTTAAGAGAATATTGTGATGTTGTGGGAATAAGTGTGATTTGGCTTATTAAGTTCACTGAGGTTTGTTTTGTTGGTTGTGTCATCAATTTGTGTTTTGTTGAAGCAGTAATGCATAGTCCCCCAGTGGTGATATGTAGATTTTCACCTATGAGATGGGAAACAGATTTTGAAAGGAATTTGAGCCAGAATGTTTCTCTTATACATGCAGTTGTTCACAATTTTATACTTTTATTTGAAGAAACCAGAAGAGGTTTATTCCTAGTTTCTCTTATTGGTAAGCTTTTAGCAGTTGTCCTTTAAAATGCTGTTTGACATTGTATGGGGGCTGAATTAAAAAAATCTATATATGAAGATAGAAATTGTATAAGCAAAAAAGCTTTAAATATCTGAATTAACCTATATTTAGCAAGAAATTATTATGAATATTCTGAGTTGTGAAACTATCTTTTTAAATGCAACATTCTAACCTTAATAAATATAGAAAAAGAACATAGATAAACTAGAGCACAAATAGGCCCTTCGGCCCACAAGTTGCACCGAACATATACCCACCTACGAGGCTTACCTATAACTATCTTACAAGTCCCATGTATTTATTCAAAAGTCTCTTAAAAGATCCTATCAAATCCACCTCTTCCACTTCGGGCAGCTGATTCCATGCACTCACCACGCTCTGAGTGAAAAACTTACCCTGACATCTCTTCTGTACCTACGCCCTACTACTCTAAACCTGTGTCCTCTTGAGGCAGCCATTTCAGCCCTGGAAAAAAGTATCCTGAGAATCCACTCGATCAATACCTCAACATTTTATACACCTCTATCAGGTCACCTCTCATCCTTCGTCTTTCTAAGGAGAAAAGACCGAGCTCTCTCAACCAAATATAATCATTATTAGAGAGCCAGATTTGATCATCTGTCAGAGTAAAATTTTGACTTCAAATGAATGAGGTTTAGTATGCATTGTTTCTCTCTCCCTTCTCCCAAAATTGAAGGAAACAGTTCAGTTTACTAATAGCTGAATTATACAGAATTAATACTACTTAAGGATACATTAAAAACCTTAATTTACAGACTGAGTACTGTGCTGAGTGCTGCAGCAACATTTACTTTTAAAGCATGTATGCTCTGAGTTTTCTGAGAGTATTATAACACCTTGCTATATTTTGCAATCTTTCTGAAGGCAGGAGGTATGTAGGGAGGAAAAATGTATTATATTTTATTTATCTGATTTTTTTTTAAATTTTATTCTAGAACTATATAATTTCATAAGAGTATTGTTAAAAATTTCAGTTGTTTTAAGTTTGTTTTTGGCATGACATTCATGTCTCTGGGTAAATCAGCCATCTATGTATAAACTTAAATGTACCCCCAGTTTAATCAATGATTTTAAAATCAATCAGCGTTAAGGTGCAAGATTTTTCACATCATGGACATCTTTAAAATAAGATAATAGACATTTTATTTTCAGATCATTTCCTTTAAAAAAAAATCTTAAGTCACAGGAATCGTTTTGATTATTTTTGCTAAAGAGGCCAGTCAGATGGTATGGGTGCAGTACTAATGACATTGCTGGGATGAATTTAGAAGTGAAATTTGAATGTGTTTCTCTTTACTGCAGCCTTTCACTTTGAACTTCTAAAATGAAAAAAAAATGTTTTTAGACTGACTGTTGCAATAAATGGCAGATTTGCTTAGGTTCTAACTGAGGTTGTGGGAAACATACAAAAAACCTTCCTTCATTGTTAGCAAAATGAATTCCAATAAAGTTGTTGCTGATCATTAATCTAGCCCAGAATATTGTGTACCATGTAGGTTGTTTTAATTTGAATATTGTTTGATTTTGACTTATTTATTTGCTTTTGTACGATGAAATACTTGAGAAATTGTGCAAGTTAATTTTTTTTAAAATTCCAATTCTGATCAGATTGTTGGAGTTTGTACAGAAGAACTTCAAGCAGCACAGCGATGGAACGGCCAAGGGATTTTGGAGCTTCTCCGGACTGTCCCTGTGTAAGTAATTTATAAGTTGTTAATCTTCAATTTGTACAATACAGTATACTGAGCCATAGAAAAGCAAAATAGCTTGTTGTTTGTTTGATTGTTACACTGAGATATGGGGATTTTTGGATACTTAAGATAGGGCAAGAAATCAAATTGAGCTGGATGATCATTCAGGATCTTACTAAGTAGCAAAGCCAGCTCAAGAGGCTCTATGGCCTACTTCTGCTCCTGTTTTGTGTTCATAGGAAAGTGTTTAGAAGACCTGTTTCCACATTCTACCTATTTTATGTAAAAATGAACATGGTTTTATTCAAACAAATCCTGTCAACAAATTTGTTGTATGTATATTCTATTTTTTAGTTTCTACCTACAGCTCAGGACTGTCCACCATCTAGAAGAATAGAAGAATGAGTTTAATATAATACCCTTTTAAGAAATTTGTGAACTTTCATTAGATGATCTTCTCCCACTCTATATGAGGCCTTGTTCTTAACACTATCCTTAGTTTTAAAATATAATTTGTCGTTGATGCATACACAGACCTTTCTTTGCTCTTTTTGACCTAACAATATTTCTGTGCTGTAAAATCAAAAGTTTTAAAGTATTCCTGTATACAGTCCTGACAATTCTGTAAACACTTTGGGATATAGTTTACAATTTTCAATTTTTGAATAATGGTATCTTAACAACAACATCTTGGATTATGTAAATTTATAATTGTGGGTACTTCATTATTAACTCACTCAGTGGGACTGTTAGAATGGACTAATTTTTGCCTTCATTAGCTACCATTTCCCAGAATCAGGATTTATGTGGAATATCAGGCATCCATCGGAGTGACGAATCAGTACATTAGTATTAACCTTTTGCATCCAGTATAAAGCTATTAGTTACAAATTTATGCAAGTTATATTTCTGACATTGCCATTTTTTGTCAGTAAACTTCAGCAATAATGTAACCAAGTGAGGTGATGACAATAGTTCATATGGTGTAAATGTCATGAAAGAATTATGTTTCTAGATGAATTTACCCTGTATAAAATTATCATCCTTAATGCTTTTTGGCCTTTTGGCTAAGATCAAGTGTAGTATTGACATGCTGTGCTATGTTGATGTCATTAGGTTACACTTTAGCTTCATTTGAAGCAATTTTTAAAAGCAGCAGCTCAGTCTTTTGGCTAAGATGCAAATAAGATCAAGCCTTGGAGAAGAGTTGCAATTTGCAGCTCAGCTGGGAACTCTTCGCTGCTTCTGTTCACCCAGTTAAGAGTGAAGTAAGGTGAAAAGCAATCCATTATGAACTTTGGTAGATCGAATAGCGAAACAGCTTGATATATAGACCAAGAAATAGTGTTCCAGGAAATGGGTAAGTTGACAGGTGCTGACGCTGGCAGAATGGCAGGAGGCAAACCAAAATCAAAGAGTAGGACCACAGGCAGAAGAGGAGTCCCCACCATACTCTCCTGGAGGGATTCCTGAACAGAGCATGGTGAGTGAAATGACAGAGGAAGCTATTATGGAGGCCATGCAAAGATTGGACAGTAAGTTGGGCTGATGCTACAGATCAAGATAGACGAGCTGAGAGAGGAGTCCGAATCATCTGTTAACACTCTCCAATGTATCATTGTTGCCCATGAAAACTGCTTGAAGGAACTTGAGGACTCGCAGGCATTTAGTGGAAACACTATCTCCGAGCTGAAGAGCCAAGTTACTCATTTGACATCAGAGGTTTAAGTCCGTAAGGAAGAAATGTGATAAGATGCAAGGATACCAAAGAAATAACATCCATTTGATCGGTCTTCTGGAGGGAAACAAGGGCCCAAATGTCACAGACTTTGTTGGTTGGCTATTGAAGAATGTGCTGGAACTTGAGGATGCGCCACTTCTGGATCATGCATAGAGCACGCAATGCGCTGATCAGGAAAGCTCCTTGGCCCGTTATTGTATGAGTACATTACACCTCAGCATGAGACAGAATCCTGCAGCAAGCAACACAGGCTACCACTATGAGGAACCAGGAAAATAGGCTGTTGATATTTCCAGATTTTACCCCGGAGGGGTGGGGGGTGGGAGTGGTGGCAGTAAGGAGAAGGGCGGCCTTTGCTGATGTCAGACAGCTTCTACCAAGCTTCTGGTTTGGGCTTTTCTTTCCAGCTTGCTTGAGGATTACAAGTTCATGGATCCTGCAGTGGCGGTGAAGTTTGTGGAGCAGATTTGTGACTGCATGATGGATGTAAACTGATATTTGTTTTGTATGAACTGAGAATGCCTCAGAGGATTCTCAGCCATTCAGTACTCTGGCCATCATGCTATCATGGAACTCGCATACCATCTGAATGAATTTGGGAGGGCAGCCAAACTTTGACATGATCCTCCACAGGCCTTGTCGGCTTATGGTGTCGAAAGCTTTCGTGAGGTCAACAAAGCTTGTGTAGGGCTTGCGATTCTGCTCCTGACACTTCTCCTGAAGTTGGCGTGCAACAAAAATCCACAAGTATGCAACAACCACCAAGGAATCTCGCTGCTTTCCATCACAGGAAAACCCCTCGCAAGAGCCTGCTAAATCATCTCGTCACTCATCTGGAGCTGGGCCTGCTTCTAGGGTCACAGTGTGGCTTCTGCAAAATTTTTTGCATCAATCAGAGCTGTGTGCTCACACCCACACTATTCAGATGATGTTTATTGCCATGCTGAATGATGCCTTCCAAGACAGTGTTGCTGGAATCAGTCTCAAGTACAGAGTAGATGGGAAGCTCTTCAACCTGAGGAGATTTCAAGCTATTACTAAAGTGAAGGAGACTGTTCTGAGAGACTCCCTCTTTGCCGATGACTGCGCCCTGTATACCAGTTCACAATCAGCACAGACAGTTTACGGATTACTGATTAGGATGCGAATCTTTACACCTAACCTGCTATTCAAGTCTTAAAGTGCTAACAGTGTGAATGGAAGGAGCACTGAGCACAAGTTAAAGAGATGTGTATTGTCTCCAGACAACCATCTGTGCTGATATATGTGCAATTGGAGACCAGAACACCTCATTCGCTTGACGAAAGCTATAGAGCTGAAAGCTTACGAGTTTAATATCAAATAAATCGGTTGGATTTAAAACTGGAGTTGTCAGACTTCTTATTGTGTTTACCCCAGTCCAACATCGGCGTCTCTACATCATACCGGTTCACAGTCAGAGATGCAAGTCAGTATGGACAAATTTTCCATGACTTGTGACAACTTTGGACTCATCATCAACATTAAAAAAACTGAAGTCATGCACCAGCCTACTGCTCATGCACTGTACACAGAACCCATAATCACAATCAAAGGGCAGAAACTACAGGCATTTATCTTGGCAGCATTCTCTCCCATTGATACAGAAGTTAATTGCAGAATAATAAAGGCAAGTTCTACTTTCAATAGACTGCGCTGCATTGTATGGGAATGTCGATTAATCAGCCCAGCAACAAAACTGAACGTCTAAAGCACAGGGGTACTCACTACCCTCCTGTGTGCCTGTGAGATGTGGACTGTGTATTGAAGGCATGCAAAACAGCTCAATCATTTCCACATGACTTGTCTTCGCAGAATATTGCGCAACAGATAGCAAGATAAAATACCAGACACTGAAGTTCTCTCTAGAGCAAATCTTCCATCAGTCCACACGTTGCTGATGAGAGTGCAGACCCGGTGGGCAGGTCATGTCATCCATATATCAGATGAGCGCATGCCCAAGCAGCTCCTTTTTTGGAATCTCTCTGCTGGAAGGCGCTCGCATGGAGGGCAGAAGAAATGTTTCAACGACGCACTCAAGGCTTCCCTAAAGCCGCTTGACATTGACATGACCACCTCGGAAATGCTGGCACAAAACCGCCCTACCTGTCGCTGCCTCGTGCACAAAGGTCGTCAAACTTATGAAGCAAGATGTGTTGCTGAAGCACAACTTAAGTGTGAGCTGTGCAAGCCCAGAGCCACAGTGCAACAACTACAGTGCCTACACAAGTCTGTCCAATATGTGCCAGTACATTTCATGCCCAAATTGGCCTGATCAGTCATCTTCGCACAGCTTTAAAATGACTAATGGTGTTGAGGTCCTTATCGATGACAATGGATGAACAACTAATTGTGCTGTAGTTTTTCTATGTTTTTACCCTTTCTCTCTCATTGTTTGTTCCCTGTGGCGAGTGGGGGTGTGGCCGGGGGTGTGACATCTGTTAACATCAGCGGTTGAAGGAAGACTCCCCGTTGAGGAGGGATACCGGGCTATTGTTAAGAATGTGGGATGCTGGCTTGGAGGATCTTACACTCTGACCTCAGAATGATCAAGTTCACTAGCTGGCATGTTAGGAGATGAAACCATCCAGTTAGCGCGGTAAGATATTTCAACATCTTCAACAACTGGATACTCAAATTGCATTATTGCGTTTCTCTAAGAGACCCACCTCAGGCCAGTGGACTATTTTAGGCTCCTTAGAGGATGTGGGGGGGTAGGTGAGGTTAATGCTTTCATTCAACTTTTCACACCAAGGCGCAGAGAGTGGCAATCCTCATCCACAAGTCCTTACCCTTGGTAGTAGCCAATGTCATTTCTGATTCAAATGGCTGATACATCATTGTCATGGGTAAATTATATGGGATGTCCCTGGTGTTAGCAAATTTGTGTGCCCTAAATTGGGACTGTGAAAACTTTTTCCGCTACTTTTTCGAGCTACTTCCAGATTTGAATTCACATTGGTTGTTACATGGCGGAGATTTCAGCTGTTGGTTGAATTCTCCCTGGACTGTTCCTGCCCCAAGATTGCTGTATCTTCCAAGTTGGCAGAAATTATAAAATCATTCCTCACGGAATACAGTGTCAGACCTATGGAGGTTTCTTAACCCCACTAAGGAATATTTTTTTTCATGTGTCTACCGAACATATTCGTGTATTGATTATTTTTCGGTAGAAAATAAGTTGTTCCTGGCTGTGCGCTCATGCTCCTACAAAACCATTGTAATCTCAGATCACGCTGCCTCAACGATGGACTTGATAGTGGGGAGAAGGGTGGGCCCTTGTCCACCTTGACGATTTAATACTTGTCTGCTCTCTGATGATGTTGTCAGATTTCTGATAACCCAGTTTGATTTCTTAGAGTTTAATGATGCTACAGGAGTCTCAGCAGCTACCTTATGGGAGACATTGAAGGTTTATTTAAGGGGCCAGATCCTATTTTATTCAGCGCATGAGGCAAACACAGATGTAGGAGGTTATTGGAATTACTGGGTCAAACTGCCCATGTTGATGCTGCGAATGATATAGGCCAGTCCCCAGAGTTATATAGACACCACTTTGAGTTTCAGGCCTGGTTGCTGGCATCCCCAGTATCGGCTAATCATTTTTCTCCTTCGTCTGTTCTGGCTGGTGCCTTCAACATATGGATCAAGCACAGGATCAGATCATTCTGGGACTTGTCTGTGGACAGCATGTTTGTGTCATTATAGTAGGTGGTGGATAAGTTTGTTGTACCTACAATGCATTTCTTCAGATATTTGCAAATTTGAGACTTTGTGCATAGGCTGTCCCCAATTTCCATCACTCACACCTTGTACCTTTGTTGACATCTTCTTCGTGCCTTCTGTTACTATGCATCGTGTTATTTCTGTTCGTTATTCTCAAGTTCTGTCCCAACAAAACTTTCTATCAGTGGTTAGATTTTTATGGGAAAAAGATCTGGGGCCAGAATCCTTAGAGGAGGATTGGGACATGGTACTATATTGAGTTTATTCCTCCTTAATATTTGTCAAGCAGAGTGTGATAAAAGTAAACGTCTTCGCAGAGCCTATCTAACTCTCTGGACTGTTCCCAGGCACAAGCCCCATTTATGAATGGTGCCACCCTTTTACATATGTTCTGAGCTTGTCCATTGACAGGAGTGAAAGTAATAGGGTAATTGTTATGGGGGACTTTAACTTTACTAATATTGATTGGAATAGCTATAGCTCTAGCTTGTTAGAGGGGTCAGTTTTTATACAGAGTGTGCAGGAAGGTTTTTTGACTCAGTATGTGGATAGGCCAACTAGGGGTGAGTCTACATTGGATTTGGTGCTGGGCAATAAGCCAGACCAGGTGTTAGATTTGGAAGTTGGTGAACATTTTGGTGATAGTGACCACAATTCGGTTACGTTCACCTTAGTGATGGATAGGGATAGGCATGAAGCTGGGGGCAGTAGTTATAGCTGGGGGAATGGTAATTATGAGGCCATAAGGAGGGAATTAGGGTGCATAGGTTGGACTAGGAAACTACAGGGACTGGGAACATCTGGAATGTGGAGCTTATTCAAGGAGCAGCTACTGCGAGTCCTTGATAAGTATGTCTCTGTCAGGCAAGGAGGAAATGGTCGAGTAAGGGAACCATGGTGTACTAAAAAAGTTAATTTGCTGGTTAAAAGGAAAAAGGAGGCTTATGTCAGGATGAGGCTTGAAGGCTCAGTTAGTGCAATGGATAGCTATAGATTAGCCAGGAGGGAGCTAAAGAGTGAGTTGAGGAGAGCTAAGAGGGGACACGAGAAGACTTTGGCTGATAGGATCAAGGAGAATCCTAAAGCTTTCTTTAGATATGTTAAGAATAGAAGATTGGTTAGGGCAATATTAGGGCCAGTCAGAGACAGCAGTGGGAAGTTGTGCGTGGAGCCTGAAGAGATTGGAGAGGCACTGAACAAATATTTCTCTTCGGTATTCACGCAGGGAGATGTAAATGTAGTTGTGGAGAACACTGGGATACAGGGTTGTAAGCTGGAAAGTATTGAAGTAGATAAGGAGGATGTGCTAGATATTCTTGAGGGTTTGAAGTTAGATAAGTCCCCTGGGCCGGACGGGATTTACCTCGGATTCTCTGGGAGGCGAGAGAGGTGATTGCAGAGCCTCTGGCTCTGATCTTCAGGTCGTCGTTGGTTACAGGTATAGTGCCGGAAGACTGGAGGATAGCGAATGTGGTCCCATTGTTCAAGAAGGGGAAGAGAGACTTTCCGGGGAATTATAGGCCGGTGAGTCTTACTTCTGTTGTGGGCAAAGTATTGGAGAGAATTATTAGGGATAGGATTTATAGTTATTTAGAGAGAAATGAATTGATTGGGGATAGTCAGCATGGTTTTGTGAAGGGTAGGTCGTGCCTTACTAACCTCATTGAGTTTTTTGAAAAAGTGACTAAAGAGGTGGATGGGGGTAAGGCAGTTGATGTGGTATATATGGACTTTAGTAAGGCGTTCGATAAGGTGGCCCATGGAAGGCTTCTGCAGAAAATGCAGATGTATGGGATTGAGGTGATTTAGCTAATTGGATTAGGAATTGGCTAGCAGATAGAAGACAGAGGGTGGTGGTTGATGGGAGATATTCATCGTGGAGTTCGGTTACAAGTGGTGTACCTCAGGGATCTGTTTTGGGGCCCCTGCTGTTTGTAATTTTTATAAATGATCTGGATGAGGGTATTGAAGGATGGATTAGTAAATTTGCGGATGACACCAAAGTCGGAGGAATGGTAGATAGCGAAGAGCAGTGTTATAGTTTGCAGAGAGACTTGGACAAGTTGCAGAACTGGGCCAAGAGGTGTCAAATGGAGTTTAATGCGGAAAAGTGTGAGGTAATTCACTTTGGCAGGAATAACAAATGTGTAGAGTATAGGGCTAATGGTAGGACTCTTAATAGTGTTGATGAACAGAGGGATCTTGATGTATATGTGCATAGATCCCTGAAAGTTGGCAGTCAAGTCGATAAGGTTGTTAAGAAGGCATACGGAGTCTTAGCTTTTATTGGTAGGGGGATTGAATTTTGGAGCCGCAACGTCATGTTGCAACTGTACAAAACTCTAGTGCGGCCGTACTTGGAGTATTGTGTACAGTTCTGGTCCCCGCAGTATAAGAAAGATGTGAAGGCATTGGAGAAGGTACAGAGGAGGTTTACCAGGATGTTGCCTGGTATGGAGGGCAGGTCTTATGAAGAGAGGCTGAGGGATTTGAGGTTGTTTTCGTTAGAAAGAAGGCGGCTAAGAGGAGACCTTATTGAAACATATAAGATGATTAGATGTTTAGATAGGGTGGACAGTGATGGCCTTTTTCCGAGGTTGAAGAAAGCTAGCACGAGGGGACATAGCTTTAAATTAAGGGATGTCAGAGGTAGGTTCTTTACCCAGAGGGTGGTAAGGGTATGGAATGCCCTGCCTGCTGCAGTTGTAGATGCACCAAGTTTGGTGGCATTTAAGAAGTTAGTAGATAAGTTTATGGATGAAAAGGGAATGGTTTAGGTTAGAGGGTCAGTGCTTTTTCTTAATTGGTTGGCGCAACATCGAGGGCCGAAGGGCCTGTCCTGCGCTGTAATGTTCTATGTTCTATTGCTATATAACTTCTGGACATCAACATTTGAGACAATTGTCGCAACGCTAGATCGGGACATAAGTGCATCCTTCAGGTTGCCCTGTTTGGGGTCTTGCTTTTAAATTCACTGCTGCTGAAATTCCAAGCGGATTTTGTAGCTTTCAGTACACTTCTGGCAAGATGACTATTCCTGTTTAGATGGAATTTGGGTGTACCCCTGACACACTGTCAGTGGGTGAAGGACAAGGTTGATACCATTAAGCTCGAGAAGGTTTGGTGCACGCTACATGGGTCTGGTGTTAGATTCTGGAAGACCTGGCAGCCATTTATAGCGCATGTTGGGATGCTGCAGTTGGAGCCAGGTGAGTAGATACCTGATGGCCCCAAGACCTTGGGTGTTCCCACAGAAACTACCCTGCCGATTGGTGGACGTGCCCTGGCTCTCTGCCTGAGTATACTGGCCATCCTGCCCAGGTTTGGGGACCAACACAAGAAATTTTTTGCCTCTCACTCTCTCTCTTCTCGCTCCTTCACTGTCTCTATTTCTTTTCTCTGCTTGCTCGTTTATAGTGCTCAGTTGGTCCTCCAGTGGCGTTCCTCTGCTTTTTGTTTTTATAATATTACTGCCATTACCGGAATAATTAAATGCAACTTGGCGGAGTGGTGCTGGGGGTGCCAGAGGCTTGTCTTCTGACCACGGGGAGCCGATGCCCAGTCAGTTGGAATGTACACACAAGCATTGTGCGGTTCTGTATCTGTGTTTGTTTGCTATGTAAGATATAAGAACGTTTTTAATAAACAGTTTTAAAAACTAAAACATGTAGCCCATATAATGTCCATCAAAATCCACATGAAGTCTCGACTCAACGACAATCAATAACGTTAGTGGTGCTGGTGGCATTAGGTTCTGGTTAAACTGACACACACAACAGGATATAATTTTGTTCTCAAAATTTTGATCCATGTTAGGCTCCCAAACATATCACCTGACTGGACTTTTCATTTAGGGGACTGCTAGGTGTGCTTCACAGACTTCATTCATAACTTGCAAATGACATGAGGGTGAAACTACTATTTGGACTTCCGAAGAATGCAACCATTGGGTCCACTTAACTTATCTTTTTGCTTTGGTATAGTTTCAGTTCTTCATCAGGAACTTCCTCACCCAAGGAAAGATTGGATCGCTCTCTGTCCACTGTTTAATTTGCTTATCACTCACTGGAGAATATGAAAGTATCTCGAGTAAAAAATTGTCTCTGGAGGGAATAGTACTTTGGCTGGCATATCAGATAAAGGAAAACAACTCAATGTGTGTGTGTTTGCATTGTCCTTCTATGTCTGTACTCAATATAGTACTGGTAAGCTGATGATGGGCAAGATGTATTCTTGCCAAAATCATGGTAGGAATACATTTGAATGGTTTATGGTCAGTACACATAGTGAATGAATTACCATAAAGGCACTGATGAAACTGTTTCAAGGAGAAGAGATGCTAGACCTGTCTAATTGTGAATAGTGCTTTTCAGCTTTGTCCATGTACATGATGCAAAATCAGTGGATTTTTTTCTAACTTGTCTTTATCATATGAGGGGATCCTGCCTCAACATCACAAGATGAGACATCATATGACACAGTTTTCTGTCTTAATCAAAATGAACCAGTGGATTAACTGATTGTAGCAATGCTTTTACATCTGTGAAATATTTCTCTTGTGCCAGCCCCCACTTCCATTTGGTTTCTTTGTGGATTAGTAGATACTGTGCCAAAACTGTTGACAGAGTAGGTAAAATCTTCCTTTAATAATTTACCATACCCAGAAATTACCTGAGCTCTGACACGTTCCTGGGATTTGAAGCTTCCTTAAGCTCACATCTTTTCCTCCATAGGGATAAACTCTGCTTTGTGATTTTTGTGATCTAGAAACTTGCTTTGCTTCAGATACAGTCCTGTCTCTGAAAACCTCTTTAAAGCTTGATCTAGGTTGCTCCTTCTCAGTTTTCCTGGTAATTAAGATGTCATCCAAATAAACAGCTATGCTCGGAATGTCTTGCAACAGATCGTACTGAAAAAAATTGTCAGATGGAGGTACCCCAAAAACCAGATGATTATATTTGAGCTACTCTGATTGTTGATCGTTGAATCCTCCTCTAGTAAGAGTTGTTGGGACCCATGACTCATGACCAGCTTCGAGAACTTCTTTCCTTCAGCAAGGGTTTAAAACAGATCTTCCACCCTTAGCACTGGCTAAGCATCCAACTTGGAAGCCTTATTAATGGTAAGCTTGTAGTCTCCACATATGTGCACAGTGCCATCACTTCTAAGAACAAGAACAATTGGAGCTGCCCAATTGAATTGAATGGGTTTAATTATTCTAAGCCTTTGCAGTTGTTCCAACTCCTCCTTCACTTTGCCTAGGGCATCATTCTGTGCTTGAAAAAGCAAGGAGTAGCCTGAGGATCTATGAGCAACTTAACTGTTGTGCCATGCAATGTGCCCAGTTCACCTTTGAGCACTTTGATATTTATGGTTGGCATCCCCTATTACTTATGTGAGCTTAATCTCATTCCAGCTCAATGGAATTTTTGAGTCAGTCACGCCAGATAGACTCAGCCCCTTCCCTTTCACTACAGAAAGCATGCTTTTGCTATTTGTTTGTTATATGTAGTGTTCACCTCTAGCACCCCAAGCAATGGTATTGTCTGTTCAATGTACGTACAACTGAAGTTTCATCTCTACCTGAGTAAAGGCTGGTGCCAGCTTAGAACTCAAGTCTTCCTGAAAGTCTCCTGTGTCTAAGTTGATCTTGATTTGTTCACCATCAACTCAGATACTAGCATAAGGAGGCCCTCCACGCCCCTCACCTATAATAAATATGTTGCAAGGGTTGTCCTCTGCCTGGTCTGAGCTTCCCAGGTGATATGTAGCTGACTTAAGGACTTTTCTACTGGGTCTTTGACTTGCTCATAGCACTATGACACTTTTAGCTAAATGACCCTTGTAGCAACAGTGACAAACAGCGTCCATTAACATGTAATGATTGATAGTGTGATTCTCTAATATCTTCACCTTTTTTGTTTACAATCTCTTTCTTCACTTGATGCAGTGCATCGTCTGCATGCTGCCATTGACTTTATGAATATCTTTTGTATAACTGGCAGCCAGTACCATGTCCTGAAAAACTTTTAGAATCTTCGTAAAAATTATGTACGGGTTCTCTAAGCAAATGCCACTGAGTGCCTATTAATGCCACAAAGTAGCATGTCTTCAAAACTCCCCCAACTCACAATGTTCTGAGAGCTGATGTAATTCGGCAATAAAATTTGCTACAGACTGTCCCATGTTCTGAAATTGGCTATGAAACTTGAAACATTGAACAATCATTGACGGCATAGGATTGCGGTGATTCTGGACTAATGCAACCAAATCAACAAATGGAATGCTGTTCCCTCAACCCCCCTCTTCCTAGATTTCCATGGTATATTTAGATTTATCACTAGCTACAGGTCTTCACCCCATGCATAGTCAGGAGAATTGAATATTTTTTAGGCTCATCTGCAATTCCATTTGCCAAGATAAACTGCTCTAACATTTCCATATATTCAGTCCAGTCTCTGTTCTCTTTCACAAACTCACTTTTTATCCTAAAAATAGTCATGTTGCTGCTAGCTTGTATCTTCAGTTAATCACTACAACCTGCTGATTTCAGCCTTGGATCACTGCTCACCTTGCCAACCAGCTACTCCCTGTGCAAATCTTCATGTTACCTTGCAGCTCGTTGAATTACACTGCTCCACTTATTTCTCTGATCCTTTTTATTGTGCTGTTTTCTCCTCCTTGCCAAAAGATGTGGTAACATCAGTTATAAAAAGTAGTCAACCATGTTAATAAATTTAAACTGCTTCATGTACAAAGAAGCATCCCTTGTGGAAGATTAAACCAGCAAAATTTATGCTACTGATGATGCTATTTTGTGCAAGTGTGCAACCATTATAGGCATCAGCAAATGTATTTCCATAAGGTATGTGTAAGACTGCAGTGATTGAGTCAACAAAATGATATCTCATGAAGTTGCCTGGGAACATTATTTAAGGGAAGTCTATGCAATCATGCTTTGTTTAAACTATTATCATTTCCTGGCTTATAGGCAAATCAGTGTTTATATAATGCTGCCAGTTTGAAATGCGGCTATCCAATGTGGAACTGGCTGCATACTGAATTTATTGTGTCATGCACCTGTCAAAATATAGTGTAAATGCAGGCTTTACCAAGCAAGTTCAGAAACTTGACATAATTCTTATCTTTGCTGTTTCATTAAATCAGTTTTAATTAACTTGTTATAGGTTTGCTTTTACCTATTGTAGTAAACATGAGATAAACTATTCGATGTGCATATTTAAAGTATTATATTTGCCTTACAGTGCAGGTGGCTCTTGGCTAATCACAGACATGCGAAGAGGAGAAACTATATTTGAATCCGATCCCCATCTGCAAGTAAATATTCACCTGTATTAGTTATATTTTTCCTTTTTCTCTGATGTTATATCTGCACCAAAAAAATTTCTAAATTTGAGCGTAAGCTGTTTAATTCAAGGCTACGGTACCCCTTACCCTTAAAATGGCAAAATTTGCTTTTGTTTTAAAAGCTTGTTAACAAACCCTACTTCTGACAATATTTGTTCATGAGAAAAATAGTAACATTTTTTTAAATGGTCAACATGCTTTGTTATCTTTTTTTCCCCACTCATTCCACTCCTACATCAGACAATTCGCCACTACAAACTCCTTCTGACCAAGTGTTTCTATTGGTATAAACTGAAACATGTACAGAATTGCAGAAACCAGCCTCTGTTCACCATTTTGTGATGCAGTATGTTGAATCTCTGCATCAATCATAATGGGAATTGTTTTTATGACTTTATTCATACAACCAGATGATTCACTAAGTTGTTGAAAATATGTTGTATTAAATCTGATGTTTATCATTTTTTTTCCTTTGGACAAACTAGGTTATTTTCACAGAATTTCATAATCTGACCATAATTTGGATAAAATATTCTCCTTTTAATTGCAGCAATTTTTAAGTACATTGATATGCATCCAGTTTATTATGCAGGCAATAATTTTTCAGGATCATTATTTTATAATGAATCATCTTAATACTAAGCACATTAGAACTTTATATTGTAATTTATAGAAATCATAATGAATCATCTGAAATTCAATTGTTGTGATTCATATAATCAGAAACCTATTTTACTGCTTAATTTGTTGTTGTTTTTCTTCTCCACTCTTTTTCTTCTCCACTTTTAGGAAAGAGTGGACAAAGGCATAGAAACTGATGGCTCAAACCTGAGTGGTGTCAGTGCAAAATGTGCTTGGGTGGATCTAAGCCATCCACCAGAAGATGAAGAAGATAGCAGGAGTATTTATCTTGAGTTGCATCCAAGACGTTTGTCTGATAAAGGTAAAGCTTGTGGCTGTGGGGCCTAGGCAGCTTAAGCTGCAGCCACCAGAGGTGGCGCGATGAAAATCAAAATGAATAAGAGACCAGAGGAGTGCAAGTATACTATAGGACTGAAGGGATTAGGGAGGATTTGAAAACAAGGATAAGAATTTTAAAGTTGTGATATTGCTGGATTGGGAACTGATGTAACACAACGATCACAAGAGTGATGGGTGAATAGGACTTGATGCGAGTTAGGATAAAGTCAACTGCTTTTTTGATCAACTGAAAAGTTACTCTTGTAACCAGAAAAAGAAACAGACATTCTTCACTGTGACTCCCCCATCAACAGCAAGGGCAAAGCTTGAGTACAGGATCATAGAATTACAACCAAGGCCCTCCCTCCCCACATCCTGCTACTGTCTCCCAGAGAGCACTTCACAGCATCACATACTGTCATAACAATCTCATTCTGCAATGCGAAACACCCTCAACTTCTCATTATTTGTGCAAGTAGCCACAGCAGAACAAATCCCAAAGTTGCTTATCACCAATTTACCATTAACATCACTTTGAAGATCACAAATGCCAAGACACCGACATAACAGTATTGTTGCCTGGCATAAAACAGCCTTAAATCAAAATATGACTACCATAAAATACCACTTGGATTTAAAGAAGCAGTCAGAGAACAGTAAAAGTTCTGTGTCAGCCATCCATGCTATGCAGCACAACTCTGAAATGCAATAGCATATGGGCCATTCATTGCACTTCATTGTCTTAAGGGAAGCAGAAAGCCAATTGGTTTTTTTACTTTATCAACTTTTATAAAGGCACCAGAATTGACAAATGGGACTGCTGTGATACTATCAATCTTTAACATTTTAGGAATTGTGAGAGCAACAGTTAATAGAAAGAAGTTAAGTCGCTAAATGACTTGGTTCACTGCAATAGAGGTCCATGCTTTGATTCCAGCAGTGACTCGAAAATAAAGCCAGCACATGCATCAACAAACTTACTTACATTGTTTTAATTCTTCACTCTCTCATTATGACAGAATGGAAGTGTAATGGTTCTACTTTGCAGGCTATTACTTTTCTTTCCTGTGTGCCCAAACTGTTTGTCAATTGCTTTGATTTTCTTATTCAAAGAAATGAGATGAAGCATAACCATAGTAAATTATGTTTTATCAAATCCTGTAAGCAGCATACTTTTGTGCAATGATTAGAAACTAATAATTTTAATTCAGGATCTCTGATGAACGCTTGAAGCAGGATGTTTTTTCTAATTTCAGATACAGAGCAGATCAGAGAGGTCTTGCGTCGGGGTCTTGAAATGAATACCAAACCAATCTTGCCACCAATCAGCTCCCAGAAGCCACAACAACAGAATGGAATGAATCATGATCGAGCATCGTAAGTTTTAACAACTTGCATGTATTTTTTTTTAAGCAGTCCACAGTCAATAAAGATTGCATGAGTTTTTTTTGTTGGGGAGGGAATGAAAGTATTGCGTTGTTAAAATTGTTGAAACCTCCCATTTGACATTCCTCAATCCTAATTCTGCTTAGTTTTGTTTTTAAAGCTTTGATTCTTGAAATAAAAAGAACAAATATATTGTTTACAAAATTTACCAAAAGCATAGAAAGATAAATTTTAGGAGATGGTTTAATGGTAGAATAGAATGAGCAAATTGCCGTGTACACAAGGGAAACATTAGGTGGGGAATAAAATTTAAATTCCATTTAAACAACTGTTATTTCCCTTTCTTGTAGTATTATACTATATCTATGTGCACTTACAATATCATGATTCCCCATAAGAAGAGTTGCACTCCTTTGAATTAGCACATAATGCTCTTGTCAGAGACAGATGTTATAGTAATTCCTTCTTCAATGATCTTATGAAGTCAAAACAGAATTTTCTAGGCTTCCATATCTAATTCTGATAATACCAGACAAGACACTCGACACAAAAAATTCTGTCCTGCACTGCATCTCCTGAGCAGTATTTAAATTATAGAATAGTAAAACAAGGTAAAACTGAAAACGTGTAATAAGCATTGTAATAAAATAATTGTTTCACACAGAGGAACTCTTACGGTGAAATCATCTCCTGAATGAAGTTACTGCTTCACCTTTTTGAAAAAGCATCATAGATAATTTATAATGTGTTGCTGGTTTAATTGCTCAATCTGTCAATCTAGTGTTGAGGGACATTGAAATGTGGGCTGATATTTTCTGTCTTTTTTTGCAGAAAGCTGTTGATGTTAAAAAGCTAATGTATCTTAAAACGAAACAAAAGATGTTAGAGAAACACAAGCCAACAGTACCTGAAAGAGTAAAGTTAACATTGCTATGTCTTTGGAATTCATGCTCTTTCAGATGCTGGTCAGGTCTGCTGTACTCTTCTAGCATTTAAATTCCTCAGTTTTGCAAGCAACTTGGATAAAAAGTACTTTGAAGTGAAAGACTAAAAATTAGCAAGTAAATTAATCCTTGGTGCATATCCTACTAGCTAATTCCCATTATATTGTCAGCTTCAGGTTGTTTTGTCTGAATTTAAATTTCAGAAGGAATCTGGTCTATGTACTGTTTTCTTCAGTTTTATTTCAACATTGACATTTAAAGGACTTTACACTTTCAAGGTTATGCATATTATTGGATTAATTTCTATTTGGGCCTTACTCCACTATTATTTAATGGGTTAAACTGTGTGGGTAGAGAATTTTACTGCTACAGTTATATAGCAAATTTAATGAGGGCAAGATGCTACATTTTATATAAGCACCTTCCACAGCATCCAGATGTCTCAAAACATTTTTGAAGTGTAACCACTGTTGTAATACATGGAAACATGCGGATGCTTTGCCCTCAAGTCCCGCAAATCAGTAATTATGACCAGGTAATCTGTTCCGTTGATAGTTGCTAATAAATGTTGGCCGAGACGCTAAAAGAAATTTAGATGGTGCCATGTAATGTTTTACATCCATATGAGAGGTGTAGGTTAGGATATGGACAGCAGAGTTTTGAATGAGCTGGTCTGCAAAGGGTGGTGGATGGGTAACTGCTCAGGAAAACATTGCAATTGTTGACTCTGGAGATGACAAAGGCATTGTTAGGGGTTTCAACAACAGATGGATTCAGATATTTGCAGATCCTGGTATTATGTCGTCAAAGTTAGAAGATGTTTTGATGGGAGACAGTGGATTTTCTCTGTCTCCCTGGTAATGTTTTTCACGGTGACAGAATATGGTCTGCCACTGACAGTGGGATTCCACTCTCTGTTGCCAGGGAAACCCGGGGTGTGGGTTTGCTGTTGTTGGGAGCAGAAAAATCAACCCCTCTGTGTTTGGCATCTCTACTCAGGGTGAAATTTCCCAACACAAAAAAGCAAAGTGTCAGGTTCTCACTGAAAACTGACATGCTTCTCCTCAAGCACAGCCAGATTTTCACTTCAGATCTGGGGAGGCAATGGCCTAGTGGTATTATCACTAGACTATTAATCCAGAAACTCAGCTAATGTTATGGGACCTGGGTTTGAATCCCACCATGGTAGATGGTGGAATTTGAATTCAATAAAAAGTATCTGGAATTAAGAATCTACTGATGATTATGAAACCATTGTTTATAGTCAGGAAAACTTATCTGGTTCACGAATACACTTAAGGGAAGGAAATCTGCTGGCCTTACCTGGTCTGGTGTACAAGTGCTCCATAGCCACAGCAATCTGAAATTCACCGCTTTAAAGGGTGGTTAAGTCAGAACATCTCATAACATTTAAGAAGCGTTTAGATATTCACTCGTGCGCCATAATCTCTAGGGCTATGGACCAAGTGCTGGAAAATAAGATTGTTGACCAGGGTGGACGCAGTAGGCCAAATGGCGTCCTTCTGTGCTGTACACATCTATGAATGAACTTATCAAGGTTACCACTCAAGATGAGAGCTTATAGTGTTGGGTGATATTTTAGCATGAGGATTGGCTAACTAACTAACTGGAAACAGTCAGGCGTAAACAGACCATTTTCAGAATGTGAATCTGTAACTAGTGGAGTTGAGGCCCCAGGACTAGTAATTAGTCCTGGGGCCTCAACTCTTTATGAATGACTTGGATGAAGGTACTGACTGAATTGTAGCTAAATTTTGTCAGCAATCCAGGATAAAGCAGCTAGCTTGATTGCCAGTCTATCCACCACAACTTTAGACATTCACTTTATAGATCATAGAACATTACAGCGCAGTACAGGCCCTTCGGCCCTTGATGTTGCGCCGGCCAGTGGACCCTCTAACCTAAACTATTCCAATATCATCCATGTGCCTATCCACCGAACATTTGAATGCCCCCAAAGTAGGCGAGTCCACAACTGCTGCAGGCAGGGCATTCCACGCCCTCACCACCCTCTGTGTGAAGAACCTGCCTCTGACATCCGTCCTATAACTACCACCTCTTAATTTAAAGTTATGTCCCCTCGTGTTGGTCATCACCATCCGAGGAAAAAGGCTCTCACTATCCACCCTATCCAATCCCTTGATCATCTTATACGCCTCAATTAGGTCACCGCGTAACCTTCTTCTCTCTAATGAAAATAACCTCAGGTCCCTCAGCCTTTCCTCATAAGGCCTTCCCACCATACCAGGCAACATCCTGGTAAACCTCCTCTGCACCCTTTCCAATGCTTCCCCATCTTTCTTATAATGCGGCGACCAGAACTGTACGCAATACTCCAAGTGTGGCCGCACCAGAGTTTTGTACAGTTGTAACATAACCTCACGGCTCCTAAATTCAGTCCCTCTACCAATAAAAGCTAACACACCGTACGCCTTCTTAACAACTTTATCAACCTGGGTGCCAACTTTCAAAGAGCTTTGTACTTGTACCCCAAGATCCCTCTGCTCGACAACACTATTAAGGGTCCTTCCATTAGCCCTATATTTCATATGCCTGTTATTCCTACCAAAGTGAATCACCTCACACTTATCCGTATTGAATTCCATTTGCCACCTCACGGCCCAGCTCTGCAACCTATCTATGTCCCTCTGCAAACTGTAACATCCATCCTCGCTGTCTACAACTCCCCCCACTTTGGTATCGTCAGCAAATTTACTAATCCAACCCTCTACACCCTCATCTAGGTCATTTATAAAAATGACAAACAGCAGTGGCCCCAAAACAGATCCTTGAGGTACACCACTTGTAACTGCACTCCAGGTTGAATATTTCCCATCAACCACCACCCTCTGTCTTCTATCAGCTAGCCAATTCCTAATCCAAACTGCTAAATCACCTTCAATCCCATGCATCTGCACTTTCTGCAGTAGCCTACCATGGGGAACCTTATCAAACGCTTTGCTAAAATCCATATACACTACATCAACTGCCTTACCCTTATCTACCTCTTTGGTCACCTCCTCAAAAAACTCAATAAGGTTTGTGAGGCACGACCTACCCTTCACAAAACCGTGCTGACTATCCCTAATCAATTTATTTCTCTCTAGATGCTTCTAAATCCTATCCCTTATAATTCTTTCCAAGACTTTGCCCACAACAGAAGTCAGGCTCACCGGTCTATAATTTCCAGGATTGTCCCTACTCCCCTTTTTGAACAAAGGGAACAACATTTGCTATCCTCCAGTCTTCCAGCACTATACCTGTAGCCAACGACGACATGAAGATCAAAGCCAAAGGCTCTGCAATCTCCGCTCTAGCCTCCCAGAGAATCCTAGAGTGAATCCCATCTGGCCCAGGGGACTTATCAATTTTCATACCCTCAAGATTTGCTAACACCTCCTCCTTATGAACCTCAATCCTGCCCAGTCTACAACCTGGTATCGCAGTATTCTCCCCGACAACATTGTCTTTCTCCTGCGTGAATACTGACGAAAAATACTCATTCAGTGTCTCTCCTATCTCCTCAGGCTCCACGCACAACTTCCCACTGCTATCTCTGACTGGCCCTAATCTTGCCCTAACCAATCTTTTATTATTTATATACCTGTAAAAAGCTTTAGGATTCTCCTTAATCCTATCCGCCAAAGTCTTCTCGTGTCCTCTTCTAGCTCTTCTCAACTCCCTCTTTAGCTCCTTCCTGGCTAATTTATAGCTCTCCAGTGCCCTAACTGAGCCTTCACGTCTCATCATTATATAAGCCTCCTTCTTCCTCTTCACCAGAGATTCAACTTCCCTAGTACACCATGGTTCCCTCACTCGACCACTTCCTCCCTGCCTGGCAGGTACATATTCATTAAGGACATGCAGAAGCTGTTCCTTAAATATGCTCCACATTTCAGATATCCCCAGCCCCTGCAATTTCCTGCTCCACCCTATGCATCCTAAATCTCTCCTAATAGCCTCATAATGACCTTTCTCCCAGCTATAACTACTGTTATTCGGTATGTGCCCATCCCTTTCCATCACTAAGGTAAACGTAACTGAATTGTGGTCACAATCACCAAAGTGCTCACCCACCTCCAAGTCTAACATCTGGTCTGGTTCATTACCCAGTATCAAATCCAATACAGCCTCACCTCTTGTTGGCCTATCTACATACTGAGTCATGAAACCCTCCTGCACACATTGAACAAAAACTGACCCCTCTAACGTACTTGAACTATAGCTTTTCCAATCGATATTAAAAAAGTTAAAGTCCCCCATTACAACTACCCTGTTACTTTCACACCTATCCAGGGTCAACTTTGCAATCCCTTCCTCTAGTTCTCTGGAACTTTTTGGAGGCCTATAAAAAACTCCCAACAGTGTGACCTCTCCTTTCTTGTTTCTAATCTCAGCCCACACTACCTCAGCAGACAAGTCCACATCAAATGTCTTTTCTGCCACCGTAATGCTGTCCTTAACTAACAATTTGGAAGAGAAGGAATTTCTTTTCTTGCGGTCTTTAGCCTTTGAAATTCTCTTCTCCAGAAAGCAGTAGAGGCTGGGTCATTGAATATTTTCAAGGATGTGTTGGACATACCACTGATGCACAGTAGCAGCAGTGTACCAGTTACAAGGGATTGCAAAGTTGATCCTGGATAGGTGTGAAAGTAACAGGGTAGTTGTAATGGGGGACTTTAACTTTTCTAATATCGATTGGAAAAGCTATAGTACAAGTATGTTAGAGGGGTCAGTTTTTGTTCAATGTGTGCAGGAGGGTTTCATGACTCAGTATGTAGATAGGCCAAGAAAGGAGAGGTCACACTGTTGGAAGTTTTTTTATAGGCCTCCAAAAAGTTCCAGAGAACTAGAGGAAGGGATTGCAAAGTTGATCCTGGATAGGTGTGAAAGTCAGGCTGGCTCACCTGACTCCTTTGGCAGCACCTTGCAAATTGGTGATCTCTACCATTTGGAATGGCACGGGCAGTAGATGCATGAGAACATCACCACCTGCCAGTTGCCCTTCAGGCCACATACGCCATCCTGACTTGGAAATGTGTCATCGTATCTTCACAGTCACTGAGTCAAAATCCTGTAATTCCCTTTCCATCTGCACTATGGTTTTGACTGCATACATGGACTGCAGTGGCTGAAGAAGGCAATTTGCCACCATCTTTTCAAGGGCAATTGGGGATGGGCAACATTGCCCATCATTGCCCATGTCTCCTAAAATATATTTTTTTAAAATTGCTGTTACAGTAATAAGTAGGAAATCAAGTTGAGGAGGATAGAGGAAATCTGCAAAGAGAACTGAAATGTTAAGTGTGGACAAAGATTTGGGGTATAATGTGAGGAAATTTAAGATTGTGCACTTTGGCAGGAAGAATAAAAAAAATTATTTAAATTGAGAGACACTGCAGAATGCTGTAGTACAGAGGCATCTGTGTATTCTGATACCTGAATTACAAAAAAGAGCTTGCAAGTACAACTACTTATTAGGAAATCAGCCATTATTACAAGAGGGATGGAATATACAAGTAGGAAATGCTCTTTCTACAGCTGTACAGGGCATTGGTAAGAGCACACCTAGAGTACTGTGTTCAGTTTTGGCCACCTTACATGAGGAGAAACATACTTGCATTGGAAGCAGTTCAGAGAAAGTTCTCTGGACTGATTCTTGGAGTGAAGAGTTTGTCTTACGAGGAGAGGTTAGCAGATTAGACTTATACTTGTTGAATTTAGAAGAATGAGAAGTGTTATTATTGCAACATAAGAGTCTGAGTGGGGCTTAAAAAGATAGATGCTGGTAGGATGTTTCCTCTCATAGGGACATCTGAAACTGAGCTACAGCTTCAAAATAAGGGATTTCTTATTTAATATTTGGAAGAGAAGGAATTTCTTTTCTCGCGGTCTTTAGCCTTTGAAATTTTCTTCTCCAGAAAGCAGTAGAGGCTGGGTCATTGAATATTTTCAAGGATGTGTTGGACATACTTTTAATTGACAATGTAGTCAAAGATTATAGGGGGCAGATAGGAAGGTGGGATTAAGGCCATTACTAAATCTGCTGCGAGTTTATTGAATGACAGAATGAACTACTTCTGCTCCTGCCCCTATTTAGTACGTAAGTGGGAGGTGAAGGATAAATGCAAATACCTGGGGATGGATTTGTGATCATAGTGATGACATTAGAGAGGCTATATGAAATGGAACGGGCATGCATAGGGAAATTAAATAGAGGGAGAGAATTAGGGTGAATTCAAGAAAGATTCAAATCACTGTTGATGAGGATTTGCTTAGTTGCAGAAGCTAAAGGTTATTTTTGGTGAGGGCAGAGTGGCACTGAGAGCACTTTAAAGGAGAGGGGAAGAAGGTGGAGTGCTCCAAGAAAGGGAAAGTGCTAGAGGAATAGGATGAGAAATCTAGTTGTGGTGACTTGGTGTTTAAGGGCCATACAATCACCATAGCTAGATGAAGAGACTCGTACAATACTATATCTTAAAATACAATGAGTTCTCAAAGTCGCAGTTACTGAAAATCATGACTTTAAGTGAAACAAGTTTAAGTGAATCAAAAACAGAAAATGTTGGAAAATCAGGCAGGCCTGACAGCATCTTTGAAGAGAGAATAGAGCCAATTTCCGAGTTTAAATGACCCTTTGTTAGTTCTGGTTAGCACTGCTTCTTCACAGCGCCAGGGACCTGGGTTCAGTTCCAGCCTTGGATAACTGGCTGTATGGAGTTTGAACATTCTCCTAAGTTCCCTCTGGGTGCTCCAGTTTCCTCCCACAGTCTAAAGTTGTGCAGGTTAGGAGATTAGGAGCCATGTTAAATTGCCCTTTAGCGTTCTAAGGTATGTAAGTTAGATGAACTGGCCATGGGAAATGTGTGGGGTTACAGGCCTGGCTAAAGTACTTTCAAAATCGATGCAGACTCAATGGGCCAAATGGTCTTCCTTGCACAATAGAGATTCTCTGAACAGAGGCTGAAAGTCAGCAAAGGAAAGAGGAAGAAGGATTGAAGATAAGGATAAAGTCATGTGGGCGGGCAGGTCTCAGAAAAGGAAAGCTGTGGTAAATGACATTAAAGTGAAACCAGCAATGTTAAACAGATATATTGACACAACTTTATTAACAATATTAAATGAGTCGAAGTTAAGTGGGAACCTGCCTGTTCCTAGCTATTTTCTTGACAGTCCAGAAACCTATTCTGAATTGTTCCATTAACCTCTCCTCCACACTACTTGGGTTATATAGGCATGACTGACAATTTTTCCAGGTGAAATAATGAAACAAGAATAACATTTTGGACCATGCGCTTTGATGGTCACTTACTGGATAGTGTGGCATCAGGTTTGAGCATTCACAAACTAGACCAGGTTTTCTAGGGCAAATAGAATGGATGCAGAAATGGCAGTGTATCAGCTGGCATTTCAAGAGAGTTTGTCCAGTGGAATCTGTTGGCCATTGAGTGGATAGTTCACTCAGTGCCCAAGATTGATCCTTCAGTCCAGTAGAGATGCATATTGTCCTTGGGTAATCGTCATGCACTTTAGCAGATCTAGCAGACCAGTAAAATGAATCCTGGGCACTAAAAATAATGGAATATAGCAGAGTCAAGTGCAGTACAAAAATGGAGGGGAGAAGCAAAACGGGAATTGGAACAGGTAAGAGGGTATGTATTAAGCTTAGAACATGAAAATTCATATATGTTAGATATGCAAAAACAAGTAGATTAAAGAGATTTTATTCAATTAAATGGAAGAGGAAAGCTCATTAAGGTATAAGTGAGGGTCTACCTTAATTTATTTCTTCTATTCTCATAAAACAATGACTTAATAGGAATAAAAGAGAATCAGGAGATATATAGTTGCATGAAATGATTAGAAGAACTTTATGACTTGAGGATAAGGAAAAAGGTTTTCTAACTTTTCCTTGATTAGCTCTGAATGTGGCTGCCATACTTCGGGAAATATGTCAAGATGTTGAAAGAGATCTAGTAGTGTGATAACTGGAATAAAGAGGCTTTACTTATAAGGGGAGATTAGAAAGTTTGAGCATTTTTCACTAGGTTGAGATGTGATGGACATTTACAATTATGGTTCTAAAGTAAATGGGGGAATAAACTATCTCCAGTGATTAGAGTTGATAATTAAAGGATAATTTAAGATTGTCATCAAAACAACAAAATGAAAATTTAAGAACTTATTCATGCCCTACCAGCAACAGTAATAAAACAGCTAGAAGGTTTTGTTTTAGAAGTGAGGTGGATAAATATTTCAAAATTTAAAAAAAAGCAACAGACTGGAGAATGGGACCGAGACTAGTTCTTAAATGTTGGCACAGGTGTGGTGAAATGGTACTTTTTGTGCTTTAAAATTATTTTTCAAATGACCTTGTTATAACTATACCACATTGATTACAGGGCCACTTGCGTTGTATGCAAGAAAATTGAATTAAATGCCATGGATGGTCTGCACTGAGTTTCAATGCGGCAACACATTAAGAAAAGAAAGACTTGTATTTATAAAGTGCCATTCACAACCATTGGATGTCTTTTGTCAATTAAGTAATTTTGATGTGCAGCCACTATTGTAATGCAGGGAAACTGGCAAACTTTTCCTGAATTATCTCTGTCACCAGATCTCTTTTGCAAGCATTTGATCCCTGGCATGCTTTGGCTTCACGTCCTCAAAATCTTCAATTTAAATTTTAAAAACATCTTTAAATTTCTGCTTAGCTTTGTTTTATCCTATCTCTGCAACCTTTGTGGAGCTTCATATTCCTCCCCCTTAAACATTCTGTTACTCTGATTTGACTTCTTGTGCACACATTCCCTGTGTCTTCATCAACGCTACTGGCAGTATAATTTTCAGATGCTTGAATCATACTCTCTGAAAGTTTTGCTTTATTTTATCACTCCTTTGGAAAACTTTCTCAATATTTGTTTCATTGATCAAATTTTTAAACATCCACTTCTGGATTTATGTGTATTTTCCATATATCTTTCTAGGAAGCACTTTTGAACTTTACATGCACCATATAAATTATATGCACTATGTAAGCAGCTGCTGTTGCTGTATTGCTGTAGAATGTTCTTTCAGTATATTAATCTCATTATCTTTGGAGTAGAGGGCTGCCTGAAAAAGATGCTTACCTCAAGGGAGAAAATTCAACACATAAATCAATTCTCATTACTCTTAAATCCCCCTAGTGGTTGCAAAGTGACATCAGCCAAGTGCTGGCAATGGGTTACTTCTCTTCTTCTATGATCTCATTCTTTTCTGTGAGAAGCCTTCCTTAAAACAATTTTTTTGAAAGGTTTAAATAGAAATGTAAAACTGGGGAGGAAAAAATGGCACCGTGTGCTCTAACAAGATGTAACATGCCACTTTAAACTGTGGTTCGCAAGCAAATTCTAAATAGAAATATATTTTGTGAACACTGTTTCTTATTCAGGTAGCATTTTAGAACCAGCTTCTCTTAGTTGCTTATGAGCTACTGTGTTCTATATTGCTCCCTCTTCCAAACCAAAATGAGGGCCAGAGAATGCTGCTGAGAGCTGCAGCAATTATACTTTCTGGTGATGAAAGATTACTCGATTCTAGCTACAATCCATGCATCAGACATTCTTTTGAGATTGAGTATCCTAGATTATAGGTAATTCTGCATTATAGACATATAGCTCAAGAAACTCATTTGAGAAAATTTTAAAACTTATTTTGTATAGCATCCATGCAATTTTCCAAGAAAGGTGGCATTTACCCCATTAGTTTGGACAGAATCCAGTTCCAGATTCTGATATTAAGCTTGCTGTTGGTGTTCTGTGCCTTTATTCATTTATTCAGGCAAGTGAAACTGTTGAGCTGTCAATGGGTGTGTGTTTCAAAACACTTAATATATCCTCAATGAGGAAGCTGTCTTGGGAAACCAGTAAATATGGGAAGAATGTAGACTTAATGATTGAATGAGTGTAGCCTTGACTAAGTTGCCACATGATTATTATGAACTTAATAAAAGAAAATACTTGTTCAAGAAAATTGCAGGAATTAGTTATCCGAACTTCAAATAACCTGAAGCAATTTTCTAATTTTTGAATTTGCATCAACTTGAATATCTTTTGAAATCCTGTAAGAAATATTATCTGAGTTGGCTAATTGTAATTTGGCTGAAATTAGTCAAATGTTTGTTCACAAAACATTTTGGGCCTGATCCTCCGCAGGGTGGCAGTCAGAGTCGGATTGCCACTCCCCTCCTAGCTTCTTATCTTGAAATCCAGGCGATCCTTTCTTACCCAGCTGATGCACAAACTGCATAGGACAATGTGCTCCTATGGCCATCAGTTAAGACCTGGAAAGTCAGATCAGAAAGCTACACCCATTTTTTTTCAATGGCTCTAACTGTCATAAAGCAGGTAGGTTTAAAAACCTAGACACTGTCGGGCCAGGAAGAAGGTAGGTTTGTAAGGTAAGTGAGTAGGATTGAGGAGGGATGGGGACAGATAGTCAGTGGAAAGATGGGGATGTTAGGAGTTAAGTGGTCAGTAGGAGGGTGGTGTTATTTATCGGTAGATGTGTTTGGGTGATTGTAATGAGTGCTCAAGGTGTCAGGTATTCAGGACAGTCCTCTGGGTTTGGGAGGGGAAGAGGCAATGGTGCATCGACTATTCTCCCCTCCCCAAAAAGAATTAGAAGCAATTTTAATTCTTCCAACTTTTTCTGAGGAACTATTATCAACTATTTGGAAGCATCCAAAACTTGCATTTTTCATTGTACTTTTGGATGGTTTTGATTGCAGTGCACCTGTGCAATGATAGTTTTTACTTTCTGGACAATCCATACCTGGGGATGTGTAGGGGGAGCTCCCTAACACATCTTTAAGGTACGAACTCCTGGAAGCTCAGAAGTTACAGGTCATTTTTGCCAGCCAAGTTCTGGCTTTCTGAATGTTAAGAGGTCATATTTTTCAACAGACTAATCAAATGAAGTCCTTGCATAAGCTGTTTTCCTCTTAAGTGTTTGTTTTTTGTTTGCTTAAAGCTTTCAAAGCTCACTTTTCCTTAAAGTATTTGTATGGCCTCTCTCAGTAAAGAACTTAAAGTGATTGAGGAATGAACATTTTTATTATTTTACTCAGTTGGTTTTATTTTCCTAAAAACCCATCTTTTTTGGATGCATTTATTGATACATTTCCCCAGTTATTTCTAAGTCCTCATTGGATTTTCAGGTTCGTTAAGTGTTGCTTCCTTGATGTCTTCAGGTTTGGATGATCACTGAACTTTCTGGCCTTGAATGTAGCAACTTGCTGACTGGGTAAATAGATTATCTTGACTGACTCTCATGAGTTCAGAGAGTAGAAATGGTAGATTGCTATAGCGCTGGCAAAAATTGCATTAAATTGCAAATTGCTTTTTTTTTAAAAAAAGGGAGAAGTTACTTCATCTACTTTTCCTTTTAAGTTTATATTAATTATTGCCGCACATTTTCCTCCAAGTTGATTGCCAGTGAATTTCAAAAAGTGTTTTGATTTAAAAATGTTTATCACGATACTCATATTTTGATGATAAAGACAATTGATAATACTCCCTATTAAAGGAGTCAGGTGTTGAGTGTTCTCATCTGGCTCTTTAAAATTTGCTTTTTAAAATGCTGGCTAAGTATTAGCTTTGCTATTAAATTTCTAAAATTTATTATGAAGTGTTACCATTGTCAAGCTCTTGTTGTACTAGGAATATTTGCTGCACATTGCATTTGTATTACAACAGTATAATTCCAAAATATGTCGAATATACAATGATGCAGTAATATTCTAGTTTAAAATATAAATAAAATATCAAAATGTGCCAACAAATGCAATTTTGCAAATTCCTCCAATTAAACATCGAAGCCATGATAATCAAAGCCATTGGCTTGAATTTTCTGTAAGAATTTAGCAACACCAATTATTAATCCAACCGATTTATTTTTACTATCAAATAAATCGGTTGGATTAATAATTGGTGTTGCTAAATTCTTACTGTGTTCTTACCACTCCAATCCAACGCCGGCATCTTTACATCTTGAATTTTCTGGCCATTCCTGCACTCCCACAATGGGTTTTCCCATAATGAGGAGTGCAGGACCAGAAAATCCCATAAGTGGTGATAATATATAATCAATACAGCCAATGGTTGACGCAAAACACATGGCTGTGCATGATCTGGCCTCAATACGACTTCAATCCTATACCAACATCACTGATTCATAACTGTTCTCTAAAACACCAGTTGTACAAAAGCAGCTCAGAATGGGCTTTGCTGCCTCCCTCTGAAACATTTTATATTCCACTGCATTGACTTTGAGTGAGATTAGTACCATGTAACATAGCATTCTGTAAATTAAGTTGTTTAGTAATCTTCTTGTATTGATATAACTAAGAGATTGACTTCAGTACACACACATGCCATTCACAGAATGTTGTGAGCACAGAAGGCTATTGAGCTCATTGTGTCTCTGCTGGTTCTCCAAAGGAGCAGTTGACTTAGTGTCAGTCCCCATTCTTTTGCCCATAATCCTGTGCATTCATTCTTTTTAGATGATACTCCAATTCCCGTTCGAATGCATTTATTGAACCATACTCACAGCCAATACATTTTCAGATCCCAACTACTCACTGCATTACTTAATTTGCTAACTGCCTTATATTTGTGCCTTCTTGTTCTTAAATGGTTTTTCCCTATATATATTGTCTAGATACCTCATGATTTTGTAAATCTCTATCAAATTTCCTCTCAACCTCCTTCTCCAAAACAGTTCCAACCTCTATTTGTAATTGAAGTTTCTCGCCCTGGAAACATTTTTGTGAATCTTTTCTGCATTCTCTTTCGTACCTTCATATCTTTCCTAAAGTGTGATGTTCCAAACTAAGCACAGTATCCCAGTTGAGGTTGGACCAGTGTTTCATACAAGCTTAATATAATCTCCTTGCTTTTGTACTATATGCCCCAGTTAACAAACTTTAGAATGCTGTATGCTTTAGGATGTTGTATTCTTTGGACCTATACTATGCCTTCAGTGGCATACGCACTTGCACCCTGGTACTTCTGCTCTTTAAATAACTTCACATTTCTCTGCATTAAATTTAACTTATCACTTTTCTGCATATTCCATCAACCTATGCACTTTTGAAGTTCTATACTACCCTCCATACTATTTGCAATGCTTCTAAGTTTAGGATCATCGACAAATTTTGAAATTATGCCCTGCACACCAAGATCAAGTCATTAATATATATATCAGGAAGAGCAAAGATCATATGATTCATATGGCGACTAACTAATATTGTGGAATAGATGTATATTATAATCAAACATGAAAATGTCAGTGTTCTGTAATTTTGGCAAATATTGATTGTCATAATTTAAGATCATGCAGCATTTGGTTTATTCGTTATCCTGAGAATTCCAACCTTAGCAGTTCTCATTTATTGAATTTTAAAGTAATCTCTAAACTATGCAGAATTTTGAAAGGATGGGGATGTCGGTGTGTGGGGTTCAGGTTATATTATTTGTTTGTGAATGCAGTTTACTGAGAAGGGAGATTGAGAATATACTAAAATATTTGTTTTAAAAGTTGTAGAGAAAGAAATTTGGCGTGCTGAAGGTGAGGGTACCTCAGAAATCTGTAGAAATATATTGCTGTCAATTTCTTTAAAACCTTTTTGATGTACTAATGACCTCAATTAATCTCAAGTGAAATGAGAACTTTGTCCACAATTTGTTGCTGGATGTTGAAGCATTGTTTGTTTTTTTTTAACTTGTGTTAGATATATATGGCAGTATATGTACTAATAGTGTCTTAGAATTTACCATACACCCAACATTTCATTTAACAGTTCTATAAAATAAATATTGCACTGCATGAACCATGTTTTTTATCCTTTTCCTTTCTTTCTTCCAGGATTTATGGCTATCTAAATTCAAATAGTATTAAGAACAAAATTAGGAAGTATTTTAATCCTGATAATGTTTTTGGCAGTCAAATCTACAGAGCAAAGTCAAATTGAAAGTACCAAATCAAAAAGATCTCGGATCAAAGATTAATTCTGTCTGTGTATCTGAGTAGATTTGTTTTTACATTATGCTTGTGATATTTTTGGTACAAATCTACCCATAATTTCTCCATAGACTAGTGCAATCAGTGGGCCATTTCCAGAGCAAGCAGACTGAAAGGTAAGAATATAATGTATAGTTCATCTTACCCTTTCCCAGTCTCTATGGGTTTGTGAAGCCCAGATTGTACTTCTATAAGAATTCCTGTCTCTTGTGACTGTATAAATCCTAGTTGAAATGAATTCTGCTAAAGCGAGAATTTTCAAATCTGTTTTTTTTTGTAGGGCACATGTACATCCTTGTAAGAATGCAACATTACTAAGCTGATAAGGAACACATTTTAAAATCATTATATAGTATTTTTATATTTTTCATAGATTATGATTATTACCTGCAATGTTGAATTAGAAGTAGTAAAATGCTAGCTAATCTATCATGTATGTTACTGCAGTTGACAAGTCGTCGGCACATTGAATTCACTTGTGTTTTTGGTGCAGTCAGTGTTCCATTGGTTCTGTTTGCAAAATTGGACTGCTTTATGTAGTTTGTGCTCATTCTATAAATGCTATCTGACTGATGACAGCTTTTTAGAAATAATTTGAATGAACTTTTTGTGAAATACCACAACATATGAATACTGTATGAAGTTACTAATACAGTGTAATTGTATATTTGGGTTAGGAATACAAATAGTTTCCAAACCATTTTTTAAAAATTGCCAAGTATGATATTTGCTTTATAATTTCATTGTTTTAAGTTTAAGTTTATTTATTAGTGACACAAGTAAGCTTATGTTTACATTGCATTGAAGTTACTGTGAAAATCCGGTAGTCACCACACTCCGGCACGTGTTCGGGTACAGTAAAGGAGAAGTTAGCTTTCCATCACTGGCCATGCTAAAATGATTACCCTGAGCTGGAAATAAATAATAATTGTCATAATTTAGTTGTTGTGGCACCCTTAGTTTTCTTTAACTGTTCTTTTATAACTTTATGCATGAATAAAGGTAAGTTCAGTATTTTTACAGAAGTTTTTAAACTTTGATTTATGTTTTAATTTGCTAGCATTCAAGTGTATCACTGCAAGATTCCATCAGAGAAAGAAAAGATGTTTTATGATGGAATCACACAGACCAAGAATAACCTTGTTTTGATTCCTGGTTTTCACCGAGTAAGCTGATAAGTAATTATAGAAATGGAATGCTGCATTTTACTCTGTTTCCATGGCTTAGGAAAGTGAATTGTAGTTTTTGTCAGGCTTAGTGCATGGGAAAATTAAATGATGCTGCTACACCATCAGATAACCTACAGCACTCCAACTTCATTCATATCTTGAGTGACAACTTGAAGGAAATGGAATTGGGGAGATAAAAAATACTCTTTGCTGGTCTTAATTATACAATGGCCTACGTCTGTGTTTATTTCTTGTATTCTTATGTTCGTATTTATAACTGAGCTGAGCGTATATGAGATGAGACATTTCTTCATGTCTCTTTTTTCAAATAAGCTTGAAAATGTAATTTATTACCCACAGAGTTGAATTAGAAATGTAGGGGACGATTCTCTCAAAAAGTGCTGAATTTGCAAGAAAACTGGTCTAGACCATGACGATTTTCAGTGCAACTTCAGACCTGAATCTCCCCACTCTGTGCAATGCAGAAGTCCCATTCGTGAATATCATTTAAAAATCCATGGGGTGAGGCTTTTTTAGCCAGAGTCTGACAGCTCCAGAACTCTGTGCATGCGCAGTGGCTCCGATCTGTCAGTTTCCCCTTGTGCTGGGGTGCCCGAGACTTCCACAGTGTACCCTTAGCCCAATCATGGCCCCCATGACGATTCCTGGGCCAGCCCCGACCTGTTCCACCATCCCAGAGTATCCTGATGTCCAGTCCCCACACCCAGCAGTAGCGATCTCGCGCTCCCCACCCCTCCCTGTCCACTTTTCCTAGCCTACCCTGATCGCACTCCAGCCCACACCAATCCCTATGCAGAATGGCAGCAGAACTACCCTAACCCCACTGATCATCCCCTAGTTCCCAACCACAAAGGCTCTACCATCGTGGCATTGCCTGTTGCCCAATGGGCAGCGCTATGGTGCACAAGTAGGCACTGTCAGGTGCCCATGTCCAAAGGGCACTGTAACCCTAACTCCGCTGCCGTCCGACCCCCTGGGGGGCTGCAATTGCCTCCTCCTTCACTCCGTCAGGCGGTCTCGCTAATTCCCCAAAGTGGAATTAAACCCTGCCAGAGTGAAATACTTATGGTGGTATGCGAGATACTATTGGACCCAGCAAGGTCCGTGCCAGGCCCGATAATCACATGTAAAATCTGTTTAAAATACATTTAAAAAAAGATTTAAATCATTTACCTCTCTTCCCATCAATTTCCAGTGTGGTCTCGACTGTGACTGTTTTCCAACACTGTGAGATGTGCATATGTCAGGAACGCATGTGCAAATCCCGCCAAATAGCCGGCATGTGCATCTTCCGACCCAACCCGGCAGAAAATCTGCGGGTTGCAAAAGAGAATCGTCCCTCTCATTTCAAGCTCACAACACAAGTCCAAATGATGTAGATTCATTTGGAACATAGACTTGATGCTACATGTAAAGAAATTACTTGGCTCTTTATAATAGTGCTGGCTATTTGTTAACGCTATCCAGTGTGTCACACTTGTCCCTGACTGGCCCTGCAGCTTTTTTCCCATTAAGTATTTATCCAATTCCATGTTAAAAGTGGAAATTGAATCAGTTTCTACTGCCTTTTTAGGCAGAGCATAAATTGTTGTATGAAGAAGTTTCTTCATGTCACCTAGTTATCTTGTCTATCACCTTATATCTATGTCCTCTGTCACAAGAAAACATCCCTCTTAAAGTCTCCTTTTAACTTTTATCTGCTGTAAGGAGAATAACCCCTGTTCTTCATCCAAGGACCATTCTAGTAATTCTTTTTTGCATTGTCTCTTAGGCCTTGACATTCCTGTAAAGTGTGGTGCCCAGGATTGAATTCAGTTCTCCAACTGATGCTTAACCTATGTTTTATAGATGTTTAACATAAATTTCTTGTTTTGGATTATGGTTTAAACTAAAGTTTTAAAGTATATTTTGTTATGTCATAAGTAGGCTTACATTAACACTGAAATTAAGTTACTGTGAAAATCCCCTGGTTGCCACACTCCAGCGCCTGTTTGAGGGCACTGAGAGAGACTTTAGGATGGCCAATGCATCTAATGCATTAAATGTCTTTCAGACTGTGGGAGGAAACTGAAGTAGCTGGGGGAAGCCCACACAGACAGGGAGAGAACGTGCAGACTCTGCACAGACAGTGGCCCAAGCTGGGAATTGAACCCAGGCCCTGGTACTGTGAGGCAGCAGGGCTAACCAATGTGCCACCCCACTAGGGAGCAGTTGAACGTTTCTTGGCTTGCCCGGTTTCTTTCTTCCAGATATAGGATAGCTCGAGTGGTGGTTTTTATTATTGTATGAAAACTTTCACAATGTGATTCAATGTTCAGCTGCTCCATATATGGTAGATTTCCATTTCAATATCCTTAGATGCAAAGCGTACTAACATGTGGTTTTCCTCGCAATTTGTTTTCCCGCATGGTATTCCCTCTGTCCTCCTTTAACTCTTCTAATTTTCAGTCACTAAGATACTTTAAAATTTAAAGCCAAGCAAAATCACCCATACTGGAACTGATAGTTCTCTGGAATTTTATGATATAAAAGAGGGATCTTTTTTTCTTATATCGGTATATGTTTTTCTTTTATGAAATGGAGTTTCAGGATTTTGACCCAGTGACAGCGAAAGAATGATGGTATAGTTTTTGGTGAGGATTGTTTGTGGCTTGGTAGGGAACTTGCAGATGACAGTGTTCCTGTGCACTGTTTAAGGGTTTGGAAAATGCTGTTGAACCTTAGTGAGATACTGCAGTACATCCTGTATATGGTATACACTTCTGCAACTGTGTGTTGGTAGTGAAAGGAGTGAAGAGTGTTCAGTTGCACTTCTCACTTGTGCCTCGTATATGATGGATAGACTTTGGGGAGTTTAGATGATGATGAGTTTCTTGTGACAGCTGTCTTACAGCCGCAGTGTTCCAGTTCAGTTCCTGATCAGTGGAAGCATTGAGGATGCTGACAGTGCAGATAAGGTAATGCTGCAAAATGTCATGAGGAGATGGTCATTGTTTGACTCAAGTTTAATTAGTTTTTACTTGAATTAACAATAATAGGGCCCAAATAAGTCCTATGATACCTGCTTCCACTCTAACAATTTTACAATTGCTGTCGTTACTTATCAGCTCTGAATTTGTCCAGATCTTGATGCATGTGAACACAAACTACTTCAGATCTGAGAAGTCATAAATAATAGAAAACATTGTGCCTTCATCAATGAGCATCCTACTCTTGACCTTATGATGGGTCAGGAGTCAATGTTGGAGACTCGTAAGGCAGCTTCCGTCTGTCTGTATAGCAGTGTGCTGAAAGATGTGCTGCATTTGCTGGATCTGCCAGGACATATCTCGGAGATTGATGAATGTGTCTGACATATTGGCTGTGTAAGATATGGTGCCATGAGTATAATTTATTTCAGATTGTTGCTCATCTTGACTGTGGGGCAGTTCTCCTAATTTTGGCACAAGCCCCCAGATGTAAATAAAGAGGAATTTGCAGGATTAATCAAGCGTATAATAATTCTTAAAACAACTCAAAAATCTTGCTGACTGATGAAATGAGTGGCTACAACACCCAAATGTGATAATCAGTCACTGCTCAGATATCCTTTGATGAATAGAATTGTGTATTTGATGCACGCGTCATTTGAGAAAATAGGATTCATTTGTATTCTGTCTTCTAAAAGTAGCATGTATCATGGTGCATAGTTTTAAGTCATGGCGGATTTTGGCATTATCAGCATTTTTGCTACTTTTGCTTACAAAACTCGAGTAATTATTTATTACACCAGCAATAAATAAGCAAAGCAAATTTCTGCTCATTGATTTAATATGTTGATTTTCCTGGATACCATGGAAACAGAATCCACATGATTTACCTACTTACTTCCCCCTCAGCTTAATTACAAATGATATATGTAATGTTTCATAGATGTAGAGTCTTTCAATTCAAATTGACAGCATAATTAAAGTTTTGCAATTCTGGATTTCTACTCGGTGGATTTAACAATCAGCTAGGACGCGGTATTTAATATGCTTTTATCTTCACTTTGCAGATCCTCATTTCCAATTTACCAATGAAGCTCAGCATGTTTTAAATAATTTAATTGATTCTTGCTCCCTCTCTCTCCCTCAACTCTTACAAGGCTATTGTCTGCTTTCATGTCTGCTTTCTGATGTCTCTAGTATCACCTTTGATTGTCCTGCTATTGGACAGGAACCAGATTGTGAATGAGCAAGACCAAAGTCATTTAGCCTGAGCAGAAATACGTATAGTTGCTAACTCAGTGCAACCTGAGGATATTATAACCTCCGTGTTCCTTGATCCTGAGCTTTATTCCAAACTTTGCCAATCTGTTACCCAAAACATTGTCCTTCTCCAATTCTGCCTATCTACCATAAGTGCTTGCTGAACCCTGCAACACTGTCACCGCGCAACACGTTTTCCATGTTCGTCTGTACAGACAACCCAATCTTCACCTTACATTTAAAAAGTAAATTCATTTAAAGTTTTCTGTTCATGTCCTATGTTCAGCTGTTACAGTATTAGCCTCGTTCATATCAAATCACTCATTTTGTTCCTGTATCTTTGTTCCTGACTTCAAATCCATCTGTTCCATGTTTGTCTCTCAAATTTTTAGCTATCTTCTGCACTCCAGTGACCCTGCATACACCTTACACTTTTGCAGTTGTTTATGTTCTCGCTCTCCCTGCATCCCGCCCCCCCACAGCAAACACGTGTGTGCGTGTGTACACACACAAAAAAAAGTGGGGCTACTAACCTGCCTAGGTTAGAATGAGAAATATTGGGCAAGGTTGCAGCTGCAAGTCAATACCCAGCTGAACCTGTTTAAACTACATGTTGGAGACAGAATTGATATGGCTAATGATTCTCTCATTCAAACAGCCTAGTGGTTCCAATGTCAAACACACAAGTGTTCATTTGAGTCAGGTACCAGAGGAAATGGCCCTTTCAGAAAGGGCATAGGGAGAAAATAATAACAAGACCACAGACTAATTTAAATAGGAAGGTATAGCAGTCAATTTGTGGTAAGGAAGTAAATACACAATTCAATTTTTTAAATAAAATGTTTGGAACTGGCTATTCTTGAGTAGAGCATTATTGCTTCTTAAAAATAGTTACATGGGTTTTCAAAAATGTGTACTATGATTTATTTTAGACTTACCTGACTTATTGTATTGCAGTCTTGAATTCAACTTGCAAATGCAGCTGATTTTTCGTTTGCACTTCTGCTTGAAAATTATAACAATCTTCCATAAAGTACAATATAATTAACTAAAACTTGAGTGCAATAAGTAACCTACATACCATGTCTTCTGCCACTGTAATCTGTGTGGAAGGGAGGGAAGAGATTATTCTGTTTAGGTTGGCAAATCAGTTGTTGAATTTTTTTGTTCTCCCCTTCCACCCCTGTTTATGCAAAAATAGGAGTAAATTAATTCTTGGATGACACTACAAGCATTTAGTACGCTATGTAAAGCACATTTTTGTATTTGACTTATGATGATATTCTACATAAACTTTCATAATCCAATTGATAGTTGGCTTGGTTATTGATACTGATTCCAGACTCTAATTTCTGCAAATATGAAAAGAGAGCCAATAGGTGACAAATGAGACTAGCTGAAAACTTTAAGTTTGGTTTAGCATAATTCAATCTATCATACCTGGCAGAAAAATGTTACCCAAGAGAAGTGAGAAATTTATGTATTTGTCACCATAATTATATCACAGAATATGTGCCTTTTTGGATAAAGTTTAATATTCATGCACCATATTAAACCAGTGAGAAATGTATTCTGTAGTGCAGCTGCTCTTGGTGAAAACTCCTGGATAGAGGTTGGTTATATGGAGGTGATATTCACAGTATTGTAGACTACAAACTTCTCATTTTAGTAAGTCATTGTTCCTGGCCTTCTACCACTGAAATCATGTCAAAACCCTTGTATGTCCAAAATGTACTTAATTCTATCCAAAGTGTAGACTTATAGCAGATTGAAGTTAGTTTTTCATTTTTGCTTTTTTTTAACTTAAAACCTTTCCATTGGAATTTAATTTGTTTCCCTGTTCTGTTTTCTAGGACTAGGAAAGATAGTTTGGAAAGTGAAAGTTCTGCTGCTATTGTTCCTCATGAATTGATCCGCACCAGGCAGTTGGAGAGTGTACATCTTAAATTCAACCAGGAATCTGGAACTCTTATTCCACTGTCACTGAGGTGAACAGTTTTATGAAAAATCTGAAATCCATAAAATGATACTTAATCTTATTTGATCTAGTAATGAGTAGGATCAAAGGAAATACCTGAATTAAACACAAGTAGTAAAATGCAAACAAAGTGTGCTGAAACATTCGTTCTCAATGTCAGCCATGCTGAGGCTCAAACAATGTATTTTCCCACAGCTGGGAAAATTTGAGGACCACTCACTTTAATAACTATTTTATAGTAACTACACAAAGGTTTTTCAATTTGTTTGAACTCAGGCAAGGTATGCTGCATAGGGACAGTCCAGCAACATAAAAGGGAAAGTTAATGGTATTTACAAGGCAAAAGTGGGAAAAAAAATCATGCTCAAGCACTGGAAGTGCACAGCAGATCATCATCTGAAAGAGATCAATATTTCACTTTATGATATTTTCTCACTGCCCCCAATACATTACCTGTTCTTTCTCTGTTAGCTACCAATTGGCTGATTTTGTTTCACAGCATTTTTCATATTTTTACAGGACAATAATTAGACTAATATACTACTCCATGTAGTCACTAACACACATTTTATCTTTCAATGAAACAATAGAGAATCCCTTTAATTACTCTTAGCATTTCCTATTATATAATGGATTAGAAGATTTATTGGTATCTCTGCTACTCCTTTACAGAATATTAATCATGGTGTAAATTTATTTTAAAAAACACACTACAATTTGCTGATAACCACTGGATAATTATTAACTATATGTTATTTGGGGATGAAGAGAGAGAAGGTAATTACAAAGAGGTAAACTTGATTTTAATTCAGATTTCATTTTGAAATGCAAGAATTATATGAATCAAAATCATGAAGGTTAATATATTAAGGGCATTTTGTTATGAGATTAATTTCTTTCCTATTTTAAAAGTGTTAACAATTTGATATGATGTTTGATTGAACATGGGTAAATGCTGGAATCCATCATTAAAGAAGAAAAGTGTGGTTCGATCACGGCATGTTATGGCACAGTTTTGCTTCATTGGGTTTTAATGGGATTTTTAAAATATTTATATGCAAACTGTAATTCCACAAAATGCACAAAGGTTCTGCTCTTTTGGGTATCCATTGATTTTTCTCAAATTTAAGTAAGAATTTTATCTAAGTCATTTTTCTCAAAATTAAGTAAGAATTTTATGCATACTATTGTGACTCCAAGTGATAATATTGAACAAATCAGATTCCAGAGTAAAACCTGGTGAGGTAGATGCTAACCTTATTTTGCTTTATAAAACTGATGAGCAGCAGTTACCGAACATATTCACAAGATATCTGCCAATATGCTTTTAACACACAGAATAAAACATTTATTAAACAAGAAAAATAAACTGTAATACATGAAGGTTGGACAATTTCAATACAAATAATGAAAACTGATTCGTCTCCATACTGTTCCTTTTAACCTAGCAATACCAGTACAGACACAAAATCCCCAGTGAAGACTTACCACTATCTCAAAACCAAGGCTTGGGCTTCAAACAGTTTGTCTGGCAGGTTATGGCACAGTTTTGCTTCTTGGATTTTAATGGGAGTTTCAAACAGTTTCCTTCTGGCGGACAACTGAACATCTGCTCTTCCTCAATTGGTATCTCTCCTTGAGATACCCAAAGAATACTCTCTAGATTCATTATTACTTTAACTTCAAAACAAATGCATTAGTTTCCTAAACTCAGTTCCCCAGCAATCTGCAGGATTTGTTCCTAAAGAGTTTTACACTTTCTGCCTGTATGCTCTTATATCCACAACCCTTCTCACTTTTCTCTGAACCCATTTTGCGAAGCAAAGCAGCTTTTTTTTCTGATTTATGCTTTTATTTTGACTTCACTAAACCCTTGATAACCCATGTTTTCTTTTCAAGAGTTATAAAGGCTCATCAGAAATGGTTATGATCCCAGTTGATGTTACTACTGGATGGAAAGATCCCAGAATGGAACCCTGGTTCAAAAACCATGACTTCTACTTTTTTTAAATGTGGATGAACAGTCATAGGACTGTCATTACCTTTTACCACAAGAAAAAAGATAACTTATTCAACATGAAAAGTTTGACTATAATATTATACCCCTTCATTCCACTCATATCTTCACAAATGTATACATTTTTAACGATAGTACAAGTTAAGGAATGTATCTTGCATTCCTTTTTCTTAGCAAGTACGTAGTCCCCATAAACCAACTGACTCCACCTGATATCACTTTTGAAAGTCTTTCATCAAATCTCTCCCAGATGCTGTCCAAATTCCACTCTCAAAGATACATCTTAAAATCTTCTCCCAAAAATGCTTGTGTTAAATGCCTTTTCTCAGATGCTTCACCACAGATCAACTTACAGGATTTCAGTCTGTCCTATTGGTAGTCTTCTACTTGGAATTGTCATGTGCATTCAAGCTTCCACACAGTCTCTCAGGTATCCACCCACACCAGCAGAACATCACTGCTTCATATATAGTATTAAGGTCATCAATCTTTGGATTACGTCAGGTGTGTGGTTTCTTGTGGGCTAACTTCATCAAGTTTGAACCTTCCAGATCTGTCTGTACTGAAAGCCTTTTCTACCCCTTTGTTTAACTTAAGAGAAATGATATTTTGTTGAATTCTGTTTATCCCTTTGACTTTAGTTTTACTAAGGCTTCTTTTTTATTCCCTGGTTGCTAGAGTTATCTGTTCCCTAATCTCTGGACTAGTGTCCTTCCCTTTACTCCGTTGTTCTGTCTTTTTGCTTTTAGCAGTGCCTGGGAGATCTTTTCCAACTACCTGGCACTAATTGCTTTAGGTCCTGTTTAAACTAAACTCAAAGTTTTTGTAATGTGAAGTGGCCCCTGTTTGCTAAGGAACAGCCTAGTTTTCATTTCAACTCTGTTTGTTTTCACTCTGTAAACCTTTTAATCACGATGCAGGCACAGTTTGAAATTAAACCAAACCCTGCACCACCCCGCCGCCGCCGCCACCACCAAACATACAAACCCTTCTGTTTCACAGGCATCAAACTAAAGTTTTAACCCTTTCTTACATAAAAACAAACAATTAAACTCATCTAAATCAATACTTTATTTCTAATATCCAACAATACAAATATACATTATTTAAAACTACTTGCTTCCTGACACAATGCATGTATACAAACAAGACCCCAGACTTACCTGCACCCAACTCTCAAGCTCTCAATAAAACTAAACCCAGGTTTCAACTTTCTTCTCACAAATATAAATTATAAATTAAAGTTATCTATATCTGTACTATATCATGTTACTTCAGTATTCATGGTGGAAAAGCATCTTGGTGATTGTAGTGCAGACTTGTGGTCGACTGAAAAGCTTGGATATGTGGACATTAAAAAGAGGATGTGTTGGAGCTTTTGAAAAGCATCAAGTTAGATAAGTCCCTGGGACCGGATGGTATGTACCCCAGCTTACTGTGGGAGGCAAGGGAAGAGATTACAGAACCTCTGGCAATGATTTTTGCATCATCGATGGAACGGGAGAGGTTCTGAAGGATTGCGAATGTGGTTCCTATATTCAAGAAAGGGAATAGAGATGGCCCAGGAAATTATCGACTGGTGAGTCTAACCTCAGTGGTTGGTAAGTTGATGGAGAAGATCCTGAGAGACTGGATTCTTGAACATTTAGAGAAGTATAGTATGATCAAAAGTAATGAACATGGCTTTGTCAAAGGCAGGTCGATAAGGTCGCCCATCAAGGCTTATTGAAAAAGTGAGGGGGCATGGGATTCAAGGGGATGTCGTTTTGTGGATCCAGAACTGGCTTGCCTACAGAAGGCAGAGAATGGTTACAGATGGTCTTTTTCTGCATGGAGGTCAGTCACCAGTGGAATGCCCCAGGGATCTGTTCTGAGATCCTTGCTGTTTGTGATTTTTATAAATGAACTGGATGAGGAAGTGGAGGGATGGGTTGGTAAGTTTGCAGATGACACGAAGGTTGGAGGTGTTGTGGACAGTTTGGAGGGATATCAGAAGTTGCAGCGAGACATAGATAGGATGCAATACTGGGTGGAGAAGTGGCAGATGGACTTCAATCCAGATAAGTGTGTGGTGGTTCATTTTGGCAGGTCAAATGGGATGAAGGAATATAATATTAAGGGTAAGACTCTTGGCAGTGTGGATGATCAGAAGGATCTTGGTGTCTGGGATCATAGGACTCTCAAATGGGCTTCGCAGGTAGAGGATGTGGTTAAGAAGGCGTATGGTGTACTGGCCTTCACCAATCGAGGAATTGAGTTTAGGAGTCGGGACATAACGCTGCAGTTGTATGAGACCCTGGTCAGACTCCACTTAGAGTACTGTGCTCAGTTCTGAAGAGACAAAAGATGACAGTGACCTGATAGAGGTGTAAAGATGTTGAGGGTATTATCGAGTGCATTTTCCCAGGGCTGAAATGGCTGCTACAAGAGGAAACAGGTTTAGGGTTCTGGGGAGTAGGTATGGAGGAGATGTTAGAGTTAAATTTTTCACTCAGAGGGTGGTGGGTGTGTGGAATCAACTGCCGGTGGTGATGTTGGAGGTGGATTCGATAGGGTCTTTTAAGATGAATAAATGGGACCTAGTAGGATTGAAGGTTACAGGTAAACCTAGTAGGTAAAAAGATGTTTGTGCAACTTGTGGACTGAAGGGCCTGTTTGTGCTGTAGTTTTTCTATGTTCTATGACTATATTATTTTCAGACTTAAATGTTGAATTCAATCCTATATAATTCCAGCGTACTTTTTAAAGAAATAGTTTCAGAAGGGTTCAAACAAATTGTTTTAAATCCATAGGCTGTAGCAATGTTTAAATTCTGTAGTTTGTCATCTCACTGTACTGGGATGTTGAAAGTACTAGTATCATACTGTAATAAAACTACTCAAACAGAAATTCCTTTCTTTCTTCTTAATACAATACCAGAAAAAGCAAACAGTTTTATTTAAAATTAAATGCTTTGTTTGTCATGTCATTGAGTTCTTTCTTCTATTTTTAATTTGACTTTTCTCTACCTAATATTGTTTTCCCCAACTACAGGGAGCAAAATGTTCAATCATCTAACTCCCTAGTTTACTTCTAACTCTCTCTCATCCCTTAAAGATAGAAACAGTTTTTCTTTTTAAAAGGATTTTTATTGGATGGAGGCTGGCCTTTAATGCAAAAGTTGAGCAAGGAGGTCTGCCAATTTCTGCATTTGTCATTGACTCCAAAGGCTTAACAGCTCATATACAGCACTTAAAGAATTAAATGCAGAAACCTGTTTTCCAGTCTGGAGCAGAACAGGTCAGTGTATCTGTGTGAATGCTCAGCAATTGCTTGAAGTTAGGAAATATATCTATTTGAAAACAAGTTAATGTTGTAAGAAATATGCTTGTTCTTTTAGAGGTAGACTGTTACATGGAAGGCACTTTACATACAAAAGCATCACAGGAGATACAGCAATCACATTTGTTTCTACTGGAGTTGAAGGAGCATTTGCTACAGAAGAACACCCGTATGCAGCTCATGGTCCATGGCTTCAGGTGGGTATCTGCTTTGTTGCCTTAACTTCATTTTGCTCAATACTGTATTGGCAAATGATTCACCAGTTGCTAACATGTGATAAGCACCATAGAGATAAATTTATATCTCTTTGAAAAAGTAACATATTAACAGTATTCTTAATTGTGCCTACATAAGCACGTTGGTAAGGAATGTTCAAGTTAAGAATCTTAAGATCTGAAGACCCATATGTCCAAAGTTTTCTGGAATGATTTACATTGTATACTTCTCAAGGGACATACTAAAATCAGTCCTTGTACCTATGTTTCCCTTGCACCAAAATGTTATAGTGACTTTTTATTGTACAATTTAGTTCAAGCTGCTTGATTTAAGCAAGTAATGAATTTTAACCAACAAAGAAGTGCTTAATTACAAATTGGTGTTCACAAATCATGGGGGCAATTCTCCCAGCCTACTGTGCTGCTGTAGTAGCGCAGCAGGCTGGGAGACGAGCAGTGGGCAGTTCACAAGATTTGAGCTGGGAGCTACGGCCTTTGTACTTCTCACATGGTAAGTTTTGTTTTGATATCAGCTCGATGCTGAGCTATTATTGTATGCAAATATCATGGAATTTGATATTTCCATATGATTAGCAAGTCCAGGATGGTATTTCCTGTTCCTGCTAACAGTTCTCCCCCCACCCCTGCTAGGAGTGATTCCCTCCAACGACATTTACGATGGCTCTCTACTAATGGGGAACAGGCACCCGATACCGCTAGAAGGATCAGAGGTCATTGAGGCCCTCCTCTGGGATGTCAGTGGTAAGGGCCAAACTGGCTCTGCCCACCGGGCAGTGCTGAGGAGGCAGGGCCTATTTGGAGGTGGGGGCTTACTGGGGGGATGATAAGTGGTTGGGGGGACCCGCTGTTACTCTGCAAGTGCATCGTGGAGAGAGGGAGTAAAAGCCATTGGAGCTGGCCATTGGAGAGGTGGGGGTTGGGACTTTTCGGGGGCAAGGGAATAGTCTGGGAAATCAGGGCTGGAAATAGGGACTGGTCCAGGAGGTCAGCAGTGAGGGTGTGGAGAAGTCAGAAGGCCAGTGATCAGGGGGGTGGGAGGCTGGCCAACGATCAGAGGCCAGCAATAGGAGATCGCTGTACATGCGCCGATACCTGCTTGGAAGATTGATGCGTGTGCAATGACCCACTCAGCCCTAATGCTGCTGGCCTCTTGGGTGGGAATAGGTCTCACCCACTGTTTACTAGAGTGAATCCTGCTGAGGCACTCTGCAGTGCACGATGTGTCAGAGATTTGCTCTTGTAAGTATGCTAAAAAAGCTGGTGGGAATTATTCCTGTTTTCCCACACATTGGGAGCTTAAATTTTTTGGAAGAATTCTAACCCATATCTCCACAGTTGTAACCTTCTGAGCTATCAATCAGCACCTACAACCACAGACTGTTCTGAGGGAATCTGTCCTTTTGGATTTTGTCTGTGGAGGCTGAGGGCTACAACTCCCTTCGTCTTTGGTTCCAGTACAAGTGCAGAGCATGATGTCAGACATTACATAAGAACCTTGGGTAGCCAGGTATACTCAGTTCTGAATTCCCTTTGACAATTGCTCATAACTGGCATGAAAAATCTGACTACAGAACCTGGGGCATAAGGTTGCTGAGGTGACTAGGGTTTAGTATAATAAAACTAATCCATGAGAAAGGCTTGGGGTGAGCAATGGCAGTTGATAGCTTTGTGCTGCTGGTGAACTGGTCATTCAGAAAAGGCAGTTCTTTGGTACAGATGGGAACTGGGGCACAAAAAGTCCATGGGGAGCAGTTGTGAAATTGAAGTGGTTGTCTGCTGTGAATCTGAGAGTTCGTGCAAAGATAAGTCCACAAGCTGCTTGGGGGCTGGAACTGTGTTTGCATCTTGACTGTAGTATAGTCTGGCACATACTGTCAGACAGAGAGTGGTTGGGAGGTAAGCAGTCATTGGGGCCGTCTGAGATGGAGTCCAGTTGCCTGACAACTCATTGCAGGCAGAAGACACAGGCAGGTTGATGTGATTAATGATGACGAAAATCATAGGCTACATCCTCAAAGAAAAGGAACTGAAATCTCTTGTGAAGAAGTCCTTTGAAGAATTTTTTGTGACACGGTGATCACTGATGTCTGGAGAGATTGCTGAGAACATTTGTGGGGTCTGTCTTGATTGTGACTGCCACTTAGTACGCAATTTGTGATGTGTTCTACCATAATTTTCCTGTTAATTCATATCTACCTTTTGTTAGTTCTGGATGTTTGTGTAAGGTAGATAGTATTGACTGTTAAAATGTATCCATTTGCTCACAAACATGGAATCTTGTGGCTTTATTCTCTTAAAGACCTGTGATGTCAAATTTTGTCTACTTTATATAAAAAAAATGTTACTGGCCCATAACTGGTTTATAATGATTTGTTTGTTAAATCTTTTTGATTTCCATTTTTACAAAAAAAAACTAAATATTACTCCATTTGAAACAATACTTATCACTAGAAATTGAAAATGGAACAAGATCATTTAGGTCATCGCAGCTTTAGTGCTCTTCCCTTCTATATCCTCCTTTTTAAATAAAAGTAATTTCCCTTTTAAATGAAAGTTTCCATTGAGGCAGACAAAGTCAAAAAGGATGGTTTTCTTTCTAACTTCCCCTGTAATCATCTAGTGTTAGTTATAAGTCTATACTCGCAAGGTACAAAGTTGGTAACTAATTTATTGTCAAACTGTTTTATGATGTTAAAAATTTTCATTTAGATCTGGTTTAACCTTTTCTATTCAGGAAAAAAAGCCCATAATTTTTTTTACAAAAGCAAAATGCTTCTGGAGATCTGAAATAAAATAGAAAATGCTCAAAATACTTAGTCAGTTAGACAGCATCTGTGAAGAGAAACAGAATTGATGTCTAAGTTCCTTGAAGACCCTTCATTAGAATATAATTTTTAACTTTCAGTTGTCATTTTTGTTCAATCAATATGTTCCATCTCTTAGTGATACCCTCCCATCTTCAAAACTGTAAAGCCCAGCTTGAATTTAAAAAAACTGTTAGCTTTTTTTCTTCTATTAAACTCTTTCTTCTGCAATTTTACCATGTTGTTTTGAATTCCTTCCTCAGTTCTTATACTTAGTACAAAGCTGCAAAAATAGCACTACCATATCCCAGTTGATGGTATTGGTTCAAACTCTGTTATAAGCTTGGGCACGGAATCTAGGAACGCACTTCAGCGCACAGTTGAGGAATTGCTATATTATTGGAAGTGTTGTCTTTGAGGTGACACATTAAACTGATAATTTCATTTACGTACTTTGAGTGGAAATAAATTATCCCGTGGCAATTCCATGACATGTTTGTAATTTCTCCTTCAACTATCACGATCAAAAAGAAATTTTCTGGTTACTCAAATTATTTGCTGGAAGTGAAATAATTGAATCTTGTTGTGCCCAAATCAGTAAGGATAGGCAACAGTACCACCTCCATGATCATCCTCAATACCGGTGTCCCACAAGGCTGTGTTTATGGCTCCCCCTGCTATATTCCTGATACATCAATGACCGTGTGGCCAAATTCCTCTCCAATTCGATTCTCAAGTTTGCTGACAACACCACCAAAGTGGGTCGGATCTCAAGCAATGAAGAGACAGAGTACAGGAATGAGATAGAGAATCTGGTGAACTCGTGCAGCAACAATAATCCCTCCCTCAATGTCAACAAAACAAAGGGAATTATCATCGACTTAAGGAAGTGTAAAGGAGAACATGCCCTGTCTACACCAATGTGAAAGAAGTAGAAAGGATCAAGAGCTTCAAGTTTTTAGGTGTCCAGATCACCAACAACCTGTCCTGGTCCCCCATGCAGACAGTATTGTTAAGAAAGCCCACCAAAGTCTTTACTTTCTCAGAAGACTAAGGAAATTTGGATGTCAACTATGACTCTCACCAACTTTGTTGTGTAATTGTTATGGGGGACTTTAACTTTACTAATATTGATTGGAATAGCTATAGCTCTAGCTCGTTAGAGGGTCAGTTTTTTATACAAAGTGTGCAGAAAGGTTTTTTTGACTCAGTATGTAGATAGGCCAACTAGAGGTGAGGCTACATTGGATTTGGTGCTGGGCAATGAGCCAGACCAGGTGTTAGACTTGGAAGTTGGTGTACATTTTGGTGATAGTGACCACAATTCGATTACGTTCACCTTAGTGATGGAAAGGGATAGGCATGAACCTGGCGGCAGTAGTTCTAGCTCAGGGAATGGTAATTATGAGGCCATTAGGAGGGAATTAGGGTGCATAGGTTGGACTGGGAACATCTGAAATGTGGAGCTTATTCAGGGAGCAGCTACTGCGAGTCCTTGATAAGTATGTCCCTGTCAGGCAAGGAGGAAATGGTCGAGTAAGGGAACCATGGTGTACTAAAAAAGTTAATTCGCTGGTTAAAAGGAAAAAGGAGGCTTATGTCAGGATGAGGTTTGAAGGCTCAGTTAGTGCACTGGATAGCTATAGATTAGCCAGGAGGAAGCTAAAGAATGTGTTGAGAAGAGCTAAAAGAAGACACGAGAAGACTTTGGCTGATAGGATCAAGGAGAATCCTAAAGCTTTCTTTAGATATGTTAAGAATAGAAGATTGATTAGGGCCAGTCAGAGACAGCAGTGGGAAGTTGTGTATGGAGCCTGAAGAGATTGGAGAGGCACTGAACAAATATTTCTCTTCGGTATTCACGCAGGGAGATGTAAATATAGTTGTGGAGAACACTGGGATACAGGGTTGTAAACTGGAAAGTATTGAAGTAGATAAGGGGGATGTGAGGGTTTGAAGTTAGATAAGTCCCCTGGGTCAGACGGGATTTACCCTAGGATTCTCTGGGAGGCAAGAGAGGCAATTGCAGAGCCTCTGGCTCTGATCTTCAGGTCGTCGTTGGCTATAGGTATAGTGCCAGAAAGACTGGAGGATAGCGAATGTGGTCCCATTGTTCAAGAAGGGGAAGAGAGACTTTCGTGGGAATTGTAGACCGGTGAGTCTTACTTCTGTTGTGGGCAAAGTATTGGAAAGAATTATTAGCGATAGGATTTATAGTTATTTAGAGAGAAATGGATTGATTGGGGATAGTCAGCATGGTTTTGTGAAGGGTAGGTCATGCCTTATGAACCTTATTGAGTTTTTTGAAAAAGTGACCAAAGAGGTGGATGGGGGTAAGGCAGTTGATGTGGTATATATGGACTTTAGTAAGGCGTTCGATAAGGTGTCCCATGGAAGGCTTCTGCAGAAAATGCAGATGTATGGGATAGAGAGTGATTTAGCTAATTGGATTAGGAATTGGCTAGCAGATAGAAGACAGAGGGTGGTGGTTGATGGGAGATATTCATCGTGGAGTTCGGTTACAAGTGGTGTACCTCAGGGATCTGTTTTGGGGCCCCTGCTGTTTGTAATTTTTATAAATGATCTGGATGAGGGTATTGAAGGATGGATTAGTAAATTTGCGGATGACACCAAAGTCGGAGGAGTGGTAGATAGTGAAGAGAGGTGTTATAGTTTGCAGAGAGACTTGGACAAGTTGCAGAACTGGGCCAAGAGGTGGCAAATGGAGTTTAATGTGGAAAAGTGTGAGGTAATTCACTTTGGCAGGAATAACAAATGTGTAGAGTATAGGGCTAATGGTAGGACTCTTAATAGTGTTGAAGAACAGAGGGATCTTGATGTATATGTGCATAGATCCCTGAAAGTTGGCAGTCAAGTCGATAAGGTTGTTAAGAAGGCATATGGAGTCTTAGCTTTTATTGGTAGGGGGATTGAATTTCGGAGCCGCAACATCATGTTGCAACTGTACAAAACTCTAGTGCGGCCGCACTTGGAGTATTGTGTGCAGTTCTGGTCCCCGCATTATAAGAAAGATGTGGAGGCATTGGAGAGGGTACAGAGGAGGTTTACCAGGATGTTGCCTGGTATGGAGGGCAGGTCTTATGAAGAGAGGCTGAGGGATTTGAGGTTGTTTTCGTTAGAAAGAAGGCGGCTAAGAGGAGACCTTATTGAAACATATAAGATGATTAGAGGTTTAGATAGGGTGGACAGTGATAGCTTTTTCCTAGGATGGAGAAAGCTAGCACGAGGGGACATAGCTTTAAATTAAGGAGTGGTAGTTATAGGACGGATGTCAGAGGTAGGTTCTTTAGCCAGAGGGTGGTAAGGGTATGGAATGCCCTGCCTGCTGCAGTTGTAGATGCGCCAAGTTTGGCGGTGTTTAAGAGGTTAGTAGATAAGTTTATGGATGAAAAGGGAATGGTTTAGGTTAGAGGTCATTGCTTTTTCTTAATTGGTCAGCGCAACATCGAAGGCTAAAGGGCCTGTTCTGCGCTGTAATGTTCTATGTTCTAACTTTTTCAAATGCACCGTAGAAAGCGTTCTTTCTGATTTGTATCACAGCTTAGTGTGGTTCCTGCTCTGTCCAAGACTGCAAGAAATTACAAAAGGTCATGAATGTAGCCCAATCCATCACACAAATCAGCCTCCCATCCATTGACTCTATCCACACTTCCCGCTGCTTTGGCAAAGCAGCCAGCATAATTAAGGATCCCATGCACCCCAGACATTCTTCCATCTTCTTCCATCAGGGAAAAAGATACAAATGCCTGAGGTAACATACCAGCTGACTCGTGAACAGGTTGTTCCCTGCTGCTGTCAGACTTTTGAATTGACTTACCTTGCATTAAGTATCTTTCTCTACATCCTAGCTATGACTGAATCACTACATTCTGCACCCTCTCCTTCTTTATGAACAGTATTTTTAGTCTGTATAGTGTGCAAGAAAATATGTTAATATGTGTGGCAATAATAAATCAAAATATGCTACTGTTAGCCTGTGCAATATTGATTGCATTTCAGAAGCAATTCATTGCTTGTAATGTAGCTTGGCATATCCTCAGGATATAATGTGCTCTACAATTTTCTTTTTTCCTTGAATTTTATCAATATTATTAATCGACTATGTCTTTACCTCATACACACCCAGCACAAACCTAAGATAAAGTAAATTACTGTCATGCTGGAATCTGAAACAGAAACAGAAAATGCTGGAAAATGTCAGCATGTCTGACAGCATCTGTGGCAAGTGAACAGAGCTAATGTTCCATGTCTAGATGACCCTTCATCAGACCAAACAGGAAGAATTCCAGTGCCAGCCTTTGAATGTTTGTGTTCCTTTTGTTATCTTTGTTTCAATTTAATGTTTATTGAACTAAATGAAAGTGAAGTGTACTTACTATTTGCAAGTTAGGGTTACATTAACACTGCAGTGAAGTTACTGTGAAATTCCCTAGTTGCCATGCTTTGGCGCCTGTTCAGGTCAGTGCACCTAACTGGCACGCCTTTCAGAATGTGAGAGGAAACCAGAATACCTGGAGGAAACCCACGCAGACGGAGGGAGAATGTGCAAACTCCACCCAGATGGTGACTCAAGTTGGGAATCAAACCCAGGTGCCTGGCACTATGGGGCATCAGTGCCAACCACTGTGATACTGTGCCACTCCTTTGGGAGGTTGTTTAAAAATAACCAACTGTTACACAAATCTGTGAAAATATTGAGATTGACATTTGTTTCTATAGATCAGTAATAATACTATAAAAAGTCTTGAATAACTTTACTTATAGAAATTAGAAGCAGGAGTAGGCCATTCTGTCCTTCAAGTTGCTCCACCATTCACTTTGATCACAGCTGAATTGTGTCTGCATCTTCATATTCAATATCCTGATCCCCCTTCTTTCGTATCCTTTGATTACTATAGCTCCAAGGGCTATAGAAACGTTTATTGATTAGTATCACAAGTAGGCTTATATTAACACTGCAATGAAGTTATTGTGAAAATTCCCTGGTTGCCACGCTCCGTGACTGTTTGGGTACACTGAGGGAGAATTTAGCGTGGCCAGTGCACCTACCAGCATGTCTTTCAGACTGTGGGAGGAAACCCACGCAGGCACAGGGAGAACGTGCAGACTCCCCATTGACAAGTGACTCAAGCTGGGAATTGAACCCAGGTCCCTGGCACTGTCAGGCAGCAGTGCTAACCACTGTGCCACCTGACGATGTTGATTATCATTAAATTATTTTAATATAAAGAATCCAATTTGTGGAGTAGGGCCTTTAGAAATGTTCTTTTGGTCTTGGGAAAAATCCAAATACTTGGTGATACTGCAGAAATAAAACTGAAGTGATGTATTTTGCAAGTATATTACAGTGGGAAAGGCCTCATTGCTTTAAATTAAAATACACCCATTGTCCATGAAACTCTTAAGAATTTTCAAAAACTGAAAGTGCTAATAGCTTATGGAAAAATTGGGTATGTAGCCAATTCAAGAGTTATTAACATAGCTTAAAACAGAATCATTGCTGTTTTAAAGAATGAGTTTAATAGAGTTCGATTTCACTTCAATCATTGCATTTCTGTAGTGCAGGATATTTTCCTGACTTAATAGGTGTTAATGACTTAATTATAAAGGGAGGAAAACATCTCCTCAACAGTGTTACATGTGTGATGATGCTAATTTTAAGAAAAATAACGCTTCACAGATATCCCATAAGCAGGCTGAATGACAGTTAGTGAAGAATAAAATCCTAAAACGATATGTGTTATGACATTTGTGCATTTTTTTAAATATATACAGATTCTGCTGAATGAAGAGTTTGTGGAAAAAATGCTAGAGGATTTAGAAGACCTGACCTCTCCAGAAGAAGTAAGATTTTTAAAATAAGTTAGCAGGAATTCAGATAAGTTGTTCTTCAGATTTATTTTTCTTTCGTTCATGGATTGTTGATGTCACTGGCTATGTCAGCATTTATTGCCCATCCCTAACTGTCATTGAGAAGTTGTGAGTTGCCGCCTTGAGCCACTGCTGTCCATGGGGTGTAAGTACATCCATTGTGCTGTTAGGAAGGCAGTTCCAGGATTTTAACGCACTGTAGTCAAGGAACAACGATATAGTTTGAGGTCAGGATGATGTGTGGCTTAGAGCAGAACTTGTAAGTGATGGTATTCCCATGCATCTGCTGTCCTGTCCTGTCCTAAGTTGTTGTGGTCACATGTTTGGAAAGTGCTGTAACAGAGATTTGGAGAGTTGCTGAAATATATTTTGTATGTCTGTATGCATTATATTGAAAGAGGGAGAGAGATGTAGGAGTAGGATTAAGGTTCACTTTATAATATGGAAATTTAGAAATACGACTCTCAGTTGACCAGATTTTGTGGTCAGCTATGAAGCAACAACACTGTTGCAGAACTCAAGATAGCTGTCCCCAGAGATCTAGCTGTCTCTGTGAAAGACCTTCCATTTCCTGCTTACTTCAACCTGGTGTCTTGTCAAAGCAAGCACTAGATTAGTGGTTCCCAACCAGTGTGTGGTGGCATACTGGTGTGCCTGTCCAAGTGTGCCGCAAAAAAGATTCAAAATTATTCAGAATACATGTAATTAAACTAAAACTAATCTTTGTTTTCAGCCCTACGGTTGGCATCTTCAAGATCCGACACATGTATGGGTTAGATTTTTTATACTGGTTGAGCCCATGTACGTGACCAATGGGATTTGGAGCTGAAGACAAAGGCCCCATGCACCCACGCAAAAAACGAAAACTTAAAAGGATGCAAAAACTTTGGAAGAAGCAAGAGAGAGGGGAAGAGGTTTAAAAAACAGCCAAGAGGACAGGGAGAAGTTAAAATCAAAGTTCCCAGTCAGGGAAGAAGGCAGTGAATAGGAGATGTGCCCCTTTTTTATGCAGTAGAGGTGTCATGACGTATAAAAGATTAGGAACCACTGTTCTAGACATCCAGATGTCTTAACATCAGAAGCAGAATTAATAGCCAATCTTATTGAGGCAATACAAAAAGTTGCAATTGCTGATTATCTTTACTTTTATTTATATTTTCAGATGACAAAAAAAATCTTGATTGGAATAAAATGGAAATTGAAATATCAAAAATTAAAAACGTTTTTATATCGAGGAGAAATTTGCCATTCTGAAAATATAAAATCAGCTTTTCAAGGCCAATTGTGTAGAGTAATTATAAGCCTAGTACATCATTTAGAATACAGTTATATTTCATTCAATAAATTGTAACTTTGTCAAGTGTTTTTACAATTATATTATAGCATAAACTTGGAAGCTTTCACTGATTGCTTAGGAATTGCACTCTGGGAGAGTTCTCATCAGTGCGCAACCCATGGAATTACTGGCAGCAACTTCTAGATTTCCACATTATTCTGTACATGTATGGTGCTGAAGCATCTTGAAGATGCTGTCAGTTTCAATGGAACAGTGATAATGAATGCTGATGGTAGTACTGTCATTGTCACTGCAAAATGTGGGCCAATGTGTTCCATTTTGGCTAACATATTTGTCATCTTTAAATATTGTTTGTATATTGAGTAGAAATGAGTAGCTCACTTCAAGAAGGCATTTTGGCTTGCAATTTAAATATTTTTTTGGTCATCTAAATGTCACTTTTGTTAGCATTACAACCAATCAATTGAGAATTTTTAAAATCTTTGTTTGGGTTTTGTGTCTTACAAATCCCCTGGATTTTGTGCCATCTGCACGTTGTCCAGAAAGGTTTCTCCAGAGTGTCGTCCACAGCAGTGAGCCCATGCAGTTAGAAGGATTAGGCTTGCAGAGGCGTGTCATTAGCAGTGCTTGCTGATGCCTTCAGTGCTTAACCCTGCCTCTCTTTCCCAAACTGCATTTAAGCTCCTGTAGGAAAAGTCAGGGCTATGAGGCATTACTCTTATTACTTTTTATGCATGGAGTGCATGGATGGTGCGCTGCTACTGAGGCCTATGTTCCCTTTACTATTCTGAGGTGAATGAGTGTGAAGGAAAAACTGAAAATGCTGCAAAATTTCTGCAGGTCTGATGGCATCGTGGAGGGAATAGAGCTAACATTTTGAGTTTGGATGACATTTCATCGAAGCTCCAGCATCCACAGTAATTTGCTTTTATCTCAGTGAGTGGTTGAGAGTTCACTTAACCTGGTTCAGTATATGAGGTAATTCATTTGTTTGCAGCATTAATGGAGGTCCTGGACATTAGCCTCTCTGGTGACTTCCTTCTATACAGGGTTGGTCTGATAATTTGGCCACTTCCTTACATCCTCTGAGTAGAGGAGGCCCCTTCTGGCTGCCATGCATTGAATAGAACTTCCAGAAATACATCACTGAATCTGGGGGCCGAAGAGTTTTATGAAAGATGGGTTATTTGATATTCAGCTTATTAGAATATAGTGCCAAGATATGATGATGGGTGCATCCACCCTACTATGAAAACGCCAAGAAATCAACCACCAACTGTACTATTAGTGAGACTGACGTTGCACCATACAGCTCGAATTCCACTGGCTTCTGTGGCAGGAAACACACCCAATCGCCACCCCCACAGTGGGACTTTTTCCTGGACTGGAAAATTGTTTTTCCTAGCTCTTAACTAATTGTAAAATTCTTTCTGTCCTTTGGTTTATGCTTTGTATCTAAAAAGCAGGTTTTAAAAATGCCACTTTATGGAAATTAGGTAATAAGCAAGTAAAATAATGGTCTTTCATCCCTAGAATTTAGGTTCAAATCCACCCAGACTGATAGGATTAAAATGTTCTTGGTTTTCTAGCTGGGAAATGGTCCATAACACAGCAATAGTATTAATTGGTAATCTCAATCAATAGTTCAGTTGTGTGGGAATGGGATTTGTATTTTCTGAGGTAGCTTGGAAGATTTTTTTTCTCTCATAGCTGTGCTGGGAGTGTTAAATAGTTGCTTCAATGCCACAACTCCCTTTAATGTAATTACAAGATTCACCAAAAAAGGCATAAGGCACAACCTGAAACATTCCAAGGCATTTTATAGAAACATTAAACAAAGTATGACACCAAACAGCATTAAATGATATTAAACCAAAGCTTGACTGAAGGGGTAGGTTTTAGAAAGTGCCTCAAAGGAGTAAAATCAGATAGGGAGGTGTAGTGAAGGAATTCCAGAACTTGGAGTCGAGGTAACTGAAGCCATGGTCTGTCTCAGAGGCCAGAGTTAGAGGAGCATAGATCTCTTGGCAGGTTATGGCACTAGAGGAGAATGCAGAGTTGATGACGAGTGAAGCAATGGAGTGATTTGTTAAGAAGGATAAGAATTTTAAACATCAAGATATTGCTTAACCATGAGTCAACGTAGGTAAGTAAGTAGAAGGGTGATGGAGGAATAGGACTTGATGTGAGTTAAGATATAGGAACCAGTGTACAGAAGATGGAATGTGGGAAACCTGCCAGGAATGCAGTGGAGTATTCAAGTCTAAGGCTAACAAAAGCATGAATAAAGATTTCAGTAGCAAATAAGCTTGAGGCAGAGTGAAGGTGTGCTATGTTTCAGAAGTACAAATAGGTGTTCTTAGTAATGGCATAAATATGAGGTTGTTAGCTCATCTCAGGATCATGCATGATACCAAGGTTCAGACACTGAAAATAGGAACAGCAGTATACCATTCAGCTCTTTGAGCTGTTCCGTTTTTCAGCATGATTATGCTTGATCCTCTATCCCAAAACCATACTCCAGTGCTCTCTCCATATACTTTGACATCTTTATAGTCTAAAAATGTATCTATTTTATCTTCAGTGATTTGACTTTCACAGCCATATGTAGTAGAGAATTCCATAGATTCCACCACCCTTTGAGTAAAGGAATTTCTCTTCATTTCAGTCCTAAATGGCCTACCGTAAATCCTGAAACTGTGACCCATTGTTCCTGAGCCTCCAGAAAGATGAAACACCATCCCTGCATCCAGTTTGTCCAGCCCTGTCAGAATTTTATGTTTCAGTTAAATCCCCTTTCATTCTTCTAAATTCCAATGAATACAGGTCCAGTTGACCCAATCTCTCCTTGTATGATAGTTCTGCCATCCCAAGAATAAGTCTGGTGAGCCTTCACTGCATCCACTTGAGCATATCCTTTCTCAGATAAGGAGACCAAAACTGCACACACTACTCCAGGTGTGGGTCGAACGAAGGCCCTCTATTGAGTGGGGCGTGCATTCAAGGCTGCTGAATGCAAAGAGCATACAGGAGCCTTGAATGCTCCTTGCATTCAAGAGCAAGGAGCTGAATGGTTCCTGTATTCAAGTCCTTTTGCAATGAAGGCCAACATACCATTTGCCTTCCTAACTGTTTGCTGTACCTGCATGCTTGCTTTCAGTGATTTGAATGTCATAATTTCCCAATCTATCCCTATTTAAATAAAACTCTGCCACTCTTTCTCCATCCAAAGTGGATAACTTCACATTTATCCTTATTCTACTGCTTCTACTATGTATTTGCCCACTCACTCAACTTGTCTAAATCACCTTGAAACCTTTTAACATCCTCTTCACCACTCACCTTCTCACCAAGTTCTGTGTCATTAGCAAACTTATAAAAATTGCCTTCAGTTCTGATCCAAATCATTGATGTCTATTGTGAATAGCCAAGGCCCAACCACTGATCCCTGAGGACTCCATTAGTCATGGCCTGCCACTTTGAAAGACTGGCTTAATCTCAAGCCATCGCCTAAAAGTTACCTGTGAATTCACTAACTAGGAATCATAGTTTGGGGAGAGAGCCAAAAACAAGGGCATTAGACTTCCCAATATTTAGTAGGAGGAAATTTCTGTTCATCCAGTATGAAATGTTGGAAAAGCAATCTAATAATTCAGTAACAGTGGAGACGTTGAGTGAAGTTGTGGTGAAGTAGAGCTAGGTGTCATTGGCATAAATATGAAAACTTAGGTAATGGTGCAGAAGAAAGAAAATAAACCATTGAGTGATTTTTTGGTGACAGATACGTAAGAGTAGAGCCAGATTAGAACAGCCCACCCAGCTGAATGGTTGTGGAGAGGGGTTAGAGGAGAATAGTGTGGTCACCTGTGTTAGAGGCTGCAGGCAGATCAAGGAGGAAGGTTTCACAGTCAAATTGGATGTCATTTGAGCCTTTAATAAGAGCTGTTGTGATGCTGTGGTAGGGACAGAAACCTGATTGGAAAAATTCAAACATGGAATTCTGGAAAAGATGGGAACAAGTTTGGGTGGTGACAACACGCTGAAGGATGTTGGAGGTGATGTGGTAATTTTCAAAGATGGTGGAGTCAAAGATTGATATTTTGAGGAGCAGAACAACTGGTTTAGGGGAGAGAGGGACAGTAGAAGCAAGAGAGCCATTTATAATTGGGATAGCTGGGAGCCAGGAGGGGAAGGTTGGTTAAAGTTAGCTAGTTAAAACTTATTACAGTTACTTTGTACATCTGTTTATAGTTTAATAAATGAACTATAATTGTAATTGTAAACAAGTAAAATCTATATTAATGGCCATTGTAATTAAAAATGAAAGAAATTCCTTCTCTATTTTGTGCACTACTGCTTTTCTGAACATAAATATGATCTTAAACCAATTAAATGATAAGGAAATCAAGTCAACTTGATCTTCTGTAATCTCTTGAAACAATTTTCTATTACAGATATGTTTTTATATATTAATTAATTACCCATAGTATTGCAGATGGGGAATCACAATCAATTATGGTCTTCAGGTGAAATTGGGTTATAAGGCAGAAGATAATTGCACCAGAACTTGCAGGCACAACTACATTCCGTTTAAAAGTAATGTACTCTTCCATTATTTTTGTATTTCTATTATATTTTTCTATGCCCATATTTATAATGGAAACTGCTGGCATCTTTCCAGGAGAGAGGATGGAAATGTGATTGCAGTCTGTTAAGTGCACATTGGCAATTCCCATTATACATGTAGATATAAGGAAGTGCATGCAAATGTAAGATATTCTATTGGGTTGTACCAGAGCTCCTTCTGCAGTTGAAGAGAAGTAGTGCATTATTGTATCTGATAATCTTTTGTTGGAATAGATCACCCTCCTAAGCATTGACTGAGAATTTGCTGTCATGGGCAATTTTATTGTGGAACCAGAAGACATAGGGGCAGAAATAGGCCATTCAGTTCATCTAATCTGCTTCACCATTCAGTGAGATCACAACTAATCTGATGTGATAATACTTAACTCCACTTTCCTGCCTTAGCCCATAACCGTTGATCCCCTTATTGATTAAAAATCTGTCCATCTCAGCCTTGAACATACTTAATGATCCAGCCTCTACAGCCTTCTGTGATGAAGAATACCGCAGATTCACTACTACCAGAGAAGAAATGATCTCTGCTTTAAAAGGGTGATTCCTTTTGGAGATTATGTCCTGTGGTCCTAGACTCTTCCAGAAGAGGAAACAACCTCTCAGCATCTATCCTGTCAAGCCCTCTGAGAATACTGTATGTCTCAATAAGGCTACCTCTCATTCCTCTGAACTTCACTGAGTACACGGCCAAGGACTCCACCTCTCTTCACAAAAAAAAACCTTCCATACTTGGGATTAACTTAAGGAACCTTCTCTGGACCACCTCCCATGCCAGTATGTCTTTGCTTAGATAAAGAAACAAAAAAGATTCACAGTATTCTAGATGTGATGTAATTAGTACCTTGTATAGTTTTCGCAAGATTTCCCAAATTTTGTTCTCCGTTGCTTTTGAAAAGGTTAACATTCCTTTCACCTTCCCAATTACCTGATGAGCTTGCACGCTAGCTTTTTGTGATTTATACACAAGGATTCCCCAAATCTCTCTCTGCTGCAGCTTTCTGCAGTCTTTTCCATTTAAGTAATATACTTAAATAATTATTCTTCTTACCAAAGTGCATAATTTCACATTTTCCTACATTATATTTCATCTGTTGCCTTGTTTTTGCCCATTCGCTTAATCTGTCTATATCTCCCTCTTGGTGTCATCCTTACTTATTTCCTTCCCACCTATTTTTGTGTCATCCAAGTCATTAATATATATTGTAAATAATTGTGCCCAGATGAATGATTACTGTGGAACGCCACTAGTTACAGGTTTGCTTCTGAAAATGCCCTTCTTATCCCGACTCTCTGCCTTCTATTAGTCAATTTTCTATCCATGGTAATATAATGCTCCGACATCATGGGCTCTTATTAAGTAGTCTTTTGTGCAATACCTTTTTGAACACTTCTTGGAAATCCAAATATATTATATTTACTAGTCTTCCTTTGCCTATCCTGCTTGTTAATACCTCAAAGAATTCTAATAAATTTGCCAGGCATGATTTCCCCTTCATGAAGGCATGCTGATTCTGCATGATATAATAATATGTCTTTCTAAATGCTCTACTGCTATATTCTTTTATAATGAATTCTAACATTTTCCCAGTGATGCATCCTGTTAGCCAGTTTCTACATCCTTTAGCTCAAAACATATTTTATTCGCAAAACTGTTGCAAGTGCAAACTGATAACAGTTCAACAAAGGCAACAGGGATCTTGGTCAACAACAAAATATGGTGTACCTCCTCAACCAGTGGGGTTTAGGGATTGAAATAGAATTATAGAATGCTTACTGCACAGACAGAGGTCATTTGGTCCATCGTGTATGCTGCGCGTTACAGGAGCAATTCACCTAGATATAAATGAGGAGATAAATTACGAGTGAATTAAATGCTCAAACAAATATTGAAAGACAAAGAGAAATTCATTGAGAGAAAGTGAAAAGAGACAAACAAATAAAGATTGGATTAAGAGAGAAAACAAGAAGAGACAAAGGAAAAAAAAAAGACATTTTGAGATGTGATATTTTAAAAAGCTCTTGCATTTCACTATCTAAAGGAACAATTCTTTTCACATTTGTTCATTCTCTGGGCAAAAGCAGTTGATTGGAAGACTAATCATGTGATTAAAAGGGTTCTTATGCCATTAAGTATTAAACATAACATCTGTGGCAAGTTAATGAGCAATTAATTATTTTGTTTGTCTATGGGATGTGGGCATCACTGGCTTAATAACTTCATTTATTAATAAATGAATAACCAGCATTTTTTTTGCCCATCCCTAGTTGCTCTTGAGAGTGCTATGGTGAGCTACTTTCTTGAACAGCTGTGATCCCTAAGGTGTAAGTACATCCACAGTGCTGTTAAAGAGGGAGTTCCAGGATTTTGCCCCAGTGACTGTGAAGGAACAGTGGTATATTTCCAAGTCAAGGCAGTGATTGACTTAGAGGTGGTTTTCTTAGGTATCTGCTGTTCTTGGCCTCCTAGATAGGATTGGTAATTGCCTAAGGAACTATTGTGAGTTCCTGCAGTGCATCTTATAGATGGTGTACATGGTTGTTCCTGTTCATCAGTGATGGAGGAATTTTTGTGGATCCAGGCAAGTGGAGAGTATTCCATTATGCATCTGACTTGTGGCTTGTAGATGATGGACAGCTTTCCGGGGGTTAGGAGGTGAGTTACTCACTGCAGGATTCCAAGCTTTTGATCTATTTATATGGCCAGTTCAGTTTCTAGTCAACGGTAGCCTTCTGGATGTTGATAGTGGGGATTTAGCAGTGATAATGCTGTTGAATGTCAAAGGATAATGGTTAAATTTTCTCTTTTTGGAGATGGTCATTGCCCAGCACTTTAGGCATGAAGATTACGTGCCACTTGTCAGCCCAAGCCTGGATATTGTCGTGATCTTGATGCAATTTGACACGGACTGCTTCACTATCTGAAGATTTACAAATGATACTGAACATTGTGCAGTCATCAATGAACATTCCCACTTCTGCCCTTATGGTGGAAGGAAGGTCATTGATGAAGTAGCTGAATATGGTTGGGCCTAGGACACTACCCGAGGAACTCCTGAACAGCTGAGATGATTGATCTGTAATCACCACATCACAATCATCTTCCTTTGTGGCAGATATGACTTCAACCAATGGAAGCATTTCCTCCTGATTCTCATGAACTCCAGTTTTTTTTGCTAGGGGCTGCTTAATGCCGTACTCAGTCAAATGCTGCATTGAATGCAAAAACAGTAACTCTCACCTCATCTGTGGCATTCAGCTGTTCTTCCCATGTTTGAATGAAGGCTATATGAGGTCAGAAGTAAATGACTCTGGCGAAACCCAAATTGGGCATCTGTCAATAGGTTATTGCTTAGTAAGAGTTGCTTGATAACAGTCTTGATGACCCTTTCCACCACATTACTGATAGTCAAGAGTAGACTGAAATTGGCCAAGTTGTTTCTGTTCTTTGTCTACAGGACATAACTAGACAATTTTCCACATTGCCGGCTAGATGATAGTGTTGTACTGATCATGAAAATCATGGGACTGTTAAGGATGAGTGCTTTTATAAAGCTGGTGGCAAAGCTGTGCAAATCATAAGATACTTGCTCTTCGCCTCAAGTTGCTGACCAATTTCCATGTTATAATAGTGTGCATGTGCTGTCATTTTCCACATCAAAGCCGGCACTATTAATATTGCTATTCTCTTCAAATGCCCATGTTTACTTATAGAATTTTATGTTTTTATTTCACATTTATACCATTTACAATTTTAGCTTTTCATCTGAATATGTATTTACGATTTAACTTTTTTTCAGGTGAAACTGCCAAAGGAATACAGCTGGCCAGAGAAAAAACTGAAAATCACAATATTACCTGAATCTGCATTTGACAGTCCTCTGCAGTAGCCAAGAACACTAAAGATTAAATATTATCTATGTAAAAATACCTTGCATTTACTTCTTAGCTTGCAAAAGTAATTTTGCAGTACGTAACAGTTTAGAAACGGTGGCTACAGTTGTAGCTTCAAGCTGTAGAAGAAGTAACACTAATATTAAATCCATTCCAATTAAACTGGAGACTGTGTATTTTAGCTCACCATACCTAGTATGTTAAAGACAATATGGGGGCAGGAAATCAGTTGCACATTATGGTTTTTTTTGTAGCTTATCATGCCTGTCTTATCTCTGTTGACTGAAGTGCCGACCAAGTACTGCGTGCCTCGAATTGTACTTGTCCTGTTGATATGTGGATCATGCCAAAGACATATTCCACTGACAGGTAACTTATTTTGCATTATTTCAGATTAGTTTTGTACTTTTATATCCTTTCCCCTGAAGATTGATTTTTTTTTGAAAAGAAGCAAAGGTGTGCAAGAAGATAACAGTAAAAAAGGGAGAAGCTCAGACACTTATGCTGTTTAATATTTTCCTTTCATACTGGTGACAAATCAATCTTAGCCCTGCTCTATTTAGACAGGTATTTGGAAGTGCCTTGCATTAACCACTTTTGTTTCCTACAGGTTAATTATTAGCAGTTTTAATCTTTGATGGGGTTATTTAATTTTATCCATTGCATGGAATTATAAAGTTAGCACAGAAGTAGGTCATTTCTGCCCATCAGATAGACGCCAGCACTTTGAAAGAGCTATCAAGTTAATCTTACTCCCATGTTTTTTTTCCTCATAATGTTATAAATTTCTGACCTTCAAATATACATAAGATTCCCTTTTGTAAAGTACTATTAAATTTGTGTCCATTGGTGTTTCAGGCAGTCCATTCCAGACCATGACTTTGTACAAAGATTGTCTTAATTTCCCCATTGATTCTTTTGCTAATTATGTCAAATCTTGGCTATCAACACTCCCTGCTTCTAGAAACATTTTCCCCTCAACTACTCTGTAGAAATCCATCATGATTTTGAACACCTCTATTAAACCTTCTTTCCATTTTATTTCTTCCAAGGATAACAAACCAAATTTCTCTAGTCTCTCTACCTAACTGAAGTCCCTCATCCTTGTTATAATTCTGATAAATTTCCTCTTGACAGCCTTTCTAAAGGAAGATCTTAACAGCCTTCTTAAAGTTTGGTGTCCAGAATTGGACTCAATACTCTTCGTTTAGGTTTAAATAGTGATTTGTAAAGGTTAGCACTGACAAGACTTCTAAAATATTTGGAAAGCGTATGAAAAAATTGGGCAAAGTATAAAATGTACCTTTTTAGCAACATTGATTTAGTAACTGTTTCTTCTTGATGACCAGTTACTTGCAGCAGGACTTTTTTTTAAATAAAACACTCACCTACGAAGGTTAGTCATCAGTAAAATTGTCACTTTACAAATGAGTATATGGGAACCTATATTCAGTCGCTAATAACATGCTTTAAAGAGGATGTTGTTTGAATCATCTTTCAGGACACAAACCAATTTGTAAGTACAAATGTACAGGATAATCCTTATCTGGTTGACCACTTTGAAAAACTATTTTACCAGCTCTCCCAAATAAAGCAGCTTGAAAGCTGATGTAAGACTGGTGATGTTCAGACTTTACTTCAGTAGACTACTGTGGCTCTGTTTCTGGAACTGCTTTACTCAGTGGTAGTTCTTGCTATACAGTCTCTTTTAAGGTTAGGCATGACATAAAATCCAATATTGCCAACTGCATTCAAAGGTGACTAATGCTGGTTGGCAACTGAGATTTAATGATTTTAATTAATATAGTCACGAGTATCAAAGGAGGTTTAATCAGTTCAATATTTAATGAGAGTTTTCTGAAACTGACAAAAAAAACCAACACTATCCTGCCTCTGGAAGTGGTTAAAGCCAGACATCGTAACAGAATTGGTTAAAAGTAAAAGACTTCGATTCACTATAGAGCATGCAATCAACTTTCTAGGTGAACATTTTTGTAGTTCATCTCTTTTTGTGTGCAGTGTTTTATTTTTCATAGAATCTAGAATCACTCTAAAGATTTGATTTTGAAGACTCCTGCAAAGCTGCAGTTTAGCGCATGGTTCTTAGATACTTTTTTAAAATGAAGATTACTAGCACAGGTTTAAAAATGTTTTTATTTTAGTTGTCTAATGTAAATTTTTCAAACTTGTGTATAGTGCAGCTTGGCTTGCACTTGACTTTTGTAATATTTTTGTGAATCACTACGCTGTTTCATTAATAATCTCATAAGTGTATTAAAATGATTTACTTGATAATTTCAAAAGATTTGATTTGTTTTCTCTGTATGTACTCATCTATTTACTCATAAATAAATGTTTACATAATTATATTTCACACCTTTCTCACTCCAAACACTTGCAATGAGGATTTTTATCTAGTTGGTTTGCAGAGGAGGTTTTGCATTTCATCTGTTCTTATTATTTCTTCCCTCATCACTTGGGGAAAAAAAAATCTAGTTTTGATTTGCTTATTTTTTTTAATGAGAACATTAAGAACTGGGATTTCTTTTTCATTGTGTGCCTTTGCCAGTTTCAGTCATAGAAGTCTGGATTGCTGTCCTGGAGCTATATTATTTGTAATTCATGACGTATTTTCCCCTGAAGTCTCTTAAAAGACTTGGCTCTCTCTCTCTCTTACCTGACAGGGTAGTCTTACAGGCATTACCTGGAGTAATATACATTAATATTAAAGAATGATGACTACTGTGCTCAGTATCTGTCTTTCTCATTTCCTCGTGTTGTCGCACTGTTGCCATCCCTAGTGATAGCATTGTTTTGCTTGAACACAACAACAGTTTGGCTTTTATTTTTGTTTTGCATGCTCTAATCTAGTGGAGATTTGAAATTGTTTCCTTTAATGAAGGAAACAATTAGTGACCACAATTCGGTTACGTTCACCTTAGTGATGGATAGGGATAGACATGATGCTGGGGGCAGTAGTTATAGCTGGGGGAAGGGTAATTATGAGGCCATCAGGAGAGAATTAGGGTGCATAGATTGGACTAGGAAACTACAGGGACTGGGAACATCTGGAATGTGGAGCTTATTCAAGGAGCAGCTGCTGCGAGTCCTTGATAAGTATGTCCCTGTCAGGCAGGGAGGAAATGGTCGAGTAAGAGAGCCTTGGTGTACGAAAAAAGTTGATTTGCTGGTTAAGAAGAAAAAGGAGGCTTATGTCAGGATGAGGCTTGAAGGCTCAGTTAGTGCAATGGATAGCTATAGATTAGCCAGGAAGGAGGTAAAAAGTGAATTGAGGAGAGCTAAGAGGGGACACGAGAAGATGTTGGCTGATAGGATTAAGGAGAATCCTAAAGCTTTCTTTAGATATGTTAAGAATAGAAGACTGGTTAGGGCAAGATTAGGGCCAGTCATAGACAGCAGTGGGAAGTTGTGCGTGGAGCCTGAGGAGATTGGAGAGGTACTGAATAAATATTTCTCTTCGGTATTCACGCAGGGTGATGTAAATGTAGTTATGGAGAACACTGAGATACAGGGTAGCAAACTGGAAGGTATCGAAGTAGATAGGGAGGATGTGCTAGATATTCTCGAGGGTTTGAAGTTGGATAAGTCCCCTGGGCCGGACGGGATTTACCCTAGGATTCTCTGGGAGGCAAGAGAGGAGATTGCAGAGCCTCTGGCTCTGATCTTCAGGTCCTCGTTGGTTACGGGTGTGGTTCCGGAGGACTGGAGGATAGCGAATGTGGTCCCATTGTTTAAGAAGGGGAAGAGAGACCTTCCAGGGAATTATAGGCCAGTGAGTCTTACTTCTGTTGTGGGCAAAGTATTGGAGAGAATTATTAGGGATAGGATTTATAGTTATTTAGAGAGAAATGAATTGATTGGGGATAGTCAGCATGGTTTTGTGAAGGGTAGGTCATGCCTTACTAACCTCATTGAGTTTTTTGAAAAAGTGACCAAAGAGGTGGATGGGGTAAGGCGGTTGATGTGGTATATATGGACTTTAGTAAGGCGTTTGATAAGGTGGCCCATGGAAGACTTCTGCAGAAAATGTAGATGTATGGGATAGAGGGTGATTTAGCTAATTGGGTTAGGAATTGGCTAGCAGATAGAAGACAGAGGGTGGTGGTTGATGGGAGATATTCATCTTGGAGTTCGGTGACAAGTGGTGTACCTCAGGGGTCTGTTTTGGGGCCCCTGCTGTTTGTAATTTTTATAAATGATCTGGATGAGGGTATTGAAGGATGGATTAGTAAATTTGCAGATGACACTAAAGTCGGTGGAGTGGTAGATAGTGAAGAGGGGTGTTATAGTTTGCAGAGAGACTTGGACAAGTTGCAGAGCTGGGCCGAGAGGCGGCAAATGGAGTTTAATGTGGAAAAGTGTGAGGTAATGCACTATGGCAGGAATAATAAATGTGTAGAGTATAGGGTTAATGGTAGGATTCTTAGTAGTGTTGATGAACAGAGGGATCTTGGTGTGTATGTGCATAGATCCCTGAAAGTAGGCAGTCAAGTCGAGAAGGTTGTTAAGAAGGCATATGGAGTCTTAGCTTTTATTGGTAGGGGGATTGAATTTCGGAGCCGCAACGTCATGTTGCAACTGTACAAAACTCTAGTGCGGCCGCACTTGGAGTATTGTGTGCAGTTCTGGTCCCCGCATTATAAGAAAGATGTGGAGGCATTGGAGAGGGTACAGAGGAGGTTTACCAGGATGTTGCCTGGTATGGAGGGCAGGTCTTATGAAGAGAGGCTGAGGGATTTGAGGTTGTTTTCGTTAGAAAGGAGGCGGCTAAGAGGGGACCTTATCGAAACATATAAGATGATTAGAGGTTTAGATAGGGTGGACAGTGATAGCCTTTTTCCTAGGATGGAGAAAGCTAGCACGAGGGGACACAGCTTTAAATTAAGGGGTGATAGTTATAGGACGGATATCAGAGGTAGGTTCTTTAACCAAAGGGTGGTTCGGGAGTGGAATGCCCTGCCTGCAGCAGTTGTAGATGCGCCAAGTTTGGTGGCGTTTAAGAGGTTAGTTGATAAGTATATGGAAGAGAAGGAAATGGGTTAGTTTGGAGGGGCATTGCTTTTTATATTGGTCGGCGCAACATCGAGGGCCGAAGGGCCTGTTCTGTGCTGTAATGTTCTATGTTAATAGATGTGCATAAGAACTAGATGTTGAGACTGCTGACTAAGCCATCCATTGCAATGACTTAATGACTTTTTAACGACTATTATTTTGAACGTAAACCTTTTGTTATTGATGGATTTAAACTAATATAGAAATGCTAGATGGTTTTATAGTTTTATAGCTTTACTTCTGTACCAGATAGTTAACAAAATCTGTCTTGTATGTGTTACAATGATGAAATATTTATAAGGGAGAACTTATTGTGAGACAGGAGCAGCAAACTAATCTCCCCTCCCAGGCTGCATCCGTATGGGGTATCGCAGAGAGGAAAGACACACCCTTTTTACAGCATTAGCTGCTGTAGAGCAAATGAATCAAGGGACAACTTAAAGACAGAAGATGAGTTTGATAGGTAAATCGGAGTTCAGAAATCAGAAGTGGGGCAGAATCAGATAGGAGGGAGACAGGGGTCGGAATCAAAATGGGCAGGGGGCGGATCAGAGACACAAGGGGTCAGGGTTGAATGGGGGAATCCCAGGCCCTGTGATAGGGGTAGGGAGTTGGGGGTGGGATAGTGCACAGACAGACTTAGACCAAGGTGGGGAGCTAGTAATGGATCGAGCCAAGTCTTACCTGGTTTGGTGGGGTGGATGTGATGTGGGGGTTATTGGTGTGCAGAATGTCCAATGTGAGGTCTCATCGGTGTGTTTAAAATAGTTGCTCAGGAGTTACAATTGCTTTTATTCCTTCTAACTCGTTCATGGTAACTATTGGGCTAAAACTAGCAGAACCATTTGAAGTTAGCAATTTAAATCACTTTGATGGTTCCCAGCCCACAGCAATTGTCCAGAGGATGTTAACAGTTCTGGAGAATTGCCAAGTAAACCCTAATGCAGAACTTCCTAGAGGGATTCCCCAGTGCATCATTGGGGTAACTCTCAAATTCAGTGCTTAGGAACTAGGAAGTTATAAGCCAATTTGGAGAGAACACATTGTGATGTCTATGCTTCAGAACTGAAAAATAAGAAATTGGTGCCAGTAACGAACCAGACCAGGTGTTAGACTTGGAGGTAGGTGAACACTTTGGTGATAGTGACCGCAATTCAGTTACGTTTACCTTAGTGATGGAAAGAGATAGGTATATACCAAAGGGCAGAAGTTATAGTTGGGGGAATGGTAATTATGAGGCTATTAGGTGAAATTTAGGATACATAGATTACAGTAGGAAACTGCAGGGGCTGGGAACAACTGAAATGTGGAGCTTATTTCAAGGAATAGCTACTGCAAGTCCTTGATAAATATTTATCTGTCAGGCAGGGAGGAAGTGATTGAGCGAGGGAACTGTGGTGTACTAAGGAAGTTGAATCTCTGGTGAAGAGGAAGAAGGAGGCTTATGTAAAGGTGATACGTGAAGGCTTAGGGCACTGGAGAGTTACAAATTAGCCAGGAAGGAGCTAAAGAGAGAGCTAAGGAAGAGCTAGAAGAGGGCATGAGAAGACTTTGGTGGATAGGATCAAGGAGAACCCCTAAAGCTTTCTATAGGTACGTCAAGAATAAAAGATTGGTTAGGGCAAGATTAGGGCCAGTCAGAGACAGCAGTGGGAAGTTGTGCGTAGAGCCTGAAGAGAGAGGAAAGGCATTAAATGAATATTTTTCGTCAGTATTCACGCAGGAAAAGGTCAATATAGTTGAGGAGAATACTGGGATAGGGTTAAAGGCTAGACGAGATTGAGGTACATTAAAAGGAGGTGTAAGTAATTCATAAGAGTATGAAAATAGACAAGTCCCCTGGACCGGATGGGATTTACCCTAGGATTCTCTGGAAGCTAGCGAGGAGATTGTGGAGCCTTTGGCTTTGATCTTCATGTCATCACTGGCTACAGGTACAATGCCGGAAGACTGGAGAATGGCAAAAGTTAGCCTCTTGTTTAAGGAGAGTAGAGACCATCCTGGGAATTATAGACCGGATAGCCTTATTTCTGTTGTGGGCAAAGTTTTGGAAAAAATTATAAGGGATAGGATTTATAATCATCTAGAGAGAAATAAATTGATTAGGGATAGTCAATACGGTTTTGTGAAAGGTAGGTCATGCCTCACAAACCTTAGATTTTTTGAGAAGATGACCAAAGAGGTGGATAAGGGTAAGTCAGTTGATGTGGTGTATATGGATTTTAGCAAAGAATTTGATAAGGTTCCCTATGGTAGGCTACTGCAGAAAATGCAGATGCATGGGATTGAGGGTGATTTAGCAGTTTGGATCAGGAATTAGCTAGCTGATGGAAGACAGAGGGTGGTGGTTGATGGGAAATATTCAACCTGGAGTTCAGTTACAAGTGGTGTACTTCAGGGATCTGTTTTGGGGCCACTGCTGTTTGTCATTTTTATAAATGACCTAGATGAGAGTGTAGAAGGATAGGTTAGTAAATTTGCTGACGACACCGCAGTCAGAGCAATTATAGACAGTGAGGATGCATGTTACAGTTTGCAGAGGGACATAGATAAGCTGCAGAGCTGGGCCGAGAGGTGGCAAGTGGAGTTTAATGCGGAAAAGTGTGAGGTGATTCACTTTGGTAGGAGTAACAGGAGTACAGAATATAGGGCTAATGGAAGGATTTTTGGTAGTGTCGACGAGCAAAGAGATCTCGGTTTTCATGTGCATAGCTCCCTGAAAGTTGGCACCCAGGTTGATAAGGTTGTAAAGAAGGCATACGGTGTATTAGCTTTTATTGGTAGAGGGATTGAATTTCGGAGCCGTGAGGCCATGTTGCAACTGTACAAAACTCTGATTTTGGAGTATTGCGTATAGTTCTGATTGCCGCATTATAAGATATGGAGGCATTGGAAAAGGTGCAGAGGAGGTTTACCAGGATGTTGCCTGGTATGGTGGGAAGGTCTTATGAGGGACTTGAGGTTATTTTCGTTAGAGAGAAAAGGGTTAAGAGGTGACCTATTTGAGGCTTACAAGATGATCAGAGGGTTAGATAGGGTGGACAGTGAGAGCCTTTATCCTCAGATGGTGATGGCTAACACGAGGGAACATAGCTTTAAATAAAGGGGTGGTAGTTATAGGATGGATGTCAGAAGTGGGTTCTTTACTCAGGCTAGTAAGGGTGTGGAATGCCCTGCCTGCAGCAGTTGTGGATTCGCCAACTTTAAGAACGTTCATATGGTCAGTGGATAGGCATATGGATAATATTGGAATAGTTTAGGTTAGAGAGTCATTAGATTGGTTCCAATCGGTGCAACATCGAGGGCCGAAGAGCCTGTACTGCTCTGTAATATTCTATGTTCTACGTACAGAAATAGAATACACATCCATAGGATACACATAGGATGGCATGGACAAGTTGGGAAGAAGGGCCTGTTTGCATGCTGTAAACCTCTCTAACTCTATCCAAAATGGCAACTCATCCAAAAGCCAATAGATTGTTGAAATCACAACCTCATTTGGTTCATGTTCATACATGAATCACAAAAATCTTATTTAAAAATAAATGCATAAAGGATATGATAGTAAAGCAACTAAACATAGAAAAACTACAGCACAATTACAGGCCCTTCAGCCCACAAAGTTGTGCCAAACATGCCCCTACCTTAGAGATTACTAGGCTTACCTATAACCCTTTATCTTACAAAGTTCCATGTACTTAGCTAAAAATCTCTTAGACTCTATTGAATCCAACTCCACCACTGTTGCCAGCAGCCCATTCCATGTACCTACCATTGAGTAAAAAACTTATCCTTGACATCTCTTCTGTACCTACTCTCCAGCACCTTTAAACCTGTGTCTCTTATGGCAACCATTTCAGCTCTAGGAAAAAGCCTGTGACCATCCTCGATCAATACCTCTCAACATCTTATACACCTCTATCAGGTCACTCCTCATCCTTCGTCTCTAAGGAGAAAAGGCCGAGCTCACTCAACTTATCCTCATAAGGCATTGCTCCCCAATCCAGGCAACATCCTTATAAATTTCGTCTGCACCCTTTCTATGGCTTCCACATCCTTCCTGTAGTGAGGTGACCAGAACTGAGCAGAATACTCCAAGTAGAGTTTGATGAGCTGCAACATTATCTTCCGACTCCTAAACTCAGTTCTTCAATTGATGAAAGCCACTACACCATATGCCTACTTAGCCATAGTTTCAACCTGTGCAGCTGCTTTGAGTGTCGTATGAACTTGGACCCCAAGATCCTTCTAATGTTCCATACTGCCAAGAGTCCTACCATTAATATTATACTCTGCCATCCTAATTGACCTGCCAAAATGAAGCATTTCACACTTATCTGGGTTGAACTCCACCTGCCACTTCTTTACCCAGTCTTGCATCCTATCAATATCTCGCTGCAACTTCTGACATCCTTCCACACTATCTACAATACCTCCAACATTTGTCATCAGCAAACTTACCAACCCAATCCTCCACTTCCTCATCCAGGTCATTTATAAAAATCACAAAGAGTAAAGGTCCCAGACAGATTCTGGGGCACGCCATTGGTGACTGATCTCCGTACAAAATATGACCCATATATCACACTCTTTGCCTTCTGTGGGCAAGCCAGTTCTGGATCCACAAAGCAATGTCCCCTTGGATCCCATGCCCCCTCACTTTTTCAATAAGCCTTGCATGGGGTACCTTATCAAATGCCAAACTGAAGTCCATGTATACTACGTCTACTGCTCTTCCTTCATCAATGTGTTTAGTCATATTTTCAAAAAATTCAATCAGACTCATAAGGCATGATCTACTTTTGACAAAGCTATGTTGACTATTCTTAATCATATTATACCTCTCCAAATATTCATTAATCCTGCCTCTCAGGATCTTCTCCGTCAACTTACCAACTACTGAGATTAAGCTCATTGGTCTATAATATCCAGGACTATCTCTACTCCCTATCTTGAGTAAAGGGAGCATGTATTTACTGTGTCACATGACAATTCATGAGAGAAATATTTTAGCTTCCAAGATTCCCAAGGAAGCAGATTCAAATACAGGATTCCAAACTTATTTGTTTTGCAAATATTACAAAATATTTTAAAAGATTAGCAACAAACTGACTGCTGCTTCTTCCCCTTATTTCCCCCATAGATTACTCTTTGAGCATCGTTTTTGAAACATTTGTTGTAAATTTATTCTTCTTTAATTTTGTTTGTCCTCACATAACACTTTTATCTGTGCTGTATGGTATTTTATGTACTGCATGTGTTCAACATGCCAGCAATTACAAATGGCAAGTAAAAAATGGGAGCACAAATAGAGCTTAGTTACCTAGGCTTGAAGACATTGCCAGAGTTCAAGCAACTGCAGATTGAACATCCGAGTCATAACAGGAACTGGCACCTTCAACGTGATTGGAGAAAAAGGCTAAAATTAGAAAGGACAGGAAAGAAACGTTTTAAAGTCTTTCTCACTAGACTGCTGAAAATTATTTTTTTCCCTATGTCTCCAAAACCATCAACTTTGGATTAAGGTTAGGACTGTGATTTTTGTTCAGCGAATCAGATAGTTTGATACATTTAAACTTGCATTAACTTTCATTGAAAACAGAATGCATTCTTACTCCACGAGATTGCATGGAACTGATATAAACACTTTTTACCTCTGCCCCACTTCAAAGAAAAGTTACCGAAGGAAATTCAGGTTTTACTGTGTTTCCAACCAATAAACTTGTCACCTGTTTGATGTGAAACAGGTGATGACACGTGCGTGCAGAAAAATGTTTATGCTTCTCTGCCAAAAGAAACTCTTTGATTTACTTGCAAAAGAACTTGCTGATTCATTCAGGTATTTACAGATTATCTAAATTGCTCAAGATTTTAAAGTTTAACTGTATTCTAAGCATTCAATGAACATATACATCCAGGTCCATCTGCTCCTGCACACCTTAAGAATTGTACCCATTGTTTTATATTGCCTGTCCATGCTTTTCCTACCAAAATTACCTTACATTTCTCCTCATTGAAGTTCATCTGCAATCTATCTGCCCACTCCACCAAATTATCAGTCCTTCTGAAGTTTTACACTGCACTTCTCACAGTTTACAATGCTTTTTCTTATTAAATCATTCCCTATTGTATATAATGTACCATAGTCTAGAATACCAAGTGGAGACTGCTGCCGGAACTCATTTGATGCATGCTTCACCTGAAAGTTGCATGAGAATAAGTGTGACGTTTTTCTCTTTCCCTGCCATCCACCTTCCACTCACTGCCTTCCAATTTTTTTGACTCTACCCGAGACCATTCTGTGTTTCTCCATTAGTACTACTATAAATCTGAAATATCAACCTAAGTGCGTAATTGATGCTAGGCTGCCACACTGGCCCTGAAAGAGTAATTTTATATCTGTTGGCTGTCAAATTTCTCCAATACAATAAATTCTCTTAAGTTCATGAGACCTTCTACCTTAATTCAATGTATGTGTCCCAATTATTTATTTCATAATTTGTTAACTATAACAAAAACAAAGGATTGTGTTTTTTCTCTTCTTGCTTTGCTGTCTGAGGATACCTGAATATGATTTTTGCCCTCTTTGACACTGCAGCTGGATGCCTGGAGATCCCCCTTGGCAATAGATTCAAAACTGATGTTGTGAAATAGTGAAATCCATGCCACAGAAATTTCTTATTATTTGTAGATGGGTTTTGTTAACGTGAGCATTGTCATTTCATCACTGACAATCTTCTAATTCATTTGTGGGACATGGGTGTCTTTGGCTGGCCAACATTTATTGCCCATCCCTAGTTGCCCTTGAAGGACAGTTGAAAGTCAATAACATTGCTGGGGGTTCTGAAGTCACATGTAGGCCAGACCAATTAAGGAAGACAGATTTCTTTCCCTAAAGGACGTTGGTGAACCAGATGTATTTTCCCGACACTCAACAATGGTCATCAGTAGATTTTTAAATTCCAGATGTATTTTTTTAAATCAAATTCAAATTCCACATCTGCCGTGGTGAGATTTGAACACGGGTCCTCAAAACACTAGCTGAGTCTCTGGATTAGTAGTCTAGTGATAATACCACAAGGCCATCACCTCCCCATTTATGCTATGATTTATTATTGTCACATGTATTATTACACAATGTAAAGTATTGTTTCTTGCATACTATACAAATAAATAGAGAAGAATACGTGCAGAATGTTTTAAAAACAGAGAACAAGAGTAAAAGCTAGAATTTGATGGTATGCTGGGCGTAGCTTGCAAGAAGCCACCTTGCTCCAGCACCATGTAACCCAGCCCATAGTACTCAGTAATTACTGTTAATCATGTTACTTGTTAAGGCCATAATTTCACGAGATTCCAAAGTGCTTGTTGTGTGCAATGAAAAGATCTGTTCAATTTGTGGTTTCCTGATGGTTATGCTGACAAATGATGTAGCTAAATTCTTGGTAAGAGATTATTTTTTCTCAATATTTTATCAGGATGTATAGATACAAATACACAAAAGCAAAATACTGCAGATGCTGTAAGTCTGAGATGAAATGGAATAATATAGCAGAGAAAAGCAAAATTCTTGTTCACACTGGTGTGTAGGGGAGTGTCCTTGAGTTGGGATTATATTGGATTTCTGAGACAAAACTTTCAAAATCCTCTGTCATTCTTGTGAGAAACTGACAGCAACTTTAGCGGTCTGCACATGGCAGTTAAACAAATCTATTATTAAGAAAGTCTTAACAAATCATTGAGGAAATTAAAATATAATCCAACAGAGGTAATGTAGTTTTATGAAAGAGAAATTGCTATTGACAAATGTATTTGTATTTTGAGGATATTACCTGTCAAGGTAATTACAGAGAAGCCATTGTAACTAGCAGTATACTTGGAACTGAAAACGGCAATTGATAACATGTAACACAAAAGGTTAATTTTCAAGACAGGAGTTCATAGAGTCGGTGATATAATATTTTAGCACAGATGGAGGATTGGTTAATGATTTAAAAAGCTGAGGATAAGTAAAGCATTTTCAAGTTGATAGGTTGTGACTAGTGATGTACCACAAGGATCAGTGCTCAGGCCTCAGCACTTCATAATCTATAGCTGGAAATTTCCAGTCATGCGTGTTCCATCGCCAGCAAGAATAGAGACTTTGCCCTCATCCAAATTTTCATTTACTGCAGCAGGACTGGGGAACTGCGAATAGGGTTGGAAAATTCAGCCTTATGCTAATGACTGAGTCAGAGACCCAGAGTAATGTATTCAAGTTACCTAATGATGCAAAGCTAGGTAGGGATGTAAGCTGTGAGGAAGACACAAAAAAATTGCAAAAAGATTTGTACAATTTAAGTGAGTGGACAATAATGTGCGGTAAGGGGGTCTGGGTATTCCTGGCTAGGCCAGCATTATTGTCCATCTCTAAGTGCCCTTGATAAGGTATTGGTAAGCTGCTAACTAATGAATCACTACAGGCCATGTGTAGGTACATCCACTGTGCAGTAGTAGAAGTAGAAAAGCAGAATCTTTTTTAAAGATGTGAAACTTGTCAATAATCAGAGAAACTTGAACGTACTCGTATAAAGAACAAAGAAAGTATGCGTACATAATAAGCAATTAGGAAGGCAAATTGCACATTAATTTTTATTGCAAGAAGATTGCAAAACAGAAACAAGGAAGTCTTGTTACAATTGTATAGGGCTTTGGTGAGACCATACCTCGAGCACTGTGCACAGTTTTGGTCTCCATATCAAAAGAAGTATGTAATTGTATTGGAGGCAGACCAGCAAATTTTCAATAAATTGGTTGCTGGGATAAAACGGTTGTTCTATGATAGGCTGAGTAAATTGGAATTCTACAATCTGAAGTATAGAGAAATTGGAGGTGGTTTCAATGAGCATACAAGATTGTGAAGGAGCTTAGAAGTTGTTTCTCTTAGCTGGTGAATCTAGAACATGGGCACAGTCTCAAGATGGATGGGAATGATTATTTAGTAGAGTTGAGAAATTTCTTCATTCATAAAGTTTTAAGTCTTCAGCATTCTCTCCCTTAAAGAATCAGTGGATATCAGAAGTGAGCAGGAAAGTGGAGTTAAGGCAGAAGATCTGACATAATCAAATTGAATGGAAGATCAGGCTTAAGAGGCCATATGGTCTACTTCTATTTTCTATGTTGTTAAGTTGCTGCCAGTGATTCCGTTCTGCTCCACAGTGTGCAATGCTGAAGTCTTTGCAGATGGCAGTCTCAGAAATATTAAGTGAGAATTTCCCCTTCTAGGCTGTGATTTTATTCCCTATTCAAATAGCCCATGGGAAATTGGTGGTGAGCTACCTTCTTGATTCACTGCAGTCTGTATGGTGTAGATATACCCAAGGTGCTGTTTTTTTAAAATCTTCATTTGCATGACATTGGTGTCACTGGCTAGGTTAGCAATTATTTCCAATTCCTGGTTGCCCTTGAGAAGGTAATGGTAAGTTGCTACCTTGAACGACTACAATCCCTGAGGTACAGATACATCCACAGAGTTGTAAGAGAAAGAGTCCCATGATTTTCACCCAGTGACAGTGAAGGAATAGCAATAAATTTTCGACTCAGGAAGGTGAATGACTTGGAGGGAAATCTCCAGATTAGATATTCCTTGTTATTTGCTGCCCTTCTCCGATACTGGAGAAACAGGATCATGGGTTTGGAAAATGCTGCCTAAGGAATCTTGGTGAGTTCCTGTAGAGCATCTTATAAATGGTACACATGCTGCCACTGTTCATCAGTGGTGGAGGGATTGAATGTTTGTAGAAGGGGTAGCAATTATCCTGGATAGTGTCAAGTTTCTTGAATGTTATTGGAGCTGCACTCATCCAGGTAAGTGGACAGTCAATGGTGAGACGCTTTGGGTTTCAGAAGGTGTGTTACATGCAGGAGGATTCCCAGCCTTTGACCCACTCCTGTGACCATAGTCTTTATGTGGTTGGTCCAGTTAAATTTCTGGTCAGTGGTAAACTGACATTTGTGCCTGGCACAAATGTGACTTGCCACTTACAATCCAAGCCTGAATATTATTCTGGTTTTGCTGCATGCATGACGTAGAGATGCCGGCGTTGGACAGGGGTAAACACAGTAAGAAATCTGACAACACCAGGTTTATGTCCAACCGATTTATTTGATAGTAAACTCACAAGCTTTCAGGGCTGTGCTGTTCATCAGGTGAATGAGGTGTTCTGGTCTCAAACAGCACATATAACAACACAGACTGTTTACAGATTACTGATTAGAATGCGAATCTTTACACCTAACCTGCTATTCAAATCCTAAAGTGACTAACGATATGAGTGGACAGAGCACTGAACACAGGTTAAAGAAATTTGTATTGTCTCCAGACAGCACAGTGAGTGAGGTTTTTTGTTAACCCAGGCAAGTCATGAGGGTTACAGATAGTGTGATATGAACCCAAGATCCCTGTTGAGACTGTCCTCGTGTGCGGAACTTGGCTAACAGTCTCTGCTCAGCGACTCTGCACTGTCGTATGTCGTGAAGGCCACCTTGGAGAATGCTTACCCGAAGGTCAGAGGATGAATGCCCATGACCTGCCTGGGTCAGCAAAAAACCTCACTGTGCTGTCTGGAGACCGTATACATCTCTTTAACCTGTGCTCAGTGCTCCGTCCACTCACGTTGTTAAGACTTGAATAGCAGGTTAGGTGTAAAGATTCCATTCTAATCAGTGATCCGTAAACTGTGCTGTTATATGTGCTGTTTGAGACCAGAACACCTCATTCACCTGACGAAGAGCACAGCCTCAAAAGCTTGCAAGTTTACTATCAAATCGGTTGGACTTAAACCCAGTGTTGTCAGACTTCTTATTGTTGCTGCATGCAGGCAGACTGCTTCATTATCTAAGAAATCATGAATGGTCCCTTCTGACACTTTGCTACTAATTGGGAGAAATTGGATTTGCCCTGCTTTTTGCAGACTAGACATACCTGATCAATTTTCCACATTGCAACACAAATGCCAAAGATATGATTGTACTGGGTGCTTGGCGAGGTGTGCAGTAGTTTTGGGGCACAAATCTTCAGTACTACAGCTGGGATGTTGTTAGAGCTTACAGCCCTTACTGCATTCACTGCCTTAAATCATGTCTTGATATCACCTGGAGTGAATTGAAAAGATTGAAGACTGGCACCTATAGTAGTGAGGCCTCAGGAGGAGCCTGGTTTGGATGCTCCAGGAGGCACAACTGGCTGAAGATGGTTGTAAATGTTTCAGTGCTATTTTTGCACAAGTGTGTAACATTGCTGTTAGAAATCCCGCAAATATTTCTGCCTTGTCAATGAGATGCAACTGAGCTTTATCATATATTAGTTCTTAACTACTACTGAATAATGTTTCACCCTGGAAATCTAATTTTATATTTGTGTAATACCATTTTTTCATTATGATTATTCCATAGTTCTTAATATTTTTGTTTGTTCAGTATGTGTATAGCTTTATTTCACTGTCTAAGAATCTATAAAGGATGAAAGTGATCAGTGATTTTTATTGAGTGATTTTCTTTCTGTGAGAATTCTTCAGTGTGATTGATTGCTTACTTTGCTTATTGACATTGCTGTTGCTGGCTATCTGTTGGCTTCCCTTGACTTGCATAGAAACACTGAAAATATGAGCCAGAGTAGGCCATTTAGCCCTTTGAATGTGCTTTGCTATTCATTATGATCATAATTGATTGTCTAACTCTATAACCTGATTCCTATCTTCCCTCTCCCGTCCCCCCAATATTATTTGATTCCTTTTGCTCTAAGGGCTATATCTAACTCATTCTTTAAAACATATGATGTTTTGGCCTTAACTACTTTTTGTGATAATGAAGTTCACAGACTTACCATTCTGGGTGAAGAAATTCCTATTCATCTCAGTCCGAAAAGGTTTACCTGTATCCTTAGACTATGACCCCTGGTCCTGGACTCCTCATCACTCCTGGGAATATGATTCCTTCATCTACCCTGTCAATCCTGTTGGAATGTTGTAGGTTTTTATGAGATCAGTCCCCCTATCCCCAATCCCATTCTTTTGGACTCCAATGAATTTAATCCTCACTGACTCAATTTCTTCTCATACATCAGTTTTGCCATCCCAGAATTCAGTCATGTAAATCATCACTGCACTTCCTCCATAGCAAGAACATCCTTCCTCAGATAAGGAGACCAAAACTTTACACAATATTACAGGTTGGTCTCAGCTAGGCCCTGTGTAATTGGAGCAAAACATCCCTGTACCTGAACTTGAATCCTATTGCTATGAAAACCAACATACCAATTGCCTTCTGTACCATCTGCTGCATCTATATGCTTACCTTCAGTGACCGGTGTACAAAGACCCGTATCTCGTTGCACATTATCCTCTCTCTCAGTTTATAGCCATTCAGATAATCTGCCTTCCTGTTTTTGTTACCAAATTGGATAATCTCACATTTATCTATATTATACTGTTTGCCCATTCACTCAGCTTGTCCAAATCACACTGAAACATCTCTGCATCCTCCTCACTTGATGCAATATTCAAATCCACACTAGAAACTACTAGAAACTTTTATGGACAGCTTTGCTTTATCTGCCATTGACCGCAAAATCATAGGGTGGCCTCATTTGTAGACCGGAAAAAAGTTGTTCTATGTAGAAAGTCAACAAGTCAAGCCTTGCACATTTGGCTTCCAGCTTTAAAAATTTGGGTGTGGCTGCTTGATATCCCATTCATCAGTGGTATTTAACATGGGAGAAAGAAGAGTGGATCTTAAATCTGCACAAATGATGGAACCAGGTAGACTATTCCAGCTGGCAGCTATATGTGGGAAACCTTTGTAATCCCAGAATCTCAGGAAGGCTGGGTTACTGTGCTGTTTTGAAATGTATCTAAAACAATAGCATCCTTTTTATGTGGGAGACCATTATAACTGCATGAGTTGGGGGAGAAAAGATTACCTTAAAAGAAAATTTCACTATTGCCGAAGTTTGATGTACTTAAATAACTATTATTTATGCAAAATCTTTATTTTTAAGTACTTTTGAATATTTCAAAAATAATGATATGGCTAAAATAATTATGGTGTTTATTAAATATTTGATGATCGCTGTACAGTTTCATGTAATACATATACTAAAATGAAAGCTACTCAGCAAGACGCTTGTAAACTTGATTTTCCATTACAGGGCATCATCTCTAATGATGAATGGATAAATAATGGCATGTATATCAGCCATTTGCACTTGTAAATTAATTCTAAATGTAGAGAGAAAAAGTTGAAAAGACAATTCAGGGTTTCAGTAGCTGATGCTGGAAGAGAAATCATTTACAAAACACATTTTTACATCAATGGGGACAAAGTAGGAAGGGTTGAGAACTTCAAATTTTTAGATGTCCAGTTCACCAACAACCTGTCCTAGCCCACCAATGCTTCTACTTCCTGAAATTTAGTATGTCAGCTATGGCTCTCACCAACTTTTACAGATACACCACAGAAAGCATTCTTTCTAGTTATATCACAGCTTGGTATGGCTCCTGCTCTGTCCAAGACCATAAGAAACTATAAAAGGTCGTAAATGTTGGCCAGTTCATCATACAAATCAGCTTCCCATCCATTGACACTGTCTACATTTTCTGCTGCTTTGGAAAAGCAGCCAGCATAATTAAGGACCCTACGCACCCTGGGCATTCTCTCTCCCACCTTCATCCATTGGGAAAAAGATGCAGAAGTCTGAGGTTAGGTACCAAATGATTCAAGAATAGCTTCTTTCCTGCTGCTGTCAGACTTTTGAATGGACTTACCTTGCATTAAGTTGATCTTTCCCGACATCCAGCTGTGACTGCAATACTATATTCTGCACTCACTTGTTTCCTTCCCTATGAATGGTATGCTTTGTATAGTGTGCAAGAAACAATACTTTCCACAGTGTGTTAATACCCGTGACAATATATCAGATCAAATCTTGCTCAACTCCGTTTTATTGTTTAAGCCATTACGGTGACTGTAGTCAGTTCAGATCTCACCATGGCAAATTCTGAAAGAAAATTCAATAAGCTATCACCAAAATAAAATAGTCATAAAGGCTGTTGACTGAGCCAGCTAGATTTTTTTTAAAGACATTCACACCCTTTAATAAAGGGATCTCCCCTCCAGCTTAAATCTTAATGCTCTTTGAAGTCACCTGGGCAAATCATTCAGTTGCACAAGTGACTCTTCACATTTTCACAAACGTCACTTTGTCATGCCAAGAACAAATAATTTTAAAAAAATTATATTTCAAAATATAAATTAGAAATTGATCTTTTGTGGGTACCCTTACTAACATCTGATTAATCAGGTAGTTGTTATCAGTTTTAGATTGACTGACATTTTCCACGCACTAAGAATAACTTTCATCATGGCCACCACTTATGGAACAGAATGATGGTGTTAAACAATGCAGAAACGAGAAATGTCATTCATCTTACTCTTCTTCCAAGTTCTGTTTTGAATGACTTTCAATTTTTCCTTGCTTCAAATTCACATTTCTGTGCTGTTAGGTTCAAGGACGGATTTAATTCAAATCTCAATGTTTCAGTTGAGTCTGCATTTAATGAACTAGTTGATAGTCTGCACACAACTAAGTAAATCTGTGTGCGAAAATATTGTTCTTCAGGAAATTTTGCTGCAGTTTCTTTAGTTTTATTCTGTCTTTTTTGAGTTCATCTACTGTTGCAAAAATAATATAATTCACATTCTGGATTGTGTGTGTATGGATATTATTTTGTTTGAATTGTATTCTGTAGGCCAACTTCTGAACTCCAATGTTTTATTTCTCTTTGGAATAATACTTTTAATATTAAGTCAACAATTACACTGAGATCCATTTTAACACCAATTTGTTCTCCGACATCCGCAGTTCCACAGGACTCCTGCAGCTTTCCGGGGTCGGTTAGACCATAGGTTTCAAGATATGTGCATATATATTGGCAAAAAAGCATGCTGTTCATAGAGTACATAGGAGAGAAGGAAAGGAGACAGTGCAGAATATAGTATTACAGTAGAATGTGTAAAGAAAGATCAGCTTAATATGTGGTAATTCCATTCAAATGTTTGAAGGCAACATGGAAGAAACTTTTCTGGAGTCAAGTTGATACATGATCTCAGACTTTTTGTATCTTTTTCCTGACGGAAGAAGGTGGAAGAGAGTATCTTCAGGATGCATAGGATCCTTGATTATGCTGGCTGCTTTTATGAAGCAGCTGGAACAAAATGATGGTAAGAATTGGAAGTATTTTTCGAATAACAGAAATTTTTCATTGTAATGTAAGTATACGTATGAGACATAGAAACATCTTTTAAGTTTGTTTTTGTGTACTTGTATCTATTGCACAATAATATTTTTTGCTGTTTAATTCTTCAATGTAATAATGTTTCTCGGGCTCCTTCAATATTCTTAGAAGGTCAAATGTGTTCAGTGCTGGAAAAGTTTGGGAAATCCTAGATTTTTAAATATTAAATATATTTTTGATACACCTTCCAAGTTGCTCCGTCTCTCTGGATCTCTCTCATTCCTTTTCCCTGTTTTGCTTTCTACACAAATTGGTGCCAAACATAAATTTGTACATCACCTCTACATTTTACATTATTTATAGGGAGGCGATTGGCCCAGCAGAACTTGCATTTACATCCCACCACGGCAGATGACAGAATTAGAATTCAATGAAAAAAAATGATCTGGAGTTAAGAATCTATTGATGAACGTGAAACCATTGTCGATTGTAGAAAAAGCCCATCTGATTCACTCATTACCACTAGGGACGTAAATGTGCTGCCCTTAACTGGTCTGTATTATATGTGATTCTAGAGCCATAGCAATGTGGTTGACTCTAACTGCCCTCCAAGGGCAACCAGGGGAAGTACAATAAATGTCAACCAGCCAACGACATCCATGTCCCAAAACTGAATTTTAAAAATTTACACAGGCAAGCAAGTAATGAGGTAAGTCTAATTACACTGATACAAGAAAGCTCATTTCCAATGAGAGAATTTGTAAAGTTTGTAAAGAATCACTCTAGATACAAGAAGCTTACATTTTTAATGATTCAATATATACAAACTCGTGTTTTCCTTACCAACTGAAAGTAGATAAAATAAATAGAGAAGTGTCAGTGATGAGTTTAAGTTTACTAATGTCACAAGTAAGTTTACATTCATACTGCAATGAAGTTACTGTGAAAATCCCTTAGTTGCCACATTCCGATGCTTGTTCGGGTACACTCAGGGAGATTTTAGCATGGCAAATGCACTTAATCATCAGGTCTTTCAGACTGTGACAGGAAACTGGAGCACATGGAGGAAACCCATTCAGACATGGGAAGAACGTGCAAACTCCAAACAGTGATCCAAACCGAATATCGAACTCGCATCCCTGGTGCTAAGAGGCAGCAGTGCTAACCACCATACTGGTCTTAATCTTAGTGATAAGGAATTTCATGAGTCCCTTGCACTTATTAGAGGTGAGAATGGAGGTGGCAAGACAGTAGTTTATGAAGACAGTTTGCAGTAGAGAGAGAAAAATAAGTTATTGTCGCATTGCAAGATAATCCTGGAAAAGTGAAACGAGTCAAACTCACCAGTGTTTCATGTAGACCTGCCAGATGTACAATGAATAGTTAAATGTAAGGGAGTGGAGATGAGTGCTGTACCAGTGGAAAGATTAAGATGAAAGAGTGCAATGATTTTAATTGGGATTAAGGCATCAAAGTGGAGGTGAGGGTGTGGTTGAGCAGGTCAGTAGTTACAGAAATGTCATGATGAACAAAATCCAAAGTTTTTGGGATTTTGAAAGTGCAAGCTATAAGTTAATCATCTACTAACTATGTTAAATCCTCAACTACCAGTGAATTGTTGCAGTCCGAGCATTTATGCTGATTTAGAATTACTGTCTCTAACTGATCAATTATATGCTTCATAACCAAACTTATAATATTTTCCTAATATAAATGTGAAGGCAACAGAGCTGTATTCTTCCAGAACTATGCACATCAACATTTTTCTCAAAAGTTATCCATGTTCGCTACTTTCCTAACTGGTCCAAATTAACCCTAACCCTGTAATTTAAATTTTAACACATCACCATGCTTCATTCTATTCAGACAGTTTTGGATACATTCCATCCATTCTTACTACCACATTTTAATTGACCATTTTATTGCTTCATCTTGTTTTCTGTATGGTCTGCATGTATAAGGGAGGTGGCATGGATGAGTATTGTCGGATTGTGGATCAACCTTTCCATGGGAAAGGCTGTGAGGGTAGCAAAGAATAGAAATAAATTAAGAAAATTGTTAATAGTGGGGCCAGCTGTCAAAATTAGAACAGATGAAAGATCAATATGATCTGCACTGTGCAAAGAGTAGATCATTCTTCTTTAGTGAAAGCATTTTTATGAAGAAATGTTTCCATTTTTACTTTCTGATTGTTTCATATTTCTGATTTTACAAGATCTTAGAGTCATAGACACCATATAAAGTGCTTTACCTGTTCAAGAAATTGCCACTCACAACCATAGCTCAAATATATTTTTGAGTTCTTTAGAATCTGTTTGAGTGTCTCATTTCCATTCAACCAGTAGTCGAGAGCAAAAATACCTTCTAGTTCCTCAATTCAACCTGCTATTCCACATGGCTGAACTTCCATGTCAACTCCACTTTCTCCGCACTATGTCAATATCTGGATTCTCTTTTTAGGACTCATTGATATTGCTCTTAAATACACTCAACAACTGAGCTCCATAGCTCTTTGAAATAGACCATTGCAAAGATTCGCAAACATTCGCAAAATTCCAATCAATTGAAATCTGATTGGGCCCTCAATAGATGTGAATACTTAAGAATTTTAGAATGGTGTGCGAGTCATCCCAGCTCACCTCAGCTGTATATAAGGCAGTAATTTTAGCAGGCGCCTGGCCAGTGAGCCTGTGCATGACTGGTGAAATTGCGCATACCAGTGGGAGAGAGACTGCAGCCGGAGTGAGCTTCAGCCAGAGTGAGGGCATCGGAAATTTGGAGCTAAGCGGGAATTCGGTGTGAGGGGAAAGGGTGCTTATCTTTGGCAGAGGTGAACCTGCAAGGGAGACTCGAGGACAAGTGAGAGCCGGAAAAAAAATCCAACCGTGCCGTCACAGCCTGCAGGTAAGGGGTTGGTAACTGGTAAGTTAATTTTTGCTTTTCTTTTTACTCTTGGCACCATAGTTGTTGTTGTACCATAATATAATAGTATTTTGTGTAGTTTGTAAAGGTTATATTCGGAAGTAATGAGCAGCAGGAGAGAAGGACCTTAGAGAATTGGATATAATCTGAAGTAAAATATCTTTCAAAAGTTCAAAGGAGTGAGACATGGAGAGCTCCAAGCCATGGTTTTCTCCTCTTGATGGGCAGGCTGGGGATCCCTTGGATCAGCATGTGAGCAGGAAGTATTTCCAGCTACAGCTCCTTGAAGCTTAAGTTCAGAGCTGGAGTGGCAGCTGGAGATACTATGGAGCATCCACAGGTATCATGGATAGAAGGATGGTTACACCTCAGGCTCAGACTCTGCAAGCAGGAAGGGAATGGGTGACCAGACAGCACAAAAAAGATAGGCACACAGTGTGGGAATCTCCTGTGGTTGTTGTCCTGCAAAACAGATATACGGCTTTGGATACTGTTGAGGGGAATGCCCTCTCTGGGGAAAGCAGTAGCAGCCAAACTCATTGCACCATAATTGGTCCTGTTGTAGACAGGAGGGTAAAAAAGTGCCAGTACAATAGTTATAAGGGATTCAGTTGTAAGGAAAATAGACAGGCGTTCCTGTGGCCTCAAACAAGACTCCAGGATGATATGTTGCCTCCCTAATGCTGGGGTCAATGATATATTGGAGCGGCTGCAGGACATTCTGAAGGGGGAGGGCGAACAGCCAGTGGTCATAGTACCTATTGGTACAAAAAACATAAGTAATATGCATATTACTTATGCATAGAGCATAGAGACGCAGAGAGACTTGGGGGTGCAGGTTCACAAGTCTCTGAAGGTGTCCTCACAGGTGGAGAAGGTGATAAAGAAGGCGTATAGTATGTTGGCTTTCATAGAAAAGGGTATAGAATACAAGAGTAGGAGTTTGATGTTGCAGTTGTATAGAACGTTGGTTAGGCCTCACTTGGAATACTGCGTCCAGTTCTGGTCGCCGTACTATCGGAAGGATGTGGAGTCCTTGGAGAGAATGCAGAGGAGGTTTACCAGGATGCTGCCTGGTATGGAAGGACTGTCTTATGAGGAACGATTAAATAGACTGGGGTTGTTTTCCCTTGAAAGACGTCGGCTTAGAGGGGATCTCATAGAGGTGTATAAGATTATAAGGGGTATAGATAGAGTAAATGGAGGTAAACTTTTTCCACCTTTAGAAATGGATAGGACGAGGGGTCATGGCCATAGGGTGAGGGGGGCTATGTATAGGACGAATATTAGAGGGCAGTTTTTCACACAAAGGGTAGTGGGGGTGTGGAATGCACTGCCGAGTAAGGTGGTGGGAGCAGGCACGCTGGGGCTGTTTAAGGGTCTCTTGGACAGCCACATGAGCGGTATGCAGATAGAGGGATATATTAGGACTGTTTAACTACGGCTTTTTCCACAGGTAATTCGGTCCATACTTGAGCATGCATTCGGCAGGTGGTGCAGGTACAGCTCTTGGATGTTGATTCATGGGTTGCCTGGTACCTCATGTCGTAAATGAGTGCTTTATGTGGACCATCTGAAGGGCACCATGACAGCTCAGAGACTATCGATGTGGCTGTGCAGACACTTGGAATTGGGCCGGTGTCTGCGGGAGTTTGCGCGTTCTCCCCGTGGTTGCGTGGGTTTTCTCCGGGCACTCCGGTTTCCTCCCACAACCCAAAAATTCGCTCTTAGGCTGATTGGGAAACAAATTGTCCCTATGGTGAAAATTTTCCATATTAGGAATAATATATATATTATTATATAGGAATATTAAAATAGGATCATGTATTTGCTACTATATAGTATGACGGCGGCGCGGGCTTGTTGGGCCGAAGGGCCTGTTTCCCGTGCTGTGTTGCTTAAATAAATAAAAAATAAAAGAATGAGGTCCTAAAAGCAGAATACATGGAGCTAGGAAGAAATTAAGAAATTGGACCTCAAAGATAGTGATCTCAGGATTACTACTGGTGCCGTATGCTAGTCAGAGTAGAAATAACAGGATATATCAGATAAATATGTGGCTAAAGAGATGGTGTCATCGGCAGGGTTTCAGATTCCTGGGACATTGGGACCAGTTCTGGGGAGGTGGGACCTGTACAAACTGGACAGGTTATACCTGGGCAGGACAGGGACTGATGTCCTAGGGGGAGTGTTTGTTAGAGCCATTGGGAAAGATTTAAACTAATATGCCAGGGGGATGGGATCCTATGTAAGGAGTCAAAGGAGGAGGGAGCAAGGACAAAAACAAAAGGTAGAAAAAGGAATAAGAAAAGTGATAGGCAGAGAAACCAAGGACAAAGTTCAAACAAGGCTGTAGAGAAAAATACTGGGATCAAGACAAGCTTAAAGGCTCTGTGCCTTAATGTGTGGAGTATTTGCAATAAAGTGGATGAACTGATTGCACAGATTCATATGAACAGGTACAATATAATTGGGATTACAGGACATGGCTGCAGGATGACCAGGATTGGCAATTGAATGTTCCAGGTTAATCAATATTTAGGAAGGACAGGCATAAGAGAGAAGGTGATGGAGTGGCATTGCTGGTTAAAGAGGAAATTAACACAATCGTGAGAAAGGGTATTAGTTCTGACAATGTGGAGTCTGTATGGGTAGAGTTGAGAAATACCGAGGGGCAAAAAACATTAATGGGTGTCATATATAAACTCCCAAACTGCAGTGGTGATGTTTGATGCCATTCCCAACATGAAATTAGTGATGAATGTGATAAGGGACTATCAGTGGTCATGGGTGATTTTAGTCTGCACACAGGGCAAACCAAATTAGCCACAGTGCCTTAGAGGAAGAATTTTTAGAGTGTATACGGGATAGTTTTCTTGACCAATATGTGGAGAAACCAAGGGAATCATTGCCAATCTAGCTGTACAAGACCACTTGGGGATGAGCAACCATAACATGATAGAATTTTTTTATCAAGGTGGAGAGTAAAGTAGTTGATTAGGAGGCTAGGGTGCTAAATTTGAATAAGGAAAACAATGACGATATGAGGCATGAATTGGCCTTGATTGATTGGGGAGAGTTCCTTAAAGGATGATGGTGGATAGGCAATGATATTCATTCAAGAATGCATAGGAGAACTGGAGCAATTGTTTATTCTTATCTGGCACAAAAGCAAAATGGGCAAGAGAACCAATCCATGGCTTACAAAGGAAATTTGAGAGAGTATCCAATCTAAGCAAGAAGCATACAGATTGGCCAAGATAAATAATAGGTCTGAGGATTGGGAGTAGTGTAGAATTCAGCAAAAAAGACAATGAGATTGATTAAGAAGGGGAAAATACAATATGAAGTAAGCTTGCAGAGAACATAAACACTAACACTAAGAGTTTCTATAGATATGTGAAGAGAAAGAGGTTGGTGAAGACAAATGTAGGTCCCCTACAGACAGAAACAGGGGAATATATAATTGGTGCCAAAGAAATGACCAAATAACTGAATACTTTGCTTATGTCTTCTAGAAAAAAAGGACACAAATTAGATGCTAGAAATGTTGGAGAATGCAAGATTTAGTGAGAATGAGGAAGTGAGAGAGATCAATATTAATAGAGAAATAGTGCTGAGAAAGTTGATGGGATTGAATGTAGATAAATCCTCAGGGTCTAATAATCTATATCCGAGAGTACTTAAGGAGGTGGCTCTAGAAATAATGGATGCATTGGTGGTCATCTAGAATTCTACAGACTCTAGAACAGTCCCAGTGGATTGGAGGCTAGCGAATGTCACTCCAGTATTCAAAAAGGGAGGTAAAGAGAAAACAGGGAGTTTTAGACCAGTAAGCTTAACATCAGTAGTGGGGTAAATTCTTGAATCCATTATCAAGGACTTTATAGCAGAGCAATTAGAAAGCAGTAGCAGGATCAGACAGAGTCAGCATGGATTTATGAAGGGGAAATCATGCTTGACAAATCTGTTGGAACTCTGAAAATGTAACTAGTACAGAGAACAAGAGGGAACCAGGAGATGTAGTTTATTTGGACTTTCAGAAAGTGTTTGACAAAGTCCTGCACAAGAGATTATTGTGCAAGATTAAATTGCATGGAATTGAAGGAAGTGTATTGAGATGGATAGAAAACTGGTTGGCAGAGAGGAAACAAAAAGTAGAAATTAATGGGTGCTTTTCAAATTGGCAAGCAGTAACTAGTGGGGTGCCCGAGAGATGGTGCTGGGATCCCAGCTATTCACAATATATATTGATTTGGATGAAGGAACAAAATGTAACATCTCAAAGTTTGCAGATGATACCAAATTGGGTGGGAGGATGAACTATGACGAGGATGCAGAGATTTTTCCGAATGATCTGGACAGTTTGGGCGAGTGGGCTAATCAATGGCAGATGCAGTATAATTTGGATGAGTGGGAGGTTATTCACTTTGGAAGCAAAAACAAGAAAGCAGATTATTACCTGAATGGCTGTAGGTTGGGAGAGGAGTGTGCAGCGGGACCTGGGTGTCCTTGTGTACCAGTAACTGAAGGTAAATATGTAGGTGCAGCAGGCGGTAAAGAAGGCAAATGGCATTGCGAAAGGTTTTGAATACAGGAGCAGGGATGTGTTGTTGCAACTATACAAGGCCTTGTTGAGGCCTAGACTACTGTGTGCAGTTTTTGTCTGCTTTTCTGAGGAGGGATGTTCTTGTTCTCGAGGGAGTGCAGTGAAGGTTTACTAGGCTGACTTCAGGGATGGCAGGACTAATGTATGAGGAGAGATTGACCAGGTTAGGATTGTTTTCACTAGAGTTCAGATGAATGAGGGGGAATCCCATAGAAATCTATAAAATTCTAACAGAACTAGACAGAATAGATATAAGGAGGATGTTCCCGATGGTGAGGGGAGTCCAGAATCAGGGGTCACAGTCTGAGGATTCAGAGTAGCCGAGGTTAAGGACAGAGGTGAGGAGACATTTCTTCTTCCAAAGTGCGGTGAGCCTGTGGAATTCATTATCACAAGAAGTAATGATGCCAAAATACTGAACGCATTCAAGAGGCTGCTGGATGTAGCACTTGGAGCAAATGGAATCAAAGATTATCGGGGAAAAAGCAGGATTAGACTATTAAATTGGATGATCTGCCATGATTGTAATGAATGGCAGAGAAGGCTCAAAGGCCCAAATGGCCACCTTCTGCTATGTTTCTATAGTAAAGCATTTAATGTAGGCTAGTGTTAGAGAAGCTAAGATCAAGGCCTTAAGAGGGGAATGTGCAGGCAGAAGGAGCTCAGTGTTGTAAACAGAGCTTCTTGTCATCCATATTGAGCAGCCAGAGCTTCAGACTTGAAAGTCAAGCCTAAAGAAAGACTGAATGAAATTTTTTTTTAAAAAAGCCAGTCTGTTAGTATCAGGTCAATTTCACTGAACTGCTGTGCTGCTTCTGATCTTTGGGCACTTTCACAATTCCAATTTTATTAATTTTCTGAAAAACCTGAATGTTAGCAGCACAGCAACTGAGGATTCTTGCTTGCAAAATAAGTCAGTACCTATCATTTTAGAATGAATTGGATGTTGTCTGTGTTCGTGTATGCATGGAGTTGGGACGGAGGACCTTGAAGCTGGGTTGTGGGGATATTAAAAGGGAGGTTGGAAGAGGTTGTCTGCAGAATTGTAATGTTTTGTAGATGTAATGATTCTCTAGCTACTTTCCTTACATCAGTCGATTGCTCTGTGATTAACATCAGGCCTCCAATTTGCTATAGTCATTCTGCTTACTGCAGACAGGTGTAATGAAAGAAAGACAAAACTTACATTTATACAGCAACTTTCATGATGGCTCAAATTGTTTTACAACCAATTAAGTATTTTTGATTTGTAGTCACTGGTATAATGTAGGCAATGTTAACACACACATTCATATGTCAATCCAGAATGGATGAGATGAGCTTGGATAAATGGCTTTTGTCATCCATAGTTATCTTTCAAATAGAGAGTGTAACTGTGGTTTTGAGTTCTGTTTATTTTGTTGCTAAGTGGGCTTTGTGGGTGAAATTGCCAGGACAGGAGTGCACAGTGGACTCATAATGAATCAGTAACCTGTTTTACATTGCACATGATTCTCAAGAATCTTTTCCATTGACTTCAATTTTATCATTTAGTCTTTTTATCTATTAACCCACTCTATCTTCAAGCATTTTTGAGGTACTGAAATATTGTAAAATAAACATTGTAGTCATTGAAAATATATTGTGGGGAGAAGCACCATCAGCAGAATCTTCAAACTTGCTCATCAAAAACACAGATTGTGAACCATTGTCTTCTGGTCTTTTAAAAGTTGTGTCGCACAAAGACACCAGGGGGCTCCAATGCTTGTCACAGCCACAGATCTATATTCAGTTATTCCACTTTGTTGCTCAGGTGTCATTTAATCTTTCGACCTTATGAGATTACTGATAAAATAGATTCCAATTGCATCTTTTGTATTGAATAATATCATACACCCAGGTAGAATAAAGGCTTCTTCCACTTCTACAGAGTAGAATAAAGATGTGCGGGCTAATTGATTGGCCATGCTAAATTAACTAGTGTCTAGGGGATTAGCAGGATAAATATGAGGGGTTGTGGGAATAGGGCTTAGGTGTGATTGTGGTCAGTGCAGACTTGATGGGCCAAATGGCCTCCTTCTGCACTATAGATTCTATGTTAAAATTCATTCTCTGGATACAACTAAAAGCTGACACAATTATTTCCCCATTCTTAATTACCTTAATTGATGAGCCACCTTCCTAAACTGCTGTGGTCCTTGAGGTGAAGGTATACCCATAGTGAGTGCAGGATATCAATCAATGACAACGAAGGAACAGCAATATATTTCCAAGTCCCAGTTGTGTGTAACTTACAGTGGAGCTTATAGTCAGTGGTATTCCCATGCATCTGTTATCTTTGTGCTCGTAAGTGATAGAGGGTGCAGTTTGGAAAGTTCTGTTGGATCGACCTCAATGAGTTGTTGCAGTATATCTTGTATGTACTTGCATACTGTTACCACAGTGGTGGTGGAGAAGGTGAATGGAGTGCCCATCAAACAGGCCATTTTGTCTTGGACAATGTCAAGTTCCTTCAGCATAATTGGAGCTACACTCACTCAGGCTCACTTAATTTGTCTCATGTAAAAGTTATCTAAACTTTGCAAGTTCTAATGTCCTGTCTTTACATTCATTTTTTTTTTCCGGTGTTCAACAAATTATCACCATCCACTCTTGAAGTCAGTGCTGTAGTATTGCTCGATCATGCCAGTAGCTCTACGGTACTTCATCTGAGTATTCTTCATGTGTAGACTAAACAATGAATGGCAATCAGCTATACTGAAATATCCTCAGTATGCACCCAAGTGGAATTGTTTCAGATCTTGTCCAGAATTACATTCACTGTTCTAACATTTCCAGCCTTGCCTTCTGACAAGAGTTGAAATGGGTAAAGGAAGATCAGAGCTTTTATTCTTTGCCTTTGGAAAGCGGAAGAACTTCCTTCATTAATGATTAACAAGGTCTGAAAGAATCTCTAATGCTATAATTGATACGTAAGAGCAAATACTTAATTCCAGACATTAATTCAATTTCCCCTCCAGTGTAAGAACAGAGGAAGTCAATTATGTTGAGTCTCCCGAATTTCATCAATAGCCTGTTATTGCTGAATCCTATCAGTTTTTCTTTTAAAATTATTCCTCTTGATGGACTACCATGTGGTAAAATCAAAAAATGTTTTTGAAAAAAAAATCTAACTTGAGTGAGTCACTAGAAATAACTAATGTAAGGGCATGGATGGCTGTGATTGTGAAAACACCAACTTGTGCCTTTACACCACTGAACTGTAATCTACAGCAAAGGCTGTTCCCCACATTGGGAGAGGCTCTACATAGCTGAATTAATATCTAGTATAAGAAAGAGATTCAGATTGGCTGTTGGTAGATGAAAATGGCAATATTCATTCTTTTCTCTCCAAAGAGAACTGCAGGGTTGGAGTGTGGGATTAAATTGGGAAGCTCCTTCAATAAGCCAACTTAGGCAATATGGCCAACATTGTCACTCTCTGTGTTGTAAGACTCTATGAAAATAACTCCTACTCTCCTTCAGGCATTGTAGAGTTTCACAGATGCTAGGTACCCTCCAGTACCTGGGTGTTGAATTACAGAGACAGTGAATGGCAGCACGGGAGTCAGAAGTGTCATAGGTGAGTTCGATTATTATAGCAGGGTGAATATTGACTGATGATGATGCCAAAGTGGAATTTAGAGGCTGACCAAGGATCAGTAGAAACAGGGTTGAACCTGGAACATCCTTGATCTTTATGGCTCAGTCTCACACCTTAACCCACAGAAAAATCTAAAGAGCAAAAGAAAAGAAAAAAGTTAATGTTTGCCATTATATTGAATGTAAATGTTAGAAAAATGTACAATGAGTGCACTGAAAGCTCTCAACTCCTCACTGTCCAGTGTGGGCACAACTTACATCATAAGCGTTTAATTTGCTTCTAATGTCCATTTAAGTCAACAAAGGCTATTGATTTTCTGCTGAAATGGATGTACTCAGAATGCTGATAAAAATCCTGCACTGTCATATTGTAAAAGTGGGCTTTGGTTTATTCACTCACTTGTGCCCAGTAATTTTTGACAGCAATGTATCTTTTATAAAAGACATGCACCAAAAGCTTCTGTCCTCGTCCATGGCTGCTATTCTCCAGTGCTGCTGCAATGAATATAGCTTTGGCTGGAACCCCAAATTTTCTCTTGCAATGGGGCGGAAGTAGACAAGATCAGAAAGTCCCGCCCATTGTCAGTGATTTCCAGATTTGTTTCATGGGGCTCACAAAATCATTGTCAGGGGCACTGATCACAACAGCTGCTCTATTAGTAAGAAGGCATCAATTTCTGAGAGAGTGCTTGATAACTCAGGCCAATGGATTGTTTCATTCCTATGAAATATTACAGAGATTCACGCAGAGGGTTATGTTTAATGGGCTTTGTAACAGATCCAGGTTTTCATTGTGTTTAAATTTGTTCTTAATACCAAAGTTTAATTAATTCCCAGGTTTCTGGATGGACAAAAACAAAAATCTGAGAGGGGAAAATTGATGTTTCCAGCTACCCGCATGTGATTCTCATCACCACACAACTGTGAAAATCATTTAATTAGATGCTTTATCCTAATTCAAGGCCTTTGGACTCTTAAAACATCTCCATCATTGAGTAAACATCATCAATATCAGATTGCTGGGTACTATGTCAACCTGATCCAATGAAGCTGCTTTTCTGATGCACTTTTCTGACTGTGCTATATTCTATCCCCTATAAGTTCAAGGTCATCCAGAACGCTACCTGTTTTCTAGCTCACGTCTAAGTCCTGTTCACCCATCAGCCTGGTGCTTGCTGACCTACATTTGCTCCCAGTTGTTAAACAACTCTTCCATTTTAAAAATCTCTCCCTTGTTTCAAATTCCTTTATAGCCCACCCTTCCCCATCTCCATAATTTCTCCAGCCTTACACATTTCTATGATATCTGCTCTCCTCCAATTCTATATGCAATATTTCTATTGCATATCTCTGATTTTAATCATCCACCATTCACAATTGTGCCTTCAGCTGCAAAAATCCTAAAGTCTGAAATTCAGCTCCTAACATTTCTAACTCTTATTTAATCTTTTAAGACAGTCTTTAAAACCAATCTTTTGGTCACCTGCCTTAACATTATGTGACTTAATGGCAGGTTTTCAGTAACATTCTGTGAAGCATCTCAAGATGTTTTAATACATTAGAGGTGCTATATAAATACATCTTGTTGTAATTGGATTCCTTCTGTTTTTTAGCCATGAGAATTGGGGTGCCTTGACCCTCCGACAGGTCTTGATTGGAGCAATGATAGGAAGTGAGTTAAATACGGGAGAATAGTCACAGGTCTCTGAACATTGCTCCCTGAGACCACTTATGACAATGTAAACTGTCTTTTGTGGCCTGTAGCAAATTGCTTTCACACAGACACTTGGAAACCTGAAGCCTAGCTGTACAGGCTTCTATATTTATACATGGCAATCCTCTCCTGTAACACGGTCACAACCTCTAATATAACATACAGTGTTCTGGCATCCTGGTTGGTGGTGGATGTACACAAAGAACCTTCATTAAGTAGCCTTTAACTAAAATTTGACTTTAATGTGACTCCTGAATGATAAGTGATAAAAATCAGTGTTGATGGCTTCATTGTGATTCTGATTTCAATTTACTTTCACTAAATTCTCTAAGGTGTAATTTTAAAAGGTGCCATTCTTAGTTACCTGCAATTAGCTTGTACTTGTGTTATCTCTTACCAGCTTTACAACAGAAAGCGTTCTGTGGCAAAAGGGAATTATAAACAATAATTTAAATGTTATACTGTAATGTATCTCTACTTTCTGGGTGCATATTATTCCATTGGCTATTTTCTGTGCAGCATTCTGGGAGGCGCATATTGACAAGTTTTTTTTGTGGGCTCTGACTTGCCGATACCCTGATGTAACTGAACTTGGCAAGCTAATCCAACACTGGCGTTCCAAATTTTAGCAACAGGTGAGCAGGCAAGGAGTTCATTCAGGATCACGTACCAAAGATTAATGGGCTCGAAAGCAGTGCTAAATAAGAAGCCAATGAAGTGCGGATTAGGTGTTTTTGAGTATCTTTTACTGGGGGCCTACTTGATAGAAACTCTGCTGGTTTCTTGGAGGTGCTTTCTGAATACAGTCAAGAAAGAGATTGGAAGTTGGATGGGTAGCCAACCTACACCAGACAGACAAGAGGAACTTTAAATGTGATGATGCTGCAAGCCTAATTGTTATTCAGGTTTTCAATATTAACTTGCCTTGACCAGTTTTAATGAGTTTTGAGTAACCCGCTAGATTCAGCAAGCTGAGGACTTGGTAAATTGAGGAGATAGATGTTTTGACATCTACTTCCTAGAGCCAGGTGCCTTCCTGAGAAGCTTCCATGATTGGGCATCATATTCATCGCCATATCCCCAAACAACCTGAGTCCTCCAATTTCACCATGAGGATCCACTTCCCCAACTCCTACCAGGCTCCAGTTTCCCCACCACCAAGCCCTGATTTCTTTTCAACCTCCACCTCCATGTCTCTATCATCATGAGGCCCTGATATCCCCACTATCACTGGCAACTATGATTGTCTTCCACCATGTTCCACTCTGGGACATTTTCCTTCTGGGTGGCTTATAGGGATTGGGGTGTTGGGAGGGAATATAACAATTATCCATTTACAGGTAGCCCGACAGACCAATAGAGGCCAGTTGGCACATGCTGACTTGGAATGCCCCACTGAAGCTTAAACAACCTAGAAATGGAGGAGGCCTCCTGATGGAAGAACAGCCAGTCAGTGAAAGCTTTGTCTGGCCTGTTACACTCCTGCCTTCGCTGTCATTCCAAAATTCAATATACTCCGCAGAGCAGACCAGTGCAGTCACGCAAGAAGTGGGAGATTCTGAGATCAACCAGACTCTACCACCAGAGTGGAGCAAAACATTGTGACATTTTTAGTTGTTGAAGGGAATGACCTTCAAAGAGAGGTAACAATAGTTACCCAACAGCAGTAACTACCGTTCAAAAATTACTTTATATTCTAGAATGCCTGTAAGATTATTCCAGGTCATGAAAGACGCTATGAAAATGAAGAATCTACGCATGTATTCAAGCTTTCCAAACTTGGCGTAGATACCAAAATTAGCACATGATTGTTAATTTATAAGAATAATACATTAAAATATATTTTCTTGTGGATTGATTTGTTTTCTCCCACAGGTTTTTAATATAGAATGAGATCCGACCACCTTTACCTCATCTAATTAGTTCACTAATAGCAATCTCCAACTGACACTAGGAAGTTCATCAGGGAGGTTTGACTGGGGAAAGAATGAGAGGAAATACAAATCAGGAACTTGCATTTGGTTCTTTCTTCCTGTATTTTCTCTCCATGCTAGTGAAGTGTTTAGCTCTTTCTTATTGCTTGCCTTGAATTTCAGGATAAGGATTTCTCAGTGTGGAGAAGCTTTGTCACTGACCTGTTTCCTGCCAACCCATGGGCCTGGGGGAGAAAAACATTTACCTGTTCACTCACGCGATTCACTCAAATTTGCAGCTTTGTCACCACAGAGCAACAAGGGAGTGCCACATAAAATATTCTGACTGTTTCTGAGCTGCAGTAACTTGACAACTGGCCCAGCCACTAGCACACTTATTAACTATTTCCCACTTAAAATTAGTGACCTTTACTAAGGGGCAAATTTCACTTTGGTTGAACTAATTTTTGTGCAAATTCCTAAGATTGTTCCAAGCAGTGAAGAAGACTGACACATGTTAACAACAACAACTTGTTTTTACACAGCACCTTTACCATAGTACAAAAAGTCCCCAGTGTGCTTCACTGGAGTGTAATCAGTTAGCCAAAAAAAAGGAAATATTAAAGCAGGTGACCAAATGGTTGGTCAGAGCGGGGTGGGGGGGTTTAAGTAGTCTTAAAGCGGATGAGAGATAGAGGCAGAGCCTTGGCAAAGAATTTCAGGACTTGGGGACTAGATAGCCAAAGATATGGATGCCAACAGTGCAACAAACAAAGTGAGAGATACATAGATCAAAGTTGGAAGAACACAGCATTCCCAAGATTGTTGGGCCGATGGAAGTTACAGTTAGGAAGAGAATGAGGCAAAAGAGGGATTTGAAGAGATCGCTCCTTTATCAAAATGCTTTGCTTATTAAGGAGTATGTTCATCACCTCAGCACATTCATCATGGGAGTGCTCCATTTAAAGGCTATCCCAACACTCACCAGCCACTTCTCCTTGGTCCACGGCACTGGATGGCTGCAAGAAAGTTTGCCTCCCCATAGGTTTTCAGATGCATCTCTGAAGAGACCGCTGGAGGTGCAATGTGACATCCTGTTCCCATGTAAGGAGGAGACTTCCTGCATATATAAGCAATACCTCATGAAGGGACCTAGGACACATTCAATTCATTGATGTTAAAACTGTCACTACTGTTCCTATAATGTACCAAACTGATATGAGATGAGGCAGAATTGAAAAGTGACTAGAGCACAATCCTGTGAAACTGAAGTGTTCAATGATTTAATTGATCTGTAAACAGAGGTTCCAGAAAGACATGAGAAACCTAGATTCTGGATATGTGTGGTAACATCTTGTGATTGCAGAGATATTTTAAAGCACAATAAATAAGCCTGTTGGAGACATCAACTGGTGTCATCTCTACATTGACCTGAGGTAAATATGTAAAACATACAACAAACTGGCCAACATGCAATCGTGACAATGTTAACTTTGGATCAAGCAGTTGCATACATAGGTTCAGTAGTCCAGTAATTACGTTACTGGATTAACTACCCACTATGTTCACATCCCACTATTGCAGTTTGAGAATTTGAACTTAGTTTAGAAAATTTGTGAATAAATCAGTAAAAGCAACCATAAAGTTGTTGGATTGGTGTAACCGGTTTACTAATCTGCTTTAGGGAAAGAAATTGCCCTTACTAATTTGGCCTATATGTGACTTCAGTCCCACACCAATATGAGATGCCACTAGTTTGCTGATATGTGCTACACCAATTGGCACTCGACCCATTGGCATATCACAATTGAATGTAACTTTTCTACCCAATACATTCTAAGAAAGTTAACGTATATTTATTAGTCACAAGTAGACCTATGCAATAAAATTCCCTAATTGCCACAGTTTGGCACTTGTTCAGGACAATGCACCTGACCAGCACATCTTTCAGAATGTGGAAGGAAACCGCAACACCTGGAGGAAACCCTCGCAGACAGTGACCCGAGCTGGGAATTGAACCTGGGCTCCTGGTGCTGTGAGGCAGCAAATGCACTGTGCTACTGTGCCGCCTAATGGGGCTTGCAAAAGGTTTACCATAGCACCCATAGTGTTGTATCAAAATGACTTGCTTTCAATTGAGCACTGTGGATTAATTCTGTTAGATCAGGAATACTGAATTCTCTGACTTGTTTTTATATTAAAATACCAGATTTATAATGATCATGATTATTCTAAGCTGATCAGGCATGCCCTGTGGTATAATTTAATTATGTTTCCTGTAAATATGTATCATTTTGTAGTAACACCCTTTTTGTTGAGGCAAGTTATACAATTCAGTTCTCAGCATAGTTTTGTTAAATTGCAGAATTGCTTTAGGAATTGATGTGAAAATATTTGGTGGATGATGATACCATGTAAATAAGGCAGTAGGGTACATTATTTAATTAATTATTTCGCCACTATAAGTCTGAAGTAAAATGAATGTCTTGACAGGTTTAAGAATCATAGGATCCTGACGATGCAGAAGGAGGCCATTTGGCCTATCGAGCCTGCACCAACCACAATCCCACCCAGGCACTATCCCCATAACCCCACATATTTACCCTGCTACTAAGGGGTAATTTAGCATGGCCAATCAACCTACACACATGTTTTTGGACTGTGGGAGGAAACTGGAGCACCTGGGGGAACCCACACTGACATTGGGAGAATGTACAGACTCCACACATGTAGTCACCCAAGGTTGGAGTTGCACCTGGATCCCTGGTGCTGTGAAGCAGCGATGCTAACCACTCTGCTACCATGCCGTCCCTGTGAAAAAGAGTGACACGTGTTAACAACATGTTTCTCAATTCAGTTATGTGGAGAGATGAGGGAAGCTGGGGCTCTTCTCGTTAACACTCAGATTGATAAAGAGAAATTTAGTAGATGTGTTTAAAATTATGAAGCGTTTTGAAAAAGTAGATAAGGAAAGTGATCTATTATGGAAGGGCCTGTAACCAGGCATTCAAAGTAAAAGAACTGAAGGAGTTTTTACATAGCAAATTGTTACAAAGTAGAATAGATTGTCTGAAAGGGTGGTGGAAGTGGATTTAATCATTTTTTTCAATAGGAAACAGGATATGTGTGAAAGGAAAACTTTTTGAGCTCTGGGGAAACAGCAACAGAGTGGAGCTAATTGGATAGACCTTTCAAAAAAGAGACAGCACAGGCATGATGGGTTGAATGGCCTCTGTATATGTGTTATATATCATTCTATGTGATACCCATGCTTTCGACTGAGCCAATTCATGGGGAAAACACTGCAATATATCATTGTACCTCAGATTTAAGCTCATTGAATGTTTGGTCAGTAGCTTAACCAGTGGCCCGACAGCATTGATACAGGTGTATTCTGAATGGCTGCCTGGTTGTACATTAGTAATTCGTCTCCTCTTTCATTATGCAGGAAAATGAGTACACTCTGTGAATTTTACTAAATGTGCCTTTTGCATACACTCAATTCGATAAAAGCTTCTTCTCAGAGTATTTTAACAAGGAAAATGGTCTGGTGTTAACACTTATTATGTTTTCCTAATACATACCCCTCTCTCCCCTCCTTAGATCACAGATCAGGGACTGCCCCAATCTCCTTTAGTTATCATTCACTCCCAATCTACAAATTTTAAGGCTCATATCAGCCCAATTAATCCCTGATTCCTCATTTACCTTGGGTGGAATTTTCCCAAAATTCGGCAAAGGCTGATGATATGCGGGAGAAGTGATGTTTCACCCACAGCAGCAATTGTGGATTTTCATGTTGTGTCATTTGCCACTTACCCACAATGATTACACAGGGGTAATGTTACATTACTACGCATCCAGAGACCTGGATAAATGCTCTGGAGACATTCAAATCCCATAATGGCAGCTTGGAAATTTCAATTTAATTAATCAATTTGGAATTTAAAGGTTTGTTTCAGAATGATGACGTGAAACTACTAGTTTGTTGTAAAAACCCACCTGGCTCATCAATGTCCTCAAAGATGTTTGAGAACGTCCTGTACCATATGGGAATCAGGAAGTATTGCCAGTTGCAGCAGCTCGAGTTCAGGTTTTGAAACTTGAGCAGCAGCTGGTGTCCTTGCAGTGCATTCGTGAGGCTGAGAGCTTTGGAAGTCTCTATCCCAAAGGGCTGTGGAAACTGAATCATTGAGTAATGTTTAAAGCAGAGATTGACAAATTTCTGATTAACAATAACGTAAGGGGTTATGGATAGTGGGTGTAAAAGACAATGAGCTGTTTTAATGGGCTGAACGGCCTCCTCGCATTCTCAGGAGTGGCATAGCAGTTAGCACTGCTGCCTCACAGTGCCAGGCACCCTGATTCAATTCCAGCCTTGTATGACTGTGGTAGTTTTTTAAAGTTTTATTTATTAATGTCACAAGTAGACTTCCATTACAATGAAGTTACTGTGGAAATCCCCTAATCGCCATACTCAGTGCTTGTTCAGGTACATTGAGGGAGAATATGGCATAGCCAATGCACCAAACCAGCACATCATTCTGTGGGAGGAAACTGGAACACCTGGAGGAAACCCATGCAGACATGAAGAGGATGTGCAAACTCCATACAGACAGTGACCCAAGCCACGAATTGAACCCACGTCGCTGGATCTTTGAGGCAGTAGTGCTAACCATATGCCACCACCTGTCTGTGTGGATTTCCTTCAGGTGTTTCAGTTTCCTCCCACAGTCCAAAGATATGCGGGTTAGGTTGATTGGCCATGCTAAATTGTTCCTTAGAGTCAGGAAGACTAGCAGGGTAACTATGTGGGGTTACAGGGATAAGACCTTAAGTGGGATTGCTATTGGTGCAGGCTCGATGGGCCAATGGCCTCCTTCTGTATTGTAGGGATTCTGTTTCTAGCCAAAAACTTTCAGGACATTGGATTCATGCTGACTTCCTAGTGGCAGCCCTTTATTCATCCCTGTAGCCTGGGTGCCTTCACCCTGTACCCTCATTCCTGTAGCCCTGGGGTCCTCTCCTCTGTAGCCCTGCTGCCTTCAGCCCTGTTACCCACGCCCCCAAATACTTCGCCACTGCGCCCCGTTACATCTATGTGCTCTGCCGGCGTCCTTTAAGCAGGACCACTTGATTAGCTGTGCTCTCACCTCCAGATTCCCTTCAGAGGTCAGCTGGCCAGGTACACAGCATTTGAAAGCAGCTGTGAATAGTGCTGTTGTTACGTCACGCTACATGGGTGGATTTGCGGGGTTGGAGGGGCGTTGGTGGTGATGATACTTGCAGGGAGGCCTTATAATTAGATGCAAATGTTTTGAAATTAGGTACCTAGCATTGCATTATGTGAAACACAGCCCACTACTGATGGGGGAGGGGATGGTTACGGTGAGCCTTCCTGCCAATGTAAAATGCAGTTTGGAGCTTTTGTGAGATTTTCCACTCCTGTCGCCAAACCCATCGGGGAAAAAATGGGAGAGAAAAATCCCAGCCCTTGTCTTTCCTCCTGATCATTCCTTCAATCTTGGGCCTAGGTCCTTGGGTAGATTTTCCAATTTAAATGTGAACAGAAGTTGTGTTGCGGGTTATTTTAAATTTTAACACTATTAATATTTTATGATTGTGTGCAGTTTTTTTTATGGTAGGATTATAGGGCTGGTTCTGTTTTTCCTTGTTTTTCTAGGATGATGAGACTTCAGCCAGGATTGCTTGGTAGATGGTGTCTAGGGAGCACGAGCAGGGCAGCTTGACTCATCAGATTCTGCAATAGTCTCACTATGGAAACAATTCTTTAGTTTGGCATCTCCACCAGTGATATAACCATAGTTATGTGTAGGCCTTTTACTTCCATTTACCATGAGCTAATCTTGTTGCACTGGGAGCATCAAGATTGGAATTGGTCATTTTGATTTTAATTCAGAAAATGTACTAAAGGCACTTTTAGTCACATTTGTTTATTACGCTGCATTCTGCACTCTCTTGTTTCCTTCTCTATGAACGGTATTCTTTGTCTATAGACCACAATAAGAAATCACTCAACACCAGGTTAAAGTCCAATATTTGGTAGCACAAGCTTTTGGAGTGCACACTCGCCTGATGAAGGAGCAGTGCTCTGAAAGTTCCTGCTGCCAAATAAACCTATTAGACTTTAACCTGGTGTTATGAGCCTTCTTGCTGTGCTTACTCCAGTCCAATGCTGGCAGCTCCACATCTTGTCTGTAAAGCATGGTAGAAACAATACTTTTCACTGTATGCTAATACATGTCAAACCGATTTATTTGATAGTAAATTCACGAGCTTTCGACTCTATAGCCTTCGTCAGGCAAGTGCAGTGTTCTGGTCTGCAATAGCACACATCAGCACAGACAGTCAGAGATTGCTGATTAGAATGCGAATCCTTACATCTAACCTGCTATTCAAGTGTTAAAGTGGCTAACAATGTGTGTGAAGGGAATCCTGAGCATTGGTTAGAGAATTGTGTATTTTCTCCAGACAGCACAGTAAGTGAGGTTTTTTGCTAACCCAGGCAAGTTACGGGGGTTACAGATAGTGTGTCATGAAGCCAAGATCCCTGTTAAGACCGTCCTCATGTGTGCGGAGCTTGGCTATCAGTCTCTGTTCAGCGACTCTGCGCTGTCGTGTATCACGAAAGCCCCCTTGAAGAACATTTACCCGCAGGTCGGAGGCCGAATGCCCATGACTGCTGAAGTGTTCGCCCACAGGAAGGGAACTGTTTTGCCTAGTGATTGTTGAGCGATGCTCATTCATCCGCTGTCGTAGTGTCTGCATGGTCTCCCCAATGTACCATGCTTCGGGACATCCTTTCTTGCAACGTATTAGGTAGACAACGTTGGCCGAGTTGCAAGAGTATGTACCGTATACCTGGTGAATGGTATCCTCACGTTTGATGATGTCGTCCATGTCTATGATCTGGCATGTCTTGCAGAGGTTGCTGTGGCAGGGTTGTGTGGTATTGTGGTCACTGTTCTCCTGAAGGTTGGATAGTTTGCTGCGAACAATGATCTGTTTGAGGTTGTGTGATTGTCTGAAAGCAAGAAGTGGGGGGGGTGGGGATGGCCCTAGCGAGATGTTCATCGTCATCAATGGTATGTTGAAGACTCTGGAGAAGATGTCATAGCTTCTCCGCTCCGGGGAAGTACTGGACAACAAAGGGTACTCTGTTCATCATGTCCCGTGTTCGTCTTCTGAGGAGGTCAGTGCGGTTTATTGCTGTGGCACGTCGGAACTGTTGATTGATGAGTCGAGCGCCATATCTTGTTCTCACGAGGGCATCCTTCAGCGTCTGGAGGTGTCTGTCACAATCCTCCTCATCTGAGCAAATTCTGTGTATACGGAGGGCTTGTCCATAGGGAATGGCTTCTTTAATGTGCCTAGGGTGGAAGCTGGAGAAGTGGAGCATTGTGAGGTTGTCTGTCGGTTTTTGGTACAGTGAGGTGCTGAGGTGACTGTCCTTGATGGAGATGCGTGTGTCCAAGACACCGTGTGACAGACACCTCCAGACGCTGAAGGATGCCCTCGTGAGAACAAGATATGGCGCTCGACTCATCAATCGACAGTTCCGACGTGCCACAGCAATAAACCGCACTGACCTCCTCAGAAGACGAACACGGGACATGGTGAACAGAGTACCCTTTGTTGTCCAGTACTTCCCCGGAGCGGAGAAGCTATGACATCTTCTCCAGAGTCTTCAACATATCATTGATGACGATGAACATCTCGCTAGGGCCATCCCCACCACCCCACTTCTTGCTTTCAGACAACCGCACAACCTCAAACAGATCATTGTTCGCAGCAAACTACCCAACCTTCAGGAGAACAGTGACCACAATACCACACAATCCTGCCACAGCAACCTCTGCAAGACATGCCAGATCATAGACATGGACGAAATCATCAAACGTGAGGATACCATTCACCAGGTACACGGTACATACTCTTGCAACTCGGCCAACGTTGTCTACCTAATACGTTGCAAGAAAGGATGTCCCGAAGCATGGTACATTGGGGAGACCATGCAGACACTACGACAGCGGATGAATGAGCATCGCTCAACAATCACCAGGCAAAACAGTTCCCTTCCTGTGGGCGAACACTTCAGCAGTCATGGGCATTCGGCCTCCGACCTGCGGGTAAATGTTCTTCAAGGGGGCTTTCGTGATACACGACAGCGCAGAGTCGCTGAACAGAGACTGATAGCCAAGCTCCGCACACATGAGGACGGTCTTAACAGGGATCTTGGCTTCATGACACACTATCTGTAAGCCCCGTAACTTGCCTGGGTTAGCAAAAAACCTCACTTACTGTGCTGTCTGGAGGAAATACACAATTCTGTAACCAATGCTCAGGATTCCCTTCACACACATTGTTAGCCACTTTAACACTTGAATAGCAGGTTAGATGTAAGGATTTGCATTCTAATCAGCAATCTGTAACTGTCTGTGTTGATGTGTGCTATTGCAGACCAGAACACTGCATTTGCCTGACGAAGGCTATAGAGTCGAAAGCTCGCGAATTTACTATCAAATAAATCGGTTGGATTTAAAATTGGTGTTGTAAAACTTTACTGAGTTTACCCCAGTCCAACGCCGGCATCTCTACATCATGCTAATACATGTGACAGTAATAAATCAAATCAAAATATTCTATGCAATAAAAAAAGATGTATTACATAGAATACATAACAAAGAAACAGGCCTTTCAACCCAAACAGTCCATTCCATGTTTAAAATCCATTCAAGCCACCTCCCATCCTTCAATATCAACAAATTCAAATTATAGAGCACCTTTAATACAATAATGCTTTAAAGCAGAGTTACATATTTAACCACACAAGGGCAGATGATAAGTTTGGTCAAAGAGAGACGTTTTGAGTAACACCTTAAATACAGAGGTTTAGGGAGGGAATTAGGGCCTTGGCAGCTGAAGCTTACTTCAGCTGACTCGATGAGCCTAATTCTCTATTCCCTTCACATTCACATGTTTATCTATCTTCCTCTATGATGTATATACTACCCACCTCTGTTATTTCTTGTGGTCACAGGTTCCATTCTTGAGGATGGAAATTTCTTTTGAATGCCCTATTTGATTTCTGAGTGACTATTTTATCACGTTTGCTCTTCTGGGAATTAGAAACATAGGCTCTGTCAGATTGTTTCATGATGTTAAACACCTGCCCTTCAGCCCTTCCTTTTCAAAAAAGAGATCCAGATTGTTCATCATTTTCTGACCTTACAGTTCTTGTATCCTCCTGATTTTTTTTGCACCCTCTCCAGTGCCCCTGCATCTTTTTATAATATGGCAACTAAAACAATACAGAGTATTCCGTGTGGACTAACCATGATTCAACAAAAGTTTAGTATAACTTGCTTTCCAATTCTCTGTTTCTAGAAATAAAACTTATGTCTGTTTACCGTTTTTGCAGCCTTACTGAACTATGTCATTACTTAAAGTTTATTTATTAGTCACAAATAGCCATACATTAACACTGCAATGAAGTTACAGTGAAAATCTCCCAATCGTCACATTCCAGCGCCTATTCAGATACACTGAGGGAGTATTTAGCATGGCCAGTGCACCTAATCAGTACGTCTTTCACACTTGTAGTAGGAAACCGGAGGAAACACACACAGACAAGGGGAGAACATGCAGACTCCGCACAGATAGTGACCTAAGTGGGAATTGAACCCGGGTCCTTGGCACTGTGAGGCAGCAGTGCTAACAACTGTGCCACTGTGCCTTCCCTTGTACTCCTAGATCCTTTGCTTCTTTACCCCATTTATGTTCTTACTTTCCAAGTAATAGACAGCATATTTATTTTACTTACCTAAAGATAAAACCTCACACTTGTCAACTCCGTGGAATGATTCTGAACACACCTGCACTAACGTTGTTAGTCCACAGGTTAAACACAATGGGTTTAAGACTGAAGTATAGCCCTATGTTGCCACAGAATGATTAGTTTGTCAGACAGTCAAAGACCAATCCTTGAACCTTCCTAACCTTCAAAAGTGGTAGACGGAGGGGAATTGGTGGATGTGGTGTTTTTAGATTTCCAAAAGGTATTTATAAAGTGCCTCACAAAAGGTTAGGGTGCATGGAGTTGGGGGTAAGGTGTTAGCATGGATAGAGAATTGGTTGTCTTATAGGAAATAGAATTGGAATCAATGAGTGCTATTCTGGTTGGCAGTTGGTGACTAGTGGAGTGCTGCAGGGATCAATGTTGGGGCCTCAATTGTTTACCATTTACACAGATGATCTGAAGGAGGGGGCTAAGTGTAGGGTAACGAAATTTGCTGATGGCACGAAGATGAGTGGAAAAGCAAATTGTGTGGAGGGTGCGAAAAGTCTGCAGAGACCTGGATAGGCTGAATGAGGGGTGAGTACCTGGCAGATGGAGTATAATGTTAGCAAAAGTGAGGTTATTCACTTTGGTAGAAATAATAGTAGGGGGGATTATTATGTAAAAAGCAAAAAGCTGCAGCATGCTACTGTGCAGAGGGACCTTGGGGTCCTTGTGCACGAATTGTAAAAACCCAGTCTGCAGGTGCAGCAGGTGATCAAGATGGCGAATAGAATGTTGGCCTTTATAGCGAGGGGGATGGAATATAAAAGCAAGGAGGTCTTGCTGCAACTGTACAGGGCACTGGTGAGGCCGCAACTGGAGTACTGTGTGCAGTTTTAGTCGCCACATTTGCAAAAGGATATATTGGAGGGAGTGCAGAGAAGATTCACTAGGCTGATACTGGAGATGAGGAAGTTTGCCTATGAGGAGAGATTGAATAGACTGGATCTGTACTCGTTCGAGTTTAGAAGGCTAAGAGGGGATCTTATAGAGACATACAAGATAACAAAGGGAATAGATAGGGTAGAGGTAGAGAGAGCCTTTCCATTTAGAAAGGATAGCAGAACTAGAAGGCACAGCCTCAAAATAAGGAAGGGACAGTTTAGATTGGAGTTGAGAAGAAACTTTTTCACTCAAAGGCTGGTGAGTCTCTGAAATTCTCTTCCCATTGAAGTGGCGGAGGCTACTTTGCTGAATATATTTAAGTCACAGGTAGATAGGTTTCTGATAGACAAGGGAATTAAGGATTATGGAGAGAAAGTGGGAGAGTGGAACTGATCCACTTCAGATCAGCATGATCTTGTTGAATGGCGGGACAGGCTCTAAGGGCAAGACAGCCTACTCCTGCTCCTATTTCTTCTGTTCTTCAAGATTCAATTTTACACTGGACCATGCATTTCCTAACTGAACCATTGGGAGTCCATATGAGGACCAGAGGGGATGAATGATTGTTTGTTTTTCTGGGTTAAAATTGACATTAGATTTATATTGTCCTCTGCTCTGCTGTGCCTGAGGTTTGCTGGAAACCATATTGGCTTGGGTAAATTTTAGGTCATCCCTGATTTGGCTCCTTAAACGTGCAAGTCGAAGATCTATGTTGGTTCGAGTGAAGGCTCAAATGGGATAGGAGGCTTTGGTAGCATGCTCTGCAGTTGTCCCAGCTTAAGGGATCTAACCAGCACTGGTTAAAAGGTGGTGACTCCAGAACATGGAATTAACCTTAAATGTCATGGATAGGTCTTTCAGAGAGAGGGCTAGAAGCATTCTTTCACAACTAAAGGTAATAGAAGTCTTCAGTTTCTCCCCTGAAAGCTGTTGGTGGCTGTAGATCAATTGAAAAGTTAAAACCTGAGATTGGTAGTTTTTTTATGAGATGAGGATTGCGGAACCAAAGCAGGTAAATGGAGTTCAGATTCAGGTCATCCATGATCTGACTATGTGGCAAAACAGACTTGAGAGAGTCAGAATGGCCTTCCACAAAAGGATTTATTTTGTTTAATTACTGGATGTGAGCACTGCTGACAAGGTCAGCATTTATTACTCTTCTGTAATTCCCCATGAGAAGGTGGTGGTGACCTGCCTTGTTGAGCTTCTGATGTCCCTATGATAAAGATACAGCCAGAGTACCATTAGTCAGAAAACTCCAGGATTTTCACCCACTGATGATGGAAGAATGGCAATATATTTAAAAGTCAGGATGGTAAGTGTTTTTTTATTATTTGTTTATGGGGTGTGGTAAGGTCTATCTTGAATTGCTTTTGAGAAGGTGATGGTAAGCTGCCTTCTTGAACAGCTGTAGTCCATATGGCGTAAGTAGACTGACAATGCTTTCAGGGAGTTCTAGCAATTTGTTTGTTCAGTGGTGAATTACATGAAGGGCTGAATGGCTGCCTTTCACTATGCAACAATTCTGTGATTTGACACAGTGACAAGGAAGAAATTACAATATATTTCCAACTCAGGATGTTGTATGACTTGGTAGTAATGCCATACGTCTGCTTTCTTCTCTTGTTCTTCTATGTGGGAGAGATCCCATGTTCAGGCCATGTTGGCAGAGAAGAATTCCCAGCCTCTGACTTGTTCATGTAACTGCAGTACTTTCATGGCTGGTCCAATTTTGTTTCTGGTCAATGGTGACCTCCAGGATGAATTCAGTGATGGTAATGTGTTTGAATGTCAAGGGCAGACTTTTAAGTTTCTCTTTTTTTTGGAAACAAGTCATACAAGCTATGTATAGGACGAATATTAGAGGGCAGTTTTTCACACAAAGGGTAGTGGGGGTGTGGAATGCACTGCCGAGTAAGGTGGTGGGAGCAGGCACGCTGGGGCTGTTTAAGGGTCTCTTGGACAGCCACATGAGCGGTATGCAGATAGAGGGATATATTAGGACTGTTTAACTACGGCTTTTTTCCACAGGTAATTCGGTCCAAATTTGAGCATGCATTCGGCAGGTGGTGCGGGTACAGCTCTTGGATGTTGATTCATGGGTTGCCTGGTACCTCATGTCGTATATGAGTGCTTTATGTGGACCACCTGAAGGGCACCATGACAGCTCAGAGACTATCGATGTGGCTGTGCAGACACTTGGAATTGGGCCGGTGTCTGCGGGAGTTTGCGCGTTCTCCCCGTGGTTGCGTGGGTTTTCTCCGGGCACTCCGGTTTCCTCCCACAACCCAAAAATTCGCTCTTAGGCTGATTGGGTAACAAATTGTCCCTATGGTGAAAATTTTCCAAATTAGGATTAATATATATATTATTATATAGGACTATTAAAATAGGATAATGATTTGGTATTACGGTGGCGCGGGCTCGTTGGGCCGAAGGGCCTGTTTCCCGTGCTGTGTTGCTTAAAAAAAAAAAAAAAAAAATTCATTGGCACTTCTGCAGTGTGAATATTACTAGCCAATCACCAGCCCAAATCTGAATGTTGTCCAGGTCTTTCTGCACACAGACGCAAACTGCTTCACTATCTGAGGAGTTAGGAATGGAACTGAACATTGATCAGGACTGTTGTCTCCAAAAAAAACAAGAGTTCTGCTTCTGACTCCAAAATATAGCAACTCCAGCCACCCTGCTGTCCAGCTCTTGAGGCTTGTCCCTAATCAGAGACCACCTGTTAGCCGATCCAGCTTATCAATACAAACAATTTTCCACCCTCTCCATTTGACAAACTGTAGGATAGTTTTAAATTAGGCGCTAATGAATTTGATGGACCTCTGCCAGTACATGGAGACATCACTCCACCGTTTTGGGTGCATGCTGATTTTCTTGGCCAGACTCTTTCCACATCCCTTTTTTCTTGGATTAACTAGTAGTGTTAATTCCATAATATAAAAAATCTGCAGCAAATCCAAAAGGCTGGGATAAAGGACAACTCATTGGGTAGAACTTACTTATGATGATGGAAATGTGCAAATATTTTTGTAAACCAAGTCAGCCTGGGGCAGAGATTCCAAAGTTACACACATTTCAATAGAATTTGTCTGCATTCTGCCAAGTTTAATTGGGAATAGTTGTAGCTTGACGTGAAACCCAAAGGAAAGTCTCAAGAAAGTCACGCAAACCTGACTCATTTCCTGCATACAACTTACTTGCTAAAGTAAAATCACAAAACCGGAAATGAAGCAGAGAAAAAGGTAAAAATAATCTATTCTGCTCTTTAAATAAATACTGGACTATTTTCTTTATAAAATATGTAATTTGGGCAACTGACACAAATAAACACTTGAATAACGGAGGATCAGAAAAAGGATTTTTTTTAAAGATATCTTAGTTGCATGATAATGATATTTCAAGCATAAAAAGATGAGACTGAATCTCCAATGGACAAATTGGAGTTCAGTTGGATTGTCTACTTAATGGTGAACGGATGCACAGTTCACATTTGTCAAATTCATATGGACATATGAATAGTGCAATACTCAAGGAGCTATTTGTCTTGCTGAATTTGAATCTTTGAAGAACAGTTTGCTCCACTCACTTGTACTTTCCACATATTCCTGCAATTTTTTTCTTCAAGTATTTGTCCAGTTCCCTTTTGAAATCTACAACTGAATGAATTGCTACCATTCTATCAAGCTGCGCATTCCAAGTTTAAAAAAAAGTTTGATCTCTTGTGCATTAGTTAATCACCTTAAATTTACACCTCTGGTCATCAGTCCTTTGAACATTGAAATAGTTTCTCTAAACAGCTCCATCAAATTTTCTCTCAGCTCTTTCTGATCAAAGAAGAACAAGTCCCAGCTTCTCCAGTCCATTGTTGGGCTTTAAGGAAACTATAAGACATCCGTAATGGGCCATGCACTTTGGACAGCATGGGCAGTATTTAATGGGGTCTGTAAGAGGAGGAATTGTGGTGGACATGGAGACTTCATTAGGCAGGAGCTGAAATCTCAGTTTTCTGTTTTTGCGTTGAGTTTGTGAGGTAAAGTGGCCAGCGTATCAGCAGCCAACATGCCATCAAAATATTAAATGTTTAATTTAACATTCATTTGCATACAGTGACTACTCATTAATGGGACACACACTAAATTAAACCGCTCTTCAAAAATGGCACAGAGGAAACGTATCTCATTTTTCTTGACATCTTTAAAGGCAGCATACAGTAGTTGAGGTTGTCCGATCTTTGGATCCGAGCTGAGGATTTGTCTTTGTATAACTCAGTTGCACTAGGGATGGACCAGAGAAAGGTGGTCCAGAAGTGGATAAGACAAGAAGGAAATGGAAAGTCAGGTTCTTAAACAGTGCAAGAGGTGGGCTGGCAAGAGGGTGGATGGTTTGTTCAGATGGCAGCATAGCAGAGGACTGGCTCACTGGGGACAGGGATTGGGGAAGGAGAGGGGGAATGGAGAAGTCAGAAGGAAGCTAGGCTCAGACCACAAGCCATTCAGTGCAGTGCTCACACTTTGTGACCAAAGGAAGCAGCTGCACCACACATGGCAGATCAGCAACCACAAGATCTATTACCACCTCAAAAAATTCCAGCAAGTTAGTTAAATATGATTTTCCTTCATGAATTCATGCTGGCTCTCCCTAATTATTCTGCACTTGTCAAAATGACTATTGATTTTGTCCAGAACTATAGTTTCCAGAAGTTTCCCTACCACTGAAATCAAATTGATTGATCTGTAGTTGTTTACATTAGCCTTGAACCCCTTTTTGAACATTTCAATTCTCCAGTCCTCCGTCACCACTCTTGTGCCTAAGGGAGACTTGAGGATCCTTGACAGTGCCTCTGAAATTTCCACACTCACCTTCCTCAGTTTACTTGGATATATTTCATATGGTCCTGGTTCTTTATCAATCTTCGGTAAAGATAGCTTTTCTAATGCCTCCACCTTCTGCATTCTAAATTCTTTAGCTGTATCAATTACTTCTCTCACCTCAGCCTGGGTAGCAACTTCTTCCTTTGTGAAAACAGATGTAAACTACTCATTCAATACGTGTGCAAATCTTCTTTTTATCCCTATTTGATCATACACTTTTCTACAACCACCTTTTTATTACTTAGATGCTTATAAAAGACCTTGGGTTTCCATTTTATGATAGCTTTCATGCTCCCTTCTTGCTTCTCTCATTTGTTTTTCATTTCCTTTCTGGTCCTTTTACATTTAGCCTGATTCTTCACTGTATTTTCTACCTGATATCTGTCATACGGGTTCTGCTTTTCATCTTCACCTTTATCTTTTTCATCATCTAGGGCACTCTGTTTGTCCTACCATTTCCCTGTAAAGGAATATACCTTGGCATTGCCTGCATTACTATATTATTTGAAGATAGCCCATTGTTTCCTGCCAATATATGATTCTAATTCATCGACATTGTCTTTCCCCCAATTAATTATCCTTGCTTGTTTCTTGTCCCTTTTCATGACCAACTTAATACAATGGTCACTATCCATTAAATGTTCTCTCACTGATATTTGATTCACTTGGACCAACTCATTCCCAACTGATCAGGTCCAAAAGTGCCTGCTCTCTCTCTGGACTGGAAACGTAATGCTGCAGAAAAATATCCTGAACACACTCCAAGATCTCTTGCCCCTCTTGTCCCTTTGCACCATTGGCAGCATGGTGGCACAGTGGTTTAGCACTGCTGCCTCACAGCATCAGAGACCCAGGTTGGTTTCCTGCCTTAACTTCTCACATTAACTTCATAACATTATTAAGTCTGTTTGTGACTAATAAATTAAATAACTATTCCTATCCCAGTCTGTATTTGGATGATTAAAGTCCCAATTTTAATTACTCTACAATTCTTACATGTCTGTGTAATTTCTTTGCAAGTTTGTTTCTCAACATCCATTTCAATATTTGGTAGTTTATAGAGTCTGAAATTGATTAACACCGGATTGTGAAAACTTGCAGCAAGGAACAGCCCACAGCCTCAGTTTGCTGATCATGTCACATATGTTCACTACTCTTGTCCAAGGTCCTCCCAGCTCACTTTGCACTGATGTTTTCCGGTCTGCTGCTACAATCCAGAAGACTTGTGATTAATTTCAAATTTCTTCTCCCCTAAACAGGGAGATAACTGTTTATTGGGATCTTGTTGGTTGTCAATAATCCGTAAATTCTGTTTATTTCTGCACAAAATGACAGATATCAGGTAGAAAATACAATGAAGAATCAGGCTAAATGTAAAAGGACCATTGGTGCTCTTTCTGTGGTTTTCAATGGTCTGTAATTGCCTGCACCAATTGATGTTATCGCACCTTTATCATTCCTTATCCCAAGCCAGAAAGATAATGTCCTTAGCCCCTCAGGGACTTCCTCTCTCTCCAGCACTGTAATCAATACTACCATTCACCCCATTTCCTCTTTTTCTGTCTTTCCCTTGTACCCTGGACTCCTAGTCCTGCCGTCTTTAAACCAGGTTTGTTACAGCAATGATATCATAAAACCATTTGTCAATCTGTGCCTATAGTTTACCAATCTCATTAACCACACCCCATGAATTCACATACATGCACATTAATCCTGCTTTAGGCTTTTTAACTTTCACCTTACTCTGACCCCGTTCAATGACTTACTATTGCACAAAATTGCACTTTAGAGGGAAATGACTTACTATTGCACTTACTATTACTAGGCTGATACCAGAGATGAGGGCGTTGGATTATGAGGAGAGACTGAATAGGCTAGGTTTGTACTCTTTGGAGTTTAGAAGGCTGAGAGGGATCTTATAGAGACTTATAAGATAATGAAGGGGATGGATAGGGTAGAGATTGAGAGATCCTTGAGAGCTAAAAATCATCCCCCCACCCCCCACCCAAGTACCCAAACCGACTGCTACCCCTGCCCCTCTCCACCACCCCCCTCCCCCATCGATTGCCTGCAGAGTGGCAGTGGGCCCCCCCAATCCATCTGCCCCCACTTCCCACCAGAGGTCCATCTACATCCCCCCTCCGCCCTCTCCCTGAGATACACCCTTGCTACCGCTTCTCGCTCTTGAGCTGCTTTCTGCGGCTTGGGAGTGATCTGACATGGGTGTACTTTTTCCAATTTTTTTCTAACTACGCATGCGCAATTCAGTGCTCCAATTGTTCCAACAATGCTAAGCCCCACCCACAGTGCGAATCGGACTGGAGCTGGCAAAAAAGTGTATGGGTGCACTGCGAAGAGGATTCTGGATTCAGATCTGGATTACGCCCGTATCTGGCCCTCAGACTCCAAATGGTAAAAGTGGGCCTTAAATGTACCAACTCTCTAAGAACTCTATTTACTTTCATTCTGGGGATTGCGGTGGTCTAGTGATATTATCGCTAGACTATTAATCCAGAAACTCAGTGAATGTTCTGGGAACCTGGGTTCGAATTGTGCCACAGCAGATGGTGGAACTTGGATTCAATAAAAAATATCTGGAAGTAAGAAATTACTGATGATCGTGAAACCATTGTTGATTGTTGGAAAAATTCACCATGTTCACTAACGTCCTTTAGGGAACAAAATCTGTCACCCTTACCGGCTCTGGCCTGCATGTGACTTCACAGCCACAGCAAGGTGTTTGATTCTCAACTGCTCTCCAAGGATAAGTAGGGATGGGCAATAAAGGCTGGTCAACCAGCAATGCCCTTTTCCCACGTTCGAATAAAAAAAATCTACCCTCTGATATATCCTTTGTAAACAAAAGTTTACTTACTAGTTTCACAAGTAGGCTTTCATTAACAGCACAATGAAGCTGTAAAAATCCCCTAGTTGCCACACATTGGCACCTGTTCGGATATGCTGAGAGAAAATTTAGCGTGGCTAATGCACCTAACCAGTGTACCTTTCAGATTGTGGGAGGAAACTGGAGCGCCCAGAGGAAACCTATACAGATGAGGAGAATGTGCAAAGTCAGCACAGACAGTGACCCAAGACAGGAATCGAACCTATGTCCCTGGTGCTTTGAGGCAGCAACCAACCACTGTGCAAGATGCACACTCCACGTTGTCGAGTTGCATTGATAGACCTTAAACTTTTATGAAGTGTTTACTCACCTGTCACTCCCAATTGTCTCCTCTTCCTCATGCCTCATTACAAAGTCTTGATGCTCTCTCTCTCTCACACTCTTCGATCTCTTTACAGAAACCCAAATGCTGGTCTACCAGCGATGCCCATATCCTGTAAATAAGTAATAAAAATGGGAACGAAACCCCTTTCAATTGACAATTGAATCTGACTGTTCACAGAAATACAAACAAGTTATCAAATTGCTCCTCTACTCAAAGAAGTAACCTTGAGTTAGAAGCAGGCCAGATCGAGCTGGAGTTGGAGCAGGTCAATGGCCAATGAAGAGGGTCAGTGTCTCTGGGTGAGTGGTGGTGGTTGGATGATTACAAAAAAGAGCAGGGTAAAACTTGATCAAAGGACATGGGAAGAAGCTCAGAGAAGGTGGAGGTGGATGAATTCCAGCTGCAGGGTCACAGTATCCATGTCTGTTGATGTGATTCTGTTACATTGCTGGAGATCAGGTACAGCTAGGAAACATTTATCTCACAGATCAGATTCTTATGGGCGGAGGACACTGTAGGATGGGAAGAGTTTTGGGTGTGGCCCATGGAAAGATCATGCATTCCCATTGATCAACTGTGGCTGCTCAATGAACGAAAGCCATGTCAACATTGGCATATTGCCACTGCTGCCTTCACACAGTTCACTTTGTGGATTCACAGTGAGTCTCACACACCCAGTCCTTTTACAATGTCAGGCAGAGGAGAAGAGAATTTGTCAGAGGAGAGCCTTGAACTCCCAGCAACTTGGGGTAGCCTTTAGACAGCAGCAGCCAAGGAGGAATACAGTCAGCACCAACTTCACTGGCAAAGAGCATTGGCGCATCACCACATGTAGACCTGTATGTATTCCTACAGTAAGACTTACAACACCATGGCATAGAATGGATCTCCATGCCAGTCGCTTCAAGGTTATTGCAGCTCTACTCTCCTTTTTTTGGCTCAGCCTACAAACCATGGGGAGTGGCATGTGTGATATTTCCCAATCTGTAACACGTTCAGGAGGTAGCCTGTTCAGAAAGGCCAACAAATTTCTAGCAGCTGATGTCCAAGCTGCTAGAACAGTTGGTTTTGGGGCTATCTCAGATCACAGGTACATGGTGTAATCAACTGTGCACATGATCATTATGGCTCCCTGCAAACTGTCTGATTCATTTGTCAACCGGAAAGGATTTCATTCCCATTTTTATTACTTATTTATGAGATGTGGGCGTCGCTGGCTAGACCAGCATTTATTGCCCATCTCCAATTACCCTCAAGATGGTGGTGGTGAGCTGGTAGGGAGGGAGTTCCAGGATTTTGACCCAATGATAGTGGATGGTGATATATTTCCAAGTCAGGGTGGTTTGGACGGGAGTTTGTGGTGGTGTTCCTGTTCACATCATCTGTGACTCGCAGCAAGAATTATGTAAGTGTGTCCTCGTTTTCCAGGGATCTTTCACAACATATATTTCTTAAGGAACTACAAGCTGCCACAGTAACTCAGTACCTCTGCCCCGGTGCAGGGTTAGATCCACGCTGTCAAGGACTATCTCCTTAAAACATTGATCAATACACCCATGCATCCTCCCCAGAGTCCTGAGGAGGAGTGCTACAGCGCTGCCCACTGCTCCACAAGGGTAATCTACAGCAGACTATAGGACTAAACAAATGTGTTTCTGATGCCTTGATTGGTCCAGGAAAGTTTTACAACAATTGTCAAGTGGGTGTCCAGGATTTCACTGTCTGCTGTACTTTGCACAATGCACCATGCCAATCAAAGACATGGAGGACTTGCTAACATCCTCCAATAAGATGTTAGAGGAATATGGGGAAGAAGAGGATAGAAATTTCATAGTGGATCTCTCAGATGCTAGTATCATGGAGAGATGCCAGGGCTGCCAGGAATAATCTTATCTTTAACTGATGCCCACCTGATCTTCATTTGCTTTCCTGCAGACCATTGCCTCTCTGATGGTGTGCCCACCTCTGCCAGCCTCCATGCCCTAATTGTTGCCTCATTACATGTGTCCTCTACCCCCTGGAAGACTAAGGGGAGTGGACCATTCTCGCACAGGATGAAGAAATGATTCCTCACACACTCCACCAAGGATACTGGCTTTGCATTGACACTGATGTCAATGAAGATATCATGAGCCATCTCTCTGCTCCTTGCCCACATTGTCAAGGCCCTGATTGCATAAGCAGTACATCCCACACTTGTCAGTAACCTTGACCAATCTCCTTGGCATGTCATTTATGGGATAGCCAGCAAAATACAGCACGTTCAGCCATTGTCGCATTGCCTTGAGAATACAAAGCACATCATATGCATTACCAACCAATTAACACTGACCTCTAACACTCTTCCAGTCTGTTGCTACACAGGTAAGATATCTCACAGATTCCTTCATTCAGCAACAACTATCAAACATGAAGCATGACAGTACAATATGCCCTCTGAAGGAGGATAACTCAATAGTCAAGTGAACAAAATATATATACATGTACTTATTACAACAGTCTTCCAGCACCTATTGAGGTTACTATTGTGACCTCAGTATTTCTTAATTTTTCTTTTACAATCATTATACCTTGTTGTGGCCCTCGTATCAGCATCAAATGAAAAGGCAGGTTGCTGAGAGCAATCCCATATCACATGATTACACATTTGAGACATGCTGACACGTGCACACAAAATTTACATTGTGAATGGATGGGTGGCAGCTATCACACCATCAGGAATTCTGCTCTCATCTTATTAAATTCCACCTTTTGCATCAATGCCACACAAATGAGAAAGCTCCAGCTTAATTTCTTGAAGAATACCAAGTTAACTCATCACTGCAGGGCACGCTGGTATCTGCAACGAGGGTGGGGCAAAAAAAGACAGTATTTTACTCTTAATCACAATCAGGAGAAGATATGTGTGTGGGCATTGGATAAGAACTGCACTGTGATGTCTCAAAGTGTTAATGCTCATTGTTCAGACTCCCACATAAGCAATGATTACAGTACCATTGACAGCAACAATCATCTGTGGAGACATGTATATATGTGAGTAAGTGTCCACAGGAGAGGTACTGGCATTCATGACAAATCTCTCTGTGACATTAGCAACTTGTAATTATATTGCATGTTTAATTTAAAAACAATTCCAAGAAACTGAAGCAACACCAACTCATGTGGGGTGTGATGGTGTAGAATGAAAGCTTGGTCAAAGACAAATGCGAGGAAACTTTTACAGGAAATTTTAGAGGTGCTCCCACTGTCCAAAGATGTGCAGGTTAGGTGAATTGGCCATGCTAAATTGCTCCTTGGTGTCAGAGGGATTAGTTAGGGTAAATGCATGGGATTATGGGGCTACAGCCTGGGTGGGTTTGTGGTCGGTGGGCTGAATGGCCTCCTTTTATGATTGTAAATGGTGGAGGAGTTGACAGAGGGCATTTCCAAAGAAGCCGTTTCTTCTTTCCCACTGAAATGTCTGTCTTCCATACAGGTAAGCATTCAGAAAAGCAATGTTGGCTGGTGATCTTTTGGACTGGTTAGGTATACACTATGCCAGCTGAATCAAGCTAGCTTTTTCAATGGCATCCTTTTTTTGTATGCTTATAACCTGTGCTACAGCACAGACATAATCTCATAAACTTTCTGCCATTTTCAGGCAGTTTTATGAAGTCATGACACATAAGGAAGGATCCAACTGCATCTGATCATCAACACATCACCAGTTTGGGACACAGCAGCAACTTGTATACTGGAAACCTGGGTCGGCATATTCAAATTGTAATCTGACTGACCACGGGTGTGATTAATGTGAATGCATGTGTTAGCCACATACATTCATTTTAGTAGAAGGTACACTCATACAATAGTTAAATTTACTTCAAGATCGGTGTATGTATTGACCAAACATCTGTCACTTTACAGTAACCAAGAAATGCAAACACTCAGAACCACCAGAAAACACTCCCACACTCTGCTTTTCATCAGCAAACCCAAGATTAGGTTAAAGTTCACATGCGTATGCAGTATGAGTAAGTATTTAAATCACATGCCTAACAACAGTGTCTATTCGTCATTTATTAAAATTAGTTCTTGACATGTGGGCATCACTGGCAAGGCAGGCATTTTTTACCCATTCTTTATTGCCCTTGGGAATATGATAGTGAGCTGCAGTCCATGTTGTTAAGATGTGCAGTACTTCTGGATTTGGACCAGGTCATGGTGAAGGCACTGTGATAAGTTCCAAGTCAGAATGCTGAATGCCTTGAAATCACAGAATCTTTACAGTGCGGAAGAATGCCATTCAATCCATCGAGTGTGTACCAACCACAATCCTACCCAGGCCCTATTCTTGCAACCCCACACATTTACCTTGCTAATCCCCCTGACACTAAAGGGCAATCTAGCATGAGCAGTCAACCTAACCTGCATATCTTTGGAGTGTGGAAGGAAACCAGAGCATCCAGAGGAAACCCACACAGACACGAGGAGAATGTGCAAATTCCATACAGACAGTGACCCAAGGTCAGAATTGAACCTGGGTCCCTGACGCTGTGAGACAGCAGTGTTAACCACGATGCCACCATGCTGCCCATGGAAGGCAACATGCAGGGGGTGGTGTTCTTATGCATTTGCTTCCCTTATTGCAAATTTGGAAGATGCTGTTGAAGGAGTCTTGGCAAGTTGTTACAATGCATCTTGAACATAGTACATACTACTGTCATAGTGTACTAGTGGTGGATGAGAGACAATCAAGACAGCTACTTTGGCTTGGTTGATTTCAAGTTTCTTGCGTGTTGTTGGAGCTGCACTTATCTAGGCAAGTGAAGAATATTCCTTCACACTCCTGACTTAAGCCTTGCAAATGGTGATTAGACTTTAGGGAATCAGGAAGTGAGTACCTCACCATAGAATTCCCGGCTACATCTTATGAGTCTCCTCTGTGAATCGGCAGTCTGACACTGAAAGCACTTCAGGTCTCTGGTGTGGAATTATGTAACATCTGATCCAACGTCTGCAAAGATATTGCTGAAGAGTAGCACAGTAGCAAACAACATGGAAGATTAGAGATTCATCATAGATCGTTGAGGGAATCAGGTAGTGAGGGAGAGAAGACATTGCTCTGTCTACATCATGAACCAGGCGAAGGCAGTCCCATGGAGCTGGACAATGGAGGAGAAGTGTTGGAGGAGAATAGTGCTGTCAATCACATTGAAAATCATGGAGAAGGACAAAGAACTATAGTCACAGTCACAGAGGATATAGTTGGTGATTTTTGTTAGAATTTGATTACTCACTTTTCCTTTAATTTTCATTTGATTTTTCTTCTCTTATCTGTCCTCTTTTCAAAGGATTGACTCATGTTGCTCTAAGCTTCCACAGGTGCCTGTGGCTCACCAATAACTAGCACAGAATGTTGTGAACCTACAATTGTCAGGAGATCCGACTGTGAAGAGAAACACATGCTAAGTTTATCATCCTGCCCTCATCAAAGGCCTGTTGCACTTTAAAATTCCTGATTATGCTGCTGTGTTAGAAACTAGAGGCTGAATTCTCTGGCCGCTATGGTCTAAAAACCGGAAATCCCTGATGATCGTCAATGCTATTTCGCATTCTCCACAATTTGCCCGGGATGGGAAAATTCTGGCCTAGATGTTAAGAATGTTAAAAATGCTATATTGGGTTACACTGAGCTCTTAAGGCATTAAATGAACAAAGAACAAAGAAGAATACAGCACAGGAAACAGGCTCTTTGGCCCTCCAAGCCTGTGCCGCTCTTGCGTCCAACTAGACCATTCGCTTGTTTCCCTCCATTCCCAGTCTTTTCACGTGGCTATCCAGATAAGTCTTAAATGATCCCAGCAAAGATCTACCACTTTGGAAATGCATTCCAGACCCCCACCACCCTCTGTGTAAAATACATCCATCTGACATCTATTTAAACTTTCCCCCCCCCCCACCCTCATCTTGAACCTGTGACCCCTTGTGTTTGTCACCTCCAACCTGGGAAAAAGTTTCCCACTGTTCACCCTATCTATGACCTTCATAATTTTATACACCTCTATTAGGTTGCCCCTCATCCTCCGTCTTTCCAGGGAGAACAACCCCAGTTTACCGAATCTCTCCTCATAGCTAAAACCCTCCATACCAATCAACACCCTGGTAAACGTTTTCTGTACTCTCTCCAAAGCCTCCATGTCCTTCTGGCAGTGTGGCGACCAGAACTGGATGCAGTATTCCAAATGTAGCCTAACCAATGCTCTATATAGCTGCAACATCATACGTCAACTTTTAACTCTATGCCCCGTCCTATAAAGGCAAGTATGCCATTTGCCTTCTTCACCACCTTTTCCATCTGCGCTGCCACTTTTAAGGATCAGTAGACTTGAACGCCCAGGTCCCTCTGTGCATCTATACTGCTGATGGTTCTGCCATTTATTGTACAGCTCTCCCCATACATTAGTTCTACCAAAATGCATCACTTTGCATTTATCTGGATTAAATTCCATCTGTCTTTTCTCTGCTCAATTTTCTAGCCTATTTATATCCTGCTGTATGTTTATCACTATCCGCAAGTTCAGCCATCTTTGTGTCATCCACAAACTTACTGATCACACCAGTTACACCTTCTTCCAAATTATTCGATATATATCACAAACAGCAGAGGTCCCAGTACAGAGCCCAGCCGGAAAAAGACTCTTCAGCTGCTACCCTCTGTCTTCTATGGCCAAGCCAGTTCTCCACCCATCTAGCTAGCTCTCCTTTCATCCCAGATGCACGGGACAACATTGCTGGGAGATGTAGATGAGAATTTACACACACAGAACATGCAGCACAGAAACAGGTTATTCAGCCCAGCCAATCTGTGTTACTATTTATATTCCACACAAGTCTCCTCTGATTCCACCTGCTTTATCATTTTCAGCATACTTTTGCAGACTTTCTACCCTATCATCTAATTTTCCTGTTCATAGGCTCTTTGCTTCAACAATGAAAGTTAGATCAGCACCCTATTCTGTTTGAGGTGACTCAATTCTGCTGAGTTGTGTGGAGAGTTGCTCAGCTAGTCTGGTCAGATTCCGCTTCCTCATTTATCGGAAAAGAAACCACATGTTCGGGGTCATTCAGGTCAAAGGTTGTGAGATTTGGAAGGTCAGGGTCTGAACTGGGCATTCAGATAGAGCAACCTTTTCTTTCCCACCTAGGAGCTGAGCAAAGTGGAAATAAAAACAAAAGCTTGACTACCCTGTCAGTGGATAAACCAATGAGTTTTACTGTTGTTAGGAGAAGACTAGAAATGTGTGTATTTTTCAAAATGAACAAGTTTCGTGGGTTTGTTGTTGAGCTTAGCATAGAACAGTACAGCACAGAAAGAGGCCATTCAGCCCATTGAATGAATGCTTTCAAAGAGGAATTTGATTAGTCCAAGACCCTGCAAATAACAATATGATAATGAGCAGATAGTCCAATTTAGTGAGGCTGTTTCTTTTTCAAACATTAGCCAGGGATAACTCCCCTGTTTTTTTTAACAGTGACATAGAAATGCTGGCGTTGGACTGGATGAGGACGGTAAGAAGTCTCACAACACCAGGTTAAAGTCCAACAAATTTACTTGGTAGTACAAGCTTTCAGAGTGTCGCTCTTTCTTCAAGTGAGTCCACTGAAGAAGGAGCGACATTCCAAAAGCTTGTGCTATCAAATAAACTTGTTGGACTTTAACCTGGTGTTGTGAAACTTTTTAACATTACTATGAGCTGTCATATGACCACCTGAAAGGGTAGACAGGTCCCAGATTAACATCACATTCAAAAGATGGCTTTCTCTCAGAACTGTGCTGGAGTACAAGTCTGGAACTTGTACTCAGAAGTCTTTGTAGTGAGATTTAAACCCACAACCTTCTACCTCTGCAGTGAGCGAGTTAACAACTCAGCCATGGCTGATATCCACTCAGTTAAAGTCCAGCAGGTTTATTTGGTGGCATGAGCTTTCGGAATGTCACTCCTTCATCAGGTGAAGGAGCAGTGCTCCGAAAGCTCTTGCTACCAAATAAACCTTTTGGATGTTAATCTGGTATTGTGAGGTTTTTTATTGTGCTTATCTCAGTCCAACACCGGCATCTCCCACATCATAGATATCCACTGTGACACAGCTAACACTGCTCAGAACTGCCACTAGATTAGCTCTTAGAGGAGCCACTGGATGGTAGGCCCAGAAAATGCTGTCATGGTGTGGGATTTTCCATTGAGTTTTGGCCTGAGCAATATTGTTGGGCAGAGTTGCAGGAGATTTAATGTGTATTTTATCACAACATAGTTGCCTTGAATTAACAGTGGTTCTCAATATTTGGAAATTGTTTCATTGTCTCGTACTCACCTCACTCACTGACCTCGATTAACGGAAATTTAAAGAAAATATTAAAACATAAAAGAATTAATTCAAAGATTTAATTAATAATAAATTATTTATTAAAATTATTTGTTAAAAACAGTTTTGAATGGAACCTATGTCAAAGTTGAGCCACTAAACTTTCTAATATTGTTTCACATTCTATGAGGAAAATGTTGACTCTTTAATGGAAGCAAATTGCTCAATGATTCATGATGAAAAAACTAATAGCAGGGAAAGGTTAGGTGTCTGGCTGCAGACAAGACAGACAGTGAATTAGTCATTGTTACAACAAGCTGCCAAAAACTGGCAAACACCAGGCTGGAACCTTAGGCAGCTTTTATCTTGGTATTCCATGAAAGAGCAGCACTTCCAACATTTTGCTACAAAGTATCAAGATTGTAGCAATAGCTCACCACTCAATGAGTTCCCTATCTCAACCATAGAATCATAGTATCTCTACAGTACAGAAAGAGGCCATTTGGCCCATCGAGTCTGCACTGACAACACTGACAACAATCCCATCTAGGCCCTACTTCCGTAACGCCACTTATTTACCCTGCTAGTCCCTCTAACACAAAGGTGCAATTTAGCATCACTAATCTACCTCACTCACACATATGTAGACTGAGGGAGGAAACTGGAGCACCCGGAGACACAGGGAGAATGTGCAAACTCCACTCAGATAGTGACCTGAAGCCAGAATTGAACTCAGGTCCCTGGCACTGTCAGGCAGCTGTGTTAACCACTGTGCCACCTGCTGCCCCTTGTTGCTGTGAAGAGTAATCAATTGAAAGCCCATATTTTTCCATTTAAAAAGGAACTTGCTATTATATAGCAACATTAGAATGTACCAAAATGCTTTACCGCCAATTAATTATTCTTAAAATGTAATCAATGTTGCTCCACTAAAAAAACAAGGAGAAACACTCTAAGCATTAAGGCATGCAGCTGCATTAGAGTTATACAGATGGCAGGTCATTCCTTTTCAGCCCTAGAAATTGTTTAGCGCTGGGGAGTGAATTATCTTTCTCCCTCACACAAAATCTTAAATATTGAGGCATCTACATTGGAGGTAGCTGTGACAGGTCAATGTTGATCACACATAGATTTCATAGAATCCTCCATTTGGCCCATCAAGTTTGCACTAACCACAATCCCACCCAGGCCCTAACCCCATAACTCCATGCATTTACCCTAGCTAATCCTCTGAAACTCAGGGGCAATTCAGCATGGCCAATCCACCTAACCAGCCCATCTTTGCACTGTTTGATGAAACCGGAGCACCCAGAGAAAACCCACACAGACACGGGGAGAATGTGCAAATGCCACATTATCAATGACCCAAGCCAGGAATCGAACTGGGTCCCTGGCGCAGTAAGGCAGCAATGCAAACTACTGTGCCATCATGCTGCCCATTTATGGAATGAAATTGGTTTTATCTGATAATAAACAGATGATAGTGAGTGCACGGCTTGTTTTACATCCTGCCTTATTTTTAAAAAGATAACTGGCTCCAGAGAATATCAAGAATTATAGATAGAATCAAAACCCAAAAGGCATCAAAAAAGGAGAAAGGTCCAACCTAAATAAAACGGAGATTTAGACATCCTGCCTTGTCAACAGCCCTTAGTACTTTTTTGCAGACAAGAATTTATGGTAGAGCAAACTTCTATGGATTAGTGCAATGCAAAGGATTTACATTTGAGCTCTGAAGGTGGGTCAATGACACTGATAACGTTGAGGTCAAGTATATCACTGCCATTTCAACTGACAGCAACTAATTCAGTTTTGGGATTTGGGACCTTCCACATATGAATGGCATAGCAGCATGATGTCTCATTGAGTCAAAGGAAGAACAGAAGTGTACCTTTATAATAATCCTTTAACTGTACATCCTGAATAGCGAGCAAAGTAGGCCTATAGCTGCTCTGATTTAATTGGTCAGCTGCTAAATTCTGCAATCTGGGGTGAAAAAAACATATGCTCCTAGATTCTTCTGCTCCGGTCACTGGATGGTTCTTAAAAACTCAAGAATTTTAAGAAATCATGCGAGTCTCCATTTCTTAGGAAGGGATAAAATAGCAAATATCAGATCCTGCATGTCCATGTCCAGTTGTTTAACAAAAAAGACTTGTCCAACAATTTGTTCACTGAATAATTGCTGCTATATCCAACCAACCCTTTAAATCTCTACTCAGTTCAATTATTGTTGGTAAATGAATTGGGCCACTATTTGAAGCAAACTATTGCCCTCCACAAGATACAAGGATAGAAAACCTCTTTGCTTTGAATACAGTAATGGGTAAAAATGGGTGGTTATACTTCCAATTTTATTTTTTAAATTATAGCATCTAGAGAGTACATATTTAAATCTGGGAAACCTATATATCAATGACAACAAACTGAACTCTTGTTATTCATTCTTGGGAAGTGGGTTTTACTGGATGGGCCAGCATTTATTGCCCATCTCTAATTGTCTTCAAGGTGGCAATAAGCCATCTCCCTAACTGCTGCAGTCCATGTGGTGCAGGTACATCCATGGTGATGTTAGGAAAGTAGTTCTAGGATTTTGACCCTGTGACAGTGAAGGAATGGCAATATATTTCCAAGTCAGGTTGGTGAGTGACTTGGAAGGAAACTTTCAGGTGGTATGTCTGCTGCCCTTGTCCTTATAGCAGTAGTGCGTTTGAAAGATGCTGTCTAAGGAGTGTATAATCTACATCAGCCATAATCCAACAACAGATGCATTAAGGTTTGCTCCCTTTCTTTGATAGTGACTCCAAGTTGTTGAGTGAAAACATGTGAGGGCAACTCTTACAAATTGTTTCTGTCTGGACCAAACTGAGTTTATCAAAGGTATAAAATCTGTCGGTTATTTGAGGTAGTGTTTGAAGGGAGCATCTAGATTTTTGATTGAATGACAAAAAGACTTGGTAATTTGTTTTTGAGGGGATTTATGGAGAGCTTTTTGATGATGGCCTCTTCTTTACTCAATGCGTAACTGCAGCAACAGTACATCATTGTCTTTATGTGTTAAGTTAAATTGTTCTTATCTCTGTTGAAGTTGCTTTCATATTGGTTACTCTTAAGTTGCATTATTAAAGGTTAGGTCCATGAGTCAGGACCCCTGAAATCCAAATTTAGGAAGATCAATGTTAGAAGCTTTTTGAATAAGTGCTCGAGTCTCCAATAATGGAAGTGGGGTGTGGCAATGTGAGCACTGTCAGAGGAACGCAAATTGATGAAATTTAAAGTACTCAAGGATCAGTGCTATTGATTCATAATGGACAAATGAGTTAAATTCCCTTTTAACAGCATAGGATTCTGAAAGATCTTACAGTGTTTCAGTGGTCTCATTCATCCATTTAATAATTAGGCCCATAATTACTATTTAATGGCTGGAAGTTTTTAGATGGCAGAGTCTCACTTCTTGCTTCCTACTCAGTATAGACAGCAGTGTTTTAGATAAACTCAGGTTTATGGAGGGTAGAACGCTGGCCAGGATTACATTGCAGTAGTCAAGTCTTGAGGTAACAAAGCACAGATAAGGGTTTCAGCAGATGGTTTTGGGCAGTGTATGTTCTGAGCATGATGTGTCCATTTATACAAGCAATGAATGACCAGACCTATTGACCCTTAACAGGGAATGTTATTGACTACACAAAAAGCCAAAAGCATTTTGGGGCAAAGTTTTCATATGGCAGGAGGAGCATGTCACAAAAATACTGCAGTCTACTTCCATCCTATGCTGAGTCCTTTGTTTGACAAGGGTTGGGGGATGGGGGCAGGAGTGGAGGCCAAGCCAAAATCTATAAGTCAACTCTTCCTGGAGTTGGGATGATATCCCAGCCAACTATAGTACAACCAGCTACATTCATTTGAGACCTGGAAATGGCTTGGGCTTGACTCTGATTTTGAGCAGGAAGATCCTTCACAGCTTCACAACTTTTTATGGGCTGAAGTCAAGAATTTGCTTAGAAGAGTTATGATCAGTTTTATATCAGATCCTTTACCAGCCGACTTCCCAACACCACCTCTTTTTGAGGGGTTGTATTTTTTTAAACTGTAATGAAGGACTTTCTAATTATATGTTCATTTGTTCCAAGATATGGGATACAGTTCACAAAGAAAGCAGTTTGCTTATTTTAATGGATAGATGAATCTCCTTGGCAGCTGATAGGAAGGAAACTTTATATTACTGCCCACAAACACTATTTGGTAGGTCATATTAAGCCATTTTACTTACAGCAGCAGGATGTTTAAATCATGCAAAAAATGAACTGTGTCCATTTACGATTTCCTTCTAGCAGATGTTTGTTTCATTTCCTCTAGCTGTTGACTATTAAAAGGCTTCAATTACCCAAGCTCCACTTTTGAATGGATCTACCTTATATTAAGTTGATCTTTCTCTACATCCTATCTATGACTGTATCACTACATTCTATAACCTCTCCTTTCCTTCTCCCTCATATACCCTATGAACAGTATGTTTTGTCTGTATAATGCGCAAGAAACAATACTTTTTCACTGTATACCAATATATATGACAATAATAAATCAAATCAAATTGTCTTGCTACATCGTACAGAGAAAAGGTATTTGTCAAATTAAACCTCACCTGCCAGTCAGTAACAAACAATAGGACAGGCCATTGCTCCTGTCAATGCTTAATATCATAGCCCAGACTTCTTTAAAAAAACTTATGCATCAGAAGTGGGCATCTCCGAACACAACCGAGTAGTTAGCTAGGTGAATTCAGAGGGGGAAGTAGGCCAGATTAAATAAGGATTACAGATTTCTTTCCCTAAAGGACACTAGTGAATCAGTTGGATTTTTACGATAGTTCAACGGTTTCATGATTGCCAGCACTGGTGTTAATTGGACCTTCTGCACTGTATGATTCAGTGATGCATCAATAAATCATGCCTCTGCCAATAGCCTACACAGCTGTATCTGCCAGAATTTTATGGACTGCTCAATTACTTAGCTATGGAAAAGGAGGATCCACTGGTGTAAAAACACGGAGGTGCCTCAAAATTAGAGTGTAATCTTTAAAAAGCTAATTCTGAGTCAAGAACTTTGCAGCTGTTAGAAAGAAAGGATGCCAATTTGAAGTTTTGACCTGCACTGGATCAATCATTCCTGACTTGGATAAAGATAACTGTCCTACAATTAGCCTTCACACAATTGGGTTGGGAGAGAAAAATCTTAATTGCTATCCAGTGACTCTTGCTGCAAAGGGGATGTGTTGGAACATCAAGTGACAATATGGCTGTGCATGATAAAATATGTATCAACATTCACCATCAAAGTTTATGTATGGAATGGTTTAATGAGTATCAGATTGAACCACGTCCAAGCATGTCAGCACCTTCAGGGAAGGAGAGTATAATAGAGGGAAAACATTTGTTAAGTATTGGTTTAGGTTGGATACAGTAATATGATGGTTGTTACTGAATTAGTAATCTAAAGGCATAGATTAAATATTGCACCATGCCAATGAATTGGGATTTTAAATTTGGATCTCAGTGTCAGCTAGCCTAAATCTTTTGAGTGAAATTATGAAACTCTTCTACAGCTAGATTGATTGTTACATTTAAAACAAACCAATACATTGTTACACAGAAGTATCAAAGGATGTGTGGCAAAGTGGATGTATGGAGTTTGGTTGCAAATCAGCTATGATCTCATTAAATTGCACAATAGGCTTGAAGGGATAAACAAACTACTTCTGTTCCTCTGCAGTGCATTAATAAAGGTTTAGTTCAGAGCAACTGCATCAGTAAAGTTGAGATTTTTAAAACTAATCACAGGATCCACTGACTGGATTTGGGACTCTGTGCAATTATATGGGCTGCATGGCTCTAAAACCACCCCTTGAGGATCTGGCAGTCACAAAAGGGACAAGGACACATTCATGTGTGCATAATTTAGTATGCCCAACTTTCAAACCCTTTCTTGAAAAGGTAGCACAGAGGAGAGGTACTCTGTTGGGTCTGTGTTGAAGGCAACCTCAGAAGAAATGTGTCTTGTGTCATGGAAGAAATTGCTAATTGTGTGGAGTACCAACTGCTTTAATTCCAGATTAAACACCGCAAAAAAATTCAATAATCTGATCAAAGGAATTAACATAGGACACCTGTCCATCCAAGACCAATACAACTCCCTTGCTACCTTGGGTCACAACCTCCCCGATACATCAGAGCATTTTTGGAGCAAATGGCAGATAGCAATGCAAGCTGGGGCTGTGTCCAGTTCCAATAAATTTAGTTTCCTCCCTTGAGCATCCTGGGAACAAGTAAACCTTTCATTATTTTAAAATTAATCGACAGAAGGGTTGATAGCCAGAGGATATAGAGTTAGCACAAGAACCAAAGGGGAAACACAGATTTTTTTTTGTACATGCATTATGATCTGTAATGCATTGCCTGAATGTACAGTGGAAATACATTCAATAGTAATGGCAAAAGAAATTTGATATATACTCGAAAAAAAATTAAAAATAAGAGCTTGGTGGAAAAAGCATGAACTCTTCTCAAATAGCTACCATGGGCATGATGGGAAGAATGGCTTTCCTCTGTGTTATTTACCATGTTTACCTGTACTGCCAACTGTGCCTTCATTCTCTCTAGTGCATTGAAAAAATCTATTATTTAAGTTGCTCATATGGTGCACAAGGAAAAAAGGGACTTATATTTGTTGAGAATCTTTTTATGTTTCCCAGAAATGTACTTCATAAAGAATGATTTACTTTGAAGTGCAGTTATTATTGTTGAGTGCTGTATGCTAATACTTAATATATTTCACACATATTAGCCCCATTTCCCTTTCAGCAATAAAGATTCAGCAGGCCTTCTGCTGCTCCTCATTAGTAATGGCCTGGCTTCTATCCATTTACTGAGCTTTCTATATATCACTGCCTGTATGGTCAACCTTGGCTGTATGATAGTACTTCTCGAGTTAAAAAGTTGTGGGTTCAAGCCTCAAGACTAAAATGTTGAACAGATAAGTTGGGCCAGGGATGTCAAACACAATTTAGTAAGAAGTCTCACAAAACCAGGTTAAAGTCCAACAAGTTTATTTGGTAGCACAACTTTTGGGAGTGTAGCTCCTCCTTCACCTGAACATAGAACATAGAACAATACAGCACAAACAGGCCCTTTGGCCCACAAGTTGCACCGATCACATCTACCAATCCACAGACCTATCTATAACCCCCTATCCTATTCTTTTCCATATACTCATCCAGAGTCTTTTAAAAGACCCCAGTGAGTTTGCCTCAACAACCTCCGATGGCAGTCAGTTCCGTTCACTCACCACCCTCTGAGTGAAAAACCTACCCCTGACATCTCCTTTATATTTGCTTTCCTGCACCTTAAATCTGTGTCCTCTCATAGTGACTGAAGAAGATGCGACACTCCAAAAGCTTGTGATACCAAATAAACCCGTTGGACTTTAACCTGGTGTTATGAAACTTCTTACTGTGCTTACCTCAGTCCAATGCCGTCAACTCCACATCATGGCTAAACTCAATTTACACAGTGGGCCTGCTCCAACATGCTAACACTTAACCTGGAGCCACATTCAGAAAAACGTATTTGGACGTACTGGGGAAAAAAATTAATATGCAATTTACCCATTTTCTTTGGGCACAAAAATGGTCACAATCTGCACCAATTCTGGTGCTGGCAGCATGACTATTGCCATGTTGGTTCTGCTCACTATGGATCGATTTAAATATGTAAGGTTGGTGCCTGTTACAAGTGCCTGCATATTGTGTGAAATACTAGGGCACAGCATGCCTGTGCAACTAGTTTTTCCTGTTCTACAGCTGGGTGCTTCTGAAAAAATGGTAGAGGAAGTTTTTTCAAAAAATATCCCCTTCCTACTTGCCAAACTGCTGCTGAACCATATTTTCTGCCTTTTGGAACTCCCTTGTGATAATTTCCCAGAAACAAGGGGAAGTGATTAGTCAATGTTTTCATTCAGTAGCAGAGCGTCATTCTTTGCTGACTCAAGAAAAAAAAAGCTCTGTAGGCCAGTGAAGCTTATGGAGAAGAAATATTAGGCCTCCATAGCCTCAATCTGTGCTTTGTCTGCTTTGAAAAGCTATTATCTCTTTCTTTTAGTTGTTACCCCCAGAATTGAGATTACTGCACCTGGCTTGGTGTTTGCTCTACCTGTTGCGAAGCAACTGTTACCTCTGTATTTCAGATTACATATAATGTATCAGTGATATTAAACTGATAATAATGGTATTTGGTGTATGCTGATAAGTGTCATTTTTGTTTTGCTGTGACCTCTGCCTCACTCTCCTCCTTTAAGACACTTCTTAAAACCTATTTTAACTAAGCTGTTGGTTACCTGCCCGATTATCTCCTAATGTCCTAAGGGTTGAGAGCTTCAGGTTTTAAGGCATCCAAATAACCAACAACCTGTCCTGGTCCCCCATGCCAACACTATAGTTAAGAAAGCCCATCAACGCCTCCACTTTGTTAGGAGACTAAGGAAATTTGGCATATCAGCTACGACTCTCACCAATGTTTATAGATGCACCACAGAAAGCATTCATTCTGGTTGTCTTACAGCTTGGTGTGGCTTCTGCTCTGCCCAAGAACATAGAACATAGAACATTACAGCGCAGAACAGGCCCTTCGGCCTTCGATGTTGCGCCGACCAATTAGGAACAAGCAGTGACCCTCTAACCTAGACCATTCCCTTTTCATCCATAAACTTATCTACTAACCTCTTAAACGCCACCAAACTTGGCGCATCTACAACTGACGCAGGCAGGGCATTCCATACCCTTACCACCCTCTGGGTAAAGAACCTACCTCTGACATCTGTCCTAAAACCACCACCCCTTAATTTAAAGCTATGTCCCCTCATGCTAGCTTTCTCCATCCTAGGAAAAAGGCTATCTCTGTCCACCCTATCTAAACCTCTAATCTTCTTATATGTTTCATATAAGACTGCAAGAAACTACAAAAAGGTCCTGAATGTAGCCCAATCCATCATGCAAACCAGCCTCCCATTCATTGACTCTGTCTACACTTCCCACTGCCCCAGCAAATCAGCCAGCATTACTGGACCCCATATACCCCGGACATTCTATCTTCTACCTTCTTTCGTCAGGAAAAAAAAATACAAAAGTCTGAGGTCATGGACCAACTAACTCAAGAACAGCTTCTTCCTGCTGTCACCAGACTTTTGAATGGATCTACCTTGCACTAAGTTGATCTTTCTCTGCACCCAGCTATAATTGTAACACTATTCTGCACTGTCTCCTTCTCTCTGAATGTATGCAAAACATTGAATTATTCAAGCGGTGGCTCAATATGGCACTTGGGGCAAATGGGATCAAAGGTATGGAGAGAAAGTGAGATTAGCTATTGAGTTGGACGATCAGCCATGATTGTAATGAATGGTGGAGCAGCTTGAAAGGCCAAATAGCCTCCTGCTCCTATCTTCTATGTTTCTATGAAACTCATAAAAAAGTGACAGGGTATTTGTAGATAGGATGTTTTCCTTGGCTGATGAATCTATAATCAGAGGACAATCTCAGAATAAGGAGTAGGCCACTTAGGACTGAGAAGAAGAGGAATTTCTTCAAAGGGCAGTAAATCTTTGGAATTCTCAAAGCAAGAAGGTTGTGGAAACTTAACCATTGAGCACGGTCAAGATAGAAATCAACAGTTCTCTGAGGACCAACAATATCAAGTGATATGGAGGCGGCACAGGAAAGTGACATTGAAATAGGTTGTCAGCTTATGATCTAAACCAGTGCTCTCTGACCTTCTTAAGCAATATATTTATTTTAGCATCAAAATGCAAATGATCTACTCCTAAAAATTTGACTTTACTAAAACACTCCAAAACATACACATTACTCACCTATTCTTATTGTAATACCTGTACTTGCACACTATCTGTGGGGGCTGTGCAGTCTAGGTCATACTTGAGAAAGCCAGTCTTGTATAGATGGGTGCCTGAGAGACAATGCAATACTTGGGCTTGGCAATTTTCCTCTAGGAAAAAGCCACTTCACAGAGGTAGGTGGAACCAAAGTAGGCCATCACCTTGAGCGTACAAGATGTCAGAATAGGGTACTTCTCTCTATTTACAAGTCTCCAAAAGTCTTTGTCCCTTAACCTTGCTTTCAGCTCTACGTCATTTTGCATGGAGATTATTTCCATGTTAAGTCCGCTGCTTTCTTTGAACACTTGCTGAAGTGTTGCTGTCAGTTCTCCAATGTCCACTTGAAGAAAAGGATTTGAGGCAACAGTGATTTGTTCCATCTTGTCTAACCCCTATAATTGTCTGTTGATCTCCTTTTCCAGTTTGTTCAGGTGGTCACAGAATTTGGATAGAGCCCTTTCTGTTTGACCTGTTGTTGGATTTTCTCCAGATGTGTAAAGTGCTTAATAATATTTTCTTAAACTGGGAGGATCACAGGCCCTGTTTCAACTTGAATACATTCACTGTTCAAGTTGAATTCATTGCACTGATCATGTGTGATAAGTCACTGTCCCTCCCCTGAAGTTCATGGTTCAGCACAATGTTCCACTTGTGTCCATAAGAAACACTAAGTCTAATAGCCAATATGACCTGACAGCTCATTGTAGGCCGCATAAGAAATTTAAGAAAGATGACAATATCAGGGACAATATCTAAAAATCTCTGCAGAGCATAACCACCTCACATAAGAACTAAGAGCAGGAGTTGGCCATCTGGCCCCTCGAGCCTGCTCCGCCATTCAACAAGATCATGGCTGATTTTTTCACGGACTCAGCTCCACTTACCTGCCCACTCACGATAACCCTTCATTCCTTTATTGTTCAAAAATATATCCACCTTTGTCTTAAAAACATTCATTAAGGTAGCCTCAACTGTTTCACTGGACAGGGAATTCCACAGATTCACAAACCTTTGTGAAAAAGTTCGTCCTCAACTCTGCTTCCCCTTATTTTGAGGCTATGTCCCCCAGTTCTAGTTTCATCCACCAGTGGAAATAAGTTTCCTGCTTCTATCTTGTTTACTTCCTTCATAATCTTTTATGTTCCAATAAGATCTCCTCTCATTCTTCTGAATTCCAATGAGTATAGCCCCAGTCTACTCAGTCTCTCTTTATACGTCAACCCTCTCAACTTCAGAATCAACCTAATGAATCTCCTCTGCACCCAATGTCAATATATCCTTTCTCAAGTAAGGAGACCAAAACTGTACACACTACTCCAAGTCCAGCCTCACCAGCACCTTACACAACTGCAACATAATCTTGCTGCTTTTAAACTCCATCCTTCTAGCAATAAAGGACAAAATTCCATTTGCCTTCTTAATTACCTGCAAACCAACTCCTTGAGATTCCTGCACAAGGACACCCAGGTTCCTGTGCACAGCAGCATGCTGCAATCTTTTACAATTTAAAAAATAGTCCATTTTGCTGTTATTCCTACCAAAATAGTACATTTGCTGTTTTCCAATCTGCAGGAACAACCTGAGAGTCCAGTGAATTTTGGTAAATTACCACTAGTACATTTGCTATTTCTCCCATCATCTCTTTTAGTACCCTGGGGTGCATTCCATCAGGACAGGAGACTTGACTACCTTTAGCTCCATTAACTTACCCAATATTACCTCTTTCGTGATAATGATAGTTTCTAGGTCCTCACCTGCCATAGTCTTCCTGTCATCAATTTTTGGTACGTTATTTGTGTCTTCCACTGTAAAGATTGACCTGGCTATGCCTCAGTCACTTTCTCATTTTCAGTTATTACATCCCTGTTCTCATCCTCTAAAGGACCAATGTTTACTTTAACCACTTTTTTTGTTAAAATATTTGTAGAAACTTTTGCTATCTGTTTTTATATTGTGAGCTAGTTTACTGTCATAATCCATCTTACTTTTCTTTTTTTGTGGCTTTCTGCTGACCTTTAAATTTGATGTAGAGATGTCAGCGTTGGACTGGGCTAAACTCAGTAAGATGTCCCAATCCTCCAGTTCCCACTAATCTTTGCCACTTTGTACACATTTTCTTTCAATTTGATACCCTTTTTATTTCCTTAGATATCCAGGGTTGATTATCTTTTTCTACAGTTTTCCCTTATCACTGGTCTATATTTTTGCTGAGCACTGTGAAAGATTGAAAGTCCTCCACTGTTCCTCAATTGCCCCATCTTAAAATTTTTGATCCCAGTCTACCTTAGCCAACCTCTCCCTCATCTGTTTGATGTCTCCTTTGTTTAAGCGCAAGACACTGGTAGTAGATTTTACTTTCTCACGCTCAATCTGCATGATTTGAACAAGCAATGTTGCCAAGTGCTGGTACGAATTGAGTTGAGGATCTTGACAACAACTGTCATTATATGAGAAATCCAATAATCCTGCTCACTAGCACTTGTTGGTGGATACTACAGTGGTAATTGATAAGAAAGGGAAATTCAGGATCATTTCTGCCAAGTGTAGCAAAGCAGTAATGACACCCAGCATTGACGGTTTACCACCAGTTGTGATTGAGAATAGTTTCTTGATCGGAATGTTTTTCTCAGTCACAATACCTTCTAAATTAATAGTGGACATCCTCGCCTTTAATCCTCTCTGAATGGCAAAGAGTGAGGAGATCTGCCTTTGTTGTTGCATCTTTGAATGCTATGTGAATGAGCTGTATTGTCATGTCCACTGACTCATCAAACTGCAGTGAGAAACATTCTGATAATTTGGTATATTTGCTGAGATACATTGTCAAACAACAATTCCTCCCTTCTGGCTCCATGCAGCATGCTCCTGATGGCCATCATAATTTCATCTTTGCTTTTCAAAGTCTTTGAACAAAGTGTCGACAGAAACCATCATAATCTCCTTGATAACTTTGCCATCAGTAAACAGTTTATGATTTGCCAGCAGATGGCCAATGTAAAAGGACACCTTTCTGAACAAAGAAGAAAGAACAACATAGCACGGGAAACAGGCCCTTCAGCCCAATGAGCCCGCGCTACCATTTTAACAGTGTGAGTTCCCACTTCCACCCATGACCCTTGTCTATGTTTTGCTAGCCTTGCCTTTCTGCACAGGTTTTCAAAAGAGTGTTGTTGAGCTTACAACATTCCCCTTAATTCCCCAACTTTTTTGGTCTGAATGGCACTGTTTAAAGGAAATTTTTTTGAAATTTTGCATGCATTGCCTAGTGATACCATTTCAAATTAATTCTTTTACTCAAGGCTACATTGTTGACAAATGGTCTCTATCTTTGACATTTGTAAAATGAAATCCACTTTTTCTTTTCTAGTGGAGGTAGTATGTTTTTGCCTGCTTGGCGGTCCTTGGCTCCTTGCCTGTCATTCTGCCTTCACCCAGCTTAGTCTGCACTTTGGTGCTTACGATTTGGCAGTCAGTGAACTGATTTGCTCATCACCATGAGAAGCCACTATTTTCAACAGCAGTTCAACAGCCAATGACATTTAATTTTTTGAAGCTCCAGGATCAACCTGTTGATTGAGATTGACTATCTGGAGACCACTGATGTAACTTAATAGCAGAGCAGACTTGATGGACTGAATGGCCTACTCCTATGTTCTCAGAGTCCTGCTGACTCACCACTGACCATTTTCTAATGTCACACAAAGTCACAATCAATTCCCAATGACCTCAGTGCTAAAGTTTTCTTTATAGTGTGCTGTTTCCCTCATCTGATTTCAACAAACCAGAGATATTTGATGGACTTACTTATTAAACAAAAATCACAAGATAATTTCAAATGAAGATGGCCATTTGATCCATTTTAGTGCAATAATCAAGGACAGTTCCTAATGTTTTCTCAGCTACTTTCTGGTTTTCACTTACTTCTTACAAGTCTAGGGATTTTGTCTGCATTACTCTGTCTGGGTGTTAACTTCACAAATTCATTTTTTTATTATTTATGGAATGCGAGCATCAGTGGCAAGAGCAATATTTACCTTCAGATGATAGTGTACCTTCCCATCAACTGAATGGTTTGCTAGGCCATTTCAGAGGGCAGTTAAGGGTCAACCACTTTGCTCTGGGTTTGTAATTACATTCAAATCAGACTGGGGGGAGGAAGGGACAGTAGTAAACTAGATGGTTTTTAAAAATTCTGATGCTATCTTTTTATTTAAATAATTGAATTTAAATTTTCCAGCTGCGAATGCATCTGGGTCATTAGTTCAAGCTTCTGGATTACTAATCCGGCATGTAAAGATCTGGATTTTGGAAGTAGAAATTATGGGAAAACAATCATTATTCACTTCCATTATTCCTCAGAAGCCAGTAGCAACATGGAGTTCACCATGAAGAAATCCAGAAGTTGTTCTCAGTGCTTCTCCTGGGGTGCACAGCTGAAATCTCCCAGAATGCAATCAATTAGAAATCAGTGAACTGATGAAAATTTCCACTCTAACTTTCTGACTTACTGCAACTACCCTTGAAAAGGTTACATCTTGTTGAATGAGATGTAACTGGGTTTTTAATGGTGATCTTAAGTGATACTCTCGATCTGAGAGAGCAATTTCATGTTAATTGACAATGACATTTCTCTATTTAGGTAGGAAACTCCACAATTTTTAAATTATCTTTAAAAGTATATCCCTATCATTTAAAAGTGTATCCCTATCATTCATTTTGTAATCTGTAACAATGTGTTGCTTCCCTATCTGATGACAGAGATACCCTTGGTCATGCCAGACTCTTAACTAATAATGGAAATGAGGAAATGAATAGCTTTCTTTTGGATATGCAGTGATTTTTCCTATTGCTTCGCTACTGATTGCAAAGTCCAGCCTCAGTCCTTTGCCAGTGTTTACGAAGCTTAGATGGACTATCTCTGTTCCAAGAGGTTTTCCAGCCAATCCTTATTTACATGTATTCAGGTATATAATAGAATCCTCTGTAAATGAAGAGACAAATAGTTTTACAAGACAATCTATTAATATTTATTTACATTACCCCACCAAACAATTTGTGGTGGATTACATTCAAACCCAGAATTTTTGTGTGTGTCTTGGGTGGTGGTGGTGGTGGTGGTGGTGGTGGTGGTGGTGGGGGGGGGGAGGTTCCCAAATGCAATTCAGCCAATGGAACAAAAAGTTTGCTCCTGTCCTCAAGCTAATGGATCTTATTTTCATTAAAGTGAATAGGTTAAAAAAAAATACTGTCAGCTGGTAAATGTAAAAGTAGAATGTCTACCCAGTCCATCAGGGGTTTATCTGATAATGACAGGCCTTTACGTTGTCCCGCAATGCACCAACTATTGAAAATCAGGCAAGAACTACTAATCCACATCATCAGCTGTAAGGTGGTCTGCATCCCAATGCTGTAACTCCCTTTCCCCACTACCCAATAAATATAGATATTACATTCTACTGAGGTTTCTTTCTCTCCATCTGCAACTGTCTCCAAGTCACCTAACCTCAGTTTTTACCCCTCTTATCAAGCTACTGATTCATTTTGGATATAGTTCTATGGAAGCAATGACTCTCAACAAGATTGGTCAGATTTTTGGGTGCGGTCTGTTCAGTTTTGGTATCTACTGATCTCCTGGCATTCATCTCGTACCATTCAATCAAGAAATACTATATTTGGGACAAGAAAGCAATCCTCATAAGATGCTGTTGTTTATATTCAATATTACTCTGAACTTTTCTGAAAGTCTGCTCTGGAAGTTCCTTTTACATGGTGTCTCTTTTTTCAGCTTTTCCTGTTCTACTTAAATTTTGTAACTGCTTCAACTGTAAATGGATAATTAAAAAATTCACCAGGGAAAGAGGTTCCACAAATAGTCCCATCCGCAATGATGGATGAGCCCAGCACATCTGTGCTAAAGATAAGGCTGAAGCATTCACAACAATCCTCAGCCAGAAGTGTCTAGTTGATTCACTTTGGCCTCTTTTGGAGGTCTACAGTGTCACAGATGTCAGTCTTCACTTTACATGACATCAAAAAAAGATTGAAAGCACTGCATACTGCAAAGGCCATGAGCCTCGACAATATTCTGACAATAATACTGAAGACTTGTGCTCCAGAACTTGCCACACACCTAGCCAAACTGCTCCAGCACAGTACATAATGGCATCTACCCAGCAATGTGGAAAATTGCCCGGGTATGTCCTGTAGACAAGAAACAGGACAAATACAATCCAACCAATTACTACCCCATCACTCTACTCTCCATCATAAGAAATGGAAGGAGTCATCATCTGCATAATCAAGCAGCACTTATTCAGCAATAAACTGCTTACTGCTGCTCAGTTTGGGTTCTGCCAGGGTTACTCAACTTCTGACCTCATTACACCTTGGTTTAAATGTGGACAAAAAAGTTAAACTCCAGAGGTGAGGGGTGAGTGACTGCCTTTGACATCAAGGCAGCATTTGACAGAGTGTGATATCAAGAGGCTCTAGTGAAACTGGAATCAATAGGAATCAAGGGGAAAACCCTTCACTGGTTGGAGTCATACCCACAAGGAAAATGGGTGTGGTGATTGGAGGTCAATCATCTCAGCTCCATGTTATCATTCCATGCTTTACTATGATGCTACCGGGCCATAATGGATTGAGTTATAAGGAAAGGCTGGATAGACTGGGACTTTCTTCTCTGGAGCGTAGGAGGCTGAGGGCTGATCTTATGGAGGGCTATAAAATAATAAGCAGCATAGATCAGTTAGATAGTCAGTACCTTTTCCCAAAGATGGGGAAGTTTAAAACTAGAGGGGTAGGTTTAAGGTGAGAGGAAGAAATACAAAAGCGTCCAGAGGGGCAGTTTTTCACACAGAGGGTGAGTGTCTGGAATAAGCTGGCAGAGGTAGTAGTACAGGCGGATACAATTTTATCTTTTAAAAAAATATTTAGGTAAATACATGGGTACGATGGGTATAGAGGAATATGGGCCAAATGAGATTAGCTTAAGGATTTGTTTTAAAAAAAAGTGTCATGGACAAGTTGGGCCAAAGGGCCTATTTCCATGCTGTAAACCTCTATGACTCTGTAACTGCAGGAGTTCCTCAGGGTAATGTCCTAGGTCCAATCATATTCAGCTGTTTCATCAATGACTTTCCTTCTATTATGTGGTGAAAAATGGGAATGTTTGCTAATGATTGCACAATGTTCAGCATCATTTACAACTGCTCAGATAAGGAAGCAATCCATTTCCAATTGCAGCAAGATTTGGACGATTGTCAGGCTAGGGGTTGACAAGTTGCAAGTAACACTCACACCAAGTGCCAGACATGACCATCTCCAATAAGAGAGGATCCAACTGTTGCCCCTTGACATTAATGAATTACCACCATAAAATCCCCCATATTCTGGGGGTCACCAATGACCAGAAACTGAATGGGACTAGCCATATTAATACTGTGGCTGGAAAAACAGGTAGATGCTAGGAATTCTGCAGCAAGAAACTCACCTCCTGACTCCCCAAATGCTATTGACCATCTGTAAGACACAAGCCAAGAATATAATGAAATATTCTCCACTTACCCAGATGAATGAAGCTCCAACAACACTGAAGAAGCTTGAAACAATCCAGGACAAAGCAGCCTGCTTGATTGGTACCCTTTCCACAAACATTCACTCCCTCCACCACCAAATGAACAGTGATAGCATTATTACAATCTACAAGATGCATTGCAGGAGCTCATCAAAGTTCCTTAGGTAGCACTTTCCAAACCTACGACTACTCTATAGGGAGAAGGGCAGCAAATGCATGGGAACACCATCACCTGGAGGTCCCCTTCAATTCACTTACTATCCTAACTTGGAAATATAACACGCTCCTTCACAGTCGCCGGGCCAAAGTACTGAAACTCACTCCATAACAGCACGGTGAGTGTAATGACACATCAGGGAGTCCAGCAGTTCAAGGCAGCTCACTATCGCTTTCTCAAGGGTAATTGGGATGGGTGAATAAATGCTAGCCTAGCCAGCAATGCCCATATGCCATAAATGATTTTTAAAAAATTTACAGTCAGTGAATCAGCAGGTAATAACATATTTGATATTCCAATTTTCACATTAAAAGATGAAAAAGCAACTTTCCCATAAAATCGACAAAACAAGTGGACTCACACAGCATAGGAGATCTTTTGTCCCATCGAGCCTCTGCTGGATCTTTGAGAGAGCTATCCAAATTAGCGCCACTTCCCTACTTTTTCCCCAAAGTGTTGTAAACATTCTTTTATGTATTTATTCAAGACTCTTTTAAAAGCTACTACTGAATCTGTTTCCATCATGCTTTCAAGTGATGCATTCCGGGACACAGTAATTAGCTCTGTAAAAAAGAATCGTCCCTCTGGTTCGTTTGGTAATTATCTTAAATCTCTGATTTCTGATTACTGACTTCTGCCAAGTTCTTCCTATTCACTCTAACAAAGTATTCATAACTTTGTGCAGCTGTATTAAAACTCCTTTTAGCTGGGCTGCTCCAATAAGTCAAACCCAGTTTCTCTAGTCTTCCTACATAAGTTCCTCAGATTAAGCAGCATTCTATAAAAGATGAACAGAAATGTCAGAAGCACTCAAGGAGTCAGGCAGCATCTGTGGAGAGAGAAAAACAAAGTTTATGTTCCAGATCTGTGATCTTTGGTCAGTAAAATATTTTAACTAAGAATTGGTGCAGGGAAAGAGAGGAGGAAGGTCAAAAATAAACATCCGTCATAAGGTGGAAGAAAACTGTAGCAACAACTTTTACTTGTGTAGTCTTTGGAATCGATCCATCATGGGAGAGGATGGACTGTGCCCAGGATGTATGTCATTCAATATGTAGCAGTAGAGATCAATATGTGAGTGGCATTCCCTTCTGCAGTTGGCAGAGATGAATTGGACCTGCCCGGCCAACAACTGATGCTGTTTTAGCTCCTGGCCCATAATATTAGTCTGCCTCAACCTGATCATCAATCCAAATGTCATGCAAGCTTGGGAGAAATGATCTACATACAAGCTGTTGCAAGTGTACTTCAGCATGGGGTGCCAGCACAGCACCATCAGCAACTCTCAGACTAGGAGGTTGTGGTCTTGCCAAGACGGCAAGATTTGCACTTTCTTAAAGTTGGAAAGCAATGTAGAGAATCAAAGAGTAGACAGGTTATTCCAGAGTTTAGGACCTAGGAACTGTCTAGGGGTATAATTCTCACTTAGGGTGGCATTAACATGCGAGAGGTCTGGGTTCAGATTTTGGATGAGCTCAAAGATCGTTTGAGATGGCACAGTGGTTAGCACTGCTGCCTCACAGCGCTAGGGACCCGGGTTTGATTATTTCTGTGTGGAGTTTGCACATTCTACGGTGTGATATTTTCCCCGATTGCTCCGGTTTCCTCCCACAGTCCAAAATGTATTGGTTAGGTCACTTGGCAATGCTAAATTGACCCTAGTGTAAAATGAATTAGCAAAGTAAATATGTGGGGTTAGGGGGATAGGGCCTGCGTGGGATTATGGTGTGTGCAGACTCGGGTGCTGACTGGCTTCCTTCTGCACCGCAGGGATTCTATAAAAAAAAAGCTGAAGGCATGACTATGAATGGTGAATTAATATTGGGCGTGCTCAAGAGTAAGGATACAGATATTTTCTGAGGATTGTAGGGCTGGACAAAATTACGGAGGAAGGGAGACAAAATTATGGAGGGATTTGAATACAGATTGAGAATTTTAAGAATCAGGATGTGTCTTGACTGCAAGGCAATGTGAGCATAGTGAGTTAGGAGAAAGAGGACATGGTGTGTATTAAAATGCAGACAATGGTTTTGGATGGTCTCAAGTTTACAGAGGATAGAATGCAAGAGACCATCCTGCAATGTGTTAGCAGGGGTGATTAAATGAACAACAGAATCATTTATAGGCAACTGCTATTAAAATAATGGGAGCAGCGCATATGCTATGAAATGATTGCAACCATCCACATTCAACATCAGGTTTAAAGAGCCTTCCCGAAAGATTGAGATGTTTTTCCTTGAATTTCATTGAAACAGTATGTAATGCCAAGGAGCAAGCCCTGCATTTATAGAATACCTTCCATGACCTCAAGTTGTCCCAATGCATTTTTTTAATGCTTTTATGGTTGCAATGTAGCTATCACAGCAGACAATTTGTGCACACACTGTCACAATGGAGAGGGATGATTTGAGATAGAAAGCAGGGCGACAGACAGTGATGTAATTGAACAGATTAGCATCGAGAGGGAGATGGTATTAGCGATTATAGCAGTCTTAAAATTGGATTAAATCCCCAGGCCCAAATGAGATGCATTCTTGACTGCTGTGGGAGACAAGAGAGGAAATTTTAGGGGCTGTGATGCTAATTCTCAAAACCTCATTGGTCACAGAGGTACTAGAGAATGGTTAATATGGTACCATTGTCCAAGAAAGGAAATATGGAAAAACCAGGTAATTACAGGCCAGTGAGTCCAATGTCAATGGTAAGGAAATTATTGGAAAAAAATTCTGAGGGACAGAATTAATCTCCACTTGGAGAGGCAAGGATTAATCAAAGATAGTCAGCATGGCTTTGTCAGGGAGAGATCATGTGTAACAAATCTGATAATTTTTTTCAAGGAGATGTAAATGAGGGAATGAAGTTGATGTAGTTTATATGGGCTTCAGTAAGGCTTTTGATAAGTTCCTACATGGGAGACTGATCAAAAAGGTAAGAGCGCATGGAATCCGGGGCAATTTGGCAAATTGGAGCCAAAATTGGCTTAGTGGCAGGAGACTGAAAGTGATGGCTGAAGGTTGTCTGTGTCCAGTGGTGTACCATAGACATTGGTGCTGGGTTCCTCGCTGTTTGTAGTGTACATTAATGACCAACTTGTGAATGTGGGGTATATGATCAGCAAGTTCACAGATAACATGAAAACTAGTAGTATGGTGAACAGCGAGGAAGAGAGCCTCAGATTTACAAGGAAGATGTAGATGGGCAGAACAGTGGCAAATAAAATTTAATTCTGAAAAGTGTGTGGTGATGCATTTTTGGAGGACGTACAGCCAAGGGAATACTCAATGAACCATAGAACATTACAAAGTACAAAGGATCAGAAGGATCTTGGGATGCATGTCCAAAGATCCCTGAAGGTAGCAGGATGGCTAGATAAGCTGGTTAAGACACATGGGATACTTGTCTCTATTATCCAAAGCATAGAATATAAGAGCAGGGAAATTATGATACAGCTGTATAAAATACTTTTTATATCACACTAGAACACTGTGCAGTTCTGGTTGCCACACTATAGAAAGGATGTGATAGCACTAGAAAGGATACAGAGGAGATTCACCAGGGTTTGCCTGGACTGGAGCATTTCAGCTATAAAGAGAGGCTGGTTAGGCTGGAGTTGTTTTCCTTAGAGCATAGAAAGCTGAGGGGGGAATCTGAATGAGATGTACAAAATTATTAGGGGTCTGGATCGGAAGAATTCCTCTTAGTTGAGGGATCAATAACCAGGGGGCATAAATTTGAGGTCAAGGGCCAGAGATTTAAGAGGCATACAAGGAAAAACCTTTTCACCCAGAGTGGCAGAAATTTGGAACTCACCGTGAAAGGTAGTAGAGGTGGTAATGACTGGAAGATCTGTTTTTAGTGATGCTAGTCAGGAGCTAGAAGGGCCAATGGAATCATGGGGTGCATGTCCAAAGATCCCTGAAGGCACGGATCTTTGAATATACATCAGGGATCATTGGACATATTGGTCAGGACAACACAGATAACCTGCTTTTTTGAATTATGCAATAGGATCTTCTACATTCACTCTAGAGGATATAGGAACTCCATTTAGCATCTCATCCAAAAGATGTTCATCTCTGATGGTGCAAGACTTCCTCCATACTGCCCTAAAATATAATCCTAGATTTTTGTGCTTAGATTTCTGTAGTAGGAGTTGAAACTATAACCTGTTGGCTCAGAGGAAATAATGCTCAGAGGACTGAGCTACCAAAGACCGATAGATCAGAGTGGAACAGCAAACGAAACTGATAAGTAAACAAAAGCTCAGTCATCCTTTCAAACAGAACAGAAATATTCAGCAAAGTGATCACCCAATGTAGAAGAGATTGTGTCATGAACAATGAATATTATAATAAATTGGAAGTAGTACAAATAAATCATTCAGAAGGAGAGTTTGGAGCCCTGAATATTCATAGAAACAAGAAGCAAAAATAGGCCGTTTGGCCCTTTGAGGCTGCTCTACCATTCATTTTGATCATGGCTGATCATCAAATTCATTATCCTGATCCCCCCTTTCCCTCCACCCCATATCTTCTTATCCCCAAAACATCTAATTTCTTCCCAAAATCAGATGACGTTTTGGCCTCAGCTACATTCTGTGGTAGTGAATTCCACACATGCACCACCCTCTGGGAGAAATTTCTCCTCACTTTAGTTCTAAAACATTTACCCCTTATTCTCAAACTATGACCCTAGTTCTGGACTCCCCCACCATTGATTAGATCCTTTCTGAATTTACTGTCTAGCCCTGTAAGAATTTTGTGGAAAAATAAGGCTCTCTCTCATTCAATCCATTGGATGTGGGCATCACTGGCAAGGTCAACATTGATTGTCCATCCCTATTTGCCCTTGAGAAGATGATGGTGAGCCAACTTATTGAACTGCTGCAGTCCGAGATGTAAGTATACCTATAGTGCTTTTACGGAAGGAGTTCCATAATCTTGACCCAGCAGAGAAGAAACAGTGGTTATAGTTCCAAGTTAGGATAGCATGTGACTTGGAAGCGAACTTGTCAGTGGTAGCGTTTCCATGTGCTTGTCACCCTTGTTTAAGGCACAGGTTTAAGGTGTGAGGAGCAAGGTTTAAAGGAGACGTACGAGGCAAATTCTTTACAGAGGGTGGTGGGTGCTTGGAATTCGTTGCTGGGGGAGGTAGTGGAAGCAAATACGATAGTGACTTTTAAGGGGCATCTTGACAAATACACGAATGGGATGGGAATAGAGGGATATGATCTCCAGAGGGGTAGGGGTTTTTAGTTAAGGCGGGTAGCATGGTCGGTGCAGACTTGGAGGGCCGAAGGACCTGTTCCTGCACTATAATTTTCTTTGTTCTTCTCGGTGGTGAAATCACAGGTTTGGAACTTGTTGCTACAGAATCTTGGCAAGTTACTGAAGGGCCATTTTGATACACACAGTGCAAGTGATGGAGGGAGTGAATATTTAAGATATTGTTAAAGCTACATTCATTGGGCATTTGGAGCAAGTCCCAACTTGACCCTGACCTGTGCATTATAGATAGTAGAAGGTTTAGAATCAGGAGCTGAGTACTCATTGCTGTTGTTCATATCTTACAAGCAATATTTATCAGCTTAATGCAAAGAGAAGAAGAAGCTGTCCTATCTCCATTAGTAATTCATTTTATTATCGTTATTAGGCAGTGTAATACAAATCAGACTGGTTACAACATAAGCATCCAGTTTTCATCACAACTATCTAGTCTAAAATCCACTCCCATTAGTTTCTGTGGTGATTCCTGAGTAATCACAGAATATCAGCGATATTACCCAAGAAAGAGAGTTACATTGGCCAGGCATCCATCGTCTCTCTGAATGCGTCTCCATGTCTTCCGATATAGGGTTTTCTTCTTCTGCACAGTTAGTCTTCGGAGTTTTGCTGCAGCTGGATCTGAATCTTCCATTCTTATCCTGGTGTTATCTTTTCTGAGATATGCTGCCTCTTGGTTGTTGATTCAAACTTCTTCAGGTTTCTGTAGCGGGACTCGAACCTTCAACCTTTTGGCTCAGATGAAATAATTATTTCATTGTTTCCCCTCATTGGCCAAGATCCTGAGTAGAATTACCTCATTGCTCTCTGGCTACAAAAGAGCTTATGCCTTACAACATTTCCTTTGTAACTAAGCGAGCTTAACCAGCTCAAGGTTCAAGTTACTGCCATTCAAGTAGAGCTTGCAGATTTTCACAGCCCCTTTTCAGTCCCTGGTCAACACTGTAGATTTGCCAACCTTTGACCTGATCTGGTAGCAATAGTACTTGTGTGACTGGTCCAAAAATGGTCAATGGTAATCCCCTGGGATGTTGATGGTGGGGTATTCAATGATGGTAATGCCATTGAATGTCATGGGAAGATGGTTATATTCTCTCATTAGAAATGATTACTGCTGGATACTTGTGGGGCATGAACATCACTTTCCACTTATGAGCCCAAGCCTTAATGTTGTTTGGGTCTTGCCACCTGGGGTGAGGGGCTGCTTCATTATCTGTGAAATTATGAATGGAACCATTTGCAAACACCCCACCATATGATCTTATGATGGAGGGAAGGTCATTGATGAAGCAGCTGAAGATAGTCAGCTCAAGGACAAAGTAGAACTCAGACAAGATGGAACTCCTTCAAAAATGTCCTGAATCTAAAACGATTCACCACAATTATCTTCCTTTGTATAGGTATGATTCTGGCCACTGCAGAGTTTTATCTGAATTGTTTGACATTAAAGGCATTGTCTGGAATTCAGCTCTTTTGTCCACGTTACAAACACACATATGAATATACAAATTCAGAGAAGTAGGCTTTTAAGCCTCAAATGGATATAGGTCCAACATTCCCTCGCAAGATAACTCATTCATTCCAAGAAACAGTCAAGTGAATTGCCTCAGAATTGCTTCAAATACAATTCTATCCTTTTAAATAAAACTGTACTCTGTATCCCAGATGAGCAAATGTGTTTTATGGTCATATGGCGCCGGAGGAGGTGGGAATTCAGAGAATTATCCATTGAATATGGTGGCATTCAGCATTCCAAGAAAACTTTCTTCTTTTCCAAAGTTTTGAGTACTAAATTGTGAACAGATGAAGTAATTCAGACACTAGATGGATTTAAAATCAAAAAGATGATTGGTATTAGATAATTTACCTGAAATTTATGGCACATGACTGGATGAGATGCATTCAAGAGTACCAAGGGAAGCTAATGTGGAAATCGGAGAGGCACCGGCCATAACTTTTTAGCCTTCCTTCAAGAATGCAACTTAAGCCCAGGAACTACAGGCCAATCAGATTAACTTCAGTGCTAGGGAAATGCCAAGAACCAGTAATTTGGGACAAAATTAATAGTACATGGAGAAATGTGGGTTAATTAAAGAAAGCCAACATGCATTTCTTAAGGGAAAATCAAGCTCAACTTACTGCAGATTTTTGAAGAGGTAACAGAGGATCGATGAGGACAATGTTGTTGATGTGATATACATGGATTTCCAAAAGGTGTTTGATACAATACTACACAACAGGCTTGTGAGCAAAGTAAAGATCAACGAAAGAATACAACCACCTCCCAATGATATTCAACGGCATTAAAATCACTGACTATACCATCAACATCACTCAAGGGAGTAGCAACATGGATAAGAAATTGGCTGAATGAATTTTTTTTGTGCTGGAGAAAGATTGGTAGTGGAGCTCGCCAGGAGTCAATGTTGGGGCTTGCTTTTCCTAATAAATATTAATGAACTGGACCTTGGTGTAGAGCACAATTTAAAAGTTTGCATGTGACACAAAACTTGAAAACATTGTGAATCATGAGGAGGATAGTATAAAGCTTCAAAGCACATAAACAAGTTGGTGCAATGGGTCGACAGGTGACAGATGAATTTCAATGCAAAGAAATATGAAGTAATTCATTTTGGTAGGAAGAACATGAACAGACAATACAAAATATAGGATACATTTCTAAAGGAGACCTGGATCTACATGTAAATGAATCATTTTCTAGTTGACAGAAGTCTAAGAGATGACTTAGTTAAATGTACAAGATCCTCAGGGGACACAATAAGGTGGATGTGGAAAGCATATTCCCTCTCATGCAAGAATCTAGAACTAGGGACCACTCTTTAAAATTTAAAATAGAGATGAGCATTTTTTTTTCTCTTGGAGGGTGAGACACTTTGGAATTCTCTTCCTCAAAAGATGGTTGAGGCAGAGCTTTAAATAAGGGAGAAGTAGAAAATTCTTGATAACTTTTCATCTTCCTTATCAGGTCTAAGCACAAGTGTGAGATTGAGGTTAAAATTGAATCAGCCATGATTTTACTGAGTAGAGAAGCAGGCTCCAGTGGCCTATTCCTGCTCTGAATTCACATGTTCTAATTTGATTTGATTTATAAAGTTAGAGTTTATTTATTAGTCACAAGTACGGCTTATATTAACACTGCAATGAAGTCACTGTGAAACTCCCTAAGTCGCCACACTCTGGCACCTGTTTGGGTCAATCCACCTAACCAGCATGTCTTTCAGACTGTGGGAGGGAACTGGAACACCCAAAGGAAACTCACACAGACACAAGAACAGGTGAACTCTACACAGACAGTGATCCAAGCCAGGATTCAAACTCAGGTCTCCAGCACTTTAAAGTAGCAGTGCCGCATCTATTTATTATTACAATTTGTCACCTCATTTGATAGACAGTGAACAATATTGTTTCTTGTGCAGACTATAGAGACAAAGCATACCTTTCATAGAGGAGAGAGTGCAGAATACAGTGTTACAATCATGCTAGGATGTAGAGAAAAATTAACTTAATGCGAAGCAGGTCCATTCAAAAGTCTGATGGCAACAGGGAAGAAGCTGTTCTCGAGTCAGTTGGTACATATCCTCAGACTTTTGTACCTTTTTCCTAATTTTGTAGGAAATTATAGGTTTGAAGCAGACCTTAAAAGGTGGAAAGCGAGGGATAGAGATGTAGTGAGAGAATTCTTAAGGGAAAATCAAGCTGAACTAACTGCAGATTTTTGAAGAGGTATGAATGGTGGCGACAAATGATGCAGCAGAATTGGATGGGCACCAATATCACAAAGGGTTGTGGGATTGGCGAAGTGGGGGGGAGGCGGTTTGGGATGGCACAACCCAGTGAGGTATCAGAAAACAAGGATGAGGATTTTAAAATCAAGATATTACTTGGCTGAGAAACAGGGGACAGCTAACAGTGGAAAAGTGCCTGGCCATAAAAAGAGTAGTGAAAGCGCAAGACGGAGAAGATCAAAGGCAGACACTGTGCTGGGAAACGATGGCCTTTTATAGGAAAAGGGGCACAAATCGTTCCAAAAAGAAACTATAGCAACGGTGATTATTGCCTTTTTAAACAGCAGAGCCCGCCTGCAATTGCCCAATAGCTTTTGATGAAATCCTGTAACAAACTAACGGTGACCCTTTGCGTTGGGTGAATCAGAGTTAAGCATTTTAAATATCTTTAATCATTTCCGACATTTAAAAAAAAATTGCCAGGGAGAGAAAAATAACGAAAACAGCTAGAAGTGTTCTGAACCTCCCAGTAAAACTTGCCAGGAGAAAACTGACTGGTGTATCAGAGCAGGAAATGAGTCACAATTTTTTTCTCCCTTATGTGTGTGCGTTAATATCCGCCTCGTCATTTTTGGGAGTGATTGGAAACAGCCGGCTCCCTCACCCCTGAAATAGAGAAATGATCAGCTTTGTATATCGCAAGGAAACACTGCCTCATTACTCACTGCCGTGATTAATCATTTTTAATATGACTGCTGTGCAATTTGACGGCACAACGGTGTGTATTTTTCAAGGATTATTGAAATCGCATTCATTATACACCAATCTTAATATATATTTCTCGCTGTCTCAGAAAATTCTATTGGAAATCTAAAAAGTGCATTTTTTTTAAATAGTGGGTGAATACCGAATCTTGATGAGTTGCCTAATAACCACAATTTGGACATGTCAAATAGGGAGCTAAAAATTACCTTATATGAAGACGATCGTTTTACGCATTAAAAAATTAATTTCCTGGAGAGATTCGCGTAAACCTGCGAGCTGTAAAGAATAATAATTCAAAGGGAACGGTGGAAGTGGGATTGCAGGTTACAAGTAATGAACGGTACTAGGGAACGGCGAGACAGTCCTTTCTCACTGGATGTGGTGGGTCCCACAGATCCCATTCGCCTTTCCGATAGACTTCTGAATACCGGCAGGCTATTGGGATTGTAGGTTCATTTCAATTTAAGAATGCTTGCTTATTAAATTTATTATTAACATTCTTAAATGGGATTTTTAAAACTCTCACAGGGATTTCTTCGAACCAAGCTTGGTGAATTGTCTTTTTTTAAAAAGTATTTTAAATCCATATGTAAAATCTAATTTTCCATTCCCGATGGGAGACCACTGAACATGCATAGATGTATACACACACAAAATGTTCTAGTAGGATACAAAATAATTATGGAACAATCTTAATATATACTCAATAGGTTTTTGGGAGAAAAATGTCCAATTAAAATGGACATTTACTAATCTCGATAACAGATTCAAACTGGAATGCGTTCGAAGTTAAACATGTCTTGAATAAAAGCACGGATGTTATTATTTGATTTATTTTACATGCAAAATTGATTAAAGTGCGTTTATTTAAAAAGATCAACTTTGGCCAGGCATTTCCCATTTAATTACATATAGCTTTTCGGACTGTGTGTGTGTATGTTTTTTTAAAAAAGTGAATTATCACATGATGAAAAAAAAGGGGGGAGCTAAACTCCATTTGGGCATTGCGTTGTATATTTATTCTGATGATAAGACCAGACCGGATTTTTTTTCCATATCCTCCTCCTCCTTTTAACTCCCCCCTCCCTACACCTCTGCCTGCGTATGTTTGAGGAAGCTTATGGTCCATTACTGAAGGATCAATGCCTTATTTCTGATTTTGTGCATGCGATTTTTAAGATTATAAATGCGCGAGTATATAAAAACGAAATCTTTTAAACAAATGCACATTTTTTAAAAAATACGAAGGTGGAGAAAAAAATAACAGACAAGAAGAAAGCAAGATGGCTGCAAACTGATTTGTGTGTGTTAGATTTGGATTTAATGGTGATGAAAGCGAGCAAGCAGATTGGATTTTCGCCTCTTCTGAGCCTTTTATTTAGATTTATCTAAGGACTTGGGGGAGGAGAGTCGAATAGTTTGGAGTTGACAGAAGAGGGTGGTGTTCGTCTGCGGGGAAAAGAAAAGCTGAAAAGGAAGAAGGTGGGGGAAAAGAAGAAAGAAATGTGCCATAAATATAAATGATTTAAAATCCTGGAGGAGGAGAGAGGGGGCAAAAAAAATATAAAACAAGCAGCCAGTTTCAAAAGATTGCTGAAGATGGCCGTGGAAGAGTGGATTTGAAACCTTAAAGAACATTTCATTTTGGTGCGGCTGGATTTTTTTCCTTCCAAAAAGGATTTTGCAATCTAGATGATGCCAAGAAAATTGGAATTTCCCTTTTAAATCTTTTTTGGAAGAGAGAGAGGCTTTTATGAGCTGGATGGCAGTGAGGAAGTCAGACAGTTGAGGCTGTGAAGAAGAAAGGGAGAGATTGAGGGGGAGTGTTGTAGATCATTTTTCGTCCCCTCCTCAGCCCAGTTTGTCTTTTAAATGAGGAAAACCTCACCTGAAATTTGTTGAAGGGGGAGGAAGAAGCTCGAGAGAGTTTGGCTGTTGGTGGTTATTTTTTGAATTTTTTTTTGAAAATAACGACTTTTTTTATCCAAGATGGCTGAAAACTGGAAGAGCTGCTTCGAGGAGGAACTTCTGTGCCCCATCTGCCTGCAGGTCTTCGTGGAGCCGGTGCAGCTACCGTGCAAGCACAACTTCTGCCGGGCTTGTATCGGCGAGGCCTGGGGAAAGGAGTCGGTGAGCCGCTGCCCCGAGTGCAACAATGTCTACCCGCAGAAACCGGCTCTGGAGAAGAACCTCAAGCTCAGCAACATCGTGGAGAAATTCAACTCCTTCACGGCCGACGCCGCCGCCGTGGCCGCCGCCACCGCCGCCGCTTCGTCGTCCTCCTCATCCTCGACCTCCTCCTCCACCTCCGCCGGTAACGGCAACTCGGCCGCCTACAGCCCGCTCTGCTGCCGCTACTGCCGCAACGCGCCCGCCCAGAAGGTCTGCCTGCGCTGCGACACCGGCTGCTGCCAGGCCCACGTCGGCGCCCACCTGCAGGCCGCCTCGGTCAGCGGCAGCCACTTGCTAATCGAGGCCGGGGACGCGCGGGCCTGGAGCTGCGCCCAGCATGACGCCTACCGGCTGCTGCACTGCGAGACGGACCAGGTGGCGGTGTGCCGCTACTGTTACTACATGGGCAGCCACCACGGCCACAGTATCTGCGACCTGGAGGTCAGGAGGAATGAGATTCGGGTAAGGGCCCGTCGCACCTGGAGCGCCGCCGCGCACAGCTTCTAACTCTATTTATAAACATCACCCAACAATCCCACCCTTCCAAAAACCCACTCCCACACAGCTCCTAACTCTCCATTTATAAACACCCCCCACCACTGCCCCCACACCCACCCCTCCAAAAACCCACTCCCACACAGCCCCTAACCCTCCATTTTAAAACACCCCCCCCACTGCCCCCACACCCACCCTCCAAAAACCCACTCCCACACAGCTCCTAACCTTCCATTTATAAACACCCCCACCACTGCCCCACACCCACCCCTCCAAAAACCCACTCCCACACAGCCTTAATCTCCATTTAAAACACCCCCCCAACCCACTCCTCCAAAAACACACTCCCACACAGCCCCTAACCCTCCATTTATAAACATCCCCCAACAATCCTACCCCTCCAAAAACCCACTCCCACACAGCTCCTAACCCTCCATTTATAAACATCCCCCAACAATCCTACCCCTCCCAAAACCCACTCCCACACAGCTTGTAATCCTCCATTTATAAACATCCCCCAACAATCCTACCCCTCTCAAAACCCACTCCCACACAGCTTGTAATCCTCCATTTATAAACATCCCCCAACAATCCTACCCCTCCAAAAACCCACTCCCACACATCTCCTAACCCTCCATTTATAAACATCCCCCAACAATCCTACCCCTCCCAAAACCCACTCCCACACAGCTTGTAATCCTCCATTTATAAACATCCCCCAACAATCCTACCCCTCCAAAAACCCACTCCCACACATCTCCTAACCCTCCATTTATAAACACCCCCCATCCCTGTCCCAAAGCCCACACCCACCCCTCCAAAAACCCACTCCCACACAGCTCCTAACCCTCTTTGTAAACATCCCCCAAAAATCCCACCCTCGCCCCAAAACCTATACCCACTCCTCCAAAAAACCACTTCCACATAGCTCCTAATTCTCTATTTATAAACATTCCTTGCCCCCACCCCAAAATCCACACTCACCTTTCCAAAAACCCACTCCCACACAGCTCCTAGCCCTTTTATTTATAAACATCCCCCACCCCAAAACTCTCATCTACCTTCCTTCCGAAATACATTGCCATGCAGCTCCTAATTGTCTATTTATAAATATTCTCCCCCCCACACCAAAAACCCAAACCCACTCCAACCTTCCCAAAGACCTACTTGCTCATGGCTCCTTGGCTCTCTATTTATAAATATTCTCCACGCCCAACAATCCCAACCCCTGCAAAAAACCTATAGCCAGCCCTCCCCCCACCCCCCACCCCCACCCCACCCCCCAAAACCCCCTCGTCCTGTATTTATAAACATTCCCACCCCCCCCACAATCCCCTCCCCCAAGAAATCAACTCACTCCTACAGACCCCCGCAGTTCCTACTCCTATATTTGTAAACAATACCCCATCTCCCAAAACCCAGTCCCTCAACCCACCCCCCAAAACCTATTCCCACACAGTTCCTAGCGCTGTATTTGTACACATCCCTCATCCCCAACAATCCCTTATCCCCCAAAAAACCCACTTGCTCCTACACCTGCCATCCCCCCACAACTCCTAGTCCTATATTTATAAACAATCCCCCTCCCCTCAAAACCCACTCACATCCCCTACCCTCAAAACCCACTTGTACCCCCATGCCCCAAAACCCACTACCATCCTCCTCCCCCAAAATGCACTCACCCCTACACCATCCCACAGCTCCTGATCCTATATGTGTAAACATCCTGCACCCCAAACAATCCCACCTCCCAAAACTCATTCCCATCTCCTTCCCCCCTCCCCTGCAAAATGCACTCCCATTCCCACCCTCTCCCTGCAAAACCCACTCCCACCCCCCTCCCCTGTAAACCTACTCTCATCCCTCCTCCCAAAATCCACTCCCCCCAAAACCTACTCACCTCTACACTACCCCAAAGCCCCTGGCCCTGTATTTATAAACATCCCCATCTTCAACAATCCCAACCCCCAAAATTCCCCAAAACTTATTCTAACCCATTCTCCCCAAACCCACTCATCCTTACAAGTCCTAGCTCTGTATTTATAAACTTCCCCCACTCCAACAATCCCATTTCTCCAAAACCCATTCACAACCTCATTCCAAAACCCATTCCCAACCTCATCCCAAAATCCCCTCCCACACCCAACCCAAAAATCCACTCCCACACAACTCCTAGCCCTGTATTTATAAATAATCCCAACACAACCTCCCCACTCCCAAACCCAACCCCTCCCAAAACATATTCCCCCTTCACCCTCTCCCTCCCCCAAAACCCATTCACCCTCTTCACCCAAATCCATTCACCCCAACACCACCCCTAAAACCACTCACCCCTACACACCACCCCACCACCCATAGCCTTGTATTTATAAACATCCCCTATCCTCAACAATCCCACTTCCCACCAAAACCCATTCATCCCTACACACTCCTCACCCGCAGCTCCTAGTCCTATGTTTGTAAACGTCTCCCACATCTAACAATCCCACCCCCCCCAAAACCCACTATCACCCCTTGACTCCAAAACCACACACCCTATGCCCCCCTACAGCTCCTAGCCTGTATTTATAACATCCTCCCTCCTCTCCCCCCCACCCCCACCCCCACACAAAACCCAAGCACCTCAAAACTACTCCCACAGCTCATAACCCTGCATTTGTAAACGTCCCCCACCTCTTAAACAATCCTGAACCCCTCCCCCTCCGAAAACCTACCCCCATTCCCTCCCCCTCTCAAAACCCACTCATCCATACACCCTTCCCACAGTTTCTACCCTTGTATTATCAATATTACAACCATCATCCCAATCCCCACCCCCAGAACTCACTTCACATCCGTACACAACTCCTAGCCCTGTATTTTTAAACGTCCCCTACTCCCTCAATGATCCCAGTCCCCAAAGCCTAGCCTAGCCTCACCCCTGCCCCCCCCCCCCCGCCTCCCCCAAACCCACTCACCTCTGCACATCTCCCGCCATACACAACTCTTTACCCTTATTTATCAACATTCTCCAAATATTCTCACTGCCACATATCTATACCCTTCAAACCTACTCCTACTTACTGCTTCCAAACCGACTCCTACTCAACCCACCCAAACCCACCCCCATACACTGGCATCCCACCTCGCTCTCAATCCCCCAACATACAGCTCCTTACTTTATCAACATTCCTCGAACCCACTCCCACATGCGCACAATACCCTCCACCCTCAAACCCAACCCCACACAAACACCACCCACACATAAACTCCTCTCCCCTTCAAACCCACCCCCATACGAACCCCTCTCCCTTGTAAAACTGTCCCTGTACAACCCCCTCCCCCAAACAGTCCCTTCACTCCCTGAAACCACGTCCACACAAATCCCTCTCCCTGCCCGAACCCAGCCCCATTCAACCCCCTCTGCCCTCCAAATCCACCCCCACACAACCCATCTCCCCCCAAACCCATCCACTCAATGCCTTCTCCCTGCAACCCACTCTACACAACCCCTTCCTCCCGCAAACCCACCCCTGCTCAACTCCTTTCCCTCCCAAACCACCCTTGCCCAATCCCCTCTTCTCTTCCCCATTCCCCTATCTTCAGCTGCCCCCATTGCTGGACACATTTTGCTGCACAAATAAATTTCTGGTGGGTAAAAAATCAGTAAGTTAGGCAAGTGCTTTTGGGATTTGAAAAAATGAATACAATCAGGTTCCTGGCTTCTTCATTAATAGGATGTATGTCTTTACTCCTCAGCTTTGGAATGGTGAGGTCTTAATCTAAGAGGCTCAATAGTGTGAGTGAGTTGCTGATGTAATACTCTATAAAACTGAAAAATGTTGAGCTCTTGAGACTTTTCCTCCACCCAATAAACTGTAAAATGTTAGTATGGAGTTCTGTGATGTGTAGAGAAAGGAAGTCTGGAGACTCACCTTCTCAAAGCAATAGAACTGAAAGCTTTAGATGGGGGAATTCTGTAATTGCACAGGTTAGAACTGCCTGCCATAAGAACAGCTAACATTTGTAGCCTGCAAGTACCTTCCGTTGGGGAAAGGAAGGCAATTCAAGCTTTTTTTACAGTAGAACTAAATTCTGACATGGCCTAAACTGCCTGAAATTAGCTGAGGATTCCCACATTTGAAGGAAGGAGGTAGGACTTTGAGGTTTGTGAGGGCGGAGAGCGTCTTGGAAATGGTTGGTGATTATCCATGTGGACACAATTCTAATTTATACTGCAACACTTCTTGTGTTTCCAAGCAGTTTAGTTTTGGTGATGGATTAAAAATAATGTCCCAATTTTTAAAGGTGTATTTTTACAATTTATGTATTTTTTAATTATTTCAATTCTATTAGTGGTCAGATTGCTAATGAATCCTTGGTCTCAAACTTGAAGGCTGTGAAAATTGGGAATCCGACAGACCAACGCCACAATATACTGGAGTAAAACTTGGTTATAGGTTGTATGGCTGTAACAGTAATGATTTCCTTGTACTGAAATGTTTTAAAGGCAAACTCTGCATTAACAAGAATTGTTGGTTATGCTGCAGATGAAGTATACACATTGGATTGATTATTTTTGTTCTTTTTGAATGATTTTGAATCTATGGGCTAAGTCCCGACATTTTAAACAGTTTGACTCAAAATCCTTTTTATCATTTTAACTATTGCAGCTTTTCTTCTGTTTGTCGCCAAATTCATCCTTTATAAATATTCAACTTTTATCTCAGCTCCATAAATGTATTTAACATTTGGGTAATTGATTCAAAAGAGCTAAATTTTATTAAATCTAAAAGTGATTTAAAAAAAATCCTTTCTTAGAATTACAATTTGAATGCTTAGGGTGGACAGGGCAAGTCCTTAATCTGTCTCCTTTCTTGATCCAAAAACCAATTCGAATTCACATTGAATCCAGTTCATGGTCCCCTCCGATTTGTGGCCCCTACAAGAGAGATGTACTGGATCCAAGTTGACAAGAACAGGCATTACAGCTGATCTTGGGCTTGATTTCAGCCAAAAGCCCGAGAAGTGACACTTTTTAGTTCAGTCGGGCAGCATGGTCGGTGAAGGCTTGAAGGGTGGAAGGGCCTTTTCCTCTTCTGTTATTTTCTTTGTTCTTTACCAGTCCTTACCTGGGGTATCATTGCACTCTTTGCAACTATTTGGAAGCCAAACATTCATGCTCGTATTTGCAACTATTTGGAAGCCAAACATTCATGCTTAATATGCCGTATTAAGATTTTGGGGATTGTATTTGTGTTCATCAGTGTAAATCCATAGACAGCTTTGTTTGGAAATCACAAAGACTGCTGCTGCCTTAGCTAAATGTTAGCACTTTTTCAAATTTAGCTAATGGCCTTGCCAGTACTGTGGACGGATAGGTGTAGAAGGGAGGAGAGGTCAGATTAAGTTCAAAAATGCAGAATTGTGGCTACAATGTCCGTGAATTTATGAAGTCAGTAATACTATCAACAAAAGCTTGCCACTGGAAGTCATGGTTTGGGAAGAGGCTTTACTCCCATTCAGCTTAAGCTTTGTGAGATCATAGAATTAATTAAACCTGATTTTTAAGGGGACAGGTTCTTTTGATCTTGGCTCTGAACTTTTTTTTTAAAGGAAGCATTTTCAGTTGTAAAGAATCTGATTGTTTTGCAATATTCTTGGATTTATTTTTCAATTCCTCAAAAGGAACACAGCCTCCTTGAAGTCTATAAATGATGAGAACTTGGGGGAGTTTTTGCTTTCCATGCTTGTTATACTTGTAGGAACATAGGAATTAAGAGTGAGGTAGGCAATTCAGCCCTTCACAGTCCACTCTGGCATTCTATATCATCATATCCTAACTCCACTTCCCTGGCTTCCCCTCTGCCCTTTAACCCATTTTTATTCAAATATTTATCTATCTCTTTCTTGAATCCATTGATTCTGCATCCACCGCATTGGGCAGCAAGTTCCATAGATTCACAACTCTCTGAGAAGTAGCTTCTCCTTATCTCTGTTTTGAACCTTCCTGCCCCATACCTTGCAACTATGACCTCTTGTCCGTTTGGTTGACATTTACTTTATCAATTACACTGTGCAGCTGTATACAGCTAGCACCCTGAAGCTTCCATGATTCCTGTAATCGTGGATCAGATCGGGTGGCCATTTTGAAGATGAAAGCGGTTTGTCTCCATTGAGGAGACATGGTGATTGGGAAAAGGAGTGTAGATCCAAATGGGAAGCTTAAACTGTTGAATGAAGACTTTACACTGTAGCCAGCTTCTGTAGAATAGAATGTGAGGTGGCCTTGTCCACATGTGCAATTTCCCTCCTTTTCCTTTGTTTTTCAAAGTTTCCTCGAATTGTTTTGTCAGGAACTTAGTGTAACTCGTTTATTTTTAAATTCAGCAATTATGTGTATCCCTGGACCAAACAATTTAAGGAAACTTGAGCTGAAATTGCCTACAGCAACTAAAAAAAAAAGGTCTTAACAGCCTAGGCTATTTCCAGGTCACTTAAAATGTGCGGCAAAGTGGATCGACTCCAGCTTGATCCTAAAAGTTCATTGACCTAAATCTATCATCACCTCCAGTAGGAAGGGAGGAGGGATTAGGAAATCTAGTTACAAAGTAGAAATTTTATTGGGTTTTGTTTTAAGTGGGTTTTCAGTAGTTCCAGCTTTCCAAAGGTTGGGTAGGTCAATGCATTAAACTTTTTTTAACCATTGTCAAATTTGAAGTGACTGAAATGTGATTGATTAATCTCAAGTATGTATTTGGTTTGACGTAATCATTCACTCTGGCTCTGCAGAGCAGTAGTGCCATTGTTGTTGTAACAAATGTCATTCTTGTTGAGTGAGATGAACTGCCAGCATTCATGTTGGCTGGGGAGAGGGAAAGTGCAGCTTGGCTTTGCAAGATTTGGTGGTAACCAGGAAGCTGTTGCAAGGCTTGTAAAGACTCGCTTTTGTAATGGCTCTGGTTTTTACTGTCTTTTGGCTGGAACATAAACTGAAACCCCCTCTCAAATGAAATTGAAAAGTGTATAAAATGGAAATAAGAGTTGTGGAGACTTCTGACAATCTAAGCTTCTGTTTTGGCTTTTCTTCACTGACCGGTCTTCAGCCTGATGTCCTTGTCACACCCATGGGATTAACTGAATGCTCCGTGTAGCAACTTTGTTCTCTCAGGGAATACAGCATCATTTAATGCCGTCCTGTTCATAATATTTTAGAAATGTATGTGCTGTCGTGGATCCACTTTTTTTTCTGTGGTACAGTCTACTCCTAGTTGGGACATCGTGGCCAAACTAAGATTTATCCCTTCTTGATGATTACACTTTTTGTTAAATTAGTCTTCATAGAAGTTCACTGAGATAACAAGGGAGTTGGAATTCCAGCTTCCTTCTCCCCTCTGCCAAATGAGACCATTTATAATGCTTCCCACTAACCCTGTATAGGCCAGCATATAAAGTTGTATGACTATCCTTCCTTCACACCCTTTCTGCTGCACTTTATCTCTTTTCTGCTTGGAGCCTAAAGGGAGAGGGCGGGAAAATTGGAGCATGCGCTCACTCAGCTTATTTTCTAAAGCGGTTCTACAAATTGGGGTATCAATAACTGAGTTCTCGAGAATGTCTTGTTAAATTCTCTTTGCTCAGTAGCATGTAGTTACAACTGACATATTCTGGATTAGACAGTCCCACTGAAGCATCAGTCCCATGTCTCTTCACTGCTGGAAACTGCTTGAATCTGGATAAAGGCGAAGGCTGTTGGAAGTGTGTTAGCAGCTGATGTTTGCAGTGCTTTGCTGTCTGAATTAGATTGCAGTGCCAACAAAAATGCATCAAAATGAGGGATGACTACTTGCACCCATCTGACTAATGGATTAAGGTTGCTTGGCTAAAAGATCAAGAGAAGCGCAAGCCAACCAGAAATGTCCGTATTTTGTTTAATTGACTAGTGGAAAGTTGCCAACTTGAAGCTGTTTGTGCTGCCAAAGTCAATACTTCCTGATCCAATTAGCTACCAATGGGAAGGGTCTCAAGGTTTGCCATCTGTGACTACATCAGTTATTTTCAGCCGTGTTCATGCATTTTTGTCAATCACTATGGCAAAGGGTGGTGTAAGCTTAACCAGGTAGTAGACAACCAGGGCATTCTGTGCTAATTTCTGCTAGAGGTATATCTTTAACCAAAATGGCACAGAAAATTGGATATCTGAACGAGATGCTGTACTTTTTCTTCCCTTTGCTGTTTCTATATTGTTTTTTCTCTTCTTTTTTCGCTTGATCTCGTATGCAGGATGTAGACATCACTAGCTATGCCATAATTTCTTGTCCATTCCTCATTACCCTTGGGAAGGTGCTGGGTGAGCTGCTGTCTACCCTGAGGGCCACGGTTGAGAAGCAGGAGCCTTCATGAGTAATCTCGGCCAGTAAAGCAATTGAACACGTGATGTTGGCATCATTCTGCATCGCTAACCAGCCAACTGGGTTAAACCAACCCCCATTATTATGTATGTGCCTCTGGGATAAATGATAAGTTCTAGTTGGCCATGTTTCCCTTGTTTGAGAGCCATACTGACCATGTCAGTGGATTTGTTTTGTGAGCAGGAATGATCTACTTACTATAGTGTTTTCCTGACACTAACCTGGGGGAAGCGTAAATAATGTTGGGGAAAGTCATCTTCCTTTCTTGGTAGTTATCTCTGATGTATTATCTCTCATTCTTTGCTGTATCTGAGGTTACGCCCAAAGGACAAAACTGGTTTAAAATCAGGAATTTCTAGCTTGGATCTCGAGCCTTTTATGTTGGGTGCACATTTCTTTTCCTGCATTCTTTGTCATTAAGCAAAGACCTTGGAAGAGAGCAATGCTTTTATTTAATATATTCTTTAACCAAAGTTGGATTAGCACCAGAACATATGAGGGTTATGCTGTAGGCAACCTTTACTCCTGTAGGTTGTATGTATGCATTGTACTTGTGCTAACACCCAGCCCACTTGATTATGTTTCCATTGCGTTAGTTTGACTTTTTGCATTGCTGTTGCCAGAATGATATAAAAGGAAACAGTGTTTTTAATCTCTCACCCTCAATCTGTTTATTTGATTGGCTAAAATTTCTTGCCTATACTAATGAAATAATCAGTTGCACTGTAAAGGAAGACTTGTATTTAAATAGTGCCTTTCATGATCTCCGTATGTCTGAAAGTACTTTGCAGCTGTTAAGTACTTTTGAGTACAGCATTGTAGGAAATGCTGCAGTCAGTTTTTACACAAGGTCCCCTAAATAGCAATGTAATAATGACTAGATAATCTGCAGTTGTGATGTTGACTGGGGGATAAATATTGATCAGGACAATGTGGTTAATTCCCCAGCTCTTTATTGAAATAGAACATAGAACATTACAGCACAGAACAGGCCCTTCGGCCTTCGATGTTGCACCGACCAATTAAGAAAAAGCAATGATCCTCCAACCTAAACCATTCCCTTTTCATCCATAAACTTATCTACTAACCTCTTAAACGCCCCAAACTTGGCGCATCTACAACTGCAGCAGGCAGGGCATTCCATACCCTTACCATCCTCTGGGTAAAGAACCTACCTCTGATATCCGTCCTATAACTACCACCCCTTAATTTAAAGCTATGTCCCCTCGTGCTAGCTTTCTCCATCCTAGGAAAAAGGCTATCACTGTCCACCCTATCTAAACCTCTTATGTGGTTCTTATTAAAATCTTATATGTTTCAATAAGGTCTCCCTAAAAGCAAGATATCGAAATAGTGTCATGGGATCTTTAACATCCACCTGAGAAATGAGGCAGGGTCTTGTTTGACATTTTATTCAAAAGGCAGCACCTCTAATAACGCCATGCAGGAGTGTTGGGCCTTGACTTTTGTATTTAAGTCTCTGGCATGGGACTTGAACTTTCTGACTTGGAGGAAAGCGGACTACTAACTAACCCACATAATGACAAAGCCATTTAAAACTCATTTCAGAAAATAATTTAAGACCTGGCTGTTTTATGGTTCTGGTTTAGTGAGTGGATGGTATAATGGTAAAATGGCTGGTAAGAAATTTGACTACCTATGCAAAAACTATTTTGCCACAGAAGGCCATGGAAACCAGATCATTGAGTGTCTTTAAGGCGGAGATAGATAGGTTCTTGATTAATAAGGAGATCAGGGGTTATGGGGAGAAGGCAGAAGAATGGGAATGAGAAAAATATCAACCATGATTGAATGGTGGAGCAGACTCGACGGGCCGAGTAACCTAATTCTGCTCCTACGTTTGATGGCCTTATACTGGCTCCCCCATTCTTCACCTGCCTGCCAACTTCATTTATCTTTTCCATGTGATTGTCATTTTTCTTTTTTTAAAAAAAAATGGCATTAACAAAAATGCATCTTCCTTGTGCCAAAACCACATTTGCGCTTTGCATAATTCCTACATAGAGAATACATTGTCTTATGAATGAAATTAGTCATCTGCTCAAAAAAAACTTGAGTGCAAGACAAACTGTCTCCTTTAAAATTTTGATGAGGTAAGGCGCTGAAAAACTGGAGATTAATTGAATTTGGGACATAAAAAGCTCATCCATAAATATCTCAGGATATCAGTATGTAGCAATATAGTGATAGAGATAGCTAGGGAATATACTGATGTGTATTGCTGAGAAGGATATCCAGTTATAATTCTGGGCAAAAATGATCTAATCAAATCATAAACCACAAGAGTAAAGGGCTTAAGCTGCTTATATGGACATAGGACCCCCAAAATTGAATTGTAGTCTTACATATAATTCCTTCGCTGGCATCATTCCAATGTTTTGCAAGGGATCTAAATTAAAATTAAGCTCTGTCTGGTCTTTTGTGGCATGTTTCTCTAGTGTCAGAGGGCATGGTGCTAAGTGATATAAATGCAAAGAAACCTTAAAACATTCCCTATGGTAATTATCATATGGAAGGTACAGTAATATAATTGCTTTATTTTCTGTCAGTTTATTGCTTTATATCCCTGCAGTATGTATTGTATCACAAGATTGGTGACTGTTGCACTACTTGTTCACTTTCTGCTTGTAATACATAAATGGCTGTCTCCTTTTGATCCAGTAAAAATTACTGGTGTCTGGTCATTTGTGACTTAAAAATCTATTGATAGTGTGGCTAAAGGTTAACTTAAGTGCTGGAGCCTCCCTTGATTTTTGTTTGTTGCCTCCAGCTACTTTAAGGCTGTTTCCTTAGTCGCGTCTTTTCAATAATTTCTATCCATCTTGCAGTTTTAAAAAATAAAATTGTATTGAAGTGCAAATTAGTTAAAACTTTATGGTTAAACATAGATGCTTTCCTGTAGTTTGTAATATTTCAGGGAAAGCAGCATATTTGAAAATTCAGTCTGCCTCTAGTATAAATTCTGGGGAAATATTCCAAGCTGACCGTAGTGAGTTTACTTGTGGTTGTTACAACTCTGACTATCAGGGATCAGAGGCACTTCTGCAGAATCCCTACAGTGCAGAAGCAGGATATTTGGCCTGCAAAAACAACAATCCTACCAAGGTCTTATCCCCAAAATCCCACTATCCAGATATTGTTCTTCTCCTCTGTCTAGTACATGGCAGGAAAGGGGCTATGTACTGGGTCTTTACATCCTGGTTTTGTACTATTAATACTGTAAAGTAGCATGATAACTTCCCTTAAATATGAAGGGAATTGGAGTTTAATGCAGACAAGTGTGAGGTATTGCACTTTGGAAGGACAAACCAAAGTAGAATGTAGAAGATAAATGGTAGGACACAAAAGAGTGCAGTAGAACAGAGATTTGGGAATAGAGATATGTAATTCCCTAAAAGTGGTATCACAGGTCGATAGGGTTATAAAGGGTACTTTTGAGATACTGACCTTTATAAATCAAAGTTGAGTATAAAAGTTGGAGTGTTATGGTGAGATTGTATAAGACGTTGATGAGGCCAAATTTAGAGTTTTATGTACAGTTTTGGTCATCTACTTACAGGAAGGATATTAATAAGGTTGAAAGAGTGCAGAGAAGGTTTACAAGGATGTTGCCAGGACTTGAGAAACTGAGTTACAGAGAAAGGGTGAATAGGTTAGAACTTTATTCCCTGGAGTATAGAAGAATGAGGGGAAATTTGATAGGTGTATAAAATTATGATGGGTATAGATAGAGTGAATGCAAGCAGGCTTTTTCCACTGAGGCTAGGGGAGAAAAAAAACTAGAGGAACGTCGGTTAAGGGTGAAAGGAGAAAAGGTTAAAGAGAATATTAGAGGGGGCTTCTTCAGAGTATGGTGGGAATGTGGAATGAACTGCCAGATGAAGTGGTGAATGTGGGCTCACTTATAACATTTAAGAAAAACTTGGACAAGTACATGGATGAGAGGGGTGTACAGGGATATGGTCCAGGTGCAGGTCAATGGGACTAGGCAGAAAAATGGTTTGACACAGCCAAGAAGGGCCAAAAGGCCTGTTTCTGAGTCGAAATGTTCTATGGGATGAAATTGTTTTTTGCCTCAAAGCAAGATTCGAATCAGATAATCTCTAGGTTTTCTGCACCCAATCTCACAGGAAAGTATTCTCTGTAGCCCATTTCTTCCTTCATTTATCTCCATTTGGCATGATCCTGTTTATCACAGATCAGTGGAGACTTGGGATTCAATACAGAAGATTCTAAAGAGCAAAGCTCCATCACTGCCAATTGAAAATAGAGAGTGGAATATTTCCAAAAATGCAGAGTGTTTGCTGTAGGGCAGAAAACCGGTGTGAAGCTCGCAGGCTTCTCAATGAGTTTTTTTTCACACTGTGTTGAACAAAACTCTGCATTTTAAGAAGGGAAACTAGATTCACACTGTCAGCTGGAGGAAAGGGGAGTTTGGTTGGAGGGATGGGGGGGGATGCTAGTGCGGACTGGATTTAAAAATGCCGGCAAAGACCAGAATCCAATGAAGGCCCAATGAGACAAAACACTACTGGAAAACTGGAATAAAAACAGAAAATACCAAAAGCACTCAGCAGATTTAATAAATTCTCTTGAGAGGTCATTGACCCAAACTGTTAACTCAGTTTTTCTCTCTTCAGCTGCTGCCCTTCTTGCTGAGTTTTTCGATCAATTTCTACTTCATTGTTACAGACCGTGCTACTGGTTTATGGACTTAGATTCTAGCTATTTTCATGCATTTTTATTACTGTACTGAGAATTACATTCTGGAACGAGTGGTGTGCCTCAGGGGTCTGTTTTGGGGCCCCTGCTGTTTGTAATTTTTATAAATGATCTGGATGAGGGTATTGAGGGATGGATCAGTAAATTTGCAGATGATACTAAAGTTGGTGGTGTGGTAGATAGTGAAGAGGGGTGTTTTAGTTTACAGAGTGACTTGGACAAGTTGCAGAGCTGGGCCGAGAGGTGGCAAATGGAGTTTAATGTGGAAAAGTGTGAGGTAATGCACTTTGGCAGGAACAATAAATGTGTAGAGTATAGGGCTAATGGTAGGGCTCTTAATAGTGTTGAGGAACAGAAGGATCTTGGTGTATGTGTCAATAGATCCCTGAAAGTAGGCAGTCAAGTGGATAAAGTTGTTAAGAAGGCTTATGGAGTCTTAGCTTTTATTGGTAGGGGGATTGAATTTAGGAGCCGCAGCATCATGTTGCAACTGTACAAAACTCTAGTGCGGCCGCACTTGGAGTATTGTGTGCAGTTCTGGTCGCCACATTATAAGAAAGATGTGGAGGCATTGGAGAGGGTACAGAGGAGGTTTACCAGGATGTTGCCTGGTATGAAGGGCAGGTCTTATGAAGAGAGGTTGAGGGATTTGAGGTTGTTTTCGTTAGAAAGGAGGCGGCTAAGAGGAGATCTTATTGAAGCATATAAGATGATTAGAGGTTTAGATAGGGTGGACAGTGATAGCCTTTTTCCTAGGATGGAGAAAGCTAGCACGAGGGGACACAGCTTTAAATTAAGGGGTATGAGTTATAGGACGGATATCAGAGGTAGGTTCTTTACTCAAAGAGTGATTAGGGAGTGGAATGCCCTGCCTGCAGCTGTTGTAGATGCGCCAAGTTTGGTGGCGTTTAAGAGGTTAGTTGATAAGTATATGGATGAGAAGGGAATGGTTTAGTTAGGAGGGGCATTGCTTTTTATTTTGGTCGGCACAACATCGAAGGCCGAAGGGCCTGTTCTGTGCTGTATTGTTCTATGTTCTATGGAAGTCTTTCTATGGGTAATGAGGACTATTGGTGCATGGTGATAGTCAAACCCCAAGTGGAATTGAGTTCTTACCGTTATTGTTTTTGTCCTTTCAGTGAAAGCTGAAGGATGATTTTTTGATTCTGTTTTTTGAATTTCATTTATACTTTTGGGACAGCCCTGTAAATTCACCAAATGTCCATCCAAATAATATGGTCAAGTTCTTGAGAACAATAACTGCTGGAAATATGTTGCTGACTGGTTGGCATCCATAAAGAGAAAAAAAACTTGTCATGATATCTATCCTTCATTCTCCTGAAGGCTAAGGAATTAGAGATGAAATAGTGAAGAGGGACCAAAATACAAGATAGTTGCAGGATGTAGCAACTACAGCAAGGCAGTTAATGTTTTAAATGACCTGCAAATTGCTTAAAGAGGGGAATAAAACTTTTTTAAAAAATTGCAGACATATAGAAAGGTCAAAAGGATATGTAAATATAGTAGTAGGGATAGGCCATGTACAATAAGCATTTTAAAAATAAAAGAACAGGAGAATAGAAAAACTGCTAATGCAGTAATGAAAATATACTAGAAAATACAACTGAACTGCAGTGGATCTGCCAATTGTAAGAGTGGCCAGACTGGGACAGATTCTAAGCAGAGCTGTGCTCTGATCAAGAGTCTCTCTTCATTCCCCCCTGAGCATTGACTGATCTCCTCCACAACTTGCACACTGCAATGAGGAAAATAGAATATGCTGTGAATTTCATCAGTACTCTAACCATTACATATGATTGGCACCAGTCTTATTAAACAATATGGATAGCAGACTTACATTTCTGTATGTCTGCTTTCCATGTTATGAGATGTACTTAATGTTTTTAACTTGGCCAAAGTTTTTTTTTTCAGTTTGCAAAGTGTTTACGTGTTAACTATGTTGCTGGTCTCATGAAAATAATGGTTTTGCATAGACAGTAAATTAATTTATTAATCCCCTTGCTGAAAAGTTTAATAAAATGTTTTACTTTCTCCAGTAGGTCAAGAACATGTCTCTAGACAACTTCAAAGCTATTTCACCAATCCCCCTCGCTTTTGAAAATAAGTCAGTCATGATGTAGTACCATGGGAATTACTGAGGCTTAGTGTTGATGCCATATTCAATCCTTTCAGCCTCCATCTTTTAAACAAATAGAACTACCAATATTGCCTTGGGATCTAAAAATCATCTGGCCCTTGCAGTGTAGTGGTTAAAGCACACTTTGGTTCCAAAGCATTCTGCCTCCAACATGCTTGCCCTATTCCTTTCAGTACTTGAAATAATTGCTGCAGTGATTCCCATCAGTAGTCTGTATCCTCCACGGTTCACCTATGGTTGGTTATCCAATGTACTAGAGATTGCATTCACATCTAATACAGAATAATTATTCCAGATGTTCAGTTTTGTGGTCTGTTGGCAACCCGAGAGAAAATTGTCTTAAATTGCAGTGGATTGTATATTGGAGACCAGATGATTTTAAAGTTGTTTCCCAACATTGAATAGACAATTGTTCACATTAAGAGTTCATTATAAAACTAAAGTATTATGTGTCAATCCCCTTACAGGCTTAATGTGACGGTTATCTCATCACAGTTTTTTCAACTGAGCCAGCTAGGATCTTAAATGAGGCAGTGCTGGTGTATTTTTACAAATATGTACACAATTATAACCCGAGTTAACATTAATTAATCACTTTGAAAATAAGTGAGGGCATTTTAATCATTCTGCTTGTAACCTGCATTGCACATAGTATGCAGGATCTGTACTTGAAATCACGTAGATGGACTTCCTAATTGAGAATCAAGAATAAGAAACAGTGGGCTAGTTGACTCTGAGTTCAACTCCTGATGTATTGCAGAAGAGGAAAAAATTGAATTGTGGATGAAACTTATCCTGACTATTCATAAGCACTTGAAGCAAATGATTGAGGATTAGCAAGGAACCAGGAATGGAGTGCCTGCAAAGAACTGGGAATGGGGTGCCTGTTGGTTTTAACATAAGGGTGAAAAGAGGAATGAAAAGCTGGTAGTAATGCTGTAGTCATTGTTTTAATATAGCCACAAAACATAAATGCCAATGTTCTTTTTTAAAATGGAACTACAAGCATCACAATTTAATTATTCCAAAAAAGAACTTGTTTCCTATGTTACCAGGTAGCTTGGCTCCCTATGACACTGTTCAGATGAAGGTTTTGAACTATGAAACCTGGTTGGAGGTTAATAGCTGTTTTCCACCCAGCCACTGAAATGTTGTAATTAATGCCTCTTGAATAGTTGGTAAGACAATGTTTTAATAAATTCTTCAGAGTGTTTGAAACTTCTCCGATTTAAATGAATACCATCATTTACATTTTCCGTAAATATTTTCATTGCATGTAGTTTTAAAAATAGTCCAAATATAGTTTGTCTAAATCCTAATCTCCCAATCAGTGGTCAATTTTGTGGATTCCATGTAGCACCGATTTTAAAAAAATGTGAATGCTTAACTTGCTGCATGGCCTCTTAATTGAAGCAGAGTTACATTTTAAAATCTTTTTAAGATCTTCAGTCATGTAGTCAAATTCAAAAATCCAAACACTTTTAACTCAGCTTAACAGTTGAAATCTGCTATTTCAGTGCAGCTGTATCTGAGTAGCCAGTTCCCAAAGAAAGATCTAGTTAAGAAACACTCTTCTGACATTTCAACAGTAAACTCATTCAGTTTGGGATGCTAATTTTTTTTTTGGTGGGTCTTATTGACTGGGATATCTTCTCTTCTAAAGTGTATTTCCTTATGCTATTTTAGAACCAGCTGCTGAGGGATGAGAGCATTTTGAGATGCTTCAGTATTTTTGTGTGTTTGTTTTTCTGGTTGTTTCTTCAGGAAAGAGTCTGACCTTTGCTTATGTGCCTCTAGAAATGCACAACTGAGACTGGATAAACAAACTACTTGGGTAACTGTGGCCTCAAACTTGCTGTGGTTGGCACGGCACAAAATTCCAATGATTAGCACTCGGAGGGGTTTGTTTAAGCATTTAATCATGCTGCATACATGTTTGTTCATTTCTATCTTTTGGGAAAGAATAAAAGATAAGGTAAATCAGAGTGGTGACTAGATTATGCAAATCTTGAATTTTAAAATATTGTGAAGAGGAATGAAATCTGTGCACGATAAGATTGGTGCTCAGTTTTGAGATCGTGGGAAAGAATGAGGAATAGAGGAGGCCATCACTGTTTTGATTTCAACATTGGGGAGGTTGTGGAGGAGGAAGGACATGTTGGACGTAATACTTAGGTGGAAGAAAAGAAGAAATAAGGTGTAGCATTAGTTTTGAAAAGAAGATTTACAGAAAAAGGATGCAGAAGGTAAATTAAATTCTAGAAGCAAGTGAGGGATAAGTGATTCAGCAGTTTTTTGTTTGTGTAACTTGTCCTGTAATGCAAGAATGCTGCCAAAAGAGCTTCCAGAATATAAGTGAAGCATTACTGTTATGGCTGTTAATTACATATTAATTGTATTTAATTATATGCAGGTGGAGGGTATTTTGGCTAATATCAAACATTGCTGGATCAAGCCCAAGATGGGGTGCAATGCCTTATCTTGTCAGTTTGAATTTTATTTGTCTCTCTTGTGGAGACCATGAATTGAATTCAATTTGAATTTGGTTTTTGGAGCAAGTATGGTGATAGATTTGGGTTTGTACGGTCAACTCTGAGCATTGGCTTTGTAACTTGTTAAGAATGGAGTAAGAAAAATTAGATGTATGATTGAGTTGGGTAGTGTTTACAAGGGCAGGATTCTTTGGCCTTTCACACGAGTGAGATTCTCTGGTCTCGCTGCAGTGAACAGAGATTTGGCTGAGTACCAAATTTTCTATTCTCGCTGGCAGAGGCAGTGGAGCGTGAACAGCTGGAGAATTCCAGCCTAAGTGAAAGGCTGAGTAAAGATAGGTGCCACAATCATCTTTCACCAGTTGGCTTTCTGGAGTAAAACAATGGACATGGATATGTGCCTCTAGAAATGCACAACTGAGACTGGATAAACAAACTACTTGGGTAACTGTGGCCTCAAACTTGCTGTGGTTGGCACGGCACAAAATTCCAATGATTAGCACTCGGACTAGCACTTCTGATATTTGCAAGGAGAAAAGGATATACTTGAAAAAGGAAATGGAACCTCTAAGAAGCAGTTTTTCTGATGGAGAAATTATTTTTCGGCTTGGAGAAGATAGAGGCCAAGAATTTAGTCCTGTGAGAAAGAACTAGTAGTGTTTGTTTACTTAATTGTTACAAGTAGGCTTACATTAACATCACAATAGAGTTACAGTGAAAATCCCCTAGTCGTCACACTCCAGCACCTGTTCAGGTACACTGAATCTATAAAAGAAAAGTCAGGTGACAATTGTAATATAAGATACAGCAAACATCTGATTCCACAAGTCATTTTAGAAGCGAACTAGACAGATGCTTGAGGATGAGGAATTTATGGGGTTCTAGACAAAAAGAGAATGTGTGGTTCAAGGGGTCAGTGGAGATACAGTAGGTCACATGCCGTGTTCTGTACTTTGCTACAACTGTGAAACTATTTTTTTTGAAGGGTATGGAAGATATCCAGGTATACATCAATCATTGTACACATACTGTGAAGGTCAGAGGTTCTGTGTACTGAGGGCATGGAATTTTGAAGTTGATGAATGTAGAATGGAATTACCAGCAAAATAATGGAGTTGTGGTGGGTAGAGGTTCTTAATACTGGAAAGAGACCCGACAGGAGACAGGTAAAAGCCCTAGAGGGCCAATAGTAAAGATGGGATAAGCCATTAAATAAAGGACAGCATTTTTGAGAAACCAGGTATACAATGATTAAAGCTCTAGTGTGGGTACTTATTATTGAAACTTGTTTAAGTGCTGAATACCAGGCCGTATCCAAGGCTTTGGAGGTGTCTAGGGCATCTGATTATAATGATTATGATTCGTTGCTTAGAAGTGCATAGTACCAGACCCTATCAAGGGTTTGGGTATTTCCCAAGATAATGACTTGTCTAACGGTGATAAGTGTTCAAGAGCAGACTTCCAGAAGTGCACATTGTAGTCAGCAATAGTTCTGACTGATCAAAGTGCCAGGTGTGAAGGGAGACATTTTATGAGTCAGTAGAATACAGCTATCATTGAACTGAGACGTGGTACCGGATCTGATGATACTGTCAGCTGATGTAACAGTGATTACTTTAGTGGCGCAGACAGACAAACAAACAAATCAGAGAAACAAAAGAAACAAAATCCTGGACCAAAATGAATTAAATTCAAGCATTCGCTCCAATTCCCGATTACAAAACAAGGCTGAATCAGTTTACACCATTTAAGCTACTCGAAGGCATCTCAGAGATGATAACAAGGATTTGGGTTGAGGATTTGATTACTGCGTAACAATTCTACATCCGTGCAGGTGAGCCTTTTAATTGTTTTCCTCCCTATCTAGTGCAGGCCTTCATTTTTGAGCAGGTCAGCTTAGGAATAATCCCAAGGCAATTCATGCTTAGCAATCTGGATATACAAATGTGTTCTACAAGGGGCATGATATATTGAAATCAGAAATATTTCCATATTAATAATACCAAAACCCAAGTATTACACTTCTATTCTGTCCTCTCCAAAGTTACCTGGATGTGGATTATTCTAGTTTATTCTTAGAGCAAACAGCTATGTATTGTGACACAAGTCTTCCGTTCAAATAGTGCTTGTGAAATTTGAAAAGATCTTTGCTGAACCTATGCACAATAGGCTGGGAGGATGGGATTTTTATAAACTCACCATGAATTTTACAAATATTTTTGATCTTAAACACTGTTTCAGATTGTTGACATTTAAAGGGCAATTAAATGTGAATCAAGTTTGGTATTTGGCTTTAAGTTTTCCCTGGCTTTTTCTTAAAGTCTTAGATTTTATTTTACAAAATATGCCGATACAGTGAGATAATGTAGGTTGGGGAAATGCTAGTGTGAAGTTTAAACACGAACACAGTTGGTTCAAAAGGCCAGTTTCAGCTCTGTAATTTGTTTTTTAAATTGTTTTTAAATTTATGGTGACTCTATTTGGGGAAACCTAAAGTACTGCCTTGTCTTTTCACATTGCATTTTTAAATGACTTTTAAGGGATGTCTTGACAAATACATAAATAAGATGGGAATAGAGGGATATGGTCCTTGGAAGGATAGGGAGTTTTAGTTCAGATGGGCAGCATGGTTGTTGCAAATTTGAAGAGCCAACAGGCCTAATCCTGTGCTGTAATTTTCTTTGCTCTTTATTTAGAGAACGGCTCAGACTTGAGCGGGTTGGGAAGTTAGCAGTGGGAGGAAGAGGTGCTTCACTGATTTGCTGATCTAAAAATCAAAGTTACTGAATGTTGCTTAAAATTCCACTTTTGCATTTTGCATCCATCCCATAATAATTTTGCTTTGATTATTTCTGCGATTCTTTTGTGTTATGCTCCCACTGATCTTCAGTTTTTTCTCTCTATCTTGCTGTTTCTGCTTAATGTGTATTTTGTTTATGTTTTGGAAAATTTCCTCTGGTTACAATTCATGATTATAAGTTAGGCTTGAATAATTTTTAACTTCATTAACAATCCTGATGTGCATTTAATTTTTTTAAAAAATGTCAGTTTTTAAAATAACTTTTAAGTAAAGTTATTAACTCTTGTTCAGCCAGGTGTGGCAGATCAGATGGTAGATTCAAAGGAGAGCCTTTCAATTTAGTTTTCAGTTAAATAGCAAACCAAAATGAATGAAGTTATAACTTCAGAAAGTTCTTATTCTTAAAATGCTATTTATTGATCAGATATCTTTGAAATGAGTGTTGAACCAGACCAGCTAAATCTTAATACACATAACTGGCCAAGAAACAAAAGCTGCATCAGGATTTCGCAGTGGGAGTGAATGGTAAATTAGGATTTTCTGATTGTATCAGAATGCAGTTTGGATTATTTGAACTGGATAGGTAATAGTTGAAAAGTAGAGACCAGATGGTATGTTGGCCATCAAAGCGAGATGATTTGAATATGGGAATGGGAATGTTTCCATACAATTGTATGGGCCATTGGTGAGGCCATACCTGGAGTATGGAGTATTATCATGCCTAGATTTGGTGTCCTTATCTGAGGAAGGATGTCCTTGCTATACAAGTAATGCAGTGAAGGTTTACCAGACTGATTCCTGGGATGGCAGATCTGTCATATGAGGAGAAAGTAAGCTGGTTAGGAGTTTATTCATTGAGGTTTGGAAGACTGAGAGGGGATCTCATAGAAATTTATAAAATTCTAACAGGATTAGACAGGATAGATTCAAAAAGAATGTTACCAATGGTGGGGGAGTCCAGAACTAGAAGTCACAGTTTGAAGATATGGGGTAACTCTTTTAGGATTGAGGTGAGGAGAAATTTCTTCACCCAAAAAGTGGTGAATTGTGAAATTCACTACCAGAAAAAGTAGTTGAGACCAAAATGTTAGAACAAAAGAACAAAACAGCACGGGAAACAGGCCCTTCGGCCCAACGAGCCTGCGCCACCACCTCGATGTTCCCATGTCTACCCGTGATCCCTGTCTATGTTTATAGATCTATGGATTAAAAACCAAATTTGAGACAATTCAGGGAGAATTTGTTTTGCCAATTAGCCTAAAAGCACGTTTTTGAGATGTGGGAGGAAACCATGTTGTGTGGTATCAAGAAAGAATTAGATATAGCTTATGGGGCTAAAAGAATTGAGGGATATGGGAGAGAAACCAGGATCAGGATTTTGAATTTGATCAGCCATGATCATAATGAGTGGAGAAGCAGGCTCAAAGGGTTGAATGGCCTACTCCTGCTCCTATTTTCTGTATTTCTATGATCCTTTTAGGTTGGGATTGTGACTGGATGCTGGCTTAAAGTTTGTTCAAACATTTGGTTCAGTTAGTTTGGCTGCTTGGATGATCTAAGGGAAAGAATTGTAGGTTGAAAGAATTAGTACATGCAGCAATTTCTGACATTAGTCAGAACCCCTAAAGGGTATCAAAGGTCCAGGGGTTCCTAACCATTGGTCACTTTCCACATGCCCAAACTGGTCTTCAGTTTCTGCTCATCATCTATGTATCGCAGTCTTCCATTTTCTTGTAACAGCCTGGCTGGATAGTTTCACGTGTGAGGCTTCTTGATGTGCATTTAGCAATGCTGCCTGTGGCTTTCTTGTCCCAGAATGTACAAAGGTGCTTCTTTATCCTCTCAAGTTTCAGGAGCCTAAAAAGAAAACTGAAAATAACTGAAATGAAGGCAAAGAGAAGCTAGCATTTAGGATACATGATAGATGACCTGATGGAAAATGTCCATTGGACCACTGATGTTTACTGTTTACATTAACATCCTTAACAGAGCATTTAATAGTATAATGAGAAATATCAATGTTTGTCCCCAATACTTTATCTAACATTATTAGAAATGCTTATTTTACTTTAAACTCCCTTCTATCCTTTTTAACTTACATTGTCTATGTTTTTTGCCTTATTTGGAAGTAATTTGAGTTGTTTTGTTAATTCTGCCATTTAATATTTGATGTGCTTGATGTTTTCCCTTTTTAACTGCCTTCCTGATTAGACTGCTAAGCTTCAGCTTTTTTCAAAGCGTGCGATCATTTATCTGGAACCAGTTTTGTTGTTCTTGTATTTTTGTGCTGTAAATCATTTTTTTTCACATGATCAGAATGTATTTCCAATTCCTCCCCCAACCCCCAACCCCCATCTTGTTGAGGAACTGAGTGTAAACTGAGTGTCATCCTAACCTGGCAGTACAATGACACATCAACATGGGTAGCACCCATTTGAATTGCTTTCATTCTGTGGCTCCCACAGCTTTTGGCAGCCAAGAGAAGTTTCCAGATGCTTGGCTCAATTTTTTCAGATGCACGATGCAGCCCAAGTGAGAGGCTTAGTAAATTCTACAGTGTAAAATCCTTCAGTTTGTTTCATTCTGTATCCTTGCATTAATAAACTCTTGTGTTTAGATTGCTGACTGTCACATGCAGCCACTGTGCCTGCTCTTATACTGCTGTTAGTGCCATTGGTTCCAATCATGCTGGTTTTGCCAGCCGCCAGTAATCCCAATATTAGCGTGTTGGATTTGCTGCAGCCGGAAAGACCTAGTTTTTTAAAAAAGTGCAGATACCCACGAGTCAGTAGATTAAACGTCAGAGCTGATTCTGGAATTGGTTTAGTTTTGTTCAGTAGTTCAGTGGCTGGCAGTACTGGAAATTATTATGGTGTGGCCCACATAACTGTTATAAAGAAAGCAAAGTGACTTTCGCTTAAAGCTGGAATGACTTCATTTGTGGCTATTGTACACAGAGTGTTTTGTTTTCTCACTGCAGTGTTTTTGACAATAAAAACTTGGAGAGACCACCCCACCCCAACCTCCGCCCCTCAATATTTGATCTATAGCTAAAATACCAAACGCTGGCAGTGAGGTGACCTGTTCCCAGGCCTTTGACGATGTCTTTCTTGCACCAGATGCTAGGAGGTGAGCGAGAGCATTCTGGGTGACTTGCTAGCTTTTGTCCTCCCATCATGACAGCATGGGAACTAGTGACTGAGACTCCATCGCCATGGCCAAGAGCCACCCACCAATCTTTTTGTTTTGTTGTTTTAAAGTCAGCAATCCATTCAAAACCAGGATGGCCTTAAAATATCTGGAGCCCACCTTTCAGGCACTTTCAAACCTTTCCTGTGCAGTTGAGCATGGGGAAAATGCAGAGAGTGACTGTAGGTCTATTTCTGATTAAATTTTTCACATTTGTTCATGGCATAGTCTTTTTTTAATGTGCCTACAAGGCTACATTGCAAGAATTACTTATCTCTTCTGGTTTTTGCTTAAAGCTGTTCAAAACACCCTGGAGCAGCGGGGGAGGGGTGGAGCAATGGAGCAATGGGCCACAGATGTCTGTGACCACCATCAGTGTTGCTTTGTGATAGATGCGCAGAACAGGTCACCCAGATTTAAAAGCAGCGACACCAAGCCTAGAAAGTTGCCTTTTCTCTCAAAATAAAAAGTATATATGTAATGCATTTCATTGCAAACTTTGAAAACAACTGATGCTTTTGTTTAAAAACTGGGTAGCTAAAATTGAAAAACAGCAGTTCTTTTCTTTTAACATCTATTGTGTTAAGTCAGAAATATCTGCCATCACATAACGATGGTTACATTGGGCTTCCATGGAATGAAGACAGGCATATTTTCAGTAACTTTGCTATATGTCTTCTTCATTGTTTAGTGAACCAAGTTGTCACATTCTTGGAGTTTGCTGTGATTCCCACAAATAGTTCTGCAGTTACTGCAAATAGCTGGAGTCTCTCTTTTTTTTATTCTTTCTGCCTTTTCCCTGCAGTTTGCTCTGACCTGTATTTCTAGGTAGTCGGCCTGCACTTGTTGTGTAAGACTGTTGTGCTTGAGCTTATAGCAGCAGTATTGTCCAATATGTAAGTCCCTGACCATTTGTGGTTCTTTGGGAATTTGGTTATAGTCAATTCCATTTTTGGTGAGTAAATTAAAATTTAAAGTAGACATTAGTTGAGTGATCTGAATACTTATTTGTGCAGAATACGCATGCATGCTTTAACCCCATTATGCTAAAATGGAAAGGCAGAAAGCCGCTTGTGCAAGTGTTTTGATGTTTTGGGTGCCTCACTTGGCTCCTGAAATGTGGTAGCTATGAGTAAATAGATGCACATGTAATACATCTACCTGTATTGTTTAAGTGCAACCATTTATTATCAGAAATCTCACTGGCTAAAACAGTGTTCCCATAGACACTATGTCAACTCAGCAATTTATGTTGTACAGCAGTGTTAATCAAGTCTATGTACCACTTATGGAGTACAGTAGATACTTTTCCTTTGCCTATATCAGTTTACAGCAGTGGAATTTGCAGATTCTAACTCCGTATTTGTTCTACAAAATGCTGCAGATGAAGCTAGTTACTGTACGTCCACTGATTTAAACAATTCTTAAATTTGTACAAGGTAGCACTTCTCAATCTAATGCTTTTTCTTTACATTTATTTTGAATGTAAATGTATACCAAGTTAAACCCTAGTTTGAATTGAATATATGCAGTCACATCATAACTGTTCTATCAATTTAAATAACTATGCTTATTATTTAGGGATGACTGGTCAATGCTTATGATCTGTGAATAGTATGCTTAATTTTGCTGTTTGCTTGTAAAATATAATATTTAGGACTTTAATTTGAGGCTTTCGGTGCTCCTAATCTGTGGCTGAAGAGGCATTTTAATTCAGCAACTGACCAGCTACCCTGATGACTTCAGTGGCAAATCTGCAGCTGCGCAGTGTGAACCAGGAAGTGCCATGTTTGGTTCTGGGTATGTGGCAGGTTACCTGGTTTTTGCCAGGGTGGTGAGTGCGTGGATTTCAGATTTGCTTCAGCTGCAGTGCACCTGTTGGATTAACCAGTGTGCTAGTATTGTACACTCGATCACCTGTCTGTTCATTTCAGCCATTAAGACCATTTGCGGCTATTGTTAAAAGTATAGTCGTGACCCCTTCTGGAATTTAGTTTATTTTCCCAACTTTCTTTTCTGGCTTTTTTCCATTAAACTCTTTCAGCCTGTTTTTCATTTTCAGAACTCTGCCTGATGTGGAGTCAAAACCAGAAATCTGCACTGATTAGCTGTTACCCAATGATTTTTTGATAATAGATTAACTGCCAAAAAAAACTAATCATAGACCTGTTAATGCTAAGGTTGTTTTTGCTAATGTGGCAGGTTTATGCTGTGTGAACATTTACTACTATGTAAACCAATAAAAAATGGTGATTGTAATGGTCAGACTAAATTTTGAGATGGACTGTGTTGAATTGTTGTGGATGTTGGCATAATTTGAAAGGTACGTTTTGAGGGTCTCGTATTTCTTCTTGTAGTTGAAATGCAGCCTCAGAAGCTTGAGAGGAGACGGATGTGGTCTCTGTTCTTGAAACAAGAAAACACTCTTTGAACATTTTTGTTTTGCTACAGCATTAACTGTATCCTAAAGCCACAATTTTCAAATAATTCTTTTTGAGGTGCTGGGAGGCAAAAAGAAGAGAGAGCCTGTAATTATAACCAAAACAATATAACTGCTACACTGGAACAGTCTATGCGTAATGCCAGTTTTTTTTCAAGCAATGATTCTAAATTGGATTTGATTAGCTATTGTGAGAGGGGCTTCTGTTCTCCTTGGGGAGAAAAGCAAAGAGTTCTCCCCAGTGTCCCAGCCAATATTTATCCATCAAACAACATCATTAAATAGGCCATCTTGTCATTATAGCACTGTTTGTAGACCTTTGCATTGTGAAAAAAATGTTGCATTTCCTGCACTACAAAATATTTCATTACTCTAAAATGCCTTGGGATGTCCTATGCGCAGGAAAGACACTATATAAATGCAGGCCTGAATTTGATACACAATTTGGCAACTAATTAGGGCATTGATTTTTTTAAAAAAATTAGTTTGTGTTTCTCCCCAGGATCTGTGACTGACAATTTTAGCTATTTCTTCTCGGATTGCTATTCTATCTATCCTAAAGCTTATTTATCCTGACCTGACTTACAAACAATCTGAGAGTACCTAATCTCAACAGTAATCCCTGTTAATGTCTTATTCCAGATCCTGCCCAGAATTTGAAAATTAAATTCATCTTTTTGCACATCATGATGCTTGTTTTATGCACCAAGAGGACTGAGTAAATACTGTATTGATGAGGATAATCATATTAAGCATTTACAGCAAGAGCAAAACTAATGACAACATTTGGGAAGGGTAGCATGAATTAGAGGGTATTTTAGAGAGTGTCATCATAACAGGAAACATAGAAGCTTTCACTTGGATTCTATTGCCTTGTATAATTATGGGACCCTTGAAAATGTGCATTGTTGAATAACCTCAACCTAATTGCATATTAATGCCATTACTTCCCTCTTTGCATCTCGCATACAATTGAAAGCTTTAGTGAGCTACGTTAACCTTGTATTTTATGTGGTTGACATATTTTCAAATGCTCCCTTTCTTCACATTTCTTTATTCAAACAATTTATGGTAGGCCCAGGATGGATTGTGGGTAGAACAAAGGCTTACTTAGCATTGCATTTTTCAAGAATAACTATTTTTCAACCCCGTAGTAATAAAACAAAATTTTAAAGGCGTTATTTCTGTAATTTGATCCTGCTCCCATCTCCAGTTTTCATTTATTAGTTACAATTGGGCCACTAAAGGGCATTTGGCCTCTATCGGTGTCAGTTGACCTCTATCAGTGCCACTCTATATTGTCTGCAGGACGCATATAATTTCTACCTGGATATCTTGGGGGGTAAATTTGCCAATGCTATTCGGGGCGGTTTAAACTTATTCGGGGGAGGATGGGAACCTGAATTGTTGTGCCAGTATACAGGAGGATGTGAATAGGGAGGTCACGGATAAGGTTTCTAGGTCGCAGCAGTTTAGTGGCAAACGGGAGGGTGGTTTGAAGTGTGTATACTTTAATGCGAGGAGCATATGCAATAAGGTGGATGAACTTGCAGCCTGGATTGGTGCTTGGGAATTCGATGTTGTGGCCATTTCAGAGACGTGGATAGAGCAGGGGCAGGAATGGTTGTTGCAGGTTCTGGGGTTCAGATGTTTCAGTCAGAGCAGAGGTGGTGATAGAAGAGGGGGAGGAGTGGCATTGTTAGTTAAGGACAGCATTACGGTGGCAGAAAAGACATTTGATGTGGACTTGTCTGCTGAGGTAGTGTGGGCTGAGATTAGAAACAAGAAAGGAGAGGTCACACTGTTGGCAGTTTTTTATAGGCCTCCAAAAAGTTCCAGAGAACTAGAGGAAGGGATTGCAAAGTTGATCCTGGATAGGTGTGAAAGTAACAGGGTAGTTGTAATGGGGGACTTTAACTTTTCTAATATCGATTGGAAAAGCTATAGTTCAAGTACGTTAGAGGGGTCAGTTTTTGTTCAATGTGTGCAGGAGGGTTTCATGATTCAGTATGTAGATAGGCCAACAAGAGGTGAGGCTATATTGGATTTGGTACTGGGTAATGAACCAGACCAGGTGTTAGACTTGGAGGTGGGTGAGCACTTTAGTGATAGTGACCACAATTCGGTTACGTTTACCTAGTGATGGAAAGGGATGGGCACATACCGAATAACAGTAGTTATAGCTGGGGGAAAGGTAATTAGAACAATTATGAGGTTATTAAGAGAGATTTAGGATGCATGGGGTGGAGCAGGAAATTGCAGGGGCTGGGGACATCTGAAGTGTGGAGCATATTTAAGGAACAGCTTCTGCTTGTCCTTAATGAATATGTACCTGCCAGGCAGGGAGGAAGTGGTCGAGTGAGGGAACCATGGTGTACTAGGGAAGTTGAATCTCTGGTGAAGAGGAAGAAGGAAGCTTATATAATGATGAGACGTGAAGGCTCAGTTAGGGCACTGGAGAGCTATAAATTAGCCAGGAAGGAGCTAAAGAGGGAGTTGAGAAGAGCTAGAAGAGGACACGAGAAGACTTTGGCGGATAGGATTAAGGAGAATTCTAAAGCTTTTTACAGGTATATAAATAATAAAAGATTGGTTAGGGCAAGATTAGGGCCAGGCAGAGATAGCAGTGGGAAGTTGTGCGTGGAGCCTGAGGAGATAGGAGAGACACTGAATGAGTATTTTTTGTCAGTATTCACGCAGGAGAAAGACAAGGTTGTCGGGGAGAATACTGCGATACCAGGTTGTAGACTGGGCAGGATTGAGGTTCATAAGGAGGAGGTGTTAGTGAATCTTGAGGGTATGAAAATTGATAAGTCCCCTGGGCCAGATGGGATTTACCCTAGGATTCTCTGGGAGGCTAGAGAGGAGATTGCAGAACCTTTGGCTTTGATCGTCATGTCGTCGTTGGCTACAGGTATAGTGCCGGAAGACTGGAGGATGGCAAATGTTGTCCCTTTGTTCAAAAAGGAGAGTAGGGACCATCCTGGAAATTATAGACCGGTGAGCCTGACTTCTGTTGTGGGCAAAGTCTTGGAAAGAATTATAAGGGATAGGATTTATAAGCATCTAGAGAGAAATAAATTGATTAGGGATAGTCAGCACGGTTTGTGAAGGGTAGGTTGTGCCTCACAAACCTTATTGAGTTTTTTGAGGAGGTGACCAAAGAGGTAGATAAGGGTAAGGCAGTTGATGTAGTGTATATGGATTTTAGCAAAGCGTTTGATAAGGTTCCCATGGTAGGCTACTGCAGAAAGTGCAGATGCATGGGATTGAAGGTGATTTAGCAGTTTGGATTAGGAATTGGCTAGCTGATAGAAGACAGAGGGTGGTGGTGGATGGGAAATATTCAACCTGGAGTGCAGTTACAAGTGGTGTACCTCAAGGATCTGTTTTAGGGCCACTGCTGTTTGTCATTTTTTATAAATGACCTAGATGAGGGTGTAGAGGGTTGGATTAGTAAATTTGCTGATGATATCAAAGTGGGGGGAGTTGTAGATAGCGAGGATGGATGTTACAGTTTGCAGAGGGACATAGATAGGTTGCAGAGCTGGGCCGTGAGGTGGCAAATGGAATTCAATAAGGATAAGTGTGAGGTGATTCACTTTGGTAGGAATAACAGGCATATGAAATATAGGGCTAATGGAAGGACCCTTAATAGTGTTGTCGAGCAGAGGGATCTTGGGGTACAAGTACATAGCTCTTTGAAAGTTGGCACCAGGTTGATAAAGTTGTTAAGAAGGCGTACGGTGTGTTAGCTTTTATTGGTAGAGGGATTGAATTTAGGAGCCGTGAGGTTATGTTACAACTGTATAAAACTCTGGTGTGGCCGCACTTGGAGTATTGCGTACAGTTCTGGTTGCCGCATTATAAGAAAGATGTGGAAGCATTGGAAAGGGTGCAGAGAAGGTTTACCAGGATGTTGCCTGGTATGGTGGAAAGGCTGAGGGACCTGAGGTTATTTTCATTAGAGAGAAGAAGGTTACGCGGTGACCTAATTGAGGCGTATAAGATGATCAAAGGACTGGATAGGGTGGATAGTGAGAGCCTTTTCCTCGGATGGTGATGACCAACACGAGGAGACATAACTTTAAATTAAGAGGTGGTAGTTATAGGACGGATGTCAGAGGCAGGTTCTTCACACAGAGGGTGGTGAGGGCGTGGAATGCCATGCCTGCAGCAGTTGTGGACTCGCCTACTTTGGGGGCATTCAAATGTTCGGTGGATAGGCATATGGATGATATTGGAATAGTTTAGGTTAGAGGGTCCACTGGCTGGCGCAACATCGAGGGCCGAAGGGCCTGTACTGCGCTGTTATGTTCTATGTTCTAATTCTCTGGAGAAAAGACTTAACAACATTGTTATGTTGCCTGAAAGTCAAACTGGATTCTATAAGTGAAGATTTGTTGTTACTGAGAGCTGTAATGGGGACTGCTTCATAGCATAATGCTATACTCTATATCCAGTGTTTTACCTTCTCTTTGGAAATAACTGCTGTGTGCTTCAGAAATTGCTTTGTTCCTTAAGTTGTAAGCATTTCCTGTTTACGTAATAAGACGCTGCCAACATTTTAAAAATTTATATTACTCTCCCTTTAATTGAGGCCTACTAGATTAATAACAACCAAGTTATGAAAACTTGGCTTCATGTTGCAGTAGCTTCACGGTTGTGTTCTAGAACTCTGACAGTCTAGTTCACCCATTCCTAACCAGTCTGAGGCTAGTCAGCTCTTGGTGGAACTCACTATGGGCTTGGAATCTCTGCCAACGTGAAAGGAAAATGACTGCATGTGTGAAGATCCAAAAGCATGAGATGTCCATAGCTGCCTCAGCCCCACCCTGCAGCTGGATGTGTGGCAAAAAATTGAGGGTGCAGGACAATATATGTCAAATTTAAAAATTAATTGGTTGACCATATTGCTTTTAATAAAGCCACACAAATCTTTAGATAACAGCTTTCTTTAGTTGCCAATATTTTTGACCATATCTGGGACCACAAAATTGTACCCAGTGGTTTGTAGGTGAAGGGGGAACACCAATTAACATTTAAAATGTAAAATTCTTGGAGCTTCATTTTTCATATAAAATAAGACAATTCATTTTCTAGAAAAAGACCCAATTGACCATTTCCCAGTATGCTGCTGATTGACTACAAGTTTTTAAAAAATCTTTCATCTTTTATTAAAATGTTCTAGGCACATTAATATCTCTCACCCATAAATCGTTAAAGGATTTTTTTCACCAGACCTCTTCATTAAATATTGAAATTTTTTTAATAAATTATCAAGCGGGGAACCATCTGTGTCTGATTGTATCCATAAATATAGACTTGTTGCTTCAATAAGTTAATGATTTGTAGAATTTTTCATCAAATTTAATGATTCTCTCACCAGACTAGAGTACTGCTGAAACTTGGTGAATGAGGAGAGAGGGGACTTAGCCATCCATGAACGTATAGTTGGAAATCTCATTATGTTGCACACTGGATAAATAATTTCCTTTGATCAGGCCCTAGGATCCTTAAGGAAATGGCTATCCTCCATTGTATTTCCTAGTAACATTAGAAATCCCCTTAATGGTTGCTGCAATTACTTTTTAAATTGTATAGCATGTTTTGTTTCACTTTTGTATGCTTTTTTGATCTTTTTCCTGGTTAATTTTCTCTGTCCATTAATTTTCCTTTTCCCTTGTTCCCTGACTAAAGCAAACCAGGTCCCTTGAGAACTTTGATTTCTCACGAGGTTTTAGTTCTTTGGGCAGCCAGTTAAACTCTGATTTCTTCTTTATGAGCCAGGCAACCAAGTGTCATGCCTCTGACTTTCTGGGAGGTCTGACAGGCAAGTCCAGTCCTGTCACCTGACATCTGCAAGTGTGCATCTTTAACAGAATTCACTTTATTCAGAAAAGCCAGCAAATTTATGCTTCCCTGATCTAAAGGACAGTAGCGTCCTGTCTGAGTTCAGGGCTCTTCACCTAGAGTCCCTAGTCTATATGGTTCAGCTCAGTTACAACTGCCTCAGCCAGTAGAGCTTTAGGATATGCTCGGTTTTGCATGTTTAATGATTTTACACTTCTATAAACTGTCAATTATTTTGCAATGTGTACAAGAATGTGTGTACATAATGTGTACAAAGCTCTTTTTTTTGCAGTAAAACTATATCTTGCTAAGTGCCAGCTTGATTATAACACCTGTTTAGAAGGTTGAAACGTTTCTCTGCATGTACAGAAACCCAACCAGTTTAGCAGAGGTATTACCTGGTTATAAACAGCCCACTTGAAAATTTGATTTTATTTAAAAAGAACTACACTCTTGGTGTAAGTTGCATCTGTCTTTGCTCAAGCAAACAGCAAGCTTGCTCATACCACCCCCAGGTTTTCAGATCACTAAATTGCACTTTCAGTTTATCTTGCTGCAAAAAACCCCCATGTTTGGGAATGTGTAGCAGGCACTAACACTTCACACTTGTGGTTTTGACGTCACTAAAACGTCTGCTGGGGCCTTAGAACACAAATGGCTTCTGCATCTGTTTGATGTACACTTCCTGCTTTTTGAATGCTTTCCAACGCTGCATTGAGTTGACCTCTTTTAGTTATCAGTCTGCTTTTCTTCATTGCTTCATTTCATATAGTCAGGAAAATCCATTGTTTGCAATAATTTCACAATCACTTGGGTTCCAAAAGCTTGTGTAGTATTTTGCATGCTTTTTTAAAAATTGCTCTATGAATAAAATTTATTGTAATCTATATGAAGTGAAATGTGTATGAAGAAACTTGACTTCATGTCTACAGTTTTTTTTCCCTCTGCCCAACCATTTTGCACAAGTGAGGATAGACTATAGGATCTGTTCTCTTGACTGCACAAACGCTCTTTAGTGGGCTGCGGGGGGGGGGGGGGGGGGGGGGGCATGTGATCTGTAATGAAGACTTCTAAATCTTTATCAGAACTGCCAAGTGGTCTTAGTTTTATCTAGGTTTTTATCTTTTGAAGTTTTATCTTTAAATAGGGCGGCATGGTAGCACAGTGGTTAGCACTGCTGCTTCACAGCTCCAGGGACCTGGGTTCGATTCCCGGCTTGGGTCACTGTCTGTGTGGAGTTTGCATATTCTCCTCGTGTGTGGGTTTCCTCCGGGCGCTCTGGTTTCCTCCCACAGTCCAAAGATGTGTGGGTTAGGTTGATTGGCCATGCTAAATTGCCCCTTAGTGTCCTGAGATGTGTAGGTTAGAGAGATTAGTGGGTAAATGTGTAGGGATATGGAGATAGGGCCTTGGTGGGATTGTGGTTGGTGCAGACTTGATGGGCCAGATGACCTTTTTCTGCACTGTGGAGTTTCTGTGATTCTATAGGAAATACTGTAGTAAAGTGATGGACATTCATTTGTGGGTGTTGGCAAAGGTGCCCATCCCTAACTTCCTTTGAGTTGCTACCTTGGATACAACTGAGGCTGTTTCAGAAAGCAGTTAAAAGTCAACCAGAATAATTTAAGTCAGACCTGATTCCTTCTCTAAAAGGACATTAAAAAACCAAATGATGTTTTTAACCAACAGTCCAGTAGTTTTGTGATTATCAATATCGACATTTAGCACCTTTTCAAATTCGAATTATGTAATTAATTGAAATTAAACTCCCCAACAGTGATCGAATTTGAACTCGTGCCTCTGGATTAACTTTTCAGGCTTTGAGTTAATGGTCCTGTAATATAACCACTACTACGGTGCCTCTAAATTAGTCTTTCTGCAAAGTAGTATAATAATGCATATGAAATCTTTTATTTTACACTTAATGGCTGTTGTAGTCTTAAAATAATGAAAATATCCCAGTGTTAACGTTTCTTCAGGGGAGTCTGACGACTTCAGAAGTACAGTGACCCATTGAAGGCTTTACTGAAGTGTTTTTGCGATTCTGTGACTCGATGTGTGTGTTGCGAGGTTTTCTTTCCAGTTGTCACAGAATGGACAGTTGGAAAGAAAACCTAGCAACACACACCCAGTCACAGGTTTGCAGAAACACTTCACTGATGTCTTCTATGAGTGTGTGTGTTTCTTTCTAGTTGTCCATCAATAGTTGTGGTTTAGTTTGAAGGCTGGTGCAGTGTCCAACCTGGATTGCTTCTCATTTTTTCTAACTTGCATTAATAACCTTGGAGAGCCCAGTGCACTTGTAACTCTCCATTTTAGACTTTTAACTGCTTTCCCTGTTGAGGAGTTACCACTTATCTACTTGCACCAGACATCTGAAACCTTTATATGTAAACTGGACATCGAGATGTTTTGGTGTCCAGTTCTTCACTGTCCTATGGTATGGATTGCTTAGATATATTGAAGCCTTTCTTGCCAAAAATTATATTTTAAGCTGTGATCCCTGACTTACCCTGCTCTCTGGAAAGATGATTTGTTATCTTGTTGCTGTTGGTTCGGATGCCATTTATTTGATGTTTGAAAGCAAGCATAAAGACTCAGCAGTTGTTGTGTCTGTGAATTTGCCTTTGATTGGGGACATCTGAATTCTACTGGTAGTGGTGATCAAAGTGGGCATTGTCCTAACAACTTGTCCATTTATCCATGTTGCTTTGAACTTTAATGCCTGGTTTAGTTCAGTGTCTGACTTAATCATTGCCACTCAATTGGAAATGGACCAAATCTGATAGTGGGAAGAAGGAAGAGGGTGCTTAGGTCTAATAAAGTCATTATGACAAAGAAGGAGGCCTTTCAGCCCATTAATCCATGTCAGTTCCTGAGAATAATCCCATTCCCAGCTCTCCCTCAAATTGCAGGCTTGCAATTTGAGTCCTGGGACGGCACAGTGGTTAACACTGCTGCCTCGCTGTGCCAGACACCCGGGTTTAACTTCCAGCTTGCGTCACTGTCAGAGTGAATTTTGCACGTTCTCCCCATGTCTGTGTGGGTTTCCCTTGGGTGCTCTGGTTTCTTCCTGCAGTCCAAACGTGTGGGTTAGATGGATTGGCCATGTTAAATTGCTCCTTAGTGTCAGTGGGACTAGCTGGGGTAATGGGGGTAGGATTGTGGTTGGTGCAGACTCGATGGGCCACAATGGCCTCCTTCTGCACAGGTAGGATTTTGATTTCACAGGACTGATGGGTTATGGGTTTTTAGTAAGTGCAGGAACTCCTGAAATACTTCATATTTTACAATAACAGAATCTGCTTTTATTTGTACTATTTTGCACATAATATACTGCATTACTCTGGTGCTATTTTTGGGTAGTGCATGGAGATAGCCTGACAATTTGCCTTGTTTTTAAATTAGTGGTGGGATGCAGGAAACATTGACAAAACAAGCAGTCCAATAACAATTGGAAGTCTTCGTGTTGATTCATAATGTCACATAGCTGAGGCTGGAATTCTCCCATGGCCTTGTAGGTGAGTTCATGGCAGAGTACACCAGCATCAATTTCCTGCAGGACCTTTCACTGATGCCTGCCATGGCAAATTGGAAAACCCATTGGTGGTTGGCTTCAACCTGATTTGCATCCCACTAATAGGACACACCTCCTCACCCCATCCCACCTGATTTTCTGTGACACCAGCAGGAGAACACATCAGGCCATAACGTGTCTGGAACAATATGATGCGCAGAAGTTGATACTTGGGAAAGCCTGGGCTTGCTTCAAGAGTTTGGGATAAAAGTCGCCAGCGACCCTGGTCCCTGCAACACCACCGCAGTGGATAGTTGGGTGCATCTATCAAGTGGATCTGTAAGTTTGTGTTCCTGAATTTCCATTTTTTTCAGGAAATCCATTTTCTCTCTTTGATGTTGGGTGATTTTTCAATATAGTGCCCAGATATGCTGATACGATATACGCAGTCAAGCCTATCTTTCCTCAGAATATGACACTAACTCCCAGATGCAAAATTAATAAGGTCAGGGTGGTAGATAAAATGTTGTTTTCTGTCAACATTCGTAGTGGGAAACACTCCTCCCTGAGTCTGCCCCCGCCAAATGTCTGAGTCTCAGGTGAGAGAATTCTTTTCTATGTTTTTAAACATGGTGCAATTGCAGAGCCTTTTTGTGTCGGATATTGGTGAAATGGTTAAGATTAAGCTGTTTGAAATTCTAAAAGAAATTTTGGCTGTACAGCATTAGATATGCACTAAAAAAACATTAATCACTGTGCTTTTCTTTGAAGTAAGTAGATTCATGAAATCTTGCCAGTTTTTTTTTGTGTTGGATTTTATGCATTATTGAATTAACTATGCTACCTAAAAATTTAAATTAATGTGCCATAAATTCCTCCTTTTATATTTAACATTTAGATTGTAATTTCACTGAAAAATGTAAGTCCACATGTGTTTTTTCTCTCTGCTGATTTGTTTGGTTTTAGGCCAGTTCTGTTCCCTGATGAAGCTTAATTGGCTGTCCTCAAATGTAAAAGAATTAAGTCTCCCACGGCATCATTCACCATTTTGTAACGGTGCTATGGAGGAAGTATTGGGAATAATGATACAGTAGTGAGGACAAAGGAAGTGTGCTTTTATAAAATAAATCTTGCATCTGGCATCGACTCCCAGTGAATGTCACAGTGTGTTCTTTTTCATTCTCTTCATTGTATGTTCTTTTTAAAAGTTCTTAGTTTGTATGTGGGTATCCCTGGCCATTTATCCAACCCAAATCACCCTGCAAAGATGGTGATGCAAATAATTAGTTTGCTAGGCCAATTCAGAGGGCAGTTTGAAAAATCAGTCAAGTTTGTATGGGACTGGAGTCACCATAGCTATTAAAAGCAAAATGCTACAGATGCTGGAAATCTGAAATAAAAGCACCAAAGATGGAAAAACTCAGCAGATCTGGCAGCATCTGTGGAGAGAGAAATGGGGTTAATGTTTCATTAAGATTAAAACAAAATACTGCGGATGCTGGAATCTGAAACAAAAATAGAAGAATGCTGAAAAATCTCAGCAGATCTGACAGCATCTGTGGTGAGAGAGCTCTGACCAAATATGGAAACATGGAAGATAGGAGTAGGAAGAGGCCATTTGGTTCTTCGAACCTGCTCTGTCATTCATTGCAATCATGCTGATCATCCAACTTAATAGCCTAATCCTGTTTTCTCCCCATAATCTTTGATCCATTCACCCAAGTGCTGTATCTAGCTACCTTTTGAATAATTCAATGTTTTGGCATCAACTACTTGCTGTGGTAATGAATTCCCAGGCTTTCCATTCTTTGGGTGAAGAAATGTCTCCTCGCTTCTGTCTTAAATGATCTATCCTGAATTCTCAGATTGTGAGGGTCATCTAGACGTAAAGCATTGGAGATACACTCTCTCTCTCTCTCTCTCTCTCCACAGACACTGTCAGATGTGTCGAGATTTTCCAGCATTTTTCAGTTTTTGTTAACATTTAATTAACCTACTGAGTTTCTCCAGCATCTCCTGTTTTTAATCATGCATATATTAGACTGGATAAGAAAGGCAATGTCTGAGTACATGTCAAATAAAGTAGACAAGTCACATTGTTAACAGAAAAAAAAGTTCAAGGAATTTATAATGGGGGATTCAGTCATTATTTCAGATTTTATTTTTGGCAGTCTTGGTCACATATTTGTTTCTGAATTTGAGGTCTTTAATTACTTTGCAGGTTGATTTAAGCAGTAAACATCTCATTCTTAAGCAAAGCAATTTTGTGACATTTTGGCATCAGGAGAGCAAAATTGTGAAAACCTTTTTCTGTGAACACTTTTTTTGATTTCTGTCTCAACACCTTATGTGTTGAGAAATGAGTTTAGTATTTTATGCCAATCCAGAACTATTGTGCATAACATGACCCACACAATCTTGTGACTCAGTCCTAGCATTGCTTTAACCTTTTTGTATATACCATGTCATTTATCCTGGAGGAAGACTGGCTGTAATACAAAAATGCAAAACTTTTTTAGAGCTCTTAGATCAAGTTTTGTTCTTTGAAAGAATGCCTTTTGAAACTATTTGGTATCTCAGCATTTCAATTATAAAATCCCAACATCCATCTTCTGACTTGGGGAGCAACTAGAACTAGGAGGACACAGTTTAAATGTGGTACCCCAATTAAATGGAAGAAAAATTTTTTTTTCCTCATGAGTCTTTAGAATACACTTCACTTTACAGCAATGGGGTTAGGATCATTGAATTTTTTTAAAGACCGAGATAGATTGACTCCCTTATTAGCCAAGAGTCTAAGATTATGGGGAAAAATTAAATATGGAGTTGAGGCCATGATTTTATGATGGAGTAGGTTCGAGGAGCTGAATGACCCCAAACATTTTTAAAGTTTGTAATATAGTTCTATCTTACTTCACACTCAGTTGTTGAAGATTTGCTCCCAATTAATAATCCAAAATAAAAGAGGAAACGTTAATCCCATGTGCTCTCCTTCAGGTCAAGTGAGTTTAGAAGGATGAGAGGAGATCTGATTGAAGTATATAAAATTTTTAAAAGGAATTAATAAAGTAAACATAGACCAAATGTTTCCTCTTATGGGCAATCTAGGACAAACGGTCACAAATATTGGTAGATTTAAAACTGAGATGAGGAGGAACTGGCAGACGTTGGTGAATTTGTGGAACTTGCTGCCCCATGTCAGATGGAGTCTGAATTGTTGAATGGTTTCAAGCAGGAGATAGATATATTTCTCATAAAAAAGAGGATATGGGGAACAGCGGAGAGTGAATTTGAGACCGGAGGGATCAGCCATGATCTAATTGAATGGTGGAGCAGGCTCAGAGAGCTGAATTTGCCTCCTAATTCCTATGTTCCATTAGCCTCAACCCTCAGAATAGTATAGATGATTAATTTGTCCTTCTTTGAACTGAAACACTCTATCACATTAAAAGGGCATTTGTCTAATACCCAGCCAAATCAATTCTGTATACCTTTTACATTGACAGACTCTTGTCGTTTGGAAAGCTGATGCTGCTGAAATATCCTGGAACCCTGCATTTTAAAATTTAAAAATAGAATATCAATCTTTTCAAATCATCTCCGTTACTTTGCTGAATTTTGCACTAAATACATTTGTGATTTTAATATTTGCTGTATAACAAAGAAACCACCTTGCAATCATACGCTGTTTGATGTACTCAAGGCATCCCAAAAAATTCTTCAATGATAACAACACCTTGCATTTATATAGTGTCCAACAGAATGTCCAAAAGTGCTTCTCGGGAGAGTTACAATATAAAATGTGACATCTGAGATACATAAGATGATATTGGGGTAGATGAATAGAAGCTTGGTTAAAGAGGTTATTAAGGAATAGCTTAAAGGAGGAAAGTGATGTAGAGGAGAAATTTGGGAGGAATGTTGAGAGGTTGGGGCTTGGGCAACTAGGGCAGGCTGTGGTGTAGTAGTGTTGTTGCTGGTCTAGACACTTGAGTAAAGCTCTGGGGATCCAGGTTCAAATCTCACCACAGCAGATGAAATTGGAATTCACTAGACTTTTTGTTTCAGATTTCTAATGATCATGAAACCATTGTTGATTGTCATTTAAAAAAAAACTATCTGACTGGTGGAGCTGGCTCAGAGGCCTGAATTTGCCTCCTTCTCTCATGTACTTTAAGGAAGGAAATCTGCCATCCTTACCTGGTCTGACCTACATGTGACTCCAGGTTCACAACAATGTTATTCTCTCTGAAATGACCTATCAAGCCATTCAGTTAAGGGCAATAAATACTGGCCCAGCCAGTGACTCCCAATTCCATGAATAAAAAAATCTAAAAATGCACAGCGCCCAATGATGGGGCCATTACAATTGGGATGAGTGAAAATAACTTGAGTGGGGCTTGGAGATTTGAGTTAATAAATTACTCTTTGGATTGTAATCACTGTTATTTTAAACTTCAGTTAGTTAGCAGCAGATTGCCCTTGGGAGTGACTGAAAGACTTTTATCAATTCACCTGTTTTGATATTAACTGAGGGATATGTTGGCCAAGATGCTGGAAAACCCTCCGTAAGGAATATTCCTTATATAACTTGCCTATTTTTATTGAGGACATCCTCTTTATTTTTACTCCTGTCTTGCAGCATTAGCTGTTGATTATTTACACTAGGGAAAGCTGTACACTATGCACACTCAATAACAAATATAGAGTATCTCAAAACCGGCAACCTCTGGATTGAGGTGGTGCCGGATTTCAGATCTTGCCGGATTTCAGTTTAGTCTATGGGCTGTTTGCATTAAGCTGAACCAGGTGGAATCTCTCTGAGCATTGGAACAAATGCAAGCAGTGAAGGCACCAGCGCCAACTGAAGATTAAGTTTTTTAATTGAAATTAAATATGCCAAGTTTTCGGACAGCTTGGTTTTTAGACAGCTGGATGTGAGAAACTGTACCTTACTCAAAAGTAACTTGCAAATGTGGAAAGAATGAACATCATTGATTTTTGACTTGTACAAGTATGTTTGGTTGAGTCAAATTAGCGTAATTAGTCTTGCACATTTTCTTGGCAAAGAATTCCTGTGGTTCACTAATGCTGGGTTGCTGTGTAGGAGTTCAGTGGGTTAAATCAAATATTGTCAAAGACCGATTTATATTTGCAGCACCTTGTGATTTGGGATGGCCGGCCTTTGTGTTAAGTAGACATCAGCCCCATTATTGCATAATTCTGTAACAATAACAATTCTGGTGTGTGATACTCCAGCTACCAAATCTTAGGTACTTTTTCATTGGCCATCTTTAAAGTTAAAGGTTATTTATTAGTCCCAAGTAAGGCTTACATTAACACTGCAATGAAGTTGCTGTGAAATTTCCGTAGTGCCACATTCCGCCACCCATTTGGGTCAGTGTACCTAACCAGCATGTCTTTTGGACTGTGGGAAGAAACTGGAGCACTTGGAGGAAACCTACGCAGACACTGACCCAAAGCCAGGAATTGAATGCAGGTCTTTGGTGCTGAAAGGCAGCAGTGCTAATTACTGTGCAGCCCACATGTTCTTATTACATCTTTTTCAAGAAAGTTTCTTTGGAGGGGGTGGTGGAGGAGGATGCTATTTTAAGTGCAGTTTGTTGCAATTATTTCTTACTCTTTCCTATTGACCCAACATGTAAGGAATTGTTGTGTTTTGTAGAATATACAAGTAACTGTTGATGTTTGCACTTTATAGAACAACATTTTTTAAAGGATCTAATTCCATATAGTCCAGTTTCTTCTTGGCCACAGAATCACAGGAATTGTACTGAAAGGGATGACATTGAGCACATTGATCCTGTTAATATTACCTCTTCAGTTTTGTTTAGTTGCGGACTTGAGTAACACTGGAGTGTCACGTTTATTGCCCATCCCCAGTTCTCCTGAGAAGGTGATGGTGAGCCATCTTTGAGTTGTCAAACTACTTGTATGTGCGAGTTAGCAATTTTAAGCACACCTCCTTGCAATGTTTCTTGTCACTTCCAAATACAGTTTGGAAAGAAAACATTAATTTATCTTAAAAAATATAAGGTTCTGCTTCATTAGCCACTTGTAAAGAAAATAATTCTTCAGATTTTCCTGTTCTCCATGATAAACATGAATCTGTGATCTCTCATTATTGATGTTGGCAACCAATGAGAATGGCTCACTGCTATCTTTTAACCCATTTGTAAGTTTTAAAATTTCTATTTCCTTAACCTCTGGTTTAGCTTAAAGTTACCATGTTTGAGTTTTCCTTCATAACTATAGCCTCTCGTTCCTTACATCCATATGATGAATTTTTACTACAATATCCTTGTGATACTAGGATGGCTAGGGCTATGCGCAGTATTCCAAATTGTGGTTTAATCGGTGTAGTAACCAATACAGATTCACTATCCTTTTCTTTTGTATTCAGTGCTCTAAAATTATCCTTTTTAAAATGACCTCTTCAAAGCTTTCTAGATTGTAAAGGCTTCAAGGAGTATGGGAAGAGGGTATGGTCTTAAGATCAAGGATTAACCATGGTCACAGAGCAGACTCAAAGGGCCAAAAAAACCTCTTCCTGCACCTCTTTTCTATGTTGCAACTTGTACTGCATATTTTAAAGATTTATGCGTTACCTTCAGGAATATTTAACATGCACTTTTTTTTGCCATTCCTTCCCAAGTATACATATCTCATTTCTTTGTATTACTATATCTGTCCCATTTTATCTGCGCTGTTGCTTTTTTCCATGGCATTTGCTGTGCTCCTAATTTGGTGATGTCAGTAACCTTTTGATACGATTATCATTTGGTCAATCTACTGGCTATTACCCTGAGATATTTTCTGGCCATTCGCGTCCTGCTCCCAGTGCAAATGAGAATAGAGAACTTGATGCTCAGCCAAGTCTCTGTTCATTGCAGCAGGACTAGAAAATCCCACTGGCATGGACAGCTGGGAAATTCCAGCTCAACATTTTCAGGCGGGAAATGGAGAAAACCTCAGGACAGTGTGGGAATGTCACAAGCTGACTGACTGATCCATGCAGTTGAGTTCGAAAATTTGAAGTGACCAATAGCTATTGAATCTGCTTAATATAACACTTATATTAAACATTTATCTGCAGTGAGGGAATGGAGAGGAGGTAAATTTTTGTCAACAAATCCCATTCCACATTCTTGACTGGAATTGGAGCTGCATCAGAATCTATTGATTGTAAAATGTGCTGTAACTACAAACATGCCGACCTCTACTCATTCATCAATTAACTTGTTATAAAGTATTAGCTGGAAAACATGTCATGCCCGTTGGTAAATATAGCCATTGTCTTGAAATAAATAATCGATTGGCAAGGAGTGTCATACAGCTATTGTTAAACACCAACCTCCACCACCATCAGTCTACTGAAGATGTTTACAGTTTGTAATTCACCATGGAACTGCAAACCTCAAAGATCACATTGTCGCAGCAGTTCCAAAAATTTCTGCAAAAGTTAATGTCTTACAAATCCACTAAATGACAAAATGCTGACTCTGGAAGCTGGCTTAAGGGTCAGCAATTTTTGATAATGATTCAAGGGCTCTCACCATTAATGTTTACTTTCTATTGAAAGAATGAGGGACTCTTGAGTGTGTTTGTAAAGTTACCTGAAATTGAGCTTGGTTTATTCCAATGTGAATGCAGGCTAATGCAAAAACACTAATTTGTTGTACTTTGGCGGGGCCTTTCAATAAGAAGAAGGGCATCACCATCTTGCATGCCTGCTTTAACATGAAAGGCACATCCCAAAGGACAGTTTATTGGCCAAAAGAGTGGACTTGTAGTGCCATAGCAGGGAGACAGGGCAGAGTATTGGGCGGGAGAGAGAAGAACAATCGATTGGTCAGTTTTTGTTCTAGATTATATAGCAATGATGAAAAGTAGTAGCCAGGTTGATGTTTGATTTGAGATTGATATTTAATGTACTGTTACGCCATTTCATTGCTGAAACCATTTTCATAATTACACAAATGAGCTTGTGGCAGTTTCATCTACCACGTGGAATATATGCTTGAAAGCTGTATCAAACCTTTTGCATTTAACATGCGTTTGAGATTCAGGACCATAGCTGGTATGTCTATACGTCCCTTGCATCTATATGTACAATGCAGCCGCCTTTTTAGTTTTGAGTTGTGCACTAGTTGAGTATGGGTTAGCTATTTGTTTTTGGCAGCAATGTGTTTCAGAAGATTTGTTCAGTATTCTAATAAATGGCAGTAATTTACATGCCAGCGGTTAGTCGGAAATAGTATTTTGCTGATAGTGTGCAAGAAACCAAGCAAATGGAACCTGCATCAGGAAAGGATTAGAGATGCTTGTGTGCACCACAGTCAAATGTCTACTGGGCACACAAATGATCAACGTGTTTAGAACGTGAAGTGAGAGATACTGTACAAGCTGTTGCATTGCAGTCAGCAGCAAAGCTTCTGCAGGACCATTGTAGCCTAACTCATCACTGTGCAGTGAGTGCTGTTATAGTGGGTGGTTTGATTCTGCTGTGTTGTATAGCATGGCAACCCATCATGCTTTTATTGTTCCATTAAGACTAACAATGTATATTTTGAGGAAATTCCAAAATTGGTCATGTTGAAGCTCAACTGAATCCAACAAATCTTTATATTTGGGGCAATAAAGATTTGCATGTACAAAAGTATGTGTGACCCCTAACAGTGGAGAAGCAGTGTGCTCTGTAAATGTGGTATGCAGCACTGAAGGCGTTGTCAAGTGAGAGCTTGTTCTGCAAGTCATCCTTGCATAATATGGTGCAAGTAAGCCAGACATTGAACTACTTACAAAAAAATGTTATACCATTTTTAAAAACATTGTCCAGAGGAGTGATTGTTGAAATACATTGCATTTCACTTTGGAATACTGAATTTGTTCCAAACCAGCAAGATGAAAATCACTCCCCTTGCTCTCATTTGGGTATGAGTCACACAGTGCAGAACTATCAATAATTTGGCATTAGATGATTGGCCTTGCGTAGAGAGTCCTCAAGAGTGCCTCTTGGAAATGTCATACTGCTGCAGTCAGAGCTGTTTGAGGTGACCAGAATGATTTATTAGAACACAGTGGAACAGTGAAAAGGGAATCTATCTTGCATTAATCCAAGTTTTGTTCTGGTTTAGGAATGCCTGACAGTATAAATATGAAAAAAGTTCAGTTTTTCCAATGATTACAATATCCAGTATAATAAAATTAAAGCTCTGAAAAATGAAGTTACCATAGTTGAAATAAAATGTGAGCACAAGCAGCAGCTGTATATATCAATTTGAGGTCTAAATGTGGATTTTAACACATTTAGCAGCAAATACTGTCTATATAAGAATCTAGCACGTAAAACACTGCTCTATACCATTGTACATGTTTTAATATTGTAAATCGTATCAATAAAAACATTAACTGCAAACTTGTAAGGTCATTTAGACTTTCATTTTTGTGAAACTTGACATTTCAACATTGCTTGGACTGTATTTGCTAATACAAAAATGGCCGCAGAAAATATTATGGCAATGTTGCACAATGTTTTTAAAACAGGAACTTTTTTTTGAACAAGTACATTTCTATTCTTTTACTTCTACACAATTCTCTGCTCAGCTTGTCTGTCTTGCTGTGGGAACATCCATTTTGTTTTTGCTTCGCCTTTAATGCAGTTTTTTTTTCCTGTTAGGTAGTTGTACAATGAAGCTTTTTTGGGTGAATCTTGTGCTCATCAAGGCAAGCAACATCTGCACTGAGAGCAATTTTCCACTGTATGCAACCACGCCTGGTTTAAACTCCACTCCCATGATAGACTACAGAGCAGAACTTCATATAATCTGTTCCAGTGATGAGCCGACTTTACTACTGTGTTGTGGTACACTCTCTCTCCACAGGCCTCTTGCTATTCCATTGTTCTATAAAAAGCTTACGGAGGATGAAAGATCTTTTAGACTATATTTTGAAATGAAATTAGGAAACATTTCTTTGGAAGCTGAGGATTGGAGGAATTAGAATGCCCCACCACTACCATTGCTACCATCGCCGAATCCCTAAAGAGGAGAAAGAGGCCATTGGGCCTATTACACCTGCACCTACAACAATCCTACCTAGGCACTATCCCCATAACCCCACTTTTTTCCCTGCTAATGTCCCTGACAATAAGAGGCAATTGATCGTGGTCAATCAACCTAACCTGCACATCTTTGGAGTGTGGGAGGAAACCAAATCACCTAGAGAAAACCCATGGAGACATGGTGGGAATGTGAAAACTTCACGCAGTTACCCATGTCCTTGGCGCTGTGAGGCAGCAGTGTTTGCCACTGTGCCATCCATAAATATCTAGCCATGTCTCAAAATACAGCACTGCTATCTCTCGCTTCTCTTTCTCATTATAAAACATTGTGGATTTATTGCAGTCATCCTAATTTAATGTGGTAAATGTAGCTGTCTATACTGTTTAATTTTACTGATTTTGAGTGAATTCCTGCACCTTTACCTGTGCCTCAGAGTAAGCTGGAGCAGCAGAATGTTGTTCAGCAGGATCCCAGCTTCCTAGCACGCTCGTAATATTTGAAAAATGCTTATCTTGTAAGATACTACTTGAAAGCGGTGCAGTATTTAATTTTTAATGGGTACATAAATTGAGTCACAAATGTTAAAAAGTATGAGGAGTCTTTTAAAATTTTGATGTGCAACCTTGAGTGCAGCAGTGAAGTTTAATGTTGGCCCTCAAGTGAACATGATTGGGGACTCTTGCTTTCTGCTGTAGCTTACTTAAACTATTTTATCAAAGTTCAATGCATTTGTGGAACTGGTTTTTTCTTCACTGGTTGGAAGTTGAAAAATAATGTACAGGCAAGCATTTTTTTTCAAACAATGAAGATAGTTGGCCTTTTTATGCCTCCATATTGAAACCACCATAATGTGAGGAATTAGCCTGCAGTTCTGTTGGTGCAGCACTCTCCATCTCAGTCTGTCACTTACGATGTATTTAGGAAATCAGCTCATTGAGCTTTCAGCTGTAGCAAGTAAGGAATGGGGAAGCCAAATGTCTGTCTCTTAAATTTTTGCAAGTAGCTTTGTGAATCCTATATTCATTAGTGAGGGACAGACACCCAGGGAGGAGATGTAGAGTTCCCAACAGACCAGCAGTTTGGGTGCGTGGCTTTTTAGCATAACTCTTATACTTCTCATTACCAGAATTATAAATCAATAAAAGCAATACCAATTACCCTTGTCATTGTCAAGCTGCAAGGGATGAGCCTTCATTAAAGATGAGCTTAACCCCAGCAGTATTTTAATATCCCTTTATCTTCTCTCCTCCACTCTCCAAATGGAGTTTGAGTTGAAAATGCATCTTGAAGTAACTTCATTCCAAATTCAGTTCACAAAGAATTCTACTCAAAGCTGTGCATTCTAAATTCTGGAGTTCATCAATAAACTGGATAGTTTTGAGTTATATAACAAAATGAGAGTTCTGATTTATTCCCGAAATGAATTAAATATATGACTGATACTGTTTTGTACTGCAGTGCTGTTTCCTGAGCCAGCACTTCAATACAAACAGCAGTGTGTGTGAGACTCCCGAGGCACAGAACACCATCTTGTGAAGCGGTTGAATTTCGTGGCTTCAGAGGCAAAACGGAAGTCAGCAGTTTAAGTAATTGGCTTGATGCTGGTTATAGCAGCTGCCATTTTATTGTAGCCTCTGCAGACTGAGCCCTTAGCTTGTCAGTGCAGGACAGCACCATGGTTTTTAATACTGCGGGTCTGTTTAACCTTCCCAAGAGATTTGGGACTGTCGACATCCGAAATTAATACACACTTGCCCACTTGTTTTGGATCTGCTCTGGGCATTGAGCAACTCGATCAAGTTAAGCAACTGCTTCCACAATATCAATGGAATATTAAATGCCATTTGGTACTCACAATTGGAAAATATTTGGGATCAGGTGCAAAATCTCCAGTTGCCAGTATAACTGAGTTTTTGCTTCACCAATCACTATCTCCATCTGTACATTCACTTTTCTTGTTAATTGATGGTGAGGCTGTATTACATTTTTGTTCTGACTCACGTTGTTTGCTTGAGGAGTAGAGAAAAATTTGAGCTGTGCACCAAGTATCACTGCATTAAGTCATTCTTCACTATGAACTTGGCATACAAAGCCATATAGTTTGGCAGTACACACAAATTGAGGGAGAAAAGTTAGAACTTGGATTGGTTTATGTTTGTAGACTAAATAGGCTTATTTGTTCCATCAATAAATTTTTACTGTCTATTTGCTTCCCAGGCAATTGCATGGATGACAAAGAGAAAATGAAGATGCAGTTCTATACTGTTTGTTCAAGTGGGTTTTGACACTGCATTAAAGTAGTTTTTTTTTAATTCTGTGGACATTGTTGGCCATGCCAGCATGAGTTGCCCTCCCTAATTGTCCTTGATCTGAGTGGCTTGCTGTGCCAGTCCAGAGGGCAGTTAAGTGTCGGCCACATTGCTGTGGCTTTGGAGTCAGGTGCAAGGATATGCTGTTTGTAATAAGCAGAATACTGTACAGTATTCTGCTTATCAACTTATCAACCCATGCTGACAAAACCCATACGAATGTCAGATGTTAGATATGGTTCCCCCATTGAGCAGCACTTGCTGAATAATCCTGAGTGTGCTAAGCTTTAAAAACACCATGGCTATTGTTTTAAGAAATAGTTCTAACCCCTGTGGTCTTTATGATTCTTTTGGAAATGAGCTACTACCTACCCTGATTTGTAATAATATCCACAATAATTTTGATGAATGGTCTATTTTCCCCACACTTTAATCTTTTCTTCCCAAATATGGTGCAAATCTGATACAATATTGTGAGGCCTCCTCAAACATGAGTCCCTTGTTCACCAGAGTGATATTTCCCCACCTAATCATACTTATGGTCTGCTTTAACTGACAGCTAGTGTTTTAATGCTAGGAAACCTGTTTTTATGTTGCAAATTGAACTGACTGGGACAAAGAATTTTGAATTTGACTTTCCTGGAACTATCTGGGGAGAAACTGGAAGGTAAGCCAATGAAGTACTGGTCAGTAAGTAAATAAGATGTGACTGCACAGTAATTATTAGTACTAACCAAAAATCTGATTTGTTTTCAGAGTTCTGGCACCCACTGACTTGATTAAGACCATAAGCTGTAGGAGCAGAATTAGACCATTTGGCCCATCAGGGCTTCTCCGTCATTCAATCATGGCTGATTTTTTTTCATCCCCATTCTTCTGTCTTCTTCCTGTAACCCTTAATCATCTTATTAATCAAGAATCTATCTATCTCTATCTTAAAGATACTCAATGATGTAGTCTCCACAGCCCTTGGGACAATGAGTTGCACGCATTCATCACCTTTTGGCTGAAGAAATTCCTCCTCATCTCTGTCTTAAAGAATAAAATCTTGCAAAGGGTGTGGTAAGTTATTGAGGATGGGCAGGACGCAGGATTGAGGTTACTATCAAATCAGCCATGATTTTATTGAATAGCGGAGCAGGCTCAAGGGGCTGAATTACCTACTCCTCGATCGTATGTAAAGAAAATTATATTGGAAAGCAATAGTGATAGAGCACTATTTTAAAGCTTGATATTAAATTATCTGTGAAAATGGAACTATGTACAAATGGAACAGGTTGAAAAGCAATGGCACTCCAGAATCTGCTCTCTCCACCAAAAAAAATGAAAAAAACTCTTCTTCAAACAGTGCCTGGAGCATGTAGAAATTTAACAGTATGTCCTGGTAATGATTTCTCTTGATCAGTATGCCCTGCTGAATTATTCAGAAACTGTTTACTTGTAAAATATTTGGCTGTCATTCATTTGGGCATTGAAAGTGAAAATCTGTACTTGACCCACATCCCATCCTGTAGTCAGCATTTCTCTTGTGGCAGAGCGTTCTGTATTTGGAGGACTTTCACATCACTCAAACCTCCTTTTCCTCGCTCAAATAACCAGTAATAACCATGCCACATTCTGGTTTGAAAACAAAGGGATTTTTAGAATCATCTTGCTATTAATACAATACTTAGAGAATGTTGCATTATTGGTAATACCACTTTCAGATGAAATCTTAAACTGTCAGGCATAAATCTGGGGGATGTAAAAGATTCTCTGGCACTGTTTGAAGTGTGAGTTCTCCTGATGTTCTTGCGTTGTGAACTTTGGGACTGCAGTATGTGAGAAAGGACTAGAAAGACCAAGAGAAGCCATTGGTCAGTAAACATGATCTAGTTGCATTTGTCGTTATGCTACTGTCTGAACCTGGTTCCCTCAAGTGTTTAACACCATAGCTTATCACTTCAAATATGCTTTGCCTGACTAAATTCCATGCCCTTTATACCATTACCACTCGAGAAGTATTACAGTGTTGTAAACTTTTGGGATTGAATACAATTCCTGGTGTTGGTTAGTGTTCAACCAAAACAGAAATAGCTAAATTCTATCTTTTATTTCTTTGCTGTAAGTTGTTTTGGGCAATGTGAAGATGTGCAGGGCACTATCAACGTAAGTTAGTTTGTTCCTTATTCATTTGTTTGCTCTATTACAATAGTGACTACACCTCATAGTTTTTTGCCCCTAAAGTGCTTTGTGACATCGCAAAATGTAAGTCTTCCTTTTAGATGACACCCTTTTTATGCAATTAGCAAGCTGAAAAATTTTTCCAGTTGGCCTACAACTAATGTTGACCATATCCAGCAGAGACGGACTTGCAATGAAACACACAGCGCTGAAGCATGGGGCTCCAGCCATGGGGGGGGTCCCAAAAGTTTAAGTCTGCCTCTGATATTCAAGTTTGGAAATGACTGCCTGTTGCTGTGTAGCTTTATTTGATATAATTTGTGATAACTTTTTTGTAAGTGAGAAAAGCAAAAAAGACCTCACTTTGAAGTGCTGGTTTTAAAAAAAAAAATCAGTTGTGCCAAAACCAAATGGATTTTAGTCACCAGTGAGGTGCTCTAATTTTTGGCATGGGTCTTAAACTTGACTTGTTATGGCATTACGCTGTTGACATTTCAATTCCTATTGCTTTAAATTTTTTGAAATAGGGAATAGTGCTGCAGTAATCAGTGATATGTTGCTGCTTATGCATATACAGAAGAGTGCAGCCTATCAATCTGGTAGTTTTGGGATTTACAAGAGAAAGTTGAATATAGTTTTAAATATTCCACATGACTCGAACATTGCTTGCAGAAGTGCGTTGGCTCCACAATGTGCTTTTCCCCAAAATTCCTGTGTGGGCAACAAAATCTGAGCCCCCTACAGCCTAAAATTGGTGCATATTGGTGGAAGTAGGGAAATGGCCATCTTTGAGGGGGAGAAGATATTGCTTGACATCTGGCCTGCTGAATTCTTAATTTGGAGTTGCGAACACAGAATATTAAATCCGGAGAAGTTTTGTATTTACTGTGCTGATATTGCTCACCTTGATAACCGAAAAAATAAACATATTAATGTTCAGTCTTTTCTAACTGTGCTGAGAAATTGAGAAGTCTCTTTGTGCTGATGTTTAATTGTGAAATATGGTAATTTTCTAACTTGCAGGTAGGCTATGAGAGATAAAAGAGGAGCATTATAATATAAAAGATACATGGATAAAATACCTGTAAATTAGCTTTAATTTTAGTACATCACACAAGCTTAATTTAACTGAAAGAGCACCCTTTCCCTTGTTTTGCTTGGAGGATTCAAATGTAGCTAGAACTACATTTTTTTTATCCATGCAAGATATTTTGCCAATGAATTAAGTAGATTTCTATAATGTAAAAGTCAATTTTGTTTTCAAGTATTTAGAAATACCAGTACTTACCTGTATTGTTTTTCCTATTTTCAAAAATTGGGGCAAAACACAATTTTACAATTGCAAAATAAATTGGAATATAGGTTGGAATGTTTCAGACATTCACACTGGTGGGATCTCCCAGTTCTGCTGACAGTGAACCCCCACTGCCAGGGTGCACAGAATGGAAAACCCTGTTGATGGTCGTGGAATTCTGCCAACCAGTGGTGGGCTGTCTTCTCTGCCATGAACTGCACCATGGGGCAGTGTGAAAAGTCTTACCTGTAGTGTCTGAACATTGATTATCTTGTAAATTTTTAACATTAAAATCCCTGCATTAAAATGTCTTGTGAAGTCACTGTATGGTGTTTGTAAAAGGAGTGCATCAATATAACCATATTCCTAGGCACAAGTGCTTTATTCTGGCATCAACATGGACCAAAGTTGAAATAGTTTGTTAAGCCGTTGGTTTCTGGGGATTTGTTTGGCCAGTTCAATTCTACAGCCATGTCTCATATTGACTTACTCTTTGTGGTCAGTGTGTGTTGCATTGCTCAGTGAGTGGTCAGCAACAGACAGAGGATGAACATTCCTTGTTGATTGAATTTGTTCCTCACATTTTAGACATGTGATAAAGTAACATACTTAATTTTTTGCTTCAAATAGCTGTAACATTAAATCTGAGCATTTCTAAATGTATTAACATACAGTATTGATAGTAATCAAGATCCAGAAAAACTCAGTGCAGTGTATTTTTATCCAACTGAGTTCTGCTGTTCAGCCATTCATAACATAAGAGAAGTATGCTTTGCTTCTCTCCATGTAAAAAATCGTGGGCATTTTACAGGGTGCTGATAAATGCTGGATCTCGCAAAAACTGTCGCACACAGTTTTCAGTAAAAACAGTATTTAAGGTACAGTTTATTTTATATTGAGACTTTCCCATATAATGCAGACTTTGCTGGTTGAATACACGTTCAAATTTAAAATATATTTGTGGTGAGTTCAGTAGGTTCAAGGGGTTGTCAAGTTTGAGTTCCCGTGATTCAGTGAAAGCTTTCCAATGTATCATTATTCCCCCTGCGTTGGGTTCCCACACAAATGAGCCTGACTTCATGCACACATTCACCTGTGTAGATATAAATGTGTTGAAAGTTGCACGTGCAATACTTCAGACTAGTGGTTTTTACTACACTTCAGGAATCTTTTGGTCACTTTTATAAAAACAATAAACAATCTGGATTTGTAGCCATGCAGATGTCCATCAATCCAAAGAGATTGCCCATTGCTATTATCCAAAACCGCAACAAATGCTTACAAAATTAAATGGTCATCAGCTTTCAGGGGTGTGTATTCTATTTAAGATACTTAGAATCTCGTGAAGAACAATTATTCTTAAAATGACAATATAATGTGACTAAATTAGCAGTCAAGTGAACTATTAGATACGTAATTGGATTGAGGCAGTCTTTGGTTGCAGTTTGGCCAACCCTGTATGTTGTTATAAGTCAAAGCAAGGCTCATGCAAGATGAAAACAGAACTCACTTTTAATTCTCATGTCTTTTTATTCTTTGATTGCTGTCTTAATTTTTGTGGCAAATTTTCCTAACATACAAACATTTTTTGGCACTGTAAGATTCATTCATTCCTTAGAATAGACAAAGACCATACTGGCACAACGTTGAAATGAATTTCTTTAATTGAACAGAACTTAAAATTAAATCATTACAAAAGCGAAAAGAAACAGAAAAGCCAGAGAGAGACTGGCTTTTCTGCCAGCACCCCAATACTGATCACACACAAACTCAAAAATAAAGCTGAACTGCAAACACAGAGCTGAAACTACAATATGTGTCATTTGTTACCTTGTTTTTTGAAACTGTTTTGCACAGGATGTCTCCAACTTGGAGAAATAGGCCATGCAGATGTTGTTTATGAAAAATTTGTTTGGCTTATGAAGAGCCTATTCTGCTTGCACTGTATTCTTCAAAAATGCAGTCAACTTCTAACTAACCCAGTATGCCTTTGGAGTTTTAAAATATAGTCATGTTTGTTAATTTTTCAAGCTTAGCATTTAAATATAGTTACATGGCAGAAATCTCTTAAAATGAAATCTTTACATTAATGAAGCAAACCAAGTAGAAGATCCCTCAACAGCCACTAATTAATTTTAGAATCTGTCTGTGCTCAGATACCTGGAAGTCTTGCACTATTCCTTCTTTACATGTAAACAATGTAAATTCAAGTTTACTATTAAATTTTTAGATCAACTTTAGACTGTAAGTTAAACTCCTGAGCACACAAGCTCATTCCACTTGTTAGTTTCATAACCCCACATTGAAACATTGCCTTCAACAGGGTTCATTTTCATGTCCAGCATTCTGTTGGTCTGCTTCACCTCCCATTTATCAGAGGAACTTCAGCACACACAAGCTCCCTCAGCCAGAAGGCAATCCAGTAAAACCCAACATGAAAAAGACTATCAATATCAATTTTCTATTCATTTGATGTCTTGTTCATTTCTGTAAAACTTTGGTGAAAGCAGATGTGATCCACAAAGTATCAGTGGAAATAAAACAACATTTTAAGGGGCTTGATAGTTAAGGAGAAGAAATTTCTTCAAAGGGTTTGAGTTGTTGGAAGCTCAATTGATCAGTATATTCAATGCTTGAGATCTGCAGCTTTTTGAAAACTAAGGGAAGTTCGGTGACACAGTGGTTAGCACTGTTACCTTACAGTATCAGGGACCTAGGTTCAATTCCGGCCTCAGGTGACTCTCTGTGGAGTTTGCATGTTTTCCCCATATCTGTGTGGGTTTCCTCCCACACTCCAAAGATGTGTGGGTCAAATTGATTGGCCGTGCTAAATTAACCATCAGTGTCAGGAGAATTAGCAGGGTAAATATGTGGAGGGTAATGGGAATGAGGCCTAAATAGTATTGTTACCAGTACAGATTCCATGGGCCAACTGGCCTCATTCTACACTGTAGGGATTCTATGTTCTATAATTAAGGAATGGGCTGGTGCAAGAAGGTGGAATTGACATAGATCAGCCACAATCTTAATTAAAATTTAAACAGATGGCTATTTAATCACATAAACAGCAAGTAAACTGAACTGGGGCTAGAGAAACCAGATTCAGCTAGATAGCTAATTAACTTCTCGGCTCTGTCTCAGCAAAGTGTGTTTACCTGTTCACGACAAACTTGGGTATGCACTCAGTTCCTCACTTGCACTCATTTGCTAACACAGTAAAGTCAAGCTTTGTAAAATTATTTTCTTTCAGATCCCAAATAATTCTGGTTAGGTTCGTCTGCTAAAACTAGTTCTGAGATTTAATTGTGGCTATTTTGCCTTTTTAGAATACAATAAAATCTTTATTACCCCGCATGCACGGGAAATGAGTGGTGTCAGTTAATCAAACCTGTCAGTTAATGGATAGTTCCATTTATAGTGCAATACTTGGAGCTTGAACTAATACTCAAGGAAGTAAAAAACATTATTCTTTTTGCTTTAATTGTTAATAGGTATAAAATATAGTGTACAAGTTCTGGATAACTTCATCATAACTTCTTGTTGGTAAAATGACGGTTTATGTTGGAGATAGATTGGAAATTCTGGTTAGCAGAGAATTTCAGTCGTAGAGTGCCAGATAACAGGGTTTACAGTTTGGGCCCAATGACATTTGGTGTATTTAGAGCCATTCTGTATGCATGTTTGTTATATGCATGTTTGTTATCTTTAAAAGTTTTGTACGTAAAACAAGTCTGATACTGCTCGCAGAAACAGTTTTTTAAAAAAATCAACTTGTTTTTTTCCCTTCAAGGGTATGTTGGCTTTGGGGATCAGGAATTCTCAGATGAATTCTAACGCCACTCCAAAAGTTTGGACAAATCATTATCAAGGCTGCTAGTTCTGTGCAACACCGAGGAAATGCTGTATTGTTAAACCATAAATCCCATAGCATTTTTTTTTTTGAAGAATAACAAGATCATGGTTGCCTAGCGAACATTATCTAGGCATTTTTCCCATTGTTGTTTGTGGGACTTTTGTTATATTTAAATTGGTAGCTGTGTTGCCCAATGTTAATTTGTTCTTATTTTCACTCCCTGCATCTGTTATCTAACAGAGTTTACTTTTATTTTTGTCTCTCCTTTCCAGCTAGCCGTTTTACAGTGAGTAAGAGAAGTGTAAAGACCAGTAAGTTCCCAAGTTTACACTCTATGCTGTGCTAGTTAGCGTAGTAGTGTTTTATCTATTGGCTACTAAGCCAGTGGAAAGATGTTATAGGCTGTACAGAAACCTTTGTGCCAAGGAAGCCACTCAGTTGTATCAAGTGCTACAGAAAGAAAAAGCACTATGTGCTACATCATATGGACAGCAAAGATTCAAGAAGATGGCTCACCACTATCTTCTCACGGGCAATTAAAAATGAACAATAAATGTTGACCACAACACTGATGTCCATATTCCGAGAATGAATTAAAAGAATTACACTTTTGCAGGATATTGATTAATTGTCCCAAATTCATCCTCATCAGGTAATTAGTTTAAGTGTTATATTGAAGAAAATTCTCTCTCTGGTTTTACATTGGCAACATCCATCATTATACCACTTGGCTTTTCTCGAATTTTGACATAATAGAAAATTAAATAACATGCGTTTACATGGCACCTTTTAATCTATTAAAATGTCTCGAGACACAATGATTGTGTTTTAAGATATACAAGTGGGGAAAGAAGTAGCGAGGCAGAGGAGAAAATCGAAAGTGTGGAACCTCAACATTTTAGCAATGTGGAGCGAAGAATATCAGTGATAAGTTAGAAGACACAACTGAAGAAACGCTGAAACTTGGTTGAATGTGCAAGATAGAGATTAGGAATGGCAAAAACTTTCAAATTAGGAAGAGAATTTTAACATGGTGGTATTGTTGGACCAGAGTGTAGGTCAGTGAGCACATGGGATGATGAGCGAATGAGCCAGGTTAGTTGGGCAGCAGAATTTTAGGTAGTCCAAGTTTACAGAGGATGCAAGCTGTGAAGTGGATCTGGAGAACATTGGAATAGTTGTGGATAGTGTTAATAAAGGCATGGACGAAGTTTCAGCTGCAAATGAGTAAAGATAGTAGTAGAGATGGGCAATTGTTATTGAAGTGGAAGTAAGTGATATCGCTGATCTTTGAACACACATTCCACTAAAATGTTATCACCAATAACGCTTATGCTTTTCAGTGAAATTGGAAAGATAACTTGTGTAAGTAAGCATCTACTTACTGCTACAGCCTGTAACCAATGGTGGGAACCTTACTTACCGTTACTCACACTGCAGTGCAGAAAAATTATTATCCTAGTGATCATTGTAGATCCGCCAAAACATGGGACTATTAATTTTGCAGTTTGAATAAGAGAAACTACTTCAAACAATGTGAACATGAAACGGGTTCTTCATATTCCAGATATGTGGAGATCCGATAAAATCTCTGGCACCAAATGAGATTTACTCTCTAACATGAATGAAAAAGTAAATATGAGCCCAGAGATGCACTGTACACACACACACACACACACACACACACACACACACACTATGTTGCTAGAGTTCTCAGTAAGGATTGCATGGCAATTATCTGGAGAGTTTAAGCTTCCTTTAGGTAATTCCCTGAATTGGGAACTGTCCAATAATGGGAATTAAATCACAAACTTTGGATAGTTCCAACAGTGATACAGCAATTGTTGCCGAGGAAAAAATGGAATAATTAAAACTGCTTCTGGGTAACTACACTCCTGACCTATCCTAACTCCCTATGGGACAACTCCTCCACCTCCTCCTCCCCACCTCTGTCCAACTTGGCTGATCTCTCCTTACCTGAGTTGGAGGGTTGGGATGATAGGAACAGCTTCATCTTTAAGCGAAGAAACAAGCAGTGGAATTGCAATCTGACTTGGGGGTGGCACAGTGGTTAGCACTGCTGCCTCACAGCGCCAGGGCCTTGAGTTCAATTCTGTCTTTGGGTCACAGCCTGCATAGAATTTGCACATCTCTGCATATTTGCGCGGATTTCCTCCCAGTCTACAGATGTGCAGGTTAGGTTGATTGGCCATGCTAAATTGTCCCTTAGTGTCAAGGGAATTAACAGGATAAATCCAGGGGGGTTATGGGAATAGGGCTGGGTGGGATTGTAGCTGGTGCAGACTTGATGGGCTGAATGACCTCATGCACTATAGGGATTCTATGACTCAATTGTCACTCCCTGGAAGTTGTGGGTTTTTTTTAACTAAAGAAAGACAAAGTATATAGAATAGATCATAAAACCCTACAGTGCAGAAAGAGGCCTTTCGGCCCATGGAGTCTGCACCGAACACAATCTCACCCAGGCCCTACACCCATATCCCTATATACTATACCCACTAATCCCTCTAACCTCCGCTATCTTGGACACTAAGGGGCCATTTCTTAGCATGGCCAATCCAACCTAATCTGCATAACTTTGGAGTGTGGGAGGAAACCAGAGTATCCAGAAGAAACCCACGCAGACATGAGGAGAACATGCAAACTCCACACAGACAGTGACCTGAGCCGAGAATCAAACCCAAGACCCTGTAGCTGTGAAGTACCGGTACTAACCACTGTGCTATTGTGCCTCCCCGTATAAATTGTAGAAGAAAAGATTGATTGGTTGAGGAGTTACCAAGGAGAGAGCAATGGAGTACTATAGATTCCCCTTTCCCAGCCCCCAAGTATGAACATGTTTGAGAACAGGTTTCTGCTTATGAATGCATGGTACTTCCATCAATGAGCCATACCACAAGCTTGACTCGTTAACTGAGCTCATTTGCGTAGCTACACTATCATTTTTGCATTTGCCTTAATGAGTACAAGATGAAAAAGCTTTGGTTCTTCATGAACAGCCCACACGAAATCCCAGCAGATACTAGCAGCTTACCTGCCCTCTCATGACGGAAATCTGTTTGTAGAACTGCCCCCGATCAAATCCTGGATCTTTCTTGAAGAGTTCATAATGTGAAGAGATTCACCATAAATAGCATGAAATTCTTCATAAATTCAGAAATCATGAAAATATTTTAGAAGCTGCAACATTCAGACATTGACAGAGCAGTGAACCATCAAAAAATAATTCTAGGCATGTATATGACTTTATGGTGACTTTGAACGCACCTTTTATTTCCAGAACACCAGAACTGCTGCTATGGAAATACACCTTATGCACCCGCCTATCTTTGGAAGTTGAAAGGCCATTTCCTGCATTGAAATCTATATGGCTTCCTCTGGCAGATTGTCTATCTGTAATCTTTGACTTTTTAGCTATTTTCTGACCTTTCTTTGGAAAAAATTGGAGGAGGAAACAAAGGGAGGAAAACCTGAACTGGATATATTCTAGATAATTGGAGGACAATGAGAGATTAAGGTAAAATAAGGCTGAATATTTCATCCATACATTTTCTCTTCAAAAGTGCCCAGCACTGCTATACATTGCCCACAAACAAAGTTAACCAATATGATAGCAGTCTTCAGCATAGGCCACTCATAAACTGGCTGTATAGTGCTGCCAATACGTGTGTTTTGTTTGCTCTTGCCGTCGACTTGATGACTGTCATCTGAAATGAAGACTCTTCTAGTGAGGAATTAGGCATACAAGTCTTCAAACCAATTTTGAGATTAGGAAAGATGCTGGCAGAGTGGTATTGTCATTGCACTAATATTAGACAAAGAGTATGCTCTGGAGACCTGGGTTCAAATCTCACTCCAACGACGGAATTTGAAAATCTGGAATTAAAAGTCTTGTGATGATCATTATTGCAAAAACCCACTTGATTCACTAATGTATTGAAATCTGCCATTCTTATTTGATATGGCCTATGTGCAACTCCAGACCCACTACAATGTGGTTGACTCTGAAAGTGTGACATTTAGTTCAAGGGGCAATTATAGCTTAGTCTTGCTAGCAATGCCCACATCCCACAAAACAATGAAAAACAAAAATCAAATGAAAGTCCACACCTACAAATTCAAGACAAACCAAGATTGAAAAGATTAGGAGAGGAGATATTAAGTTTGTAGAAGGAAGGAAAGACATAGTGAGTAATTTTCCAATTATGGGGTACATTAAATGCTCCTAATTCTGTTCTATTCAAAGCTGTAATTTGTTTTTATATTGGAGTAGATGTCACTGATTCCCAATGTAAAGGATAACAGCAATCCTTGTAAGCTTGCCAGACTGTCGAGGCTAGTTGGGGAAACTTCCTCCTAACTGGATTTAATAGATCCAGCAAATTTGTTTTGGGATGTAACTGGTTTTGTAATATTCTTTATGTCTAGACTGGTAATGCTGCCATATGTCTTGGAAACATAAGAGACTGGTAACAAAATTATAATATGGCATGCAGAAGATCTTCTGTTATGTTATGAACTCTTACTTTTGCATGATGTTGTGTTCTCTTTGAACTTAATGACCACTGTCACTCTGTTCTTCCTTAAAGCAAATGCTGATGAAACAACAAGAGAGACTGTCAGAAAGAGAACAGGATATTGAAGAACAAATCTACAAACTGAAGACTGATAAAAGTGTGATTGAGGTAAATTTAAACTTCTTAACCTTGTGACCTAACTCCTTTAGGTTTCCTGAATGCTAAATAGAGATGGTTTAATGCTGTTAGTTGAATCCTGACGTTTCCTCTTGGACGTAATTTGAAGCATTGCGCTGGTCATGTTGATTGAATGGTGTTATTAAGATCATTATTCTGCCTTAATTGGATAGGCATAACTATTATAAATCTCCAATTCTAAATTTCTACTGACCATAGAAATTATGTGCTGAGTCCCTTGAATGTTGTTGGAACTTTGCTTGTTTGGAAAAGTGGAGAGTATTCCATTACACTCCCAAATTGTACCTTTATAGGTGCAATAGGCTTTGGGGAGTCAGTAGTTGAGTTACCTGCTGCAGGATTCCTAGATCCTGACGTGCTCTGGCTGGTCCCGTCCAATTCTGGTCAATAGTGACTTGTTAGTTAGGGATTCAGCAATGGTAATGTCATTGAATATCAAGGGAGAATTGTTAGATATAATCTTTTGGAGATGGTCACTGCCTAATACTTAAATGACTAGAATGTTACTTGCCACTTGTCAGCCCAAGCCTAGGTATTGCCCAGGTCTTGCTTCATTTGAACCTGGGCTGCTTCAGCACTAAATTAGTTGTTTTATTTGGTTGAAATTGAGTGTAACTTACTTGTTTCAACTGGGAGACTATAATCTGAATCAGAAGATTCAATTCCAGCTCAGTTTGAATACTTACTATAGCTTAGGACAAGCCTTGTGCCGTACTGAAGTGCATTCCTTTCTTGGGTACCTCAATTTGGATCAGACATTAAACCAAGATCTAAACATAAAAGATCACCATAACATACAGGGATTTGTAAAGATATTCTAGTAGTTTGGCCAGCATTCCTTCCTCATTATCACTAAAACTCGTTAAAGGTATTTTTTGGGGCACCTGGCACACAGATTGTTATTTGTATTTGCCTTCATAAATACCTGAAGGTTGTGAAACAATTTGGGACATCCTGAGAATAAAAGTTACTAAAAGAATGCAAGTGCAAACTAGCTTTCATTTTTAAAGAAGCTTTAACAGAAAGCCTAGGATCCTATCAAGTTCTGACACTGTGTGTCACTAAAGTCTTCAGCTTAATCGCTAGGGTTTTGTTGGAAGTTAAGAGAGAAACAAATGGAGATCAAGAGAAAATTAGGCAAAGGTTTGACGTGGGGGTGGGAATGAGGGCAGGTGCAGTTGGGTGTGGACTTTTACAGTGGCAGGGTGTGGACCTGTAAAGTGACATGGGGAGAAATAGAGATCCCCACAGGCCATGTGTCTTAGTAATTAAGTTCTGTACATTCCAACTGTTGATGTTCAGTCATGTCCTCCTGCTGGAAGCGTGCCTGTTATCTAATGTTTGGAAGAGATGGCAGTAATGTTGCAAATGATATAGCTATTCTGAGTCTGTTAGCCACTTAATGTGAAGGAGATATACTGAAGTGTATATCTATATCAAGAGGTTCAGTGTAGGTGTGTCGCAATTAGTGATCTGAAGACAAGCTTGTAACAAAGTATGAAAGTACAGATTTTACAAAGGTGTATTCTGTTGGTAACCTTGATGCATTATTGAAAATTAACTTACAATTTATGTTAGCTGCGGGATTGTGGAATGGAGCTCATGCAATTATGGATGAGGAAAGCAATTTAGTCAATCTGACCTCCTTTCAGGTTGAAAAACCCAAGTTTATTCAACCTTTCCTCACAACTCTTAACTCTGACCCTGGGGATTAACCTTATTCCTTTAGCTACAATGTTTGAATATGCTTGACCTAGTGCAGTCTGAATACAGTGCTATAAAGTTTGATCATTGCTATTTCTGTTTTTAATATTTGACTGTATAGTTCAGTTGCTAGTCTACATTGCTTGAATTTATTTAACATGTTTGGTCTCCTCTTGGATTTAACTCTTTTTAAGAAAAGATTATTATAATGCCATTCATGAAAGGCACGTGTTATCGTTTTTTTTTCCTGTGGATCTCTATTGCCAAAATATGATGAATTTCATTTCTAATAAAGTTCAGAGAAATGCTTCAATAGGTATTAGATTTAATTGATCTTCACATTTATGCCCAGGGGAGGCTCCCTTCATAAATATCAAGAATTGATTTGAGTTCAAAAGTCATGTGGTCTTCAAGTGTTGTTGTATTCGTTTGTGTTAGGACTTCAACAACTGAACTTTGGGAAGGGGAACCACCTGATAATGGCCCTTTTCTTTTTGAAAATTTATGAAAATACTTTTGCACAAGATAATTCGTAACGGTGCAAACCAACTAAGTCCAGGGTGGATGCAATATTGTTTACATATTGCAGGAAAGGCAAAAACATTGGGGATGAACATGTCCTGATAACGAGAAGTCACATGTTGCTGACCACAGAGAGTGTAATAAAGATTAATGGTGTCTCATTTTGATTAAAGAAGGAAACTATTTGCAATTCTGTGAATCATTTTAATTTTTGATTCTGTGCATCTGCATTTGGTGATTTGAGACCTCCTGTAGATGAAGAGAAAGCTGAGGAGTAGTGTTTCCACATTAAAACGAACAGTCCTGAACTTTCCTTATATTGGCACAGAAGTGTGTGTGTGCGCAAATAGCAAGAGTTCTGCAATTTCCAGGATGTCTGCATCCACAGATAAGCTTAAATGGCACTGGTTTCAGATAGTGAGGCCTGCCCAGTGAGCCACTGAATGTATTTGAGGCTTTGTGATTTTTATTTATATCATTTACTAAGAGCATCCAAATTCTCTCCTCCCCTCCTAGCTTCCGTCCATCGTCCCAACCAGAAGCGTTTTTCCAGATTGTGTACTTTAGATCAATGAAGTAATTTCTACCACTGCTTTTATGTTTGTTAGGAAAAAGTCCAGCAATTAAAAGAGGAAGTTCGCCTGCAGTATGAGAAAATGCGACAAATCTTGGAAGAAGATCTGGGGAAGACTTTGGAACTGATTGATAAAACACGAACAAAATTTTGTGATGAAAATGCATCGCAAGTACATCAGCTAAATGAGCGACTGGAGGAGGCTAAAAAATTACTGAACTCAGTCCAAAAAATGTGGGACAGGACAGAGGATATTTCCTTTATGAAGGCAAGTTCTAAAGTAATGTCAGTCTTCAGTGATATTGCATGTGGAATTGGAGTCAAGTCTTCAACTGAAGTATGGTTGGAGTATGGTAGATAATTAGACCAGGCATAATTCAAAAGTCCTGCATCAGTTTTTATTTATTTATTTATTTATTTCATCCATATATGGGATGTGAGCATTTCTGGCTAGGCCGGTTTTTATTGTCCATCCCTAATTACCTTTGGGAAGGTGCTATCTTCTTGACCCACTACAGTCCTTGTGATGTAGGTTCATTCACAGTGCTGTTAGGAGGGAGTTTGAGAATTTTGACCCAGCAACAATGAAGGAATGATGCTACTTTTCTAAGTAGGGATCGTAAGTAGTTTGGAGGATAACTTCTGGGTGGTGATGTTTCTGTAGTCTTTGTCCTTTGGAAGTGCAGCCTAAGGAGCCTTGGTGAGTTTTAGCAGTGCATTTTGTAGATAATGCACATTATTGCTACTGTTGGTGGTGGCAAAAGTGACATGGATTTTCAATTATTTATAATTAAGGACAAAATTTCAAGGTGTTTTGGTAAGTAGAATTAATTGGGGCATTGGATTTTCTGTGCAGCATAGGCTAAGGCAGAGGTTCCCAAAATGGGGTCCACGGACCCCCAGGGATCCATGAAGGGTCTCCAGCGATCTGTGGTTTGCTATGTGACTGGCAAAGGCCGGTTTGAAAGAAGTACTATATATGGACTGAAATGAAATCGGGCACTCAGAACAAGGCCTGTTAAAGCACTGGAGACTGATAGGCTGACAGTGATCCGAGATGATTTTCACTGGCCAATTCGATTTATTCCATCTCACTGATACTGGGAAACAGTGAGGAGCGATCTGGCGGCAAAACAAGTGGCAGGAAGCGGTGAGTGGAGAGGTGTGAATGTGGGTGGGGTTTGAGCCTCGGAGAAGTGCGAGTGAGAGAGTGGGTGTACAAGTTTTGGATCGGCGTGTGTGAGAGTGGGGGTATCGGACCTTGGAGAGGTGCGTGTGAGAATGAGGGGTTGAGCACATGTGAGAGTGTCAGGGGAGTGAGAGGTGTGAATGTGACAAGGTGTGTTATCATGTGTGTTATTCTGTAACTCACTGACTTGCTGCCATATGGTATAAATGTAGCTGTAATAAATTGGAATGGAAAATTAATAAGAAAGTTTTAATAATATGGTCTACTTTCAATTATATGTTAATTTTATGATGTTGCATCTCTCTCCATTTTATAATGTTTTGAAGATGCACACCTCGGCAAGCCTTGTCAATGCCGTGGCCAAACCCACCTGTAAGAAGTATGCCACAGTAGATGTGTGCTTTCCCCTCCTTTTGCTTTAGAATCAAATAGTTGTCCATCTGAAGACGTACCTTGGTGCCTTTGAGTATAGCATGTTTGGAAAGCTGCTTTACCCAGTTGCCGTGTTTGAACGTTGCTGGCGGCTCAGTTGCAACTGTATATTGGCAAACCAAGCTTTCTGCTTGCAAAAGAGAAATGCAGGTGGGAACCCCACAAACCCCTGCCCTGAACTTTAAATGAAGATAAACATCTATATATGGGCCAAATGTGGGCAATTGGGAGTGGCTTAGAGGTTTTTAAAAAAAGGGGGCAGCATGGACAAGTTGAGCCAAAGGCCCTGTTTCCATGGTATAAACCACTGACTCTCCCATAATAGCCCAAGTAAATCACTTCACTGTCAGCCTTAGAGATGGGATGTATGAAATGAACAGAGATTAAATCAGTATATTTTATTTATTAATTAATTCCTGACTAATTAATCTGAAAGCAAAACAAAATACTGTACTGTAACTATTTTTGATTAAAAGGTGCCAAGGAGAACATCTGGTTCTTTTAATTTAAAGGGATAAATATGCACTGCCTCACCTTGTCATTTTCTCATTCTGAAGGTATTGAAATTCTGTTGCAGAAATGAACAGTTTACAGAAGAATTTTGGTTTCTAACTTGACTTGAAGAAACATGCACACAGCTAGTTTCCTGGTGTTTTATTAAGTAGCCAACTATTGACAAGTAGTCCTAATAGGAAAACTGTTTACTTCCTGCCTAGAGTTGAACAGCAATAAAAAAAGACTTGAATTCCAAATTGAGTTGCCATAACTACACAGTTCCTGACTTTGTTCCTAATGTCACTGCATATTTTTTGCCAGTTCTCTTTTCCCCATGTTACTGTAAATCAACAAGCAAAGGAACATACTGGGAAAAAGCTGTTTCACTGTGGGTATATACGCCAATAAATAGGAGTAGAATTTTTAATTTTGATATGTATTAAAACCCTTTTTTTCTGTTTTCCATTGAGATTCTGAACCTCATAATTGCATTTTCCTCTCTCTTCAGCATTAGACTTTTGGGGTACTTGAGAGTCTAATTCTGGTATCCATGGGCCTGTGAGATGAATTGGTGACCTTGGTTAGGATTCAGTTAATGATCTGCTCTGGGCTACAAGTAAAGGTGCTGCACTTTGTCTCTGTGTTCCCAATTGTCCTTAGATGAAAAATGCACATGTGGATTTTGGATGCAAATTTGTTTGTGGCTCATTTAATCAAATTTCATTTGACACCAAAACCATGCTTTTAGCAGATTTGTAACTTTCCAGATTTAATGTTTTAATTGGTTCTATTCTGCGTTATTAAGACATCTTCACCATTGCAGTAGCAATTGTTAAATTCTTGCCCTGTTGCAATAACCTTGGAAAAGTTGCAGCATCTTTATGGCAGGGTTGAACCTGGAACTTGATAATCTAAATGAAGGAAGGAAAAAAATTGGCAAGCATGAATGAATTCTTTGACTGGCTATATGTGTATTATATTCTGCAAATTATAGATGTTACACTATTCCAAAAGGCATGCTAGTTAGGTACATTTAGACATGCTAAATTTTCCCTTGATGTACCCAAACAGGCGCCGGTGTGTTAGGGATTTTCATTGTAATTTCTTTGCAGTATTAATGTAAGCCTACTTGTGACTAGTAAATATATTTTACTTTTCATTTTGCTTTATTCAATTATATGTTGGTCGAGAAAGGCAAAAAATACACAATTAAGGCTCAGACTAAGGAGGATCAAATGCACTTGGGATTCCTGTTCACTGCCCTATAATTCCTCCTGGGAAGTGCCATGCTGAGATTGTTGGCCCAGGGCAGGAGGAGGCTTCAAGTACCCATTTCGTTATGCAGCCTGCTTACCGTCACTATCCAGACTTTTAAATAAAGAATTGCAACTTGTATAGATTGCCAGAAAGCTACCAGTGCCCAATTAAGAATGAGCACCTAAGGGAATCTATTGATTACTGAACTTTTCATTTCTGTTCATTCAGTTTTAACTGTGGGATGTAAACTTTTAAAGGATTTTAACAGGAAAAGTCCAGATTCTTACTTTGCTTCACTTACATTAAATGTAATCATTATAATGTCAAAACTACAAATAAAATGATAGCCATGTTGCTTATTGTAACTTTATTTTTATTCCAGAATACCAAATCAGTAAAAATTTTGCTGGAAAGGTAAGCATTGATATCTTAAATTTTCAAATGATTCATAAAAGAATGCAGCACATTTGGTCATCTGCACGTGAGGGATAAAATGTTGAAAGTGGCCCTGATAAGGCTTTTTATAGAAAGCTGTAACATGCTGGAACTTAGTGAACTGAGAATCTAATTGTTGGGCTATTACTGATTGCATTAATTCTATTAATTGAACTAGATTCACAAGTTATAGTACTTTAGAATATAGCCTTCCCTTGTAAATCAAACCATCTGTCTTAGCACCGAATTTAGATTCTATAAATAGCAACACTGCAGACTCTTCAAAGTAGACTGTGCTGTGCTTCTGTATGATCTAATCAAACTTCATCTGGTGCCCCACAAAATACCCTCATCAGTCTTCTGTGGTGTTGTATGCTGAAAGTTGAGACCAAATATACTCTTCAGATGAAGCAAAGTTGGCCGCAGGGAATAATTGGACTGTGGTACGCAAATGTAATTCACAAGAACACAAGAAATAGAAACAGGAGTAGGTCACCGGGCCCTTCAAGCCTGTCCTGCTATTCAATACAATCATGGCCTCAACTCCTTTTCTGTGTCATTACCCATAACCCTCTACTTCTTGATCAATCAAATATTTATCCACCTCCACTTTAAATATTTCTAATGATCTAGCCTCCACTACACTTTGGGACAGAGAATTCCAGAGATTCACCGGCCCCTGTGAGAAGAAATCTACGCACCTCAGCTGTAAGATAAGGGGTCGGTCATTTAAAACTATGTCCCCTTATTCGAGAACATGAACACTTGTGAAAACACCTCAGCATGTATCCTCTCAAACCCCTTAGGATTTTATATATTTGAGTAAAGTCACCCCTCACTCTTCTAAACTCCAAGGAATATAGATCCAGACTATTTAGTCTCTCTTCATAGGATGATCCTCTTATTCCCAGGAATTTCTTGGACTGCTTGCAGATGTAGGGAGACCAAAACTGTATGCAGTATTTCAGTTGAGGTCTTACCGACACCCTGTGCAATTGCAACAAAACCTGTCTATTTTTAAACCCCAATTCCCTTGCAATAAAGGCCAAAATATCATTTGCCTTATTAACTACATGTTGGAATTGTTCCCATTTTAAAATAATCTTTTCCTTAATAATAATTTTATATTAATTTGAAAAATTAAGGTCAAACAAGAAACCTTGGACGGTTTGGGAGCAGAGATGTCAAGTTGCTTGGAGCATGAGTGCTCCATGTAGGTTGTAAGTGTAGTTTCATGAACTGGGGGCTGTATGACTGCAACTGTACTACTGCTGGTGGGAGGGTGCTATTACAATGTGACAAGTTTCCATAAATGTGAATTTATTGAAAAGTATGACACATAGTGTAGGAAGTAAAATTTTGCACTACTTATTTGATTATGAAGTGTACGGTTGCATAATATTTTTAATATTTTACAATTTAACATCCTGACCAACCACCTATACATTGTATCACATTACTGTACGAAGGAGCTAACCATAGCAGACTGAAGGAATCATTCTGTCTTTATGAGCATTCCTGCGGCCGAACAAGCAAAACCCATTAAATGAAACAGAAAATACTAGAAATACTCATACTGTGGAAAGGGAAACAAAGTCAGTGTTTCAGGTTGATGGATCTTTTACCAAAGGCTGAAGTTTACATATTTTAAAAAAGCGCTGTAAATGCCAGACTCATTTACAGGTGCCTAATGTTGATTCTGCTATCAACACTTGAGAAAAATTAGATCGGTTTACAGTGCACAGTGGTATTGTTTCTCATCATTTTATTATTGTGCTGGTAGAGCAGTGATTATCTGTAATGTGTGCGTGTTCATTCTGAGTATAATTAGTAAATGAATGGTACACATAGAGACTACTCAGTTATCATGTGTTGCCTCTGATCCTTTTGGAACTTTTAACTGGCAGGGCTCATATTGACTATTCTGCACCATTTGACGTTTGGAATGCAAACCATCTCAAAGGCCCTATCAGTAATAAGCTAAACGTGTTTTCTGTTCACAACAGTGAATGTTTTTCTTTCCTCAATAATAGTTAGTTGTCAATGGGCTTTTTCCCATTTGAGAGATATGAGAATACAAGGTTATGTCAGAACTCTGATGTCAGAACGTTGTCAGTATCCAAAGTAGCCTAGAATGTGATTGTTGTCATCTTAACACAGACTTCCAAGAACGTTTTATTAATAAGCTCCATGTAAACAAAGACCCCAGTTTTAAATGTTTCATCAGTAATGTGTTTGTTTAATAATTTTGGATGGCAGACATTTTTCTACTGGAAATCATTAGATAGTACAACTGTTAAAATTAAATCTTTATTAATTAATAAAATAGCAGCTTCTTGTAAGCCTACTTGATGGTGAGTTATTTAGAAGGAAGTTTTGATTTTGTAAGCACAATGCTGGATTGGGAAAGTGTAAATTTGGAGGTGGGTCTGTCATAATTTTGTCCTTATCATGAGGCCTGAAGTAATCCACATTTTGCCCTCATGAGAGTGGGCAGAGTCTGGAAAAATGGATTGTCTGTACATTGCACCTTGAGTAGGTGTTTGCTGTAACATTTTATAGTCGCTATATAAAACAGCTTAAAACATTTTTCAGTTTGTAATATTTCTTTTTTTTTCAAGGACTCAAGCTTGCACAGGAAATGGACTGCCACCTCCCAAATTTGGTCACCTCCAGCCAAAACCTTTCTTAAGTGAGATTGGTAAGAAGGAGAAACACATCAGAAAGTTGCTTGAAGGTAAAGTGTCCAAATTTTACAAAATATCTGTATGTGGAGTCATAACCAGGCGAAGTGGAGTTAAAGGTTAAGGTATAATTAAGTCCGGTATAACGAGTTGAGATTTTACAGTTATATATTCAGTCTCTTTTAGAAAACAGTTGAGAAAAAACTTTTGGGGGCCAGTAGAGATTGCTTGGAGCATAAGAGTTTTTTTTCAGGCAGTGGCTGAAAAGCTGGGAGCAGCATAAATGCCTCACAAACAGAAAGGAGCAGTTACTATATATATTTATTGTGAAAAGTTTGAAAGGATATTTAAGTATGTATGTATCTCTGTGGGTTTGTTTGTGCCTTTCTGTCTTTGTGTATAAATGTTTATTCAATGTAGAATCAATGTATGTCTCTGCGTGCTCATGTGAACAGGAGTAGGCTGTTCAGTCTTTCAGGCCAGTTACATCATTCAGTGAGATTATGGCTGATCTTTATATCCCAACACCATCTACCCATCTTGGCCCCATATCTGTTAATACCTATCTCTGATTTATTATTGGAGTAGCATGTGCTCTTTTATTGGATGGGGAGAGCAAGAACACTCTGCCACCATTTTGTGTGAAGAAGTGTTCTATAATTTTGTTGAATAGGATTATTCTTCATATGTCTCCTAGTTGTAGACTCTTTTCACCAGTGGGAAAGTTTCTCTCTACCATGTCAAATCCCCCATTAATTACCTTCTTTAATTCAGCAGTAGAAATCTTGTATATCTCATCTTTCCTCAAAATCTATCCCCTGAACTCTGGATTCATAAAACCTGTCCATTATGCTCTAGATGTGGCTAATCAAGGCTGTAGCAAAACCTTCCCTTTCTATGTTCTGGCCCTTTACTTGGAAAGGCTATTAGCCAGTTTGACTTTCTTTTGTACCTGTCTACTACATTTTAATGGTTTGTGTAAATAGGTCCTTAAATTGTTCCTAGTTTTTCACTAGTATATAAAAAAACTATCTTTTTTTTTGTCCAGAAAGGATGATTTCACACTCAATCTGTGTTGAAAATTACCTGCCACTGTTTTGCTCATCAGTGTCTCTTTGTAATTTTATACTCCCATCTACACTACTCGCTACCATCAGTCTTTGTGTCCTTGTTAAATCCGTATATATGGATCTCTATTATGTTACCCAAGTTATTGGTAAATATAGTGAATAATTGAGACTGCAGCACAGATCCTTATGGGACACCACTTGTTTCTTCTTCTCAATTAGAAAACGTACCTGTTCACCTTCTCTGTATCCAGGTCAATAATTTGCCTTCAGTTCCATGAGCTTTAATTTTAGTTGACAGTCACTTATGTGAAACTTTCTCAGTTCCCTCCTGGAGATCCAGATAAACTACATCTTTAGAGTTGTTGCTTTAGTTACTTCCTCAAAAAAATTTCAGTTAAGTTTGTTTGATCTCCCTTTTACAATTCCATCTTGATACTGAGTTCTTAATTATAGATTCCAAAAACTTCACCACATCAGAAGTAAGACTAACTGGTCTGTAGTTTCCTGTTTTATATAAGACTTTATTAAATATTGAGTTATATTTGCAATTTTTCAATCTAAAGGGACAATCAAGAGTCACTGAAAGATTATGGCTAACAGCATTTGTAATTTCCTCACTTATTTCCTTTGTTTTCTTTGTCTTCCTTGGTTGTAACCAGGTTCTGGGGATTTATTAAACTCCAGTGCCATTATTTTATTCCAATACTTTTTTCTTGCTAATGTTAATTTTAGTGAGTGCCAGTCCCAGATTTGTTTATGATTTAGCCAGAGTATTAGATATATTTACATGAACCTCTACCTTGAGAACTGATACAAAGTAATTATTCACTTCGGCATTTCCTTATTTTCATTTGCAATATTACCTGTGTGTATTTTTAAAGAACTCTTTACTTTTGTAAAAACTTAGTTTTGAAATCATATACAAATTTATTTTCGTATGTTCCCATTTTGCGGTTCTTATTATAGTTTTGTCTCTCTTTCCTGAATCAGTGCCTTTTGGATGTACACTTTTCTTTGTATTTTGTATGCTATTTATGTTATCTCTCACCTCTAACTGGGCAAGTAGAACTCTCTCCCTGGAAAACTATATACTAGTTTTAAGCTACATTCTCCTTTGAACATCTCACTGTTTATGTGTAGTCTTAACCAGTAAGAGATTTGATCAATTTGCTCTTATTAGTATCTGTCTCATCCATTAGAATTAGCTGTACCAAAATCCAGCATATCAGTAAGTTTCTGCTTTTCAAACCTTGCTTTGTATTTGATCACATTATGATCACTGTTAGGTTATTAACTAACAGTAAAGGAACACTTATCCAAGTCCAGCTGATTACTAAATCTAGCATTACCTGTCTTCTAGCAGTACTTCTGAATGCACTCAGGAAATTTGCTAACTTTCTGATTTGAGCTACTCTGTTGTTCTCAATTGTTGTGAATACCGTTGAATGGAAATTATGTTAGTATAAAGCTATTTTTAGATTTCAGCAATCTGCCTAAAACCAGCTCAGCTACATTGAACTAGTTTTAAATAAATGCAGTATTTAAAAGAAGCCTCCATGGGGGGGGGGACATAAAGAAAAATGCAAGTATAACAGAAATAATCAGCAGGGTTATTTTTGTAATCTCTTCAAAAGCAAGTCATGTGCCATCAACAACTTTCTGTGATCGTTGTTGAAGACAGCTATGTTGACTGGTGATTTCATTGATATCAATTCAAACACTTCATTTTTGTTTTTATTAGTAAAACCTTATTTTAAAATTTTTATGCCATCCTACTGTTTATTGATATGTTAGTGTAGTGACATGGTGCTGTGCTGTTAGGCCAGGTGAATAAGAATTCGGAACTCAGGGTGGCAAATTGTGACATTTGAGTGAAATTCTAATTTGTGATCATGCAAAGTGGTCATAAAAGCTGCTGGATTGTTAAAATAAAATCCAACTGATTCGCTAATGTCTCCCACCTTCCTTGTCTGACTTGCATGTAACACCAGCCTTAGTAGGGATAGCAGTTAATATAGTCTTGCCTATGTTGCTCACATCATGAGAGCAGACAAACAAAAAAAATGGGAGTTGTAGAATTGGTTAATAAGTTATTGGTTAACAATTTATCAAGTAATATAATCATTTTAGTTTGTCATGTAGATTTTATCTTGCTGCGGTATTTATAAAGAATGTTGCAAATAAAGATGCAATTTACAAGTGGAATCTTCACCCAATTAAAGTGCAAGTTTTTTTTGATAGACTAGGAATTCAGTAACCGGCCTGTGTTTTCAGTGGCGGGATTCCCATTTGGTTTCTGCACTTGCTACTTTCTTTTAAAGTGGCAATTTTCTGACCAATTGGTGAAGGAAGCAAGTCTTGATGTCAACAAGTGTTCACTGCACCCGTCATTTAGAATTGAAATCTGACTCAAAGTATTGATGAGTCAGGCAAGTGCTAATTGTAAGGCCGGCTGGCCACTAGTAACTTGTGTCATTGCAGAGCACCGTGGCTTAAGTATTGATGAATTAAACTGTTTCACTGAGTGAAGAGACTGGGAAAGTTCCAGGGAGCCTTGCTCAAGTGGGGATCACTAGACTTTAAATCTGGGAATTGGTAGAATGGAGTGTTGTGTGCGCCAGGTAAATACAACCTCTTACGTTGCAGAATTTTCATAGTTGTTGATTTACATGTGAATAGGAGAAGCACTTTGTGTAATTTGGACAAAAGTCAACAGTGTTCATTGAGAAAACAGAAACTTAAACAAAACAAATGTTTTGTATTTCAGACAAATAAAACCAGTCCGCTGAATAAGTAACAATATTACTTGTCTGCATGTATTTGTAGTAATTGCAGATTATTGATGTAACTTTTTTTTTACTGTATTTCAACAGGGACAATAAGCACTCCTGTACCGTTTCTGCAGAGCGTTCCAGCTTACACCTGCAACATTTCCAATACCGCTGGAGAAAAACGCAAACACTCCACTGCTTTCCCTATGCCCACGACATCTGCTGTGGACAATGGCTTCCTGGAAGTTACGGCTGGGAATGTTGCCAGCCAATTCATGGGCCAGGGTGGGCCTGTTGTAGAGGGCCAGTCCACACAATCTCTTGTGCCCTGCAGCTCTTCCCCACACATTGTGGGACTGACCAGCGGTCCGCAGCCTGTCCACACAGGTCCAGTCTTCAATACAACTCACTATCCCAATGGCACGCCTCCCCAGCAGTCTGTACTTTCCCAGTCAGTTGGTTATGGTGGGCGCAAAATCCTCGTCTGCTCAGTAGATAACTGTTACTGTTCTGGTGTGCCTTCTGTTTCGAACCACAATGGACACCAGCCATACAGCAGATCAGGCACTTTCCCGTGGTCTGTGACGTCACAGGAATACGCACACGCTCTTCCACCTGCTCCCTCGGTACCTCAATCCCTAATATCGTATGGAATGGGATCGGCATCTCATAACAATACTGCAGGCAAGATAACTGCAGGATATATGGCCAATCCTTCTCTGAACACTACACCGCAAACTAATCTTCTAAATTCTGTCTATCATACATTTTGAACAGTTTGTGCATTTTCTCATTTTTTTAAAATTTTTTCTTCTTTCTGTAAATGTTAATTTCAAATCATTTGCTTAAAAAGAAGTTAGAAAATACATTCCGCACATGATGTAACCTTTTTGTGCAATTGAATTCCAGTGCTGGTTTAGTAATCCATTCACAGATGGAGTCATGTTGTGTATTAAATGACTTCCTTTGGCTGTTTCTGCCAGGAGTGCCACAACCATAACAGAATTTTTATATGAAAACTCTTAGCACTTTTTGCAGAGGCATTTAATATTAGTTAATCACAATAGTGCTCTGGTATAATAATAACAGCAATAAACAGAGGTACCATTTGACAGTGAAGCACAAATTACGCTGATATGCGTTGACACCATTTGTCTGACCTGTTAAATAGGCGGATCTGAGAGGAGATATGCTACCCTAACACTGGAAGTTGTCACAAGGTAACGCAATGCTGAATGGAGGATTGTCTCTGGCGAGTTGTCAGGCAGGACGTTCAATCATTGATTGTCATAGTTACCCAATGGTCCTTTACCCAATAAACCCTTTGAGTATGGACTTCCCTTGTGGAACAAGAAATCCAAGAAGAAAAGAATTTTTTTGTTTTAAATGTTCACGGTGTGACTCTGGCTTCCTGGAGATTGAAACTACACCCTAATTAAGCATGGCAGATTTGCCCTGTCACTTTAATCATGTAATTTAAAAAAAAAAGTCGCAAAAGGACTGCTTCGATGCAGAGTGAAATACTGGTCAGGCTGGGTTCCTGGCCAGCTAGAAGAAAGACAGATTATTTTAGGTTTGGCAGATGCTGTCCTGTAAACTATATATTGATAAATAATTGGGAATATGCTGAATGCATAACATGAACATTTCTTAATCGGTATTCTGTAGAAGAACTGGAGTATTTGGGAATCTTGTTTTTATTTCTAGAAAATGCTAGGGGTGGGGGGAATGTTACAATAATGCTCAAAGGGTTGAAGATCTGTTTGTCGAACAAACATCTTTTCAGGCCTGTTGTGTCGAATGGGCTGTTACAGTGGAACCTCATTATTACTAACCCTTGGTTTTTGTCAGTGTCGGGGGTGGGGGCTTCACATTGCTAAGGTTTGAGCTCTTCAGTTCTGACTTCATTCCTTCACCACCGACTGCTGAAAAAACGTTCCGCCGATTTTATTTTATTTTATTTTTTGTTTTCAGTTCTGCATCCGGGCAGTGATGGTGGCACTGGGATGTTCTGTGAATGGTAAAAGCAATTGCAGCAGTGCAGTTTGTTATCACTGGGCAAAGGAATGAAAGATAATTCATTACAAATGGTGCCGATGGATCTGCTGGTCTGCATGTTATAACAAAGTTTGTTTCATCAAGGGATTGAATTCCTTGGACTTTTTTTTCAATTAAAACTGAGATGGAGCTTCAGTTGGGGACCTGGGGAAAGTTTGATATAACAGAAGGTTTGTCGTAACGAGGTTTGGCTGTATTTTAACTGTACGGTAATGGTCCATAGGCATTTGACCGTGGGAGCTCTGTTTTTGCTTTGTCCCTGCAGAAAAGGGTGAATGTCAGTGTTTGGAAAAACTATTGTAATCAGTAAAATCAGAGACTGTCGGTATTTTGTCTTTCTCAAATACTTATAGTTACCAGGTTATGCAGGGTTTATCTTAACCTCCTATTTCATGTCACTTTATCAATATCTTCTTTTAAGACATTGAATAAACATGTATACATGCATCGTTGATGACTGTCTTTTTTTCTTATGCGTGGAAAGATTCTGATATCATTCAGTTATGTTCTCTGCACCACAGAACAAGGAAGATCTCAGATTTGATTCATTGTGGCAGCTGGGCTACCATCTTTAGACCCAATCACTCTGGTATCAGGAGGGAGGGGAAGCAACCAGAACCTCACTGTCCATTATTGTCAGTTTCATGAGATAAAACAAGGATCAGACGCTGCTGCAAGGTCCATTTTTGGTTGACAGCTAGACAATGTTGACCATTCTAGATTGATGCATGAATGGTGAGAGAATTGAATTGAGAATCTGACATGCTGCCATAACATCTTTCGGCAGAACTGCAAAAAAAAATGCCAGGAAGAATTTACTTCTGGGTAGTTGGTCATGTGATACTTGCAGTGCAGAAGTTTAAATTCAGGCAGACATAATGAAATTCTATCTGCCGACTGTAAGCTTCTAAATGAAAGAATTGCAAGAAACTTTGACATCTCTGGATTTGGATGGACAACACTATTTGCATGTAGTCGTGACCTGATGGTTGCAAATTTAATTCATACTGGTGCAGAGTGTTCTTCCGAAGTTGGGGTTTAAGATGTTATAAAGAGTATTCCAGAGAGAGCTTTGCCTATGTAACTAATACCTGAACTACAATTGCTAAATGCTTTCTCTGACAACCCAGATGATCCTGGCATCATTCACCTTGAAGTGCTAATTTTATTTTTAATGGTAGTCACCTGTTCGTGATGTATTTAATGATTGTTCCTAATTTTGGAGAGTACATGCTGAGTCTGATTTCCATGTGAATTCAACTGGCAACGAGTAAGTAGCACAGCTGTGAGTAAAATATAGAAGCTCTTTCTCACAAGTGAAATAAGTGCCAGATTGATTTACTTGCTATAAAATGTTATTTTAAAAAAAAGATTTTCTGAACTTATATTGTGGAGTGCTAGCACAGAATATTGGTCTCAGTGAATTTGTGGCTAAGGAATTGTCATTACCTCGAGTTGACATTTCAGTGTTACTGGATTATATCTCCATTTTACTAGACATTCTGTCTTTATTTTGATTTCTTCTCTTGTCCCACATTATTCAGCTCTCCCACCAGTCTAAAAAAAGTTTTGTACGTTATCTTGTAGCTGAAAGGGATGGGTAGCCTGGCAATGCAACGTTCCTTTGCCCTGTTATCTTTCCATTTGTTTCTGGCCTAATTAGACTCTTCTGTCATAACAAACCTCTATCCCAAGCATTATTTAAAGTAAATACCATTTCACTTTCTTTGTGAAGTGATTGTTAATCTAGGGAAAGCTGGATAGCAACATGCAAGGCACAGTGGGAGAACCCATGTCAAAATTAAGAAAACTACATGTTACCAGTTCCAGAATATCTTCATTCATTTAATCATGGGATTTGGACATTGGTACAAAGGCCAGCATTTGTTACCCATTTCTCATTTTCCTTCTGATGCTGCTTCAGCAGACAGATATGAGTCATGCATATTGCTTATGTCTGGATTTACATGTAGGCCTGAGCAGGTAAAGATGGCAGATTTCCTTCCCTGAAGGACATCAGTGAACCACATGGACTTTTATGACATAGTTACGTGGCTATCATTGCTGATGCTAGTTTGTTTTTAATTTCAAATTTATTTATTAACTGAATTTCAGTTTCCCAACTGCCATGGTGAAATTTGAACTAATATCTCTGGATAATTAGTCCAGACCTCTGATTTAATAACCAGTATGTTACTGTTTCCTTAAGTAGAATAGTGCTTTTGTGGGTGTTAAATATATACGTTTTTAAAAATCCTATTTGGCACGGGCTAAAATATGATATAGATTGATTCTTTTAGAAACAATACTTCTGTGCTATTATATAATTTTTATTTTGCTAGAACAGGGCATAATAAACTTACCATTAGGGCTATAATGCAATTACTCCAACTCTCCAAGCTTCTCTTTTCTGTTTCCTAGCCCACATAATGATTGGCAGCAAAACTCACCAAGGCGATCATTCTGACTCTCAAAGTGTGTCAGTCTGATTTATGGACATGTTAGGTTAAGCAACCTGGATATCCTTGGCCCAGATAAAGGCAAAATACTCGTGGATCCTGTTGGTGATTGCTATCCATTGAATAATGTTGGGAGTGTATATATAATCTGTGAAGAGTGAGGTCAACTTTATCCTTGTTACAGTATCGCCAGTGGGATCTTACTGCTTGCCAAAAACACAATCCTATCGCAGATTTCCTGGCGGCCAGTAAGAGCTATGTTCAAAGAGAAATCCCGTTGACAAGGACCATAAGATACCGCCATTGCGAGCAGCGCATCAACTCTCGCAGTAACAAAATAGGCTGTGGAGAGGGAGAAAAATCTTGCCCACTGTCTGCTGACTTACTATTGTTTCCTGTGAATATTGACCATTTAGTCATGAGATGTCAGTGACACCTATTAATGAGTCAATATGCTTATGCCAGAAAATTAGAACGAGTTGGAAAGTGTATCACTTTTTAAGTCTCTATATTTTAAAGCCATGTAAATTAAAGAACATGGGAAAGTTTAGGCACTCATCCAAAGGGTTCCTTTTGTTTGTTTGGCGGGGGGGGGGGGGGATAGTGGGGAGGGCATGGATAGGGGAGAGCAAAAACTGTAATCTCTCAAACTTCCTTTTCGCCAGAATTGTATGTTGGGGGTGTGAGCCCATTTATATGCACATCAACAGCATCCTCTGGTAAGATATGCTACATTATTATTAATGAGAAAGGAACCTATGAGCTGGTCCCATAGTGGGATTTGAATGAGTCAGCACTTAACTGTCATACTCACTGAAGAGATTTTGATGTGTTTGTGATTTCACTTAAGGATACAGAAAAGCTTGCAGTCAATTCAGGAGTCCTTGGTCTTTGATCCTGGCATCTAAAAGATTGCAGTGGCAAATTGTCAAGTTCTAAGGATTTGGACTAATGCTGTTTTTGCCTCTGAATGTCTAATATGCTTTATAAATTTCAAGCAAATCTGAATGTGTAGAAAATGGGAGCTATTCTAAATTTTATCTGGTATAGATACAGACTTTAGAATTAAACCATGACCATCCTAGATATGATACAAAATTATCACACTCGAGCCCAATAGGATATATGTTTTGCATTCACTCGGTTTGTCTGAACAATAGAGGAAGAGATTCTCTGGTCGCGTCCATGGCGGGACCTCTTGTGAGTGGGATCAGAAAATTTAGTGATCCAGCCGAAACACCATTAAACCTCCAGTCCCACTAGAAAGTCACAATCATGATGTCGGCCAGTATCTTAAAATACTGCATCCACGCAACTCAAAAAAAGGTTGAGAAATGCTGACTAAATCTAGTGAAATGATAGCTGCATCAATGATATTTTTTGCTTGCAGCGGAATAGTTTCCAAAGCTTTGCAAAGCTGTTAAGTGCTCAACAGATGGCAATTCTGAATTTTTACTGGACCGTATTTATGCACACAAGTATAGACAGGATCTGATTTCTGTCTCCAACTTGGTTGTTGAAAAGATTGAGGGGTAAAGATGGGATAGTAATGTTCTCTCACCCGATCCCACAGTTTTCATTTAATTTTTTTTAACAACTCTGCACTATTATGGTGCTGTTATCTTCTCAACATTGCCCTTGTTTTCTCTCCGCCTCCCCCCGCTCCTAAAATTAATGTTACTCTCTACCATTTGACATCATTAGTAACTTGCCAATTATGTGGAGATAGAAAACAAACCCAAAAGCTGGCAATTTGAAATAAGGACGCACACCACTGTGTACACCAGTGCTTTTCCGTACTCCATTGCCACAACCTGAGTTTGCCTGTGTCCTTCTGTAACATAGGTGGCTTTTGCAGAAATGTGATGTGCAAAATCTTAGATTGCAGCAACATGGTTTCTGCCAAAATACACCAGGGGAAGACCACTTTACTACCATTATAAATGTTCAGACTCATTTGAGCATTGGAAAACGTCACATTTAAAAGGTGGTCTACATCCAAGTTTAACATTGCTAGCCTTCACGTTACTAATTATAAAATTGTTTTGCAAACTTTTATGAAATATTTAAAGTGAACATTGCTTCAGTATTTTTAGCAATGGATTTTGAGACTTTTTTGACATTTTCAACTAATTTGATTTTGTTGCCTCTATATTCCCTTTCTGTCACCCTGCAGGAGGGTTCAGTTCAAAATTGTACCACAAATAGGCTTACATTAACACTGCAGTGAAGTTGCTATGAAAATTTCCTAGTTGCCACATTCTGGCACCTGTCTGGATCCATTTGAGGGAGAATTTAGTATGGCCAATGCACCCAACCAGCTTTGTGACTGTGAGAGGAAATGGGAGTGTCTGGAGGGAACCCACGCAGACACATGGAGAACATGCAGATTCCACACATACCATGACCTAATCCAAGACCTTAGTGCTGTAGGTTAGCAGTGCTAACCACTATGCTGCCTTACTCGTTCAGTAACTGTCTTGGTCACACAATCAATGATAAAAACCTAAGGAAGAGAGCTCCCACGTTTAAGTTTAATCTAGTCATACCACCTTGACCTTTTGATGTAAATCACCTGGAATGCACTCTGCATCATTGATAAAATGCAAAGAATTGCTGATCATGATCTATTAATAGTACCAAGCTGTGTGGTTGCTTTCCAAATGTAGAAAAGATTGACAACCTTCAAAGAGATTTGACAATTTAACAGACTGAAAAATAGCAGCACTTAATGGAGATAAAAATAAACTTCTACATCAAAGTGCCAGAGCTTCTGGACAGCCCTTATAAAGGGCAGTTTGTATTTATATAGTGCCTTTATTTAACATGACAATGATTCCCAAAGTGCTTTGCAGTATGGATAGTGTAGAGGGAGGCCAGTCAAGTGGCTTATGATATTGTCTGAAGGATTATATTTTGTCAAGGGTTTTAAAATGTACAGAGATGTAATATAGCCAAGTTTGAGAGGTGAGCTAATGGCTTAGTGTCATTATCACCAGACTATTAATCCAGAAACTCAGCTAAAGTTCTGGGGACCCGGGTTCAAATCCCACCATGGCAAATGGTGGAATTGGTAATCTACTGATGACCATGGCATGATTGTTGTAAAAACCCATCTCGTTCATTGAGCCATAGGAATGTGGTTGACTTTCAACTGTCCTCCAAGTGCAACCATAGATGGGCAATAAATGCTGGCCAGCCAACGATGCGTATGTCCCATGAATGGATAATAATTCAAATTTTATCACAATTTTTATGATCAGAAGCCAAGGTGACAAAGTCTCTGATAACTGGTGATTGAACAGAAACAATAACATCTTGTATAAGATACACTAATGGAGAATTTTGGTAGTGTGTTTAGAGCTGCAGTAGTAGCAATGGTACAACATGTCTATTACCAGTTTGCCCTTAATAACCTGACCTGGTGGTGATAAAGAAGAAAGAGTGGATTACCAGGGCAATTTGGCAACATGCAGTGATTAGCTCTTTTGATGGTGGTAGTCATTACCTGGCACTTGTATGACATCAATGTTACTTGTTGAAAAATAAGCTTATATGTTCCTGCATGTGGCTGTGGACTGCTTCATTAGTAAATACATATACTTCAGCTCCATGTACAATTCGTAGAAAATAGCCCTACTACTGACTTTATGGATAGAGGTCACTAATGAAGTAGTTTAAGATCTAGAATCCTACCCTGAGGAACTCCTGCAGCCAAGTCAAAGGATTAGCCTCTGCAAATCCTTTGTGCCAGGTATGACTCCAGACACTGGAGAGTTTCCAATTAATCCACATTCAGTTTTGCTAGGTCGTCTCAATGCCACACATAGTCAAATGCTGCCTTGATGTCAAGGACAGCCGCCCTCTAGAATTCAGCTTTTTGTTCATGTTTGGACCAAGGTTATACTGAGGTCTGGAACTGAGTGGCCCTGACATGATTCAAACTGAGCATCAGAGCAGATTATTGGGTAACATTACTTGATCACTTTGCTGATTATTAGGATAGGCTGATGTGGCCAGATTAGATTGGTCCTATTTTTTTGTGGCTAGGAAGTACTTCAACAATTTTCCAGCTATAATAAGATATCTCAATACATGTTGAGGAGAGAGAAGAATGTAAGATTTTATGAAATACCCATTATATGAAAGATCTATTGAATACACTGAAACAAAATGCTCTAAATTGTTAGGGTACCAGATCAGAAACTCCAAAGTATGTTATAAAGCCAGACTAGACCCCAACAATACTTTCAATTTTGGCATTAGTGTGAGGGTAAGATGCTTCATTGCAGTCATGATTCTACTGACAAACTAGGACATTTTTATCAAAACAAACTTTATTTAACAATACTTTAATTATAACAAATGAATTAGCTTAACTTTTAACAATTGAGCAATACTAAAACATGTCAACATACAATTCTTAATTGCTAATTCTCTTACTTCCAATCAAGGAATCCTTTATAGACCTAAACCCCCTTTTAAAATTAGTCAGCAAAACACGGGCGTATCTGCCCCCACTCAGATCAATAGTACTGGAGCTTTCAGAAAACCTCTGGAGAGAGAGAGAGATACTTCCCTCTTCCACTAGCTCCAGGTAGCAACTGCGCTTTATTTTTAAGATGAAAATGAATCTTTTTTCCCTGCAAGCTTAGCCCCTCCTATTAACTGTATGACTATGTCCCTGTCTATCAACCAAATCAAAATCACATGACTATACTTAGCCTAATATCTCAGGAGCACATAAGTAAACAAAGAGTCCAATAACTCTACAATGTAATAGTAAGACGTCTCACAACACTAGATTAAAGTCATAAAGGTTTACAGCATGGAAACAGACCCTTTGGCCCAATTTGTCCACACTGCCCTTTTTTTAAACTCCTAAGCTAGTCCCAATTGCCTACATTTGGCCCATTATTTCTCTATACCCATGTAATTGTCTAAATGCTTTTTAAAAGCCTCAATTTCAGTCCAACAGGTTTATTTAGAATGATGACCTTTCAGACCACTGCTCCTTCATCAGCTATTCTTTCACTCACCTAATGAAAGAGCAGCATTCCGAAAGCTTGTGATTCCAAATAAACTTGTTGGACTTTTAACCTGGCGTAGTGAGACTTCCTACTTTGTCTATCCCAGTCCAATGCAGGCATCTCTATAAAATAATACATTCCTAGCTAAAATCAATGATTCTGTATTCTCAGCATTTAAACTGCATGTTTTCCCAGACAGACCAACCTTTGTAACAAAACACTGCCTCTTAAGGTAGCCTCACCTTAAAATATAGCAAAATAACACAGTTATCATCACAAAATACACAGTATTCGACATATGGATTGGAGCATGAGGCCTATTTCAGAAGAAAGAAGTTTTCTTGGAACAATAAGATTGCTTTAACAAAAAGCAAATAAAGCAGTTGGAGTCTGCTGGAACCAGGATTAAATTAGCCACAAAAAGAATTCAAATTCAACGCAGCTCATGGGCAGCGCTGAACAGTGGAAATGCCACTGATAATTTTGGTCGCATGGCTATGCCGTGAAATAAAGCATTGGCGTGGTACTTTTTATTTTATGTTGAACGTAGCTTGGGCTCTGTGATTATGGTCAGTAATCTGTGCGCCAAGGTCTGCAGTGATGTTAACAAACAGGGAGCCTGTTTTATTTCCCCTTGCATTTTGACAGCTTTTCAGCCAATTATGTTTTCTTAGCAACTCTTTCCAAGTATATAATGTTTCCATTTGTCGCACCATCTCCACTAGGCAAAAGTTCATTGGTTGGGACCTCAGTCAGTGCTTGTGAGGTTTTTTTTTGTGTATATCATGGAGGGACAATCTTAATAACCACACCCCTATTAATTACTGTCAGCTGTGTAATTCCATCCAGCCTGAGTTATGAGAGGCTTGTTTCAACTCAAACGCCAATAAAAACTCGGCTTTGAAGCTTGGCCCTTAACCATCTAAAATAGAGAATTCTGGGAAATTTCTATTATAATTCCGTCACGGGCTTTACTAGCGACATGATAGCGGAAGACTCACGTACAGAAAAGTGGCTTTTCTGCATATGTATGTTACCATATTCACAAAAAGAAGAAAGACCATAAAAAGCATCCAATTGCTACATCCAAAACATTGAATTTTTTTTTGTTAACACAGACTCTGAGAGACAGAGGGATTTGTTTATTGAGCAAACCCTGGAACGTGGCCACTATTTCTTCCCTGTAGAAATCCTTTCAAAAACAAAGACCTTTTTAATATCTCCAGAGCTGCAAGAAAGGTCTTTTTAAAAAGTGACAACTTTTAAGAGGTGGTAGTGGTCTGTTGAGGTCTAGGTGAACTGAGATTTTTTTTATTTTTCACAGGCAGTCATCGGTTCCTGGCAGCTATTTGAAAAGAAAGCCTGACACAGTCCCAACATTTTAATATTAATTTCAGATGATGATATGCTTGAGATTCCATTTTTGTAATTGATTAAATCTGTAAATAATCCTTCACCCTCCTACCCTGCCTCCCACACTCCAGCCAGGATGAGCAGCAGAAATATTCAAACATTCTGGTTTGCTTTGCAGATGTATCTGTTTGTGCCAGTAAGGTGACATATCCCAGGAAAGGCCTGATTCCCTTGAGCTGTTACAAGTGACACTTCCAGTCAATTCTTGCTAATGAAGAATTTTCAAAGTCATTGTGATAGATTCACTTTAAAGCACTGTATAAAAACATGAAAATGCTGGAAATACTAAGCATCTGTGGAGAGAGAACATAGGTCATGTTTCAATCATCTCTCAGAACTGGAAGGAAAGAGATGTTAATGGTTAGAAGTAGGTATTGAATCATGGTGGTGGGGAAAGATAGAATGGCATATAGCTTTGTTTCTCATTGATTTCTCATAGTTTTTGTGTGAGTAGGAAATGTAGAATGAGTCAGAGTTTCCAGGGAGTGGGGAAGTAGGGAGAATGCTGGAGTGTGGAATAGGATGAAGGAATTCTTTCAGCGGTGAGAGAATTTGGGTACAGATCTGCAAGCATGTGTTAGGATTGGGTTCTAGAGTGTGGATTAGGTGTTGGGATCTGGAGCATGCATTGAGTGCTGAGTTGTACGTTCTAATGCACGCATTATTTGCAAGATTATGGAGCGTGCATTTGGTGATGTGTTCTAGAGTATGCACTGCACACTGAAGCATACATTTGGTGTTGCGTTAAGACATAGAAAACAGGAATAGGCCTTTGAGCCTGCCCTGCTATTCCATATGATTATGGTTGATCCTTTATCTCTATACTCTATGACATACTCTCCCCATACCTTTGGACATCTCTAGTAGCTAGAAATCTATTTCCTCCTTAAATATATTCAATCATTTGGCCTCCACAGGTCTGTGGTAGAGAATTCTATGGGTTCACACCCTCTTGAGTGAAGGAATTTCACCATGTTGCAGTCTTGAATGGCCTATCCTGTGTCCTGAGATGTGACCACTTGTGCTAGACCACCCTCCGCCACCGCCCCCCCCCCACCCCCAAAAGAGGAAACAGTATCCCTGAATAGAGTCTGTCCAGTATCAGAATTTAAATGTTTCAATTAGATCCTCCCTCATTCTTCTAAATTGTGATGAATTTAGGCCCGATCAACTCGATCTGTCCTCATACGACAATCCTGCCTTCACAGGAGTCAGGCTCGTGAACCATCGCATTAACTTCTAACCATGACCTCTTCATACTGTGCAATTAATCAGACAAGTAAGTCACTTGGAAATTTTTTAAGTGATTTATTGACTCTATAATGCCTGTCCTATTCTATAAACATGACCTGAGCACCCTCACTCAATATGGTTCTTCTGCAACTCTTGATTTTTATCATATGCATCTAACATTTTTATTCAAGTGTGATTCGAGTCTTTTTCTCAACCAAGAATGATTCAATGGACTAGATTTGACATACCTAATACAATGAATGTTAATCACATACAGTGCCATAGTAATTTTGTATAGATTTACAATTTTATATAATACATAATCCCCTGCACTCAATGACTCGAGACTAGCTCCGATTCTAGTCTCTACATACATTGGGATATCTGTCCCTCTCAACACATCCACTGAGTCAGGATGTTGAAGCATTGGTTTGCGTTGACTCGGCAAAGGAAAACAAAGGCATCAAAGGAGGTCTTTAAGAAAGTGCTAACCAAACCTGTCAAGACGGTTAGCAAAAAACAGACAAAATCATGGAAGAATTACTCCAGCCACAAGACAATGAAACAACTTCTCCTGATATCACTAATGTTAAGAGGCCACGTGCATCCTGTCCTCCTTTTGTGAATCCAGTTTCAAGTGTATCGCAGGTGATATTTTCCACCCAACCCATTGACTGTGAGCTCTTGCAAAATCCAGATCATTGTGTGCAGGAAACTGCCCAGATTGCTGGTCTCAGGTGAAGGACATTGACAAAGTACAGCAGCTCTGAGTGAAATTTTGGAAAAAGCACAAGCAACAGCCACAAAAGTTAACCAGTAATTGCTCCCATTTCCTCAAGTGTTCCCAGGTGAACTTTTTTTGCTTTCACATGATATGGATGTTGCTGTCTAAGCCAGGATTTGTTGCCCATTCTTAATTGCCCTTGAGGTTATAATGAGGTACCATGGTGTAGATATACCCACAGGGAAGGAAGGAATTCCAGGATTTTGGCCCAGCAGCAGTGAAGGAGTGGTAATGTATTCCAAAATCAGAATGATGAGTGACTTGGAGGGGAATCTGCAGATGGTAGTCTTCCCAGGTATCTGCTGCTCTTGTCCTAGGTAGTGAAGGTCACGGTTTTGGAAGATGCTGTCGAAGGAGCTGCAGTGCATCTTGTAGATGATGCCCATTTCTTCCATTGTGCATCGGTAGTGGAGAAGTGAATGTTTATGATGGTGGATGAGGTGCCAATAAAGCAGGTTGCTTTGTCCTGGACGGTGTTGAACTTCTTGAGTGTTGTTGGAGTTGCACTCATCCAGGCAACCACACTCCTGGCTTGTGCTGTGTAGATAGTGGGGGAGTCAGGAGGTGAGCTACTTGCCACAGAATTCCCAACTTCTGGCCTGTTCTTTTAGCTATAGTGTGGGGTTTTCTGGCTTCATTCACCTGAAAACCAGAAAATCCAGCCAGAGGTCAACAGACCTTTGGATGATCAGCCCCATTTAAAGATGGGAAAATCCCACAGATACTGTTTAAATGATTAGTTTCTGGGAAATGATAACCCCTGGGATGCAAATAGTGGAAAATTCACTGATGGTAATTGAATGTCACGGATAGATGGTTAGATTCACTCTTGTTGGAAGTAATGGTTTATAACGTCTCTCAGAAATTCTCCAAGCTCTGGACGATTTCTTGATGCTCAGGGTTTTAGAAATTTTACTCTCTCACTATCCTCGCCAAAATTTAGATGTTTCCCCTCCTGCAGATGTATCATCACAAGTTTTGGTAGCTTTGCAGTGCCTCCCACTCAGTGTCTTCAGCTGTGAACCTAAAACAGTGAATGTTAATAAACTACTTTCCCATGGTGACTGCGTTAATCAATCAGCTTGATGTTGTTTTATACTGGATCTCTATGTCCATACACATTCTAGTAGAGGGCTGCTGGACAACTATCTGGAGCAGAAATCTGGCTCAATTTCTTGACTGTGGACATAGGACCCAAGCTCAAGACGTCCATATGGGACCCTGGCAGCTTTTTGTAATTATATTTTTACCCTTGAGCTTTGTGAGGACTTCCTGTCCTCGTCCTATGATACAATGGGGGGAAGCGATGGTCAGTGCTATTATCACTGGATACTACTCCAGAAATTCAGCTAATGTTCTAGGGGACCTGGGTTTGAAATGCGTCATGGCAGACGGTGGAATTTGAATTCAATAAAAAAAATCTGGAATTAAAAATCTGTTGATCATGAAATCATTGTTGATTGTCATTAAAAAGCCCATCTGATTCACTAATGTCCTTTAGAGAAGGAAATCTGCTATCCTTACAGGTCTGGCCTACATATAACTCCAGAGCCACAGCAATGTGGTTGACTCTCAACTGCCCTTCGAAAGCAACCAGGGATGGGCAATAAATGCTGACCCAATCAGCCATGTCCTTGTCTCATGAATGGATAAAAAAAAAAAGGAGATTTATCAGCCTCTAATGAGTGTGTCATTTGGGATATAGCATTTGGGATTTTTTTTTTTACCATTCTGTACATTAATCCGTGTTCAGAGTATGGAACTAAAACAACAACAACCTCAGCATACTCTCTTCAGATTGTTGTCGGACCCTTGCATTTGCATGAAGTCTTAGAAGCCTCTATCTAATAAACTAGCTTTTCCGGCTGTAGCAAATGATAAATGATTGCACTTTTTTGCAATCATTGCAGAACACCGCATAGAATGAGGCCATTCAGCCCGTCATATTCTTTGGCAGAGCTATTCAATTAATCCCAACATACTGCCCTTCCTCCATGGCCTTGTACATTTCGTAGAACAATTAATCACATCTCCTCTAATGATTAATGTGGAATTTATGAGGAGGACAGTACTCTCACATCTCTGCAGCTCCTCCCACGCATATCTTGTGAACTTGTACCTAACTACTTTTGCATTATGAACTAATGTCAGTTTTGACATTGGAACTAAGCAGTAACCGTCACTGTGACGTTCCATTATTCCCAGGAAAGTTTCAGTAGCTTTCCTCCATCTGCATGGGGGCAGCTTATTCTTTCTCTCTGCTCTAATTGTGTTCATGGTTCCTGTAATTCCAGTTTTTACACTGTAGTTGCTTCCATTTTGCACCATTAATTCTCAAACTCCTCTCTCCTGCTTTTTATCTATCTTGAACAGAATTTTACATTGGTGGGATTCAGTAGACGTTTGAATGGCTTACTGCTGCATTTCACAGCCCCGGCTCTAATGCTGCCCCTGCTCTGACAGGCTATAAAATTGTATTTTCCAGTTTGGAAAACATATTTGTTAGCTGCTGGAAAGATCAGAATGCTTCAGAAAGAGGGCTGTGTTGTGAGTTGAGCAGATACGGTGAGTTGGAGAGATGCAGGGAGATGTGTTGAGATGGGGACATACTTCCCAGCATATGGTGAATTGGAGAAATATGGGGAGTTGTGGTGAGTTGGGGAGACGCAATGTATCTGGATTTCGAGAAGGCATTTGACAGGGTGCTGCACCAAAGACTACTATATAAGATAAAAGTACATGGTGTTATGGATAATGTATTTGCATGGATAAAGGATTGATTAACCAACAGAAAACAAAGAGTGAAGGTAAATGTATGTTTTTTTTGGTTGATGATCAGTGACTAGTGGTGTGCGTCAAGGATCAGTATTGGGACTGCAATTGCTCACAATTTGGAATTGGGGACCGAGTGTATGTGTCAAAATTTGCAGATGACATTAAGATGAGTGTGCAGAGGACGCTTAAAGTCTGCAAAGGGACATAGATAGTCTAAGTGAGTGGGCGAGAGTTTGGCAGATGGAGTACAATATTGGTAAATGTGAAGTCATCCATTTTGGTCGGAATAACAGCAAAATGGATTATTATTTAAGTGGAAAAGGTTTGCACCTGACTGTCCTTATGCAAGAATCACAAGGAGTTGGTTTGCAGTTACAGCAGGTAGTTAAGAAGGCAAACGAAATTTTGTCCTTCATTGCTGGAGGGATGGAGTTTAGAAACAGCGAGGTTATGTTGCAGCTGTATAAAGTGCTGATGAGGCCACACCTGGACAGTTTTGGTCTCCTTACTTGAGAAAGAATATACTGGCACTGGAGGGGGTGCAGAGGAAATGCGCTAGGTTGATTCCAGAGTTGAGAAGGTTGGCTTATGAGGAGAGACTGGGTAGATTTGTGCTATACTCATTGGAATTCAGAAGAATGAAGGGAGATGTTATAGAAACATGAAGGGAATAGATAAGATTGAAGCAGGGAAGTTGTTTCCACTGGCATGTGAAACTAAAATTAGAAGGTGTGGCCTCAAACTAAAGGAGCAGATTTAGGACTGAGTTGAGGAAGAACTTCTTCACAACAAAGGTTTGTGAATCTGTGGAATTGCCTGCCCAGTGAAGCAGTTGAAACTACCTCATTGAATGTTTTTAAGGCAAGGATAGATACAATTTTGAACAGTAAAGGAATGATCAATGTAATTTTTAACCTTGATCTAAGCACATCTGATACGTGAGTGGGCAGGGTAAGTGGAGCTGAATCTGGAAAAAATCATTCATAATCTTATTGAATGGCAGAGCAGGCTCAAAGGCCAGATGGCCTACTCTTGCTTCTAGTTTTTATATCCTTATAAAATGAGCTGGGGAGATATACCATTCAAACTGTTTTCTGTTGTTGCCAGGACAACTCTGTAGTGTCCTTCAAATAATGTCCTGAGATTTTAAACATCCATTACAAATAATGTCCTGAGATTTTAAACATCCATTACAAATAATGTCCTGAGATTTTAAACATCCATTACAACAGCAAGGCTCAGCCACCATTTATTATTTTTAACAGATGTATTTCTAGCAATGCAGCATATTCATCAGGGTGGCTAATTCTGAACACGTGTGTTCAGCTTCCATACAATCTGCTATGTCAAGCTAACATATATGGTGGGATGGCCTTGTAGTCCCTATATGCTTAACAAATCTCCAAAGAAAGAAAAGTTTGCATTTCAAGAATGCCACCCAATGTCTCAAAGCACGTTGTAGCCAATAAAGCATTTTCAAAGTGTAAGCACTGTTGTAGTGTTGGAAAAGTGACCGCCAATTCAAGCACTGCAAACACATGCATGATATAACCAGATAATCTGATAAGTAACACAGACCTGACCAGGACTTCAGGGAGAACTCCCCTGCTTTTCAAAATAGTGCCATAAAGGACCTTGTACACCCTTCCTGAGAAGGCAGAGAGGTGGTCTGTTTAATTGTTTCACCCAAAAGATAGTACCACTGATAGTGTAGCACTCCTCCTGTACTGTACCATCAGCCTGCATTGTTCTGACCAGTCCTGGAGTAGGCCTTGAACCCAGAACCTTCCAACAAAGAGTGCAAGGCAATGGAGCTAGGAGCAGCTCCACTTTGAGAGTACTCTGCATTTCCCTTCCAACATTCCAATCCTTGTCAAAGTTGACTCAAGTCTTGTTGGAGAACTGCAAAGGCTTCTGCGCTCAATTGGTTTGCGATAAAAATGAAAGCATTGTGTATTCCCTTTCTGCAATGATCCTTCTCAAATGCCGATTAACTAACTAACAGTGCAAATTAGAATTCCGACTGCCAACACAATATTTTTCCAATCCTTAAATCACAAAATAATCCAACTTTAAATCCACGCATTCTTTTGTTGCTGGAGATGGTTTTGCTCAGAGCTTCTGAAATGCAGTTTATTGGTTGGTACTATTTGTTGCTGGAAAAAGATAGTGTAGAGAGAGGATGACAGATCAATGCAATTTTTAACCTTGATCTAAGCACATCTGATACGTGATGAATACACAGAACACATTGTCCCAGAGCCCACTGAAGGTTGTGCAGGATTATAATGAACTTTATTTTCTGCATTAATTTAATCCTTAACACAGCGCTGCGTGTGAAAGGAGCCAAAAAAACCTGAAGCCAATTCTGCCTTGATCACAGTTCAACCCAGGGTGCTGACAGAGTAGGCACTTGTCAAAGTACATGCATATTTAATATTGTGGCAGAGCTATCAACAAGCTGATCTGAGTGTAAAATTGCAAAAGGTTTCAAACAGAGATATTTCAGTAAATGAGGTGTTGTTTTTTTTTTCCCCTCCCCATTTTGAGCCTCATACTGCTGGTTCTTTGGACAGTAGCCATTCTTACCAGTTTGTACTCCTGAGTTATTGCGCTGACTGTGAAACGCAGGTTGCTGCCTGCAGGAATAACCTGTCCTCAGAGCCTTTCATGTAGCAAAGCATCCCAGGATGTTTCAAAAAAAAAAGTGGGAGGGGAGCGAGCAATAAGTGGTGGATGATTTAGGAGAGGCGAATGAAGGCACCCTTAAAGAGGGTGAGGCTTCAGCAAGAAAGAACTTGTGTTTGCCACAGTGCCTCGCAGCACTTGACAGGAAAGAAAAAGAAATGAAAGGCTTGCCTCTCTATAGCACGTTTCATATACAGCAGCCATCTCAATGTGCTTCACAGCCAGTGAAATACATTTGAAGTGTAGTCACTGCTATAACTTAGATAATGCAACGGCTAATTTAAATCACGTAGAAATGAGAAGCAGGAGTAAGCTATTCAGCTCTTCGAGCCTGCTCCGCCATTCATTATGACATTGTCTGATCTTCAAATCCAATATCCTGAACCCCATCTCCCCCCGCCCCATATTCTTTTAACCCCAAGCACTATATCTAATTTCTTTTTGAAATCACACAATGTTTTAGTCTCAACTACTTCCTGTGGTAGTGAATTCCACACGTTGATCACTTTCTGGGTGTACAACAAACTCCAACAATAGCCATATGATAATGACCAAACTATCTGGTTTTGGGCTGCTGGTTGAGGAATAGATATTCGCTAGGGATAATTCCCCTCCTGCTTTCGGAATGGTGTAAGGGGATCTTTTAGATTCACCCGAGGATCATCTCATCCAAAAGGCACCACATCTGACATTACTGCACCATCATAGTCATGCTTATTGAGTTCCACTCTTAAAATGGGACTTGAACTCACAACCAGAGGCAGGAATGCTTACACATTAAGCCACAGGTAATACTCATTAACACGTGTGTGTCCCACTGCCACTCCAACAACCTTTCCCTCGCTGGCAGTGATGAGCTCCCTCTTGCTGATGAGGATTTTTGATTTGATTTATTATTGTCACAGGTATTAGTATATGGTGAAAAGTATTGTTTCTTGTGTGCTATACAAACAAAGCACACTGTTCATGGAGAAAGAAAGAGAGTGCAGAATGTAGTGTTACAGATACAGCTAGGTTGTAGAGAAGATCAACTTAATACAAGGTAGGTCTATTCAAAAGTCTGATGGCAGCAGGGAAGAAACTGTTCTTGAGTCAGTTGGTACATGACGTCACACTTTTGTACCTTTTCCTCTGATAGAAGTTGGTGGAAAAGAGAAGGTCTGGACTGCACAACGTTCTTAATTATGCTGGCTACTTTTCCGAGGCAATTGGAAGTGGATGGGGGGGACTGGTTTGTGTAGCTTCTTGCGGTCTTGGGCGGCGCAGGAGCCATACCAAGCTGTGATACAAACAGAAGGAATGCTTTCCGTGATGCATCTGTAAATGTTTGTGAGAGTAGTAGCTGACATGCCAAATTTCCTTAGTCTTTTGAGAAAGCAGACGTGTTGGTGGGCTTTCTTAACTATAGTGGGGACCAGGACAAGTTGTTGTGATCTGAACACCTAAAAACTTGAAGCTCTCAACAAGTTCAACTTCATTCCCATTGATGTAGACAGGGGCATGTTTTCCTCTACACTTCCTGAAGTTAATGACAATCTCCTTTGTTTTTATGACATTGAGGGAGAGATTATTGTCACTGCACCGGTTCACTAGATTCTCTATCTCATTCCTAAACTCCGTCTCATCATTGTTTGAGATTCGACTCACCACGGTAGTATCATCAGCAAATTTGAAAAGCAAATTGGAGAGGAATTTGGTCATACAGTCATTGGAGTATCAGGAGTATAGAAGAAGGCTGAGAACACAGACTTGTGGGGCACTGCTGTGGAGGATGATCGTGGAGGCGATGTTACTGCTTGTCCTTACTGATTGTGGTCTGTGAGTTAGGAAGTTCAGGATCTAGTCGCAGAGGGAGATTGATTCTTGATTAAGAAGGGAGTGGAAGGGGGGTAGACAGGAAAGTGGAGTTGAGGTTACAGTCAGATCAGTTATGATTTTATTGAATGGCTGTACAGACTCAAGGGGCCAAATGGCCTCTCCTGCACAAAATTTGTGTGCTTGAATGGGCAAATTTTAATCTTCCTTCACACACATTGCAGTCTCCAGGACCTTACACTGACTGTGGCTGAGTTTGCCGTCTGCTGCCTGATTGATGGCGCGAGTTCTGACGTAAACACCACTCCCCCCAAAACCTGTCTAATTTACACTTACATTGGGCTTGTTGGAATGCAGATAAATTTCTGCAGGCTGCGTCCAAAGTTGATTTGTACTTGCGTAACTTCCAGTAAAAATCTGTAATGTAATCCTTTCACAGCTTTACTCCCCAGCAGCTTTGCAGCATCCCACACTCACTGCTGCAAGTCGAAGGTCAGCTTTGTTTCTGTGAGTCTCTGAATTTAGTGACATTTGGACAGAAAGTATAGTGCACTGTGGTGGCAAATTTCATCCTATGGAGAACTTGCAAAAAATAATTTATGGGATGTGAGCATCACTGGCAAACCCAGTATTTATTGCCTATTCCTCATTATCTTTCAGATCACTGTTGCAGTGGTTTGTTGAGTCATTCCAGAGCTCAATTAAAAATCAACCAGATACCTACGGGTCAGGAATCACATTTTATTTCATTCATGAGAAGTGGGTGTCGTTGACAAGGCCAAGATTTGTTGCCCATCCCTAGATTCCTTTGAACTGAGTGGCTTGCAAAGTTATTTCAGAAACAGTCAACCACGTTTCTGTGGCTCTGGAGTCACATGTGGGTCAACACCAGGAAAGGATGGCAGATTTCCTTCCCTTAAGGGCGTGAGTGAACCAGATGAGTTTTTACAACAATCAGTGTTGGTTATCATAGTTTCCATTGCTGAGATTAGCATTCAATCCTAGATTTTTTTTTTGATCCATTTATTTGAAATTCCATTAGCTGCCCTGGTGAGATTTGAACCCATGTCCCCAGATCATTAGCCTAGGCTTCAGCATTACTAGGCAAGTGATGTTAACCCTATGCCATAATCTTCCCCAGGAAGGCCAGACATAAGCCAGACTGGGGAAGGACAACACATTCCATTCTCCAAATGACAGTTGTGAACCAGATGGGGTTTTACAAGAAGCTGTAGCTTGTATTCCAGATTTATGTTTTTATTTAATTAAAGAGGAGTTTAAATTTGCCACATGGGGGGTACAGCTCTCCTGACACTCAGCAAAGCTAGCCAGTCAGCAAAGTTTGACAAAGGGTCACCTGGACTCGAAACGTCAACTCTTTTCTCTCCTTACAAGTGCTGCCAGACCCGCTGAGATTTTCCAGTATTTTCTCTTTTAGCAACAGGAAGGTTCCACGTTGACAATATGTGCTATGATGAATCAGTTGAGGTAGCGATTGGTTACTTGGTCCCTGAATTGGGAGGTAGAGATGAAAGCTCTGTGTGCCTTTTCCTGAAAGCTGGCAGATGATTCACAAATGATACCAGGAAAAGGAAAGATTGGGTTCAGAAGCAACATCCCAAATCGCTCTGCCCCACCTCCATACTGTCAAAAAGCCAATCAAACCTGCAGGAAAATGTGAAGTTATGCACTTTGGGAGGAAGAATAGTGGCACGGTGACAAAATGCTGCCTCACAGCACCGGGAACCTGGATTCAATTCCTGGCTTGGGTCACTGTCTGTGTGGAGCTTGCACGTTCTCCCCGTGTCTGCGTGGGTTTCCTCCAGATGTTCCGGTTTTCTCCCACAGTCTGAATGATGTTCTGGTTAGGTTGATTGGCCATGTTAAATTGCCCCTGTGATGCAGAAGTTGGAGGGATTAGCTGGGTAAATATATGGAGTTACAGGGATAGGGTCTGGATGCAGTTGTTATTGGTGCCAACTCGATGGGCCGAATGGCCTCCTTTGCACTGTAGGGATTCTATTCTATGAATACAACAGCTGAATATTATTTAAATGGAGAAAGACTGCAAACAGCTGCAGCACAAAGGGATTTGGGAGTCTTTATGCGTAAATCATAACACCCACCTTAAGGTCAGCTGGTGTGTAGGGAAGGCAAGTGGAATTTTGGCCTTTATTTCAAAGGGAATGGAATTTGAAATAGGAAAGTCTCGCTAAAACTGTACAAGGCAGTAGTTAAACCACACCTAGAATGTTGTGAACCGTTTTGGTTCCCTTATCTAAGAATAGATATACTGACATTGGAGGTAGTCCAGACAAGGTGCACTAGGTTGATCCCAGGTATGGAAAGATTTTCTTGTGAGAGGTTGAGGAAGTTGAGCCTGTACTCACTGGAGTTTAGAAGAATGGGAGGCAATAGGATTCTCGGGGGGCTTTCAGGGTAGATGCTGAGGGATTGTTTCCTCTTGTGTGAGCGCCTAAGACCAGAGGGCATAATCTCAGAGAAATGGGTCACTATTTGAGACAGAAATCCCTCAGAGGTTAGTGAATCTGGAATTCCTTACTGTAGAGGCTAGGTCATTAAGTATGTTCAAGGTTGTGATTGACAGATTTTTAATCAATAAAGGAATCAAGGGTTATCGGAATGAGGTGGGAAAGTAGACTTGAGGATTATCACATAGATCAGTCATGATCGCATTGAATGGCAGAGTAGATTCAATGGGCTGAATGGCCTACTTCTGCTTCTATCTCTTATGGTCTCACCATCAAAGAAATCCTGTAAACCAATACAGAAGAGCGAAGTTAATTTTCCTGGCACCCTAACTTTGTTAAATGTATAACTGCCAGCATCAAATATTACGTGGATACATTCTCTGAGCAGATTGGTCACCTCATATTCTCCAGCTGTGAACATGTGGTGTAAATTGAACTGGCCTCACTGAATGCAGCGTGTTTTTGCCATTGATTCCCCTTTCTAATTTTCACCCTAGCTTCCTTGTAGGAGTGGACACATTTTGCTTTCCTCTTTCACAGCTGTCTTTGCCTTTTGCGGCCATTTATGTTCTGGACCAGGGATTGTGGACAGGCCTTTCAGAAGGTCAGAATTTCCATGTCTCACTCCAAGATTTAAACATTAAATCTTCGCTAAAACACTTCAGCTGACGGAGCACTGCACTATTGTATGTTACTCTCTTCTGGTTGAGACATCAGAGCTAAAATCAGTTCTGTCATCTCAGGTGGTATGCATATCTCACTAGGGCACTATATGAAGCAGTTTTAAGTGTATGTCCCTTCCTACCTATACATCCAATCTCTAGTTTACATATCTGCACTCTGCTGCAAAGTGCAAATCCAGGCTGAATTTTCTCCCCTGAGTCATTCAGTGTGGGTTATTGGCCACTTCTAATGCAATCAGCACAGACCAGAGCCCAAATAGGGACCAGATCTGCATAGGTTAGTAACAAATTTAACCACTTAGCCATCAGGCAAACTATTTATGTAACTTTCATTTAAAAGATCAGCTGTTGAGATCAAGCTTAAGGAGCTTCAACGTAAAATTTCAGCGTTTGTAAGTCAGTTGAGTTCCTTGAAGCAACACCTTTGTAATGTTAATTTAAAAAGTCATTGCTTCCTCGTCCTAGAACTCAAATATAGTCGTAAATTTGAATGTCAAAAGTATTCTGACAGAAGCCTTATTTCCTTTGAGGATTACATTTCTCTCTGCTTCCATTGCTGTCTGATGTTCCACTCAATACCCTCCTTCTTCAGGAATGAAGATCCAAAGCTGATTATTCTTTTGAAGTTTGCTTTTAACTCAGGCGTCGGGTTTAGAGAACCCACCTCAGAACTTAAGGGAATTGAACGCAACATAGGAGTGCTTTAGACACTGACCATTCAGGCTCACGGGATGAACGTTTACACTGGGGCAGTCTGATGTGTAATAGTTTGAACCACCTTAATCTAGTTCCCAGTGGGCACAAGCCCACAGCACAAACCGTCTTCGCTCGCAGTGAGAACTAGAATGACTCAAATGGAAAGTGGCCACAATGACACAGAGTGGTGTGGTTCATGAGGCTAGAGACTAAAGCACATTGTCAGGGCAGAGAAGAGGAAGATTTACTTTGTGTTTAACTGTGCTAACTTGCCGTGGGAGTATTTGATGCTGACAGTGGAAGTGCAACACAGAAAGTGTTCCATTTCGCTGTGACTTGCATACAAAATTCTCATAAAAAGCTAAGACTGCAGTCTTGCTCTCAATGAGAAAAAACCCAATCGTGCAACACATTGCAAGCAAAACCTCGCAACCTCGGAGTGCAAACCCACCTCCGTTGCCAATTTACATATGGTAAGGGGGTGGGGGGGGAGAAGGGACAAGGGGAGGGGGTGGCCGGACACTCAGAATGAAGAACTATAGTGTTAGGCTATACCATACACCACCTGTCCCTCCTATATTCATCTGCAACCATTTAAATAGTCAACCAGTTATACTGTTTCAATGCACCAAAGTGTAGTCAGTGCTCACGGAATCATTTCTCTGTAAGGAAGTTAAAAAAGGTTACTTGAGTGTAAGTTGGTTACCAGAAATGTACAAATGTGTGCCTAAATGTAGAAACAGAGTGCATTACAAGATTATCAGCCATGATTGAATAGTGGAGCAGACCTGATGGACCGAAAGACCAAATTCTGCTTCTATATCTCATGGTCTTAAGATGGATGTAGTTCACATGATATCAGGATCCTCCAACATGATAGAATCCCACCACAGCAAATGGTGAAAATTGAATTCAATTTAAAAAAAGTCCGGAATTAAAAAACCACTGATATACAGAAACCATTGTCGATTGTCAGAAGGATCCATCTGGATCACTAATGTCCTTCAGGGAAGGAAACTTGCTGTCCTTACCTGGTCTGGCCCAGGAAATTGCTGCGGCCTTGAGAAAAACCTTTATAACTTCACTGGCTACAGGGATGATCCCAGAGGATTGGAGCATAGCCAATGTTGTTCCTTTGTTTAAGAAGAATAACAATAATAATCCAGATAATTTCAGGCCAGTGAGCCTTATGTTAGTAGCAGGGAAATTATTGGAGAAGTTTCTTTGTGACAGGATTTGCTCCCACTTGGAAATAAGTGGATGTATTAGCGAGAGGCAACACGGACTTGTGAAAGGGAGGTCATATCTCACCTAACTTGATCAGGTTTTTTGAGGAAGGTAGGCAATGGATATTGTCTACATGACTTCGGTAAGGCCTTTGGCAAGGTCCCTCATGGCAGACTGATGCAGAAGGTGAAGTCGTATGGGCTCAGAGGTGAGCTGGCAAAATGAATACAGAATTGGCTTGGTCATAGAAGACAGAGGGTAGCAGTGGAAGAGTGTGTTTATGAATGGAACATAACAAGTGGCATTCCTCAGAGATCAGTGCTGAAACCTTTGTTGTTTGTAATATATATCAGTGAATTGGAGGAAAATGTAACTGATTTGATTAGTAAATTTGCAGATGACACAAAGGTTGGTGGATTTGCAGATAGCAATGAGGACGATCGGAGGATTCAGCAGGATATAGATCGGTTGGAGGCTTGGGCAGAGAGATGGCCCACTGCTACCCTCTGTCTTCTATGACCAAGCCAATTCTGTATTCACTTTGCCAGCTCACCTCTGAGCCCATGCGGCTTCACCTTCTGCATCAGTCTGCCATGAGGGACCTTGTCAAAGGCCTTACTGAAGTCCAAATATGAGGTAATGCATTTTGAAAGGTCTAATACTGATAGGAAATATACAATGAATGGCAGAATCCTTAAGAGTATCGATAAGCAAAGGGATCTGGGTGTACAGCTCCACGGGTCACTGATAGTGACAATGTAGGTGGAGAAGATAGCCAAGAAGGCATATGGCATGCTTGCCTTCATTGGCCAGGGCATTGAGTTTAAAAATTGGCAAGTCATCTTGCAGCTTTGTAAAACCTTAGTTAGGCCACACTTGGAATACAGTATTCAATTCTGGTCGCCACACAACCAGAAAGATGTGGAGGCTTTGGAGAGAGTACAGAAAAGAGTTACCAGGATTTTGCCTGGCATGGAGGGCATTATGTATGAGGAAAGATTGGAGAAAGTTGGTTTGTTTTCTCACTGGAATGACGGAGATTGAGGAATGATCTGATAGAAGTCCACAAGATTATGAGAGGCGTGGAAAGTAGATAGTCAGAAACTTTTCCCCCAGGGTGGAAGAGTCAACTAGTAGGGGGCACACATTTAAGGTGCAAGGGGCAAGGTTTAAAGGAGATGTACGAGGCAAGTTTTTTATACAGAGGATGTGAATGTGGATTACTAAGGGATAATGGGCGCCTGGAACTTGCTGTCAGGGGAGGTTGTGGAAGCAGATACGATAGTGAATTTTAAGGGGCATCTGAACAAATATATGAATAGGATGGGAATAGAGAGATATGGTCCCCAGAAGGGGAGGAGATTTTAGTTCAGTCGGACAACCTGGTCAGTGCCGGCTTGGGGAGCTGAAAGACCTGTTCCTGTGCTGTAATTTTCTTTGTTCTTTGCTGTGGCTCTGGAGTCACATACACAATGTCGTTGACTTTCAACTGTCCTCAGGCAACTAGTGATGGGTACTAAATGCTGGCCAGCCAGTGACACCCATGTCCCTCGAATGAGTGAAAAAAGTCTCCTAATCGAGAAAGGACCATGTGGAAGATTGAGACTGAGAAGTTGGAGCAATGGAAAGATGCAAATGGATAAGTGAAGATAATGTGTGATTAATGACAGTTACCTATTATATCCCATGGCTTAGAAATTAAAACAAGAGTTTTTTTTACGTTTTCACTGTCTCCCTTCATATTCATTGAGGTCATTGAAATGTATCTATTCTTGCTTTGAGTTGAGACTAACAGTTTGCATTTACATAGCATCCTTATGATACACAAAGAGTTTTACAGTCAAAATTTGACACGGAGGGACATCAGGAATGTTAAGTCAGGTAATCAGGAAATTGGTTTTTAAGGAACATCTTAAAGGAGGAGAGAAGTGGAGAGTTCCAGGGAGTGTACAGGCTTACTTTAGCAGGAAAATGTTAAAACTAATATCCCAAAATTGACTCCTGTTCCTCCACAAAGAGGAGATGAGCTGTAGTTTTGTTCATTTGCTCCTTGAGTATGTGCATCACAGAAAATACATAATTCTCCAACAATGCTCAGGATTCCCCTCACACACATTGTTCACCACTTTAACACTTCAATAGCAGGTTAGATGTAAGGATTTGCATTCTAATCAGCAATCTCTGACTGTCTGTGCTGATGTGTGCTATTGCAGACCAGAACGCTGCATTTGCCTGAAGAAGACACAAGAGTTGAAAGCCCGCTTTTTTACTATCAAATAAATCGGTTGGATTATAAATTGGTGTTGCTAAATTCTTACTGAGTTCTTATCACAGGCAAATCCAGCTTTTTGTAGCCCATCCCTAATTGCCCTTGAACAGTGGGGGTGAGCTGTTGTAGTTCACCTTCAACTTTTCTGTAGCAGTTCATGTAACGATATCGGAGGGCAGTTAAGAGTTGACCATATTGCTGTGTGTCTGGAGTCACGCATAAGCCAGACCAGGTAAGGATGGCAGATTTCCCTCCCTGAAGGATATTAGTGAAGCAGATGGTTTTTTTTGTGACAATAGATGATGGTTATATGGTCACCTTCACCGAAATGAGCTCTGAATTCCAGACTCATGAAACAAATATAGTAATTAATTGAATTTAAAAAATTCCACCAGCTGCAATGTATGTGTTGTGTCCCAAGAGCATGAACTCTGGGTTACTACTCATTCATTATCTACATTTGTTATAGCACATTAGCAGATCCAAATTTTCCCTCAACCATGACCCTGTTGCAAAAAACATACAAGCTCTGTGTAAGTTTAAATGGGGCAGCACGGTGGCACAGTGGTTAGCACTGCTGCCTCGCAGTGCTAGGGACTTGGGTTCAATTCGAGCTGCGAGGTCACTGTCTGTGTGGAGTCTGCATGCTCTTCCCATGTCTGCATGGGTTTCCTCTAAGTACTCCAGTTTCCTTTCACAGTCAAAAGATGCGCATGTTAGATGGATTAGCCGTGCTAAATTGCCCCTTTGTGTCCTGGGATGAGTAGGTTACAGGGATTAATGAGGTAAATATGTGGGATTAAAGGATAGGGTCTGGGCAGGGATTGTTGTTAGTGCAGACTCAATGGGTCAAATGGCTTCTTTCTGCACTGTAGATTTCTGTGATGATATATAGTCTAGTAACACCACTATCTCCTCATATATCTGACAATAGGTCTCTTCATTGTACGCCCAACAAAATTTGATGCACTGAAGGAGCTAAATTCTTCTTCACACAAAGTACGGTGTGCCTCATTTCAATTGTTTTATTAAGAAGCTTTTTAACTTTGCCCAAGGGTGAACAGGCAACCATTGATGACAATGCCATTAATATTTTGGCATCGCTCACAGCAGTATGCAATATGTCACATCATCCTCAAAATGCCAATATTGCAGCAATGAGCAAGACAGAAATGAACTACACAAATGTCACCACAAGGATGATATATTTTTGAATGGGTATCACGGGTCAGTTCAGCATTTATCACATCTGAGAAGATGGTGGTTGTTACGATCCTGTTTTATATGGAATTTGCTACCACAGAAAGTGGTTGAGGTCAGTACATTAAATGTTTCCAAGAAGCTGCTAGTTACTTGAAGCAAAGGAGATCAAAGGATATGGGGGGGAAGGTGGGATCAATATAGTTTATTTGATATGTTTCAGAGGATTGTTAGGAATTATCCACGTAAAGGCAACGGCCAGCTAGTACTATAGCTAGACTATTATTCCAGAAACTCAGCTAATGTTCTGGGGACCTGTGTTCAAATCCTTCTATGGCGGATGCTGGACTTCGAATTCAAAAAAAAAATTGAAATTAAGAATCTACTGATGATTGTGAAACTATTGATGATTGTCAGAAAAACCCCTCTGGTTCACTAATGCCCTTTAGGGAAGGAAATCTATCATCCTTACCTGGTCTGTCTTACATGTGACTCCAGAGCCACAGCAATGTGATTGACTTCCAACTGCTCTCAAGGGCAGTATTTGATTTATTATTGTCACATATATTAGTATAGAGTGAAACGTATTATTTTTTGTGTGCTATACAGACAAAGCATTTTGTCCACAGGGAAAGAAAGGAGAGAGTGCAGAATGTAGTGTTACAGTCATAGCTAGGGTATACAGAAAAACCAACTTTATGCGAGGTAGGTCCATTGAAATGCTTCTCAGCAGCAGAGAAGAAGCTGTTTTTGGTATGTGTCTTCAGAATTCTGTATCTTTTTCCTGATGGAAGAAGGTGGAAGACAGTATGTCCAGAATATGTGGTGTCTTTAATTATGCTGGCTGCAGCAGGGAGTGTAGACAGTGTCAATGGATAGGAGGATGGTTTGAATGATGGACTGGGCTTCATTCACGACCTTTTGCGGTTTCTTGCAGTCGTGGATAGAGCAGGAGCCTTACAAGCTGTAGTACAATTGGAAAGAATACTTCCTATGGTGCATCTGTAAAAGTTGGTGAGAATTGTAGCGGACATGGCAAATTTTCTTAGCCTTCTAAGAAAGTAGAGGCCTTGGTGGGCTTTCTTAACTATAGCATTGGCATGGAGGGACCAGGACAGGTTGTTGGTGATCTGGAAACCTAAAAACTTGAAGCTTCTGCTCATTTCTACTTTGTCCCCGTTGATGTAGACAGGGGCATGCTCTCCACTATGCTTCCTGAAGTCGATGACAATCTCCTTTGTTTTGTTGACATTAAGGAAGAGATCATTGTCATCGCACCAGTTCACCAGATTCTCTATCTCTTTCCTGTACTCTGTCCCACCATTGTTTGAGATCTGACACACAACGTCATCAGTAAAATTTAAAATTGAGTTGGAGGGGAATTTGGCCACACAGTCAAGGGTGTATAAGGAGTATAGTAGGGGGCTTAGGACACAGCCATGTGGGGCACTGATGTTGAGGATGATCATGGAGAAGATGTTGTTGTCTATCCTTACTGACTGCGGTTTGTGGCTTAGGAGGTCTAGGATCCAGTTGCAAAGAGAATAAACACCATGTCCCATGAATTTATATTTTTAAAAATCACCTGACCAGAAAAGGACAGCAGATTTCCTGCCTCAAAGAATATTAGAAATGAACCAGATGAATTTTTACAATAATATGGTAGTTTCTTGGAGTAAAATTAATTATTCTTTAACTGAAATCCAAATTTCTTAGTGAGATTTGAAATCATGTTCAGACTGTTAGTTCAGGCCTCTGGATTAGTAGTCCAGTAATATAACCATTATGCCACCATGCCCAATAGCTGCTCAAACTTGCCCAGTTACTTCCCTGGTTTAGCAGATGTCTTTATCTTTACATATATTAATCTAACTCCTGTTGTAACTGTGACACTCCATATCTATCCCTCACATTCTCCTAGCCTGGGGTTTGAAAATCCCTTTCAGTGACTCCTGATCACAGGCCTTCTTTCCAACCCCTTTCAGTTTTGGCCATGCATGCATTATACGCTGCTTACCTGGATTTTTCTCGTCTCCGAGACAGAAGATTGTAGATACAAGTCCAGTTCTGGAATTTGAATACACAATCTAGATTAACATTTCCAATGCAGCACTAGAGAGTGCTGAGCTGTTCTGCCTTTTGGATGAGACATTCTCCAGTGTCCTGGTCAATATTTATCCTTGAACTCACATCACAAAAACAGATTCTTTTGTCATGGTCACATTATAGACCTTGTTGTACTCTGCTGTCACCTTTCCTGCAATACTGACTACATTTCAAAACCTGCAATGTACTTTGGGATGTTCTATGGTGGTGAACGGCACTATATAAATGAAACTCTCTCTTAATGCAAAGGATAAACAACCCGTTAGCTTCACTCACCACCTTAACCCTGCTCACACTTCATATTATTTATAGATCAATAGTCCAAAGATGCGTGAAGCCAGAGAAATGGCCGTGGTATTAAATAAGTACTTTGTGTCAGTATTCACCAAAGAGAAGAACTTGTGGATGATGAATCTGGGAAAAGGTATTTAGAAAGTTTGACTCACATAAGGCAGGTTTGGAGGGTCAAAGGGCCTGATCCTGTGCTGTAATTTTCTTTGTTCTTTGTTCTTACATGTGGGTTAGCTAAATTGCTAATGCTAAGGGTGACATAGTAGCACAGTGGTTAGCATTGCTGCTTCACAGCTCCAGGGAGCTGGGTTCAATTCCCGACTTGGGTCACTGTCTGTGTGAGTTTGCACATTCTCCTTGTGTCTGTGTGGTTTCCTCCCACAGTCCAAAGATGTGCGGGTTAGGTTGATTGGCCATGCTAAAAAATTGGCCCTTAGTGTCCTGAGATGTATAGGTTAGAAGGATTAGTAGATAAATATGTAGGGATATGGGGTAGGGCTGGGTGGGATTGTGGTCAGTGCAAACTCAATGGGCCAGATGGCTTCTTTCTGCACTGTAGGATTCTATGATTAAATTGCCCCTTAGTGTCAGAGGGACTAACTAGGATAAATGCATAGGGTTATGGGGATAGGGCCTGGATGGGATTGTGGTCGGTGCAGCCTTGATGGGGGAAATGGCCGCCTTCTGAACAGCAGAATTCTATGATTCTATTCCAAATAATTTATAGTTTGATCGAGTTGACAGATGCGTGTTTTTCTAAATCTCTCAACTTTCTGCAATATTTAAGCCTTCCAATTTTTTTGAATGCATTAACTCATGAACATATGTGCAGGATTAGGTTTCCAAGTGCAAAGAAATTCAAAATATTTCAAAGAGTGAGTCTTTAATGAAAAAAATTGCTTCTTAAAATACCTGCTTTGATTCTGGGGAAGAGGTGAAGTCAGAGTGCTTTATCTTTTGATTCCTCGTGTGTGTCAGTGCTGGCACAGGTGTGGTTGCAAAGTAAACCTTTCCCTCCACCTACAAGGCAACGCTAATCTCAGAAAGGCAAATTCGTTGATTGCATCAGTGTGATACTTTTTAATCACCAGTTATCCAGGATCTGGGGATAGAGTGGGCAAATGGAGGTAAGGTAGAAGATGGACCATTGGTCTTGTTGAACAGTGCAGCAACCTCAAGGGGCTGAATGGTCTACTCTGGAGCTCCTAAAATTTGAACTTTCTTGTGATGATTATATCAAATTTTGTAAACTAGCATATATACATTTATGGTGGATAGTAGTTTCACAAAACCAAATCGTTTTGTGAAAACCCAGAGACATTCATATACAATATCTAAGTGAAGCAGATCACAGCCCAGAATTCCCATCCCATGCAGCAATCAATGTGGAATCTACCTGTTGGCCAGAACTACACTCTTAAGACAAGAGTCTGACTGGAAATGCCATTGTAGAGGACTAAAGTGTGCTTTGCAAAATTCAACGGTTTAATAGAATAGGGACAGCATCAAAGGAACTTAAAGCTCAATATCTGGGGTTTTCAGTAAAAAAAGAACTTGCATTTGTACGGTGCTTTCACAATCCCATGACATTCCAAAACGCAATGTTAAAAATGTAGTCACAATTGTAAAAAGAACAAGAACATGAGGAATAGGAACTGGGGTAAATAGGCCTCTTGATTCTTCTAGCCTGCTCTGCCAATCATTGTTATCATGTCTCCCCTTCCAATTCAAATCCACAGCATATCTAAGTTCTCTTAGCATCCAACAATGTATCTCTGTCTTAAGTATGCTCAAGGACTGGGCATCCACAACCCTCTGGGGTAAAGGAATTCCAAAGGTTCACAACCACTAGCACAGGGGCACAGTGGTTAGCATTGCTGCCCCCAATTCCCCAGGAACCTTGGTTCCTGTGTGGAGTTTGCACGTTGTCTCTGTGGGTTTCCTGCAGGTGCTCTAGTTTCCTCCCACAATTCAAACGTGTGCAGGTTAGGTGGATTTAGCGGACTAAATATGTGTGGATAAGGCCTGGGTGGGATGCTGTATCAGAGAGTGGTACAGACTAAATGGCCTCCTTCTGCACTATAGGGGATTCTATGATTTAAGTGAAGATTTTGGTCCTTATTTCAGTTCTTAATGTTCAACCTTTTATTCTGAGACTATGACCTTTAATTCTGGACTTTCCAGCCATGCAAAATATCTGTACTCTGCCCCGTTCTTTCATTATGGGAAACAGGGCAGTCAATCAGAGTATAGCAAGATTCCACTACCTCATCTTAACAGTAACCAGATATTTTGTTTTAATGATGTTTGCTGAAGGATGAAAATTGGCCAGAACATTCATTAAACTCCCTTGATTTTATCTGAAATATTGTCATGGCCTCTTATGCCTAAATGAGAAAAGGCCGCGGTTTGACATCTCATTAGCACCTCTGATAATATAGCATTCCCTCATTTAAGATTTAAGATTTATTTATTAGGGGACATTAAATCTGCAATGAAGTTATTGTGAAAATCCCTAATTGTCACAATCTGGCACCTGTCTGGTTACACCGAGAGGAAATTTAGCATGGTCAATGTACCTAACCAGCACGTCTTTTGGAATGAGGGAGGAAACCGGAGCACCCGGAGGGAACACGTGCAGACAGTGACCCAATCAAATCCAGTTCCCTGGTGCTGTGAGGCAGCAGTGCTAACCGCTGTGCCACCATAGCCGCCCCAAGTACTGCACTAGAGGTGACAATCCACATTATACACGCATCATGTGATGCTGTTCCGCAGCCTAGTCCTTTTATTATCCCATTGTAAGCTGAGATATACTCCTAGCTCTCTTGCACGCACTGAAATTCTTCCATTTGTTCTGTCATTAACCCGAGAGTTAGCTCCTTGAGTGTTTACAAACTGTAGCACCACCTTTCACCTGACCCCCTAGTCTGATGTGATTCAGCCCAGCTTCCTGAGAAACAATCCAGTACACACCATCGCCTTATTGGGGATTTCCTGCAAACCCACAACACTAACCTATTTCTGTCAGAATTGATATATTTGCTTCTCTAACCCGAGTTATTGTACTTGACCTGAAAGGCAGTCTTCTGAGTTGCTGGGAGCTCTGCAGTCTGCAACCTCTATTCACAGTGTGCCCCTTTAGGAAAACCTCCTCTATTATAGGCTAGTGAAAGAAAATCTCACAAACAAGGGGTCAGAAAAGATTATAAATCCAGTTGGGAGGTTCAGGAGAAACTTTGAGAAAATAATGGCAGAATGGTGGCACAGTGGTTAGCACTGCTGCCTCACTGTGCCAGGGACCCGGGTTCAATTCTGCCATCAGGTCACTATCTGTGTGGTTTGCATGTTCTACTTATGTTTACGTTGGTTTCCTCCAGATACTCCGGTTTCCACCCGTAATTCAAAGGTATGTAGGTTAGGTGGATTGGCCGTGCTAAATTGGTCCTTAGTATCAGGGGGATTAACAGGGTAAATCCATGGGGATAGGACCTGGGTGGGATTGTTGTTGGTGTAGCCTCAATGGGCCAAATAGTCACCTCCTACGCTGTAGGGTTTCTATGATGCATTCAAGAAAAACCAGATAGAGGTTAGATGCATTGGCCATGCCAAATTCTCTTATAGAGTACCTGAACAGGTACTGGAGTGTGGCGGGTAAGTGATTTTGACAGTAACTTCATTGCAGAGTTAATGTAAGCTTAATTGCGACACTAATAAACAAACTTTAAAATAACCACCTGAGATAGTGAGGAATAGAGGAAGGAAAATACTGTGATGCCTAAACATTAACAATGAATTAACTGTGCTGCTTTCTGCGAATCAATAGTGTCATTTTATATACCCCCACCTCTCAGTGGATCATTTATAATTACTTTTATTATTTTGCTGTCATTACTATTTCTCTGGTGATGCACTGACCAGAAGAAAATCACATAAGCTGGGAGTCCCAGGTTCAGCACCTGCTCTGTTCTGAGTCTGTTGATGACAGGTATAGCGGTGATAAAGACATTACACTCCCACTTTGTATCTGCAGGCTGAGAATAATTGGCCAGAGATCTGGCCACATTCTGTGATTTGAGCAAGAAACTCTCTACGTGGGCACTGGGTGAGGGTAAAGTTGAGCTCAGCTGGAATGGCTACAGGATGGAGTAACTTTCCCCAACCCATAGACCCTTCTGAAACCCATATAACTTTTCCAGAACCCTTGCTTTTGTGCATTTACCAAAAAGGAAAGGGAATCTCTCTTTATCTCATAATGTTAAATCCAGTTTCTCCAGTGCCTTCAGTAACTGTTCTAAGTTCTGGAATTCCCTCTCTGCCTTTCACTCCTCCTTCAAGGCACTCTTTAAACTTACTTCTCTGACCAAGCTTTTAGTCAAATACTTTTTGATGACACTGAAGTTGGAAGTTTTGTTGAAGACACAAGTTGCTGCTGTTGGCAGTGCCAGGATCAATCTGGTGAGGAACCCGTTCTCATTGTAAAGACTTGGTGTCTAAGACATGTCTCTGAGTGGCACAATTACAAAATTTGTAGATGATACAAAGCTTCTAAGCATTGTGAACATTGAGTAGGATAATGTAGAACTTTAAAAGGACATAAGCAGGTTGGTGGAACAGGCAAACAAGTGGCAGATGAAAACGAATACAGAGAAATGTGGATTGATTTTGGTAGGAATAACACAGAAGAGACAATATCAAGTAAAGTTTGAAAAGGGCTCTGGGTGTACATGTGAAATACTGCATCCAGTTCTGTTTGCCGCATTACCAGAACGACATGGAGGCTTTGGAGCAAGTGCAGAAAAGGTTTACCAGGATGTTCCCTCGTATGGAGGGTCTCAGCTATGAGGTGAGATGAGGGTTGTTCTCTGTGGAAAGATGAAGGTTGAGGGGTGACCTAATAAAAGTTTATAAAATTATGAAGGGCATAGATAGGGTGAACAGTTGGAAGCTTTTTCCTGGTCAGAAATGACAAACACAAGAGGGTCACAAGTTCAAGGTGAGAGGGACAAGGTTCCACACAGATACGTGGGGGACGTTTTTCACACAGAGGATGGTAAGGGCCTGGAATGTGCTACCAAGCAAGGTGGTTGAGGCAGACATGCTAGATTCATTTAAGACTTATCTAGATTGCCACATGATCAGACTGGGAATAAAGGGATACAAACAGTTGGTCTAGTTAGGAATACGTGATCAGTGCAGGCTTGGAGGGCCAAAGGGCCTGTTCCTGTGCTGTATTGTTCTTTGTTCTTTGTGTATATGTGTACAAGCATCTGGAAGTGGCAGGACAAGTGGAGAGAATGTTTAATAAAGTGAACAGTATCCTCGACTTTATTAAGAGAGACATAGAGTAAAGGAGGTTATGTTAAAATTGAATAAAACACTGCCTTGGCTTCACCAGTTGCTTCCAGCTCTGGTGCAACACTTTAGGAAGAATGTGAAGACATTAGAAAAATTGTAAAGATGAATTGGGCCCTGGATGAAAAACTTCAGTTATGTGGATAGACTCGAGAAGTTGGGACTGTTCCCCTTGAAGGGAAGGATTTCAAATTCCTGGGATATTGGGACCAGTTCTGGGGAAGGTGGGACCTGCACAAATTGGACGGGTTATACCTGAGCAGCACTGGGACCGATGTCCAAGGGGGACTGTTTGTTAGAGCGGATGGGAAGGGTTTAAACTAAAATGCCAGGGGGATGGGAGCTTATGGAAGGAGTCCGAGAAGGAGAGAGCAAGGACAAAATGTGGGGGAGAATGTTCCAACTACATCAAAAATCAGGGAAAAAAATTAAAAGGAAGGAGAACTGAGAAGATGTTATGAATGGAAGTGTTAGAATTCAAAAAGAAGGTGCAAAAAGTAGGATAAGAGCACTTTATCTGACTGTTTGTAGCATTGAAAACAAGATAATGTCTTCGTGGTACAAATCATTACAAACAAGCATCATTTGGTGGCTATTACAGAGACATTACTCACGACTGGGAGTTAAATATCCGGGGGTATCAGACTGTTCGCAGGGACCAATAGAAAGGTAAGGGAGGCAGTGTAGCTCTGATATTTAAGGATGACATCAGGGCGGTGGTGAGAAATGATATAGGTCATATGGAAAAAAGGTTGAATACATTTGGGTGGAAATTAGAAATAGTCAGGAGAAAAATCTATAGGCCATCAAATAATGACATTATGGTGGGGTGAGAAATAATCAAAAAAATAAGTGATGAATGTAAAAATGGTACTGTAATTATCATGGGGGATTTTAATCTACATATCAATTGGTCTAACCAGGTCGGTCAAGGCAGCCTTGAGGAGGAGTTCATAGAATGATAGCTTCCTTGAACAGTATGCAATGGAACCTATGCGGGAGCAAGCTATCCTAGATCAGATCCTGTATAATGAGATGGGAATAATTAATGGCCTTACACATTTAGGGATCCTCTTGGAAGAAATGATCACAGTATGGTTAAATATGGTTAAATTAAAAATACAGATGTGTCTTGTGCTTAAACAAAGGAGACTACAAAGGATGAGGGAGACGTTGACTAAGGTAGACTGGGAGCAAAAACTTTGTGGTGGGACAATTGAGGAACAGTGGAGGACTTTCAAAGCAATCTTTCACAGTGTTCAGCAAACTTACTTATCAGTGATAAGGAAGGACTGTAGAGAAAGAGATAATCTGCCATGGGTATCTAAGGAAGTAAAGGAGGGTATCAAATTGCAAGAAAATGCATACAAAGTGGCATAGATTAGTGAGAACCTAAAGGATTAGGAAATTGTCAAAGATCAACAGAATGCCATGAAAAAATAAGTAAGATGGATTATGAGAGTAAATTAGCTCGGAATATAAAACCAGACAGCAAAAGTTTCTACAAATATATGAAATGAAAAAGAGTGCTAAAGTAAACATTGGTCCTTTAGAGGATGAGAAGGGGGATGTAATAACTGGAAATGAGAAAATGGCTCAGGCATTGAACAGGTAATTTGTGTCAATTTTCACAATAGAAGACACAAATAACATGCCAAAAATTGATGACAGGAAGGCAATGGCAGGTGAGAATCTAGAAACTATCATTATCGTAAAAGAGGTAGTGTTGGGTAAGTTAATGGGGCTAAAGGTAGACAAGTCTCCTGGTCCTGACGGAATGCATCCCAGGGTATTAAAAGAGATGGTGGGCGAAATAGCAAATGCATAGCGATAATTTATCAAAATTTGCTGGATTCTGGGGTGGTTCCTGCACATTGGAAAACAGCAAATGTGATGCCTTTGTTTAAAAAAGGAAGTAGACAAAAGTGGGTAACTGCAGGCCGGTTAGTTTAATTTCTGTAGTAGGGAAAATGCTTGAATCTATCATCAAGGAAGAAATAGTGAGATATCTGGATATAAGTTGTCCTATTGGTAAGATACAGCATGGGTTCATGAAGGGAAGGTCATGTTTGACTAATTTGGTGGAATTCTTTGAGAACATTAAATGTGCAGTGGGCAATGGGGAACCCATGGATGTGATGTATCTGGATTTCCATGAGGCATTTGACAAGTGCCGCACCAAAGACTGCTACATAAGTTAAAGGTGCATGGTGTTACAGATAATGCATTAGCATGAGGATTGGTTAACTAACAAAAAGCAAAGAGTGAGGAGGGTAAACGGGTGTTTTTCTGGTTGGTGATCAGTGACTAGTGGTGTGCCTCAGGGATCAGTGTTGGGACTGCAATTGTTTACAATTTACATAGATGATTTGGATTTGGGGACCAAGTGTAGTGTGTCAAAATTCGCAGATGCCATTAAGATGGGTGGCAGAGCAAAGTATGAAAGTCTGCAAAGGAATATAGATAATCTAGGTGAGTGGGCAAGGGTCTGGCAGACGGAATACAATGTTGGTAAATGTGAGGTCATCCATTTTGGTAGGAATAACAACAAAATGGACTATTATTTAAATGTTAAAATATTGCAGCATGTTGCTGGGCAGAGGGATCTGGGTGTCCTTGTGCAAGAATCACAAGGAGTTGGTTTGCAGGTGCAGCAGGTGATTAAGACAGCAAATGAATTTTGTCCTCCATTGTTTAAAGGATAGAGTTTAAAAACAGCAAGGTCATGTTGCAGCTGTATAAGATGCTGGTGAGGCCACATCTGTATATAGTTTTGTTCTCCTTACTTGAGAAAGGATATACTGGCACTGGAGGGAGTGCAGTTGAGATTCACTAGGTTGATTCTGGAGTTGAGTGGATTGGCTTATGAGAGACTGAGTGGACTAGGGCAATACTCATTGGAATTCAGGATAATGAAGGGAAATCTTATAGAAACATGTAAGATTATATAGGGAATAGAGAAGATAGAAACAGGGAAGTTGTTTCCACTAGCAGGTGAAGCTAAAACTAGGAGGCATGGCCTCAAAATAAGGGGGAACAAATTTAGGACTGAGTTGAGGGGGAACTTCTTCACCCAAAGAATTGTGAATCTGTGAAATTCCCTGCCCAGTGAAGCAGTTGAGGCTACCTCATTGAATGCTTTTAAAGCAAGGATAGATACATTTTTGAACAATAAATGAATTAAGAGTTATGGGGAGTGGACAGGTAAATGAAGCTGAGTCCGCAAAAAGATCAGCAATGATCTTATTGAATGGCAGAGCAGGTTTGAGGGGCCAGATGGCCTATTCCTGCTCCTAGTTCTTATATTCTTAAGGTTGAGGGGTGATCTAATAGAAGTACTCAAACCATGAGAGGCCTGGACAGAGTGGGCTGGGAGAAACTGTTCCCAATGGTGAAAGGATTGAAATCCAGAAGGCATTGATTTAAGGTGACTTAATTTGATTTATTATTGTCACATGTATTGGGATGCAATGAAAACCATTGTTTTGTGCGTGCTATTGGCAAAAGAAGCAACGGCAGCATGAGGAGAAACTTCTTCACACAGTAAAATGTGCGGCCCGAGAATAGTGCAGGAAGTTTCAATCGAGGAATTCCAGAAGGAACTGGATTGTTATCTGAAATAACAGATAACAATCTTTACTTTAGTAAGATACTTTAGTAAGGTGTTTGATAAGGTGGCCCATGGAAGACTTCTGCAGAAAATGCAGATGTATGGGATAGAGGGTGATTTAGCTAATTGGGTTAGGAATTGGCTGGCAGGTAGAAGACAGAGGGTGGTGGTTGATGGGAGATATTCATCGTGGAGTTCGGTGACAAGTGGTGTACCTCAGGGGTCTGTTTTGGGGCCCCTGCTGTTTGTAATTTTTATAAATGATCTGGATGAGGGTATTGAAGGATGGATTAGTAAATTTGCAGATGACACTAAAGTCGGTGGAGTGGTAGATAGTGAAGAGGGGTGTTATAGTTTGCAGAGGGACTTGGACAAGTTGCAGAGCTGGGCCGAGAGGTGGCAATGGAGTTTAATGTGGAAAAGTGTGAGGTAATGCACTATGGCAGAAATAATAAATGTGTAGAGTATAGGGCTAATGGTAGGATTCTTAGTAGTCTTGATGAACAGAGGGATCTTGGTGTGTATGTGCATAGATCCCTGAAAGTAGGCAGTCAAGTTGAGAAGGTTGTTAAGAAGGCATATGGAGTCTTAGCTTTTATTGGTAGGGGGATTGAATTTCGGAGCCGCAACGTCATGTTGCAACTGTACAAAACTCTAGTGCGGCCGCACTTGGAGTATTGTGTGCAGTTCTGGTCCCACATTATAAGAAAGATGTGGAGGCATTGGAGAGGGTACAGAGGAGGTTTACCAGGATGTTGCCTGGTATGGAGGGCAGGTCTTATGAAGAGAGGCTGAGGGATTTGAGGTTGTTTTCGTTAGAAAGGAGGCGGCTAAGAGGGGACCTTATCGAAACATATAAGATGATTAGAGGTTTAGATAGGGTGGACAGTGATAGCCTTTTTCCTAGGATGGAGAAAGCTAGCACGAGGGGACACAGCTTTAAATTAAGGGGTGATAGTTATAGGACGGATATCAGAGGTAGGTTCTTTACCCAAAGGGTGGTTCGGGAGTGGAATGCCCTGCCTGCAGCAGTTGTAGATGCGCCAAGTTTGGTGGCGTTTAAGAGGTTAGTTGATAAGTATATGGAAGAAAAGGGAATGGTTTAGTTGGGAGGGGCATTGCTTTTTATATTGGTCGGCACAACATCGAAGGCCGAAGGACCTGTTCTGTGCTGTAATGTTCTATGTTCTATATGTTCTATGAAATAGGGGAAGGAGGGAGATTGGCAGCTGATGGATTGCTCCTTCACAGAGCTAGTACAAACAAAGCAGGCTGAATAGCCTCTTCTTGTGCTAGAACCATTCTGTGAATTGGTGTTTCCGTTCTGTGACTGCAATAGGAGTGTTTGCAAAAACAAAACAATCACTGTCAGTAACTGAAGGATAAAAATAACACTCAGAAAATGGCTTCTCATCAATCAGAATTTAATGATATTCAAGAAGCATCTGAGCAAAGAAAGATTTGAACTAGAATTTTGCAACAACTTGCATTTGCATAGCACCTTTAATGTAAGAAAAACTAGATGATTCACTGGAGTGTCCGTTATCAGACAACATGTCAAACCAGGCTTGATAAGGAGATAAAGGACATTTTAAAGAAAGCTTGGTTAAACAGCATAGGCTTTAAAGCAAATCTTAAATGATGAGAGTGAGTAAGGAGTGGAGAATTTAGAGAGGGAATTCCAGGCAGATGAGGGCATGTACAAAAACTGGGGATGCACAAAAGGCCAGAAATGAAGGAACATGGGGATCTCGGAGGGTCGGAGGGCTGGAGATTAGGGAGATGGGAAGAGACAATGTGTGGAGGTGTTTGACAGCAAGAGAACTTTACTGAGAGCAGCATGTCAGTCAGGAATGAGCTCATCTTCATTGTGGCTAAGGTTTCCAAGAATTGACATCAAATTCCCTGAGATAGAGAGAGTGGGGAAATCATCTGTGTCGCTTTCCCTGGCTGTCAGCCAGTGATCCCTAACGAGTGCAGATATCACACTTTGACTGGACTGAGCAGGGATGTCAGCAATCTCAAAATCGACCAGCAAGCTGGGTATGAAGAACAGGGATGTGGGTGAGTCGCCGGAGAGTTGTCAGCACTTTCGGGGAAAGAAAGACAGGGAAACTTGCAAATTCCAGGAAAGAATAACTTGAACACTCCACCAACCCCACTCCCTGCACTCCCACCCCACTGTGTCCCGTATGTGCAATACAGCATGGAAACAGGCCCAACTTAACCATGCCACATTTTTTTTAAACTATTAAGCCAGTCCCAGTTGCCTGCATTTGGCCCATATCCCTCTATACCCGTCATGCCCATGTAACTGTCTAAATGCTCCTTAAAAGACAAAATTGTACCCGTCTCTATTACTATCTCTGGCAGCTTATTCCAGACAGTCACCACTCTCTGTGTGAAAAAATTGCTCCTGCGGACCATTTTGTATATCTCCCCTTTCACCTTAAACCTATGTCCTCTAGTCTTATATTCCCCTACCTTTGGGGAAAAAATATTGACTATCTATCTTATCAATGCCCTTCATTATTTTATAGACCTCTATAAGGTCACCCCTCAGCCTCTTGCGCTCCAGGGGAAAAAACAAATCCCAGTCAATCCAGCATTTCCTTGTAACTCAAGCCATCAAATGTCCTATTGCTTGACAACAGGAACCCATCGTAACAAAGAGAGTGTGTGGGGCTTGCAATGTGAGAAAGATGACTTTAGACATGCAGTAAAATCCTGTCTGTTACAGAAGCTGTAACAATGCTGAGGCTGCCTGACTGCAGAAAGCCAGCTCCTCACAGTCTTTCAGCGCTGCTGCTCTGCCAGTCTCGTTCACAACAGCTGGCACACAAGTGGCCAGGCGCACATGCTCAGACGAGCGAGTGCCCGCTCCCTGTGCACCATTTCCAGCAGATTCACGTTGCTTTTCTTAATTGCATTGCCCAGTAGCAATTTTGACTTTATGTAATTGTAAAGTGGGGTTTTGCTGGATAGTTATTGAAATTAGGCATTCAGGGAACGTTTATTGTCTTCACGCTGGCAAGTAATGGACAACAGCTCTGAGCCTAATGTGTATTTTGGGAAACAGAGGCAATATTGGAAAAGTATCTGAGCGAGAACACGCCAGCGTGCAGCCTGCGACAGCTGGCCAGACAGAGAATCACGCAACACTTCCTGCAGCTACTAAATGAGAGGATCCATTTGGTAACTGGGCTGCAGGGAAGAAATTGCTCACTAATGATAAATGTTAAGGACTTAAGAAGCTTTTTCCCAGGGTGGAAGTGTCAATTACTAGGAGGCACAGGCTTAAGGTGCAAGGAGCTATGTTTAAAGGAGATGTATGAGACAGATTTTTTACACAGAGAGTGACGGGTGCCTGGAACTCGCTGCCAGGGGAGGTAGTAGAAGCAGTGACTTTTAAGGGGCATCTGGATAAATAGATAAATAGGATGGGAATAGAGGGATTTATCCTCGGGAGAATAGGGGATTTTACTTCATTCAGGCAGCAGGGTTGGTGCAGGTTTGGAGGAAGGGTTTATTCCTGTGCTGTAATTTTCTTCGTTCTTTGTATTTTGACTAAAGCAGATCAGGTATTTGCACTTTAACCCATCAGGTGGACTGGGCTGGTGCTAATCTGACTGATTAACTAGCATTGGTGTTTCTTTTCAATATTGACATTTTCACTCAGAATCCTCTGATGAATTAAGTGATATGGTCGCCAGCAAGGTGAGATCCTGGGAGACTATACTCCCCCTGCCCATGAGTAAACATAATTAGAGAGGAAAACCCGAAAATATTTAATTTTTTCTACTTAATTTTGATGAAATTGGTTGCAGTATCTGAAAGAGGAAACCATCACATCAGGTATCACCACAATCATCAATAATTGGTTTGCGAGTCAGTGTCTCAGGCTGTGTTAAGAGCGTAGCAATTAAAACTCCTCACACAAAGAAAGAACTTGCATTTGTGTAGCACCTTTCCCTTCCTCGGGACATCACAAAGTATTTCACAATCAATGTTGTAGCTGAGGAATTTTTATTTTAGTCATTCACAACATGAAGGGTATCACGATCACAGACAGCATTTATTGTCCTTGCAGTGGTGAGCTGTCAGCCATCTTGGGGATAACTAAGTGATTCGCTGGAATATTTCAGCGGGCAGTTACGAGTCGTCAATACTGCTGAGGGTCCAATATCGCGTATAAGCCGGACCAGATAGGGACGGCAGATTGTTCCTTCTCTAAAGGATAAAAGTTGGATTTTTATAGCAATCTTCTAGCTTAATCATAGAATCCCTACAGTGCAGAAGGAGGCCATTCGACCCATTGAACCTGCAGTGACAAAATCCCACCCAGGCCCTATCCCTATAACCCCACATATTTAACCTGCTAGTCCCCCTGACACTAAGACTTAATTTAATATGGCCAATCAACCTAACCTGCACATCTTTGGATTGTGAGAGAGAACCAGAACATCTGGAAGAAACCCATGCAGACATAGGGAGAATGTGCAGACTCCGCACAGCCTTTACTTATTGAATTTGAATTCAATAAAAAGAAATCTGGGATTAAGAATCTACTGATGACAATGAAACTATTATCAATTGTTGGAAAAACCCATCTGGTTCACTGATGTTCCTTAGGGAAGGAAATCTGCCATCCTTATCTGGTCTGGCCCATCAGTGACTCTCAATTGCCCATGGGCAATTAGGGATGGGCAATAAATGCTGGCCAACCAGTGACACCCATGTCCCACAAATGAATAAAGAAGATCAACAATTCAGATAGAAGAAGGAAACTGAGATTACCCACCAGAACTATGTCGTTGAAATGGCTGATTGGTGTCAACAAATTGTCCCTAAATTGGATCTCGGTTAATCTGGCTCATATCTAATTCCCTAAATTTGCACCCCTTTATTGTGGAGTCCACTAGATGTAGACAAAAATCGTAGATAGAAGAAGGATTTTAATAAGGCACTCAAAATGGCAGCACGGGCTTGTAGGGCTGAAGGGCCTGTTTCCTGTGCTGTGCTGTTCTTTGTAATAGAAACACAAGAAGAAAGGGAACTTTATCACACAACCTAAGTATCAGACATAGAATACCACAATCATTTTCTTCACAAATGACAGACAGAAATTATGGATGTGCTGGCAAGTTGTAAGACTGTGATGCATTGTGATGATGGTTTGCCTGCATTGTAGGGTAAGGTCCTCAACAAAGAAAAGGATCAACAGAGGATTGGGGAGTGACATTATCTGCCGAGTAAGATATGTAATCCTGGGCAGTGCACAGTCTGGGATAGAACTTGGAAAGAAGCAAGCCTGTATGGAAGAATCCCATACAAGAATATATTTGGAATTGTGTACTGTTGAAACCCATTAGTAGAAGTGTTAGGATAAATGCAAGCCTCAAGATCTCAGTATTAAACAATTGCTATATTCATTTACAAATTAGGAATCTACAGATGACCATGAAACCATTGTTGATTGTCAGAAAAACGCATCTAGTTCACCAATGTCCTTTAGGGAAGGAAATCTGCCATCCTTACCTGGTCTGGCCTACATGTGACCCCAGAGCCACAGCAAGGTGGTTGACTCCCAATTGCCCTGGGGCAATTAGGGATGGGCAATAAATGCTGGCCAGCCAGCAACGTCCATGTCCCATGAATTAATTTTTAAACAATCAGCAATTCAGACAGAAGAAGGAAACTAATGTGTATAATGTGTATTTAGAATTTGGTTTTGAGTAAATTGATTTTGAAGATTGCATAAAAATAAGTTAAAGGGGGAAGAACATAATGATTCCGATGTCTGTTTGTTTAAGGCACCACAGCAGAAGTAGATCACCTAGCTTGAGGGACCAATGGGAATCGAGAGTCAGTGATCTCCCCAGAGGGTGGAGTCCCCTCTCAGGCAGAATATATCTGGAAGCCATGTAGTTAGCCCATAAGGATTGTAGCAGTTGGGGACGTTACTCCAAGGCAGTCTAGGACTACAAACCCTAGTACATAGTTTCACTTTAACAATAAATACGTTCCGTTCATAATTAAACTTATGTCTTGATGTTGCTAGATGTGTGCCACACTACCTAACAATCATCTTTACTGATACTAACTTCTTAATTTTAAACCTATCTACTTCATTGAAGTTAATTTCTGGCTGTTGTGTTGGAATTTGAACACAAGTCTCTGGATCTTTTGCCCTGGCCTCTGGGTTAATAATCCTGTAGTATAATCCATATGCCACCTGAAATTAAATGCAATGATCAAGTGAGATCCATTATCTCTCCTCTGTCTTTTAATATTTCCTTATACTTTCCCTCTCTCTTTCTAATAGTGGGTATAAATTTGTCCAGGTTAGTTCCTCTAGTGCATTCACTCACAGAATACCAGTGCAGATATAAATCCTTTTTACTAAATGCAGTACAATAGAAATGGCTAAGGCCTTACCTGAGATTTTGACCTATTATTTTATTTGAGACACTGAATAGCATACTGCCAATTTGCAGTATTTACTCTCGGATTATCAAGCACTTGTGGATTTTCTTTTCCTATCTCAATAAGTATGGGCTAAAGTCATCAGAAGGGAGCTGCCCTCAGAGGGTTGTGTGAGTTGGCATTACAGCTGTAACACGGCATTGTCAAAGACTGAGCTTCAATGGTACCCAAAATCCCGGAAAGGAGAATATGTCCCTGTCTCCATCAATGGGGATGAAGTAGGAAGGGTCAGGACCTTCAAGTTTTTCGGTGTCCAGATCACCCACCACCTGTCCTGGTACCCCCTGCATGCCAACACTATAGTTAAGAAAGCCCACCAATGCCTTTACTTTCTCAGAAGACTAAGAAAATTTGACATGTGAGCTTTGACTTTCACCAACTTTTACAGATGCACCATAGGAAGCATTCTTTCTGCTTCTATCACAACTTGGTATGGCTCCTGCTCTGGCCAAGACTGCAAGGGGCTTACAAAAGGTCGTAAATGCAGCTCAGTTCATCATGCAAACCAGTCTCCTATTCATTGACTTTGTCAATACTTCCTCGGCAAAGCGGCCAGCATAATTAAGGACCCTATCCACCCCACACATTCCCTCTTCCATCTTTTTTCCGTCGGGAAAAAGATACAAAAGTCTGAGGTCACGTACGAATTGACTCAAGAACAGCTTCTTCCCTGTAATCCCGTAAAGGAGAATATGTCCCTGTCTACATCAATGGTGACAAAGTAGAAACGGTTGAGAGCTTCAAGATTTTAGGTGTCCAGATCACCAACAACCTGTCCTGGTTCCCCCCCCATGCCAACACTATAGTTAAGAAAGCCCACCAGTGCCATCAGAGTTTTGAATGGACTTACTTTGCATTAAGTTGATCTTTCTCTACACCCTAGCTATGACTGTAACACTATATTCTGCACTCTCTCCTTTCCTTCTCTTTGAATGGTATGCTTTATCTGTATAGTGCACAAGAAGCAACACTGCATACATGTGACAATAATAACCTATATCACTATCATTCAGTCTCATCGCATAGAAAATTATTCAGTCCATTTTGACTGTGCTGGCTTTATGACTCTCCCTCCTTTTCCCCGCAGCTCTGATGCCCTCTGCCTCCCCCTCTTTGTAAGCACATTTCCAATTCCCTTTTGAAAGTCACTGGGTGGGATTTTCCATGCCTTTCGTGGCGTGTTTTGTGGTGACTGAGGCAGTTTGCCATTGGCTGGCTATATTTCTTCCATCTCACCCAGCAAAGTAATCCAGATCCCCACAACCCACAGCATTCAGCATTTCCACTCAGGTTCCTTTCCCGTTTATTGGAAATCTTTATGGTTACTATTCCTCCTGCCAGTGAAATCAGCATTTCTTTATTTATTCTGTAAAAATAGAATGGGAACCGATGCCTTTCCTCTGCTAGTGGAATCACTTTATCCCCATCTTCTCCACCAAAACTCTCAGCAATCTCCCCTTAACTTACCCTACTCTAACAATCCCAACTGCTCTTGCCTTTCCACATCACTGAAATTCCTGATCCTAGTGAATCCCCTCTCTCCCTATCTCCAAGGATTGGGCATCCTTCCTGAAAAGTGCTACCCAAAATTACATAGAATGCTCCAACATGGGGCCCATTCACTGATTTATAAAGCTTTAACATCTCTTCCTTGCCTTCATTCTCTGTGCTTCTATTCATGAAGACAAGAATCCCACAAGCTTCTATCCATTTGTCCTGCTACCTCCAAAGATCCATGCATGTGAAGCCCCAAGCTTCTCGAAGTCCTTTATAAAATACTACAATTGTGGCTCTTTTTCCACAATGAATAACTCATCAATGACTCCAGTCACTATGTATGATCAGAGACTGGAGAACCATTTTAAGAACTCTCACAACACCAGGTTTAAGTCCAACAGGCTTATTTGGTAGCACAAGCTTTTGGAGCGCTGCTCCTTCATCACTCACCTGATGAAAAGGCAGTGCTCCGAAAGCTTGTGCTATCAAATAAACCTGTTGAACTTTAACCTGGTGTTGTGACAGTTCTTACTGTGTCCACCCCAGTCCAATGCTGGAATCTCCGCATCATGGAGAATCATTTGTAATTGTTGAAGGGGTTTTAGTTGGAGCTGTTCCATAGAAAGGATTTATTTTGTTTGACGTGGTTCTCAGGGTTTTTGCATACATCCTTTAAGGTGCTCCTGCAGCTTGGCAACAACAGATTATTCATTTTGATAAAGTGATGATAACTCAACATAATACAGCCAAAATTCTCCGACCTCGTCCATCGTTGAGTTTCCCCAGGTTGCTGGAGTTTTGGCTGGGTGCCAAATTCTCTGTTCTCCCTGGCAGTAGTGGTGAGACGCACAAGATTAGTGAATCTCGACCTGCACATAGACAAGATAAGAAGTCTCACAATACCAGGTTGAAGTCCAACAGATTTGTTTGGAATCATAAGCTTTGCTCCTTCATCAGGTGAATCATGTATGTAGGCACAATAAGAGAAATTAATAATATGGATTTAGTCCCTTCTCTCTTGACTGCAGCAATATCTTTTTAATATTCTTGGTCATGTTGTGCTAATACAGAATAGTTACAGAGTCTGCTTAGCTGGGGAAAATGTTAACTTTATCTCATCTGTCTCTCAGGTCAACATAAAAGATGTCATTACCTCTATTCCAAACAAGAACATGGAAGGTCTTCCCAGTGTCCTGACCAATACTTATAAGTCACCCAAGTCAATGCAATAGATTGTCTGATAATTATCACACTTCTGTTTGTAGATCTTGCCATATACAAATTGGCTGCCATGTTTGTATCATTACAACAGTGATTACATTTGGAAAGTTCTTCATTGGTTGTAGAATGTAGAACGCTTTGGGGTGTCCTATATTTGGGGGAGGCAATGGCCTACTCATATTATCGCTGGACTATTAATCCAGAAACTCAGCTAATTTTCTGGGGACCCGGATTCCAACTGCAGCAGATGGTGGAATTTAAATTCAATAAAAAATATCGGGAATTAAGAATTATGAAACCATTATCAATTGTCAGAAAATTGCCGGGTGGTACGGTAGCACAGTGGTTAGCACTGCTGCTTCACAGCTCCAGGGATCTGGTTTGATTCCTGGCTCAGGTCACTGTCTGGGTGGAGTTTGAACATTCTCCTCGTGTCAGTGTGGGTTTCCTCCAGGTGCTCCAGTTTCCTCCACAGTTCAAAGTTGTGTGGATTTGATGGATTGGCCATGTTAAAATTGCCCCTTAATGTACTGAGATATGTATGTTAAGGGATTAGTGGGTAAAATATGTAGGGATATGGGGGGAAGGCCTGGGTGGGATTGTGGTCAGTGCAGACTCGATGGGCTGAATGGTCTGTTTCTGCACTGTAGGATTTCTATTAAAAAAACTCATCTGGTTCACTAATGTCCTTTAGGGAAGGAAATCTGCCGTCCTTTCCTGGTTTGGCCTACATATGACTCCAGAACCACAGCAACGTGGTTAACTCTCAACTGCCCTCTGAAATAGCCTAGTAAGCCACTCAATTGTATCAATTACTACAAAGTCAAGGGTAACTAGAGATGGGTAATAAATGGCCAGCTAACAATGTCCATGTCCCATGAATGAATTTAAAAAAAGGTCATGAACGACAGTGTATAATTGGAAGACTTTGTTGCCTGGCCCATATTACCGCACCTTCTGATCATTGTTGCTATATTAGGTTGCTCCCAACTTCATCTGCTTTCTCATCGTGACAGTCTGCACTAGATAAATCTGATCTTTTCCCTATTTTAGGACCTTGTATGAATATCACACATACCACGGGTTCATTTTTAACCTATTTCATACTTCATTACTTGTATTTAGCTCACCTTTAATTATGATTTTTGTGATACTCATATCTTTCCAGTGAATGGGTGGAAAACATCTACTATCCAGGTGAAACAGCTTTGACTTTTCAGGTCACCCTTTCCACGTTTTACAGCATTTAGCAGAGAAAACATGTGAAATTAGGCTCCTACATGTTAAACCTTTCCCTCATCGCCCTCTCTGCGTGGCAAGTAGAGCTCAGAATTCTGTTGGTGACCTGTTCTACTATTATGTCAGTACAATGATTGTCTTTGTTGCCTGGTTTGACCTGGCCTATATCTAAAAGAGTCCTGGATTCACTCCAAGATATTACAAAAAGCCTCCTGGACATGAGGGTTCATGTAAGGCATGAGGGAATAATGTGTTGAGTTAATTAGTGAAGTCCGGCCTTGAGTAACAAAAAGAGTGTTGTGTTGTTGGATATCCTAATACTCGGATTGAAGCTGGGAGCAACAACACCAATTTTTCTTTTATGCTTTCATACTAATTAATAGCCCAGGCTAGTGTGTCTGAGCTCATAACAGGATTATTTAAAGTTTAAAATTTTTAAAGTTTATTTTAAGTTTAAAAGTTTAAAGTTTATTTTTAGTATCACAAGTAGGCTTATATTGCAATGAAATTATCGTGAAAATCCCCCAGTAGATTGACAACTTGAGCGAGTCTGCAGATGCTTAGGAGTCCTCTGATTGATTCATTTTCAACTTAGCTTTCTTGGTGAGAAAGCCTACAATTATTCCAGCTCTGTACTTCGCATTTTAAAGAAATTATTTATTCATCGCGAGTAGGCTTACATTAACACTGCAATGAAGATACTGTGAAAATCCCCCAGTCGCCACACTCTGGCGCCTGTTTGGATACATTGAGGGAGAATTTAGCACGGCCAATGTGCCTGACCAGCACATCTTTTGTGGGAGGAAACTAGAGCACCCAAAGTAAACCCACGCAAACACGGGGAGAATGTGCAGGCTCTGCACAGACAGTGACCCAAACCGGGAATCGAACCCCGGTCCCTGGCTCTGTAAGGAAGCAGTGCTAACTATTGTGCCACTATGCCACCCCTCACATTCCCTTTTCCCACCTTAAAAATGGCAACTCCTGACTCATCCAATAAGTTTTCCGGGCATCCCCTTGCCCTGCACTTATTATCTAAAGGTGCTCTATAACGTGCTGCTGTCCACTCTGAATTAAACAAGAAATGGATGTTTAACACAGTCCACCAGTTTCTTAGGGATTGAATACAATTCCAACCACAGATCACTAAACTTTCGACTGCTTCTAACGGTCAGAGCTATGTGCAGTGGACAGCGCACCACCCTTGAGTGACACTAATCCCCAACATGACAATGAAGGTGATTTGGAGTTGGGTCTCCATCCAATTTGTTCTCAATCAGTGAAATATGTTTCATCTCCTGATTTAATTCATATATAATTCTTGAGAGTGGGTATTTCAAATTCTAGCTGAAGATTGAGTGACTAACTTGCTGTATTGCTCCTTCAAACTCACATCTTTTGATTAAAACATCATTGATTGCAATGTGGAAAATGCACCATGGAACGCATTTGATTTGGTTAATACATGCCATACTGTGACAATGTGATTGAAAGACGAACAGCATCAGTTATAAATGCCATACTGGAAGCCAAATATTTTGTCAACCACATCCCCAATTACAAAGTACAAGCAGGAAACAGTTATTTTTAGATATTTTTCCTATGGTCCCAGATAATTGGCGGGAAGGGCAGCACCAAGGATCCAGCTGATCCCAATTTTCCCATTGGCAGAGCAGTTGTGCAGAAAATTCATTAAAAAAAGCATCATTGACTGATGGGTACGATCCCATCAGGGACTAGGAATGTTGGGGATGGGGAAGGGAACAATCCTACTCAGGACTAGGAGTGTTGGGGATGGAGAGTGGGGGGGGTGATCTATCCTACCCGGGACAAGGAGTGTTGGGAGCGGAGGGGATGAACTATCCTACCCGGGACGAGGAGTGCTGGGGGGCGGAGGGGAGGGATTATCCTTCCCGGGACTAGGAGTGTTGGGGGCAGAGGGGAGGGATTATCCTACCCCCAGGACTAGGAGTGTTGGGGGCAGAGGGGGTGAACTATCCAACCCGGGATTAGCACTGTTGAGTGTGAAGAGGCGGGGGGAGCTATCCTGGAAGTTTGGTCACCTATTTGACTCTTTCCAAAAGCCCCTCCTACAATGATCGGTTTAGAACCCCTGCCACTAACTTATGAGTGTAGCCAGGGCTTCAGTAGAGCTGTTAATTCTGATTGGAAGAATTCCCGGAGGTTTCACACCAGCAGCTGCCAGGAATGTTCAGAATTGGGAGGGGAGGATATCATGGCCCTACAAGAGAAGGTTAGTTTGATGGACTTCACCTGCCTTTCATTTACCACAAGGCCTCACCATTCACATTTCCGTGGAACAGATTGAAGGTGACTGTGGAAGGAGATTCCTCAAGGTGTGACTAGCTGGTTTAGTCTGACTGGTCACAGTGAAGTAAATGGTTGATTGTGATAAAAGATCTCAGATACCCTGAGCAGTGAAGAAGAATAGAACAAAGAACAACAAAGAACAAAGAACAAAATAGTACGGAAAACAGGCCCTTCGGCCCAACGAGCCCACGCCGCCACCCCAATGTTCCCACCTCTACCCGCGATCCCTGTCCATGTTTATAGATCTATGGATTAAAAACCAAATTTGAGACAATTTAGGGAGAATTTGTTTTTGCCAATTAGCCTAAGAGCACATCTTTGGGATGTGGGAGGAAACCGGAGCACCCGGAGAAAACCCACGCAAGCATGGGAAGAATGCGCAAACTCCCACAGACACAGGCCCAAATCCATGTATCTGCACAGCACAGCGATTAGTCACTGAGCTGTCGTGTTGCCCATCAAATGGTCCAGGTCAAGCGTACACTAACGACGTGAAGCACCAGGATACTCTCGAAAAAGATCCAAGAGCAGCCCTCTCACGACCCATCGCGTGTATGCCCCTTGTTAGACAACAAGGTGGACCAAGCACCTGTAGGATAAAAACAAGTACATCAATATCATCATCTATTTACACACTTCCCAGGGATCCCAAGGCTCATGATCCCTATTTTAAATCAGTTTTCTATACCCCTCCATTCCCATTCTGTTCATGTGCCCATCTAAGTATTTCTAAATAACTCCAGAGTGCCTGCCTCCACCACTTTACTTGGCAGCGCATTCCATACCCCCACCACCCTCTGTGTGAAAAAACCCCCTCTAGCATCCAAATTATACCTTACCCCCCTCATCCTAAGCCCGTGACCCCTCGTGCTATTTGAGTCCATCCTAGGAAAAAGCTTAGCCCTGTTTACTCTATTTATCCCCTTCAAAATCTTGTACACCTCTATCAGATCTCCTCTAAGTCTACGTCTTTCTAAGGAAAACAGTCCCAAATTGCCTAACCTCTCCTCATAACTCAGACCTTCCATACCAGGCAGCATCCTGGTAAACCTCCTCTGCACTCTCTCCAGAGTCTCCACGTCCTTCCGGTAGTAAGGCGACCAGAACTGGACGCAGTATTCCAAATGAGGTCAAACCAGCGTTTTATACAACTGCAACATTAAAGGCCAGCTCTTGTACTCTATACCCCTTCCTATAAAGGCTAGCATACTATATGCTTTCGTCACAACCTTCTCCACTTGCTCTGCCACCTTCAGAGACTTGTTCACCTGCACCCCCAGGTCCCTCTGCGTTTCTATACTCTTAATAGGTCTACCCTTTATCATATACCTCCCCACTACATCCTTTCTCCTGAAATGCATCACCTCACATTTATCAGGATTGAATTCCATCTGCCATCTGTCTGCCCAAGCTACCAGCCTATCTATGTCCTGCTGCATCGCCTGACAATGCTCCTCACTATCCGCAAGTCCAGCCATCTTTGTATCGTCTGCAAACTTGCTGATCACTTCACTTACTCCCTCTTCCAAGTCATTTATATATATTACAAATAGAAGAGGTCCCAGTACTGAGCCCTGCAGCACACCACTAGTGACCGACCTCCAGTTAGAGAAACACCCTTCCACTATTACTCTCTGTCTCCTATTACCAAGCCAGTTACTTATCCATCTAGCTAACTGACCTTGTATCCCATTTGCCTTGACCTTCTCGACTAACCTCCCATGAGGGACTTTGTCAAACGCCTTACTAAAATCCAACTAGACAACATCAACGGCTCGCCCTTCGTCCACTGATTTCGTCACCTCCTCAAAAAATTCTACCAGATTTGTAAGCATGACCTCCCCTTAACAAATCCATGCTGCGTATCCCTAATCAGATCGCAATGCTCTAAGTGCCCATACATCCTATCTCTAAGAATACCCTCCAACAGCTTCCCTACCACTGACGTCAAACTCACCGGCCTATAATTTCCAGGGTTATCCCTACTACCCTTTCTAAACAACAGTACAACAGTACAACATTACCTATTCTCCAGTCCTCTGCGACCTCACCTGTGTCCAAAGAAGAGACAAAGATTTGCGTCAGAGGCCCAGCAATTTCACCTCGCACCTCCCTAAGCAGCCTGGGATAAATGCCATCAGGCCCAGGAGATTTATCAGTTTTAATGCTACCTAGAAGCTCTAACACTTCCTCCCTTGGTATGGATATTTCCTCAACTGGTCCACAACTCCCTTAGAGACAGGAGCTGTCAACAAGCCCCTCTCGTTCGTGAATACCGACGCAAAGTATTCATTCAGGATCTCCGCCATTCCCTCGGGCTCTAAGCACAGTTCCCCTCCTCTGTCCCTAAGAGGTCCCATTTTTCCTCTAACCACCCTTTTATTCCTAACATAGGAATAAAAAGCCTTTGGGTTTTCCTTAATCCTATCTGCCAAAATCATTTCATGCCCCCTTTTTGCCCTTCTAACTCCCTGTTTAAGCTCCCTCCTACTCTCTCTATATTTCTTCAATGCTGTCTCGGTTCCCAGCTGCTTCGACCTATCATACGCTTCTCTTTTCTTCCTAATCATGTTCAATGTTCACTGCTCGTTACCATGGGAATACATAAATGTATTTTTTAACGAGAGGAACATTTGAATTAAGTGACATTGAATGAATCTGAGCCTCAGAATCCAGCAGTGGAAGAGGGATGGAATGTGACTCCATTGTAACTTTAGGTGCCAACTATGGACGGCACTTATGGTTGCCAACCCTACAGGATTGGCCTGGAGCAACTGAAGGTCAATCTCTAGGACACTGCTGTGTGCGAACCTGGGAGAAAATAATCCAAACATTCATTTTCTTTCAACATTTCTCTTTATCACATGTAAAAATACTGAAAGTAAAGAAAAAAATTAGACTGACAATCAAGCACCATCTAGTCTTTTTGCTTTCCAATTGGTGTAGGAAGGCCATGTGTCATAAGGATGGATAGTTGGCCAAGTTATGGTTGGATCATGGAGGCAAGTCATGTGATAAACCTTCCAGGAATATATTTAATCATAATTGGCAACTCTAGGCTCTCCACTCTGATACCAATGTGGTGTGAGCTTAGGCCCAACTCCACAGGTTTGAGTGAATAATCTACATTAGTTGACAATTCCATTGCACTATTGAGGGAGTGCTATAGTTCCAGAGGTGTCATCTTTCAGATGAGATGTTAAACTGAGGCTCTGTCTACTTTCATAGGTCCCGTTGCATCACTTTGAAGAGCATGGAGATCTTCCAGAAGTTCTGACCAATATTTATCTCTCAATCAAAATACAAAAAAAATTGATTATAGTTATTATACATTGCTATTTGTGGGAGCTTGCTTTGCTCGAATTTGCTGCTCAGCATCTGGCATTACAACAGTTACAACAGAAACTATTCAATTGCCTGGAAAATCCTTTAGAAAAGGAGGTCTTGTGGATAGCATTCCTGACTCTGAGTCAGAAGCTCTGGGTTCAAGTCGATGGTCAAGGAAGGTGCATTCATAACACAGTCAAACAGATTGAGTGTCAACCTGCAAATCCTTCCAACAAGCCAGTGGCTGGCAGTAAGAACAGGAAAGTCTCCCACTCGGCCATGCTTGATGTAGGGTAGCACCCCTCAAATGATAAGCCCCTGGAGACAGACTGGTGCAGTGGTGGGCAACCTGCAGCCCAGGAGCCACATGTGGCCCATCTGGGTTCTGAGTGTGGCCCACATGACATTTTATTGATTGTTGCCCAAGCACAGTGTTGCTGCTGATTTCTGGTCTACATAGGTTTTTCACACATGTAATTGAAGTGATATACACGTAAAACAAGGGCAAGTGAAGTGAGCATTGGCTGTGAGAACCTTGCATTCTCTATCTCTCTCTCTCTGTCTCCAAAGTGCAAATATTTCTTTTGTTTTCACCATTTGAATTTGATGACAATTATATAAGCAATTAAGCATCTTCTGTAACTCATTAGTTATAAGACAGCAGAGTGGCACAGTGGCTAGCACTGCAGCCTCACAGCGCCATCACCCAGGTTAATTCTGGCCTTGGGTGACTGTCTGTGCGGAGTTTGTATGTTCTCCCCGTGTCTGTGTGGGTTTCCTCTCCGGACGCTCCTATTTCCTCTCACAGTCAAAAATGTGCAAGTTAGGCAGTTTGGCCATGCTAAATTGTCCCTTAAGGTACCAAGATGTGTTGGTTAAATGGATTAGCGGGGTAATTATGGGGACTGATTGAGTCAGAGGGCTTGGGTTAGATACTCTGTCTGAGAGTTGGTGCAGAGTTGATGGATCGAATGGCCTCTTCTGCACTGTAGGGATGCTTTCGTTCTATGATTATGAAATATTCAGTGTACATTAAATATATTTAATCTTATTCTTGAGGTCATGGTTAGCCTGATTTCAATCTTGCAACCCACTGAGATGAAGGAGGGCCATTTATGCAGACCAATCACTAGACCATCACAGGACTTGTTCTGGGAATTTCTCACTCTGGAAACTGATGAAAATCTGCCTTAGTGCACCATTTAATGTTTAATGTTTATTAAAGTCACATGTAGACTTTAATTAAGTGCAGGAAGAGAAAGAAGAAGAAAATATTTGAGGATATCCTGTGATTGATATAGATGTTATATAAACATATAAAAATGTCTTTTCTTTACTCAAATTACCAATTAGTTCTAAGATTCTAATAGGAGAGGGAGGCTCCCACTTGAGGCTTTGTAAGGTGACAATACCAGAAGAAATCGAACCCCAATCTGCTGTCTCGGGACATTGGAAGTTGCATATGAAAAATTAAAATATATCTGTTCATAATTGACCTGCGCTTTCGCTGCTGAGTGCATTGGAGCCAGGGCTGTCCCATATTTACATCATAGAGGATTTAAAGGCTGAACTTACATTGGTACACTGGTGAGAATAAAGTTCTGCACACGAGGATGACCTCAACTGGGACCTTGAATTCATGTCTGTAATCCCATGATTTTGCCTGGGTTTGCAAAATCTCACTAACTGTCCTGGCTGGAGACCATACACATCATTTTAACCTGTGCTTAACCCTCTCTCCACTCACATTGTCTGTACCTTTAAGACTTAATTACCTGTAAAGACTTGCATTCCAACCATTACCTTGTAAATTGAGTTTGTGTCTATATGTACTCTGTTTGTGAACACAAGTCCTCACTCACCTGGTGAAGAAGCGACACTCAAAAACCTTGTGTTGTCACATAAATCTGTTGGCCTTTAACCTGGCGTTGTGAGACTTTTTATTGAGAATAAAGAGCCCAGCAGCTTTGTCTTGTGACTGGTTGGTGTTTGCAGGCCATTGAGATGCATTTTCAGGAGGCAAGGCAGCAGTGCCAGCTGTTTGGGGTCGTTAAGTCTGAGGACAGGTGTCTCACCAGCCTGTAGCTAAGTACTTGACTGAAGCAAACTGTCTTCAAATCTCCAGAGCCTTCCCTGAGGTGGAGTGTCTTCTGACTCTTGTTCAACAGTACTGTTATTCTTCAAACTGTACAGTTTAACAACGATTTCAGTGGCACAACCTCTGCCTTTTTTCAGAGAAGTGTTGTTACAGGGGCCTCCCCCCCGCCGCCTCCATTTTGTTTTACAGGATGATGAGCTTTTACATGGCTGAAATCTTCAGGAGTGGAGTTGGGAGAGTTGGAGGCAGAAAGGGGTTGGAGAAAGCTGACCTGTAGACACCTCTGCAGAGGTGCCTGTCCCCATTATTTCACAGCCAGGAGATTGCACAGGACTATACACACTGTTGTGAAGTTCAGTAGAGTAATTGTAGATTGGTGTTTGTAAAGTTGTAAAATGCGAGGGAGAAAGCATTGCATTATCCCTTTGAAATGTGCTACTTTTTCTGTGCTTAAAAAATGCAAGTACATATGAAGTACCCAAACTGAAACATTTGTATCAGGCTGTCAAGCCGCAGGGTTACCAAGGCAACAGGCTTTTGAATTTTTTTGAATTCACCCAATCCATTTGAATTGGACACATAAATACCAAGGAACTATCAAATTCAAATTAAATTAGGATCTATCATATTGTGGGAAATATTGATTTATCATTAAAGATATAAAAGAAGGATGGCAGTGGGACAAAAGCAGAGAGCAAATGCCACCTGCCAGAGTGACAACTCCTAGCTCAGCTCTAGAGAGAGGGAGAGAGGAAAAAACTGCTAGCTCTCTCAGCTTTATTTACGTCTTAAAGAAAACACCCATCTCGATTGAAAAGGCACCGGAGAAGAAAGAAGTTCCGTAGAGAAGAATCAACAGAAAAGGCTCAGAATATTCCAGAAGATGACAAACCTGCTTATAATTGTGAGAGTGGCTAAATGTTATTTTGTTAATGAGTGGGAATTGTATTTATCTGAATAACGATCCATTAGAATTGTGTTTTGTTGGGTTTGTCAATAGTTTAGCTAACTTGTTCACTGTTAGGTAGATAAATAAATTGTTATTTGTTGATTTTAGAGAGACAGCATCAGGGAGTTATTTTGATTTAACCAGTGAAGATGCTGAAGAGCGGATCATACTATTTCACACTCACTTTAACAGATTATAGGATGAGGTACTCCTCGCTGTTAGTTGTTAGTTTTCAGAAGGGTGGCTTTATTACAATACGCACTATGACAGAAACAGATATTTCTGCCCAGCTAGCCTCTGTTTTTATTTGTTCTCATGATTTGTTCTCCACATGAGCAAAATTGTCATTCAATTGTTTGCAAACCCCTTTGCAGCCTTGTCCCTCCCTATCCCTGTAACCCAGTAATGGGTAACCTGGATGAATGAGTGGGTAGCATGAGTGGATTACTGCCCTGCCTGCCCCTCTCCCCTTCCTCCTGGGTTGTACTTAGCTGTGTGTCCAGCAGGTTCTCTTCGCCAGGTCTCTCTTTATCAAAAGTTATTGTAAACCCCACTGATGTGTTATCACATCAGCGTGGGGACTATCCAATAGAATGAGGAAGGCTGCTAAAGATATTCCAGTATATGCCAATGGGGTTCCTGACCCTTCACGGTGGGAATCCCATTATGTCATTGGCAAGGGCAGGGACAATTGGAATGAGAAATGCCACTTAGAACATAGAACATTACAGCGCAGTACAGGCCCTTCGGCCCTCGATGTTGCACTAACCAATGGAAACAATCTAATGACGCTCTAACTTAAACTATTCCAATATTATAGAACATAGAACAATACAGCACAGAACAGGCCCTTCGGCCTTCGATGTTGTGCCGACCAAAATAAAAAGCAATGCCCCTCCTAACTAAACCATTCCCTTCTCACCATATACTTATCACTAACCTCTTAAACGCCACCAAACTTGGCGCATTACAACAGCTGCAGGCAGGGCATTCCACTCCCTAATCACTCTTGAGTAAAGAACCACCTCTGATATCCGTCCTATAACTCATACCCTTAATTTAAAGTGTGTCCCCTCGTGCTAGCTTTTCATCCTAGAAAAAGGCTATCACTGTCCACCCTATCAAACCTCTAATATCTTTATGTTTCATAGTCCCCCTTAGCCGCCTCCTTTCTAACGAAAACAACCTCAAATCCTCACCTCTCTTCATAGACCTGCCCTCATACCAGGCAACATCCTGGTAAACCTCCTCTGTACCCTCTCCAATGCCTCCACTCTTTCTTATAATGTGGCGACCAGAACTGCACACAATACTCCAAGTGCGGCCGCACTAGAGTTTTGTACAGCTGCAACATGATGCTGCGGCTCCTAAATTCAATCCCCTACCAATAAAAGCTAAGACTCCATAAGCCTTCTTAACAACTTTATCCACTTGACTGCCTACTTTCAGGGATCTATTGACACATGCACATTATCCATATGCCTATCCACTGACCATTTGAATGCCCTTAAAGGTGGCGAGTCCACAACTGCTGCAGGCAGGGCATTCCACGCCCTTACTACCCTCTGAGTAAAGAACCTATCTCTGACATCTGTCCTATATTTATCACCCCTCAATTAAAAGCTATGTCCCCTCGTGTTAGCCATAATCCCTTCAGATTCTCTAACCTGCCATAATTCACACCACCCAAAAGCAGGGCTGGAAAATCTTCCCTCCCTCAATAGATTTAACGAGTGGGATTTTCCAGGCAAGCTCATCCTTGGGAAAATCCCACCCAAGATCAGTGGACTTCTGCATGGTCTGCCCCCTACCCATGTTCATTCCCATGGCAGGCAGAATGAGAAAACTTGTCTAGACTTCACCAGAATTGACTGCACTAAGTAAAAAGGCATAGAAAGAAGGAAAAGCTTTTAAAGTGGATAGCAAACTGGTTGAATCAGGATAAAGGCAAAATACTGCGGAGGTTGGAATCTGAAACAAAAACAGAAAATGCTGGAAAATCTCAACAGCATGTGTGGAGAGAGAAAAGAGCCAACGTTTCAAGTCTGGATGACCATTCATCAGAGCTAAGAGCTCTTGGCTCTGACAAAATGTCATCCAGCCACGAAACATTGGCCCTATTCTCTCTCTATAGAGCAAGGAAAAGCAAGGAAAGAGCAGAAGAATTGCAAAGGGGCTTTGACTCAAAGAGTGGGAGTTGTTTTTTAATGTAAAGCAATGCAAAGTAATGTAGCATGGAAATAAGCTGTGAGAATACAAAGCAGTCTGCAGGCATTGACATGAGGAGGAATGTAATGGTTCAAGTGGAACTCATCCTTAATTAGTCGGCGAAATGAGTAGCAATAGTGAAAAAGGGAATGAAAACCTTATCGGATAGAGTGCAATGTATAAATCACTGGCTTGCTTGCATCTCGAGCATTACATACAGGTCTGTACATTGTACCATTATACCATCCTGCCCTTTGAAGGAGTACTAGGGCAACAGTTTGCATGGCAGTACAGAGGTGAGCACTGCTGCTTCATAGTGCCAGGGGCCTGGGTTCGATTCCCGGCTTGAGTCATTGTCTGTGCGGAGACTTTATGCTCGCTGTGTCTGCATGAGTTTCCTCTGGGTGCTCTGGTTTCCTCCTGTAGTCTGAAAGAAGTGCTAGTTATGCAGACTAACCATGTTAAATTCTCCCTCAATGTATCTGAACAGGTGCTGAACTGTAGCAACTAGGGGATTTTCTCTGTAACTTCATTGCATTGTTAATGTAAGTCTACTTGAGAAGCTAATAAATAAACTTTAATTTTTCAATTCTGACCTCAGGTGATTGCTTGTGTGCACATACTCCCTGTGTCTGTGTGGGTTTTCTCCAGGTGCTCTGGTTTCCTTCCACAGTCCAAAGCTGTAGGGGTTAGGTTGATTGGCCATGCTAAATTGCCCTTTGGTGACAGAGGGATTAGCTGGATGAATATGTGGGGTTGCGGGACAGGGCCTGAGTGGGATTGTTGCCGGTGTGGGCTTGATGAGCCAAATGGCACTGTTCTACCACGGCACAGTGGCACAGTGGTTAGCACTGTTGTCTCACAATGCCAGCAATCTGGGTTCGATTCCAGCCTTCGGTAACTGTCTATGTGGAGTTTGCACATTCTCCCCATGCCTGTATGGGTTTTCTCCCACACTCCAAAATTGTGCAGGTTAGGTAGACTGGCCATGCTAAATTGCCCCTTGCTCCAAAGATATGTAGATTAGTGGGATAAATATGAGACGTTGCGCATTTAAGATTGGGGAGGGATGATCTTTTGCAGAGTCGGTGCAAACGAAATGGGTCAAATGGCCTGCTTCTGCACTGTATGGATTCTATGATTCTAATGATGACTTAAACCGGATTTTGCCCTTGTCAAATGAAGGAAAACCAATGTCAGAATGCTATGTGGCTTGTGAATGATAGCATTCCATTGATTTATCATCCTTTTTGGTAGTTGAGATCATGCTCTGTGAGGTGTTGTCAAAGTGGGCTTAGTGATTTACTGCACTGTATTTGTGGATATTATCTACAGTGCCAATGGCGGATTTCCAGTCCAGTGAACTGCTATAATCTGGATGGGCAGCTGGTTGGAGTCATTGCTGAGAATTTTTTATATCCTTGTAGACAGTTTGAGTGTGCGATAAGCCAGTCATTGCACTACATCCAGTTTCTGTCCTGTTTTTTGTAATAGTGTTTCGATATAATGAATCCAATTTAACTTATAGTCAATATACTCCCAAGATGTTGATAATCAGGGACTCAGTGATGCTATTGGACCAGGCACAGGAGGTTGGGCCTTCTCTTGTTGGAGATGGTCATTGCCTGGCACCTAGATCTCTGGCTACTCCTTGGTCCAGCCTGCAGCTATAAGCTGGCACATGGATTGGCTTGTAACTGAGGGAGCTGTGAATGAAGCCAAACACCAGAAAACTGAAAATGGAGAGAAGGTCTTAGATACAGAATCTGAAGATTGAAGGAGATGTGAGGACAATGTAGATCTGTCTCAGGCTGCAATGATTGACCTTCCAACAACCACAACCTTTGTATCAGGTATAACAAGATACTTTGGAGGGGGTGGGGGGGTGGGGGTGGAGGGATATTCTGCTCACATTTTCCCAAGACGGGATTGGCTAAGGAAGTGGACCTTTGGCATTTCTGTTATTGTAAAGCAGCAAACTTGAAATTCTAGTTCATTAAAAGAAGAAACAAAAATTAAAATGGCCTAAATCAGACTGTAAAATGAAAATTGGGCCCTTTATCTCAGAGCTCCAATCTACCAACTGAGCGGTGTCTGTCTATGAAATTTTGCAAGGGCTTACCAGTCAAGTACAAGTCTCACTATGTTTAAAAATGAAATCAGTCAGTTTTCAACCCAAAGTTAGCAGATAGGGAGAGGTGATCAGATCAGCACATGCCACTGGGGAGCCATTTCACACCTACATCAGGGTGTGCCGAGATCCTCCCCACTTGATAACTCTATCCACGGCCCTCACATTATCCATTGTAACTGCTCTCTCTCCGCATATTCCTGGTGAGCAGAATCTGCCAGAGGAGCTCAGGTAACTGCATCTCTGGGGAGCTGGGGGGGCCAAGTCATGCCTGGGCACTGCCCCTAGGACTGGGCAGTACCTGAAGGCAATGCCAATTGTGTTGTGTGCGGGGAGGCCCACGGGAGAGGTGATGTGTGGAGTTTAATTTTTTTAAAGCAGCCTTTATAAAATCTGGGTTGCCGGCAGAACCAGTTGAACCAGTGTGCCAGTGGAGAGGACAGTGGGCGCCTGGAACTCGTTGCCAGGGGAGGTAGTGGAAACGGATTCGATAGTGAGTTTTAAGGGGCGTCTTGACACATACATGAATGAGATGGAAATAGCAGGGTACAGTTCATGGAAGGAGAGGAGGCTTTATAGTTAAGTTGAGCAGCATGGTCATTGCAGGCTTGGAGGGCCGAAGGGCTGTTCCTGTATTATAATTTTCTTTGTTCTATGACACTGTGATGTTATGGGACACTCCCTTTGCAGTTATGTTAAAACAGCATAGAAAACTTCCATTGAGGTGGTTTCAACACCACCTTCCCTGTGTCTCTGAATATGTTAGAGAAACTTCCAGCCATTGTATCATTCAGGTGGGTGAAGAGAGTTTGCAAGCTTTCCGCTTATCTGTGTTAGTTTGATTCTCATTTGCTTAGCAGCACCTTGGAAAGGAGGATGGGTTGTGTAAGACCCTCCTTGTCTGTACACAGCTTCTCCACTGGCAAATCTCTGCTAGTCATCCCTTTGTGGTGACATATAGAAACCGGATCCATGGAATCCTTATGGTGCAGAAAGCGGCCATTTGGCCCATCGAGTCTGCACTGACTCTTTGACAGAATATCTTACCCAGGCCCTCCCCTCCACTCTATCCCCATAACCCCACACATTGACAACAGTTAATCCATATCTTGGGACTCTAAGGGGCAATTTAGCATGGCCAATCAACCTAACCCGCACACATCTTTGAACTGTGAGGAAACCCACACAGACATGGGGAGAACATGCAAACACAGATAATCACTCAAGGATGGAATTAATCACTCAAGGATGGAATTAGCTGCATTGCTAACCAGTGTGCCGTCCTCGTAGTCCCAGTCTAAAGTTTCAGAGAAACTTGGCCGAGGAATGGGCCCCAGACATGCAGTGTCTAGGCCCACCAATATGTGAACACACCCTACCACTCATGAATCAAGCTCCCAGCTATGGGTGAGTAACTTCCCTGCATTGTGGATTCCTTGGAGCGGTTGATGGCTAAGGAAGTTATTCCTCACAGAAATTCTGGCGTGGAGCCCAAAGTGGATTAATGCCTAAAAAAAAATCATCATTTTTCTGGGAACTCCTGCAACCAAACTCATACCAAACTTGCTTTGCTTTCCTTTGGACCCAACAAGGGAGGTGGGCAGAAACTGCCAGGCCAGAGCAGGACTCCTGGAATCATGCCAGGTGATATTTAACATAGAGTTGACCACCATGGTGCCAATCAACTTCTCGCGAGATAAAAGACTGCCACGGGGGCGGGTGTCAGGCTTTAAAGGAGTGCAGAGATCTCCGAGTGTGTAAGGCTGGAAGAGGTACAGGCGTACAGGAGCAAAAGTAACCGGGATGGCGGGCGGTGAAGGGAGTATCATTTAGGTTTGTTAACATGTAAAAAAACTAGTTGTCTCCAAATCTGAATGAACCAAAACTGTATCAGAAGATAGAATTCTGTCCATACGGGTCCAGGCATGGGCTGTTTGAGGGCACAGATAAAGTTTGTTAGTGATGCATACTTTGCAAGAATGAATGAAAAACACAGAAAGCAGCTGCTAAACAGCTGCAAGAATGCTGAACCCTCACACAGAAACCTTCTCAGCTTGTCAGCGCTGAACAGTATTTCCATCGAAATCACTGCACTGGTGAGCAGCAGCACACCTGTCAACATCATTTACACTTTGTGGCTGTCTCCACACCCCATGCCTGAAGTTTGTTTCCCTGATTTAACTTTGAAATGACTCCCTTTAAGAGTTTGTGCCAAAAGGGAAGATTTATCGGTGAGTTCTGGATGTGATTGGAGACAGTTTCCTGTTTTAACAGATTGCTTGTTTTCTCTTTTTTGGATTTTTCTGTCTTTCTCTTAAAAATATTCACCACACACTCACACTCACACACACTCACACATGCGCACTCACACTCACACACACATACACACATGTGCACTCACACACTCACATCTACATACACGCTGACACACACATACACTCACATACTCACACTCTCACACACTCACACTCACACTGACACACTCACATACTCACGCTCTCACACACACACACACACACACACACACACATACATACACACACGCACACGCACTTACACTCACACATACACATTCACACTCTCTCTCTCACACACACACACACACACACACACTCACATTCACATACACCTTCTCACACACTATCACTTACACACTCTTACACTCACACTCACATTCACACGTTCACATTCACACACTCACATTCACACACTCACACTCTCACACACTCATACTTACACACACACACACACACACTCACATTCACACACTCACACACTCATACTTACACACTCACACACACTCACATTCACACATTCACGCACTCATACTTACACACTCACACACACACTCACACACAAACTCATGTTCACACACACACTCACACTCACATTCTTACACTCTCACACACTCACACTCACACACACACACACTTGCATTCACACACTCGCATTCACACACTCACATGCTCACACACTCACTCTCACACATTCACACATTCACACTCTCACACACACACACATAATCAGACTCGCACACACACACTCACACTCACACACTCACACACACACTCTTTGGCTGCAGAATGAGAGGATTCCCAATCTGAGGAATAAAAGAAAATTGGATTCCTGGGAATTCCCACACACGAGAGACTGGGAAAAGCTGGGCAGGTTCTGGGAAATCCAGGATTGTTGGTCACTCTTGGGCCTCACTCTCCAGTGGCAGGATGGCTAACTGTACTGGATATTCCAGGTCTATCCCAGCAAGACCTTCCCAGGATGGATTTATTACTGGATTTTGAAGCAGACTTTGTGTCTGTGTTGGCAGCAACATGTTGATGTTTGTGTTTGGAGCTGTCTAGCAGGTGTCTGGGGTTGGTGAGGGAAGTCAGATCCAAGCCAACAATGTCAGACTCAAACTGGGTGGTGGGATTGCAGCACTAATCCCACACATGAGTCAAGGACTGATTTTTTTCTTTACCCTCCCCTCACAATGCAATATGTCAGCTGCAATGGGGTAAGATCCAAAAGTTGAGTTGTAATCTCAATGTCCACCCTTTAGAAGTGGCTCCCAGACCTTTGAACCCATGAGGTAATGGCAGAGATGTCTACTTCCTTCTGTCAGATTCCTGCCTACATTTCAATGAGATGCCCTCTCACTCTCCTGAATTCTAGTGAACACAGGTTCTGTCGATCCAATCTTTATACAACAATCCTACCAGCCCAGGAATCAGTCTGGTCAACCTTCGCCACATTCCTTTGATGGCAAGTAGATCCTTTCTTAGATAACAAGATGGAAACGCACTTCTCTAATTGGGGTCTCACCAAGGCTGCGTACAGCTGCTGTGAGACATCCTTGCTCCAGTGGTGTGGGCCAAAGAGGGATTTGGAAAGAAGGACGCGGTTTTAAAATCAGGGTTCACCCATGCGCTAACCCACTTTGCCACCCAGCCTTTTGCAGCCTTTAATTCTTCCTTGGATCCTGGCAGCAGCAGAAATGCAGCATGGAGGAAAGATGGAGGCTCCCAGTGAGCGCCTATTCAAGGAACAGTTGTTGTAAGCTGCCCCTGTACATCTTCTGGTTGCCAGGGAGTGGGATTATTTCCATGGCGATGGCACCCACACCAGTTGTTCACCGACACAGCTGTGTCTCTTTCTCAAGTTAGCACCAGCTGTTGACTGAACTCTTTAAACAGCACCAGAACAGAAGTGACTTTCCAAACCCTGAAGTTTCTAAAAGTAAAAACACCCGGGCGAATTATTGTGGATTTTGATATTGGATAGGAATTCCTTCAGAATATTTCACCTAAAGTATGAACTTCCAAACTGGGATGATGGATCCCAAGGGATTGGTGAAGAAATCTGAAGTCTGCAGGGTTATCAAATCCTTGTCCACCTGTCAACAATCATCCATATTTTTCTATACTTGTCGAGTATTTTTGTCGGTGTTTATAAAACACTTCCTGCAATGCTAAACCTATGCAAATCATTAAACAGATCCTAGTTACAAGATTAAGTTTAGTTTTGGGCACCTTATCTCCAGGAAAGATGTCAAAGCCTGATTTGATTTGATTTATTATTGTCATATGTATTGGGATATAATGAAAAGTACTGTTTCTTACGCATAATACAGACAAAACATACCATTCAGAGATTACGCAGGGAAGAAAGAAAGGAGAGACTGCAGAATATAGTGCTACAGCCATAGCCAGGGTGTAAGGAAAGATCAACTTAATGTGAGCTGGGTCCATTCAAAAGTCTGAGGGAAGAAGCTGTTCTTGAGTCAGTTGGTATGTAACCTCAGATTTTTGTATCTTTTTCCCAACAGAAAGATGTGGAGTTCTTGATTATTCTGGCTGCTTTCCCGAGGCAGCGGCAAGTGCAGACAGAATCGATAGATGGGAGGCTGCTTTGTGTGATAGATTGAGCTTTGTTCACGACTCTTTATAGTTTCTTGTGGCCTTGAAGAAGATGCTGAAATAATTTATTTCAGAAGATATCACGCGTCAGAGGTTTTAGTTTTGAGGTCTAACGTCTGGCTAGAAAACTAGCAAGAGGATTTAGATCAGATTCGATAAGAGAGGTTAGAAGTTAAGAGGACTTTTGATAAGAACAATATGGGAGCTTTGATGACACAGTGGAGAGTGGGAGCATGCCATCAATGGAGGTTTATTTTTACCTAGAGATTTTTACCTCTAGGAAGCTTTCATTGACAATAACAAGCAGGAATAACAAATTGGGAGTTTCAGGATTTTGACTCCGTGATGACGGAGGAATGGCTGACATTTGTCCAAACTGAGATGACTTGGAGGAGAATTGAAGGTAATATTGTTCCCATGTACCTGCTGCCTTTGTCCTTCGAGGTGCTAAAGGTCACAGATTTGGGTGGTGCTGTTGAGAAAGCTTTAGCAAATTGTCCAAAGAATTTCACACACCAAACTGTCCAACTACTGCAAGAAATATAATTGAGGCCAAGTTTGGCAAACAAAGTTCTGAGAGAGAGAAAAAAATTTACTTCCTTACTTATTCCCTCTATTGCTTCTTCTCTAAGGAAAGCAGTGTGCACTGTGGGTAAGGTTCAAATAGATCTTCAACATGCAATTGAGCATTTCTGTGCCTAAATGGTTCAACTGTCTGATTGTACCCTCATCCAGCATTCACACGCCTACACTCACAATCAACAGTGAGAACTTTTTCTTCTGTAGCTCCTGTAATGTATGAAAATATCTGAAGACTCTTTTCCGTAGAGAAAAAGAAGCAGGCATTAAGCTTTTATGAGTACACTAGAACAAGAGCATAAGAAATTGGGGCAGGAGAGAACCTTTTGTCCCTCAAACCTGATCCCATTCAATGCAATCAGGGCTGATGCAGTCTCAACTTCCCTTTTCCACCCACTCCCCATATCTCTTTATTCCCCGAGATAAATCAATCTCTCAGTCCCAGCCTTAAATATATTCAATGTTTGCTGAGATATTTAATTCCCTGCTTGCCCTCATGTTTTCACTGAAACAATCTCTTCTCAAGTCTTATGTAAATCCTCTCTTCGGTTTTCTAACTAGACTCTAAAACTAAAATCCAAACCCAGGGAGTGAAGACATTTCCCCACATCTCGCTCCTGAATAATAGGCTCCTTATCCTGAGATTGATTTGATTAATTATTGTCACATGTATTAGTATACAGTGAAAAGTATTGTTTCCGGCATGTTATGCAGACCAAACATACTGTTCATAGAGTACACAGGAGAGAAATAAAGGAGTGCAGAATGTAGTGCTACAGTCCATAGCTAGGGTGCAGAAAAATATCAACTAGGGATGGGGCCTAGGTGGGATTGTGATTGGTCAAACCTGATGGGTCAAATGGTCTCCCCCTGCATTATAGGATTCTATAATGCACCAGAGATAAGAATTGAAAGAGCCCAGATCTCGGAGGGTTGTTGGACTGGAGGAGGTGAAAGAGTCAGAGGGATTTGAACACAAGCTGATAGAAATATGGAATCATACCAGCTCCCAAGTTACCAACATCCAGGAGATATTTGGATCTGCTTGCTTTCTGGGACTACTTAAGCAAGAAGAGAAACCAATTTTGCAGTGTCCACCCTGTCAAACCCTCTCAGAATCTTATATGTTTCAATGAGATTATGATTCTTTTGCCATTCACCCTATTACAGACATTCCTTTTTGTTCTCCTTCCCAATTTGAAATCTATAGTACCCCTAACTTTTCTCCATCTTGATTATAGATCACAGACCTGAAACATTGGGTCTAATGCCCCAACTTTGCTCACAGTGGGGATTCTCCTGTGCTGCTGCAGTGAACGGAAATTTGGTTGAATATCGAATTCTCCATCCCTCGCTGGCAGTGGGGTGTTAACTCTCTTTCCCTCCCCACAGATGATATTTGGCTTAGATTTTCCAGCATTTTCAGTTTTTAGTAAAGGAGACCTGACTTCTTGCAAGCTGGGTCCAGCATATCCTCTAATTCTATCTTTTACTCTTGTTCTATGCTTCTAAAACTTCATTCTAATTCTTTTAAACTCTCTTAACAATGCTCTAGTTCAATCTCTTCAAGAACAACTTCTTCCCTGCTGTCATTGACTTTCGAATGGACCTATCTTGCATTAAGTTGATTTTTCTCTACACCCTAATTATGACTGTAACACTACATTCTGCGCTCTCTCCTTTCCTTCTCTACGAACTGTATGCTTTGTCTGTATAGCATGCAAGAAACAATAATTTTAACTATGTGATAATACATGTGACAATAATAAATCAAATCAAATCAAATTTCTTGGTCCATGTGACTTATCCAGACACAGTGCCTCTCACTGTGAAATGATTAACATTAAAATATATTAGCGTCCTGGAGGCAACTGTGCTACATTGAACTTTGCAGCAACCAATCAACATCTCTGTGGAGACTGAAAACCAGTGAGAATTTCAAGAATATGTGCAATATTAGACAAAATAAAAAGCCCTGGTCTCAAATCATTGTCTCTGTCTCCCTCATTCCTCTAGTATAAGTCCATCAACGTCTTGGGATCAGAGTCAGTATCAGATGTAGCCAAAGGAGAAAGCATGCCAACATTACTGCTCCATTCACAAAGAGAAATAGAGGCCACTTGGGTGTATTGCGTTGGAGTTATCAGTCTGATCTGAGACAGGATGTTTTGTTTATGTTTAATGGTGTGTGTTAACACAGGGATTAGATTACTGCTCAAGGTGCAGACACAAGTGGCCCCAGAGAGCAAACAGATGCCAAATATCTCTTGGGCATTGGTAACCTGGGAGCTGGTATGATTCCAGTTTCCTATTGTCTTGTATTCAAATCCCTCTACTACTGTCTGACTCTATCACCTCCTCCAGTCCAACAACCCTCTGAGATCTGAGCTCTTCCATTCTTACCTCTGGTACATTATACAACCCTACAGTACAGAAGGAGGCCATTTGGCCCATCGGGTCTGCACCGACCACAATCCCACCCAGGGCTTATCCCCACAACCCCATGCATTTACCCCAGCTAGTCCCCCTGACACTAAGGGGCAATTTAGCATGGCCAATTCACCTGACCCGCACATCTTTGGACTGTGGAAGGAAACTGAAACACTCGGAGGAAACCCACACAGACATGAGGAGAAAGTGCAGACTCCACACAGTGACCCAAACCAGGAATCGAACCTGGGTCCCTGGCGCTGTGAGGCAACAGTGCTAACTACTGTGCCACCCACAAATTATAGATCAGAATTGCTCTCATCATTCATAGCCATGTCATTAGCTACCCAGGGGCTAAGCTCAGGAATTTCCACCTTGAATATGTCTGTCTCTCTCTCTCATATGAGTCTCTTCAAAGAGCCCAGATCTCAGAGAGTTGTTGGACTGGAGGAGGTGATAGAGTCAGACAATAATGGAGGGATTTGAACACGAGTCTATAGGAAAATGGAATCATACCAGCTCCCACGTTACCAATATCTCCCTTTGTATTTCTGTGAAGCAGCTTGGGATTAAAGCTGCAATGTCAATGCAAGTTGTTGTTGTTGATAGCGAGCAGAGGTGATAGACAAAGGCTAGATAGACTGGGACTTTTTTCCCATGGAACATAGGAGGCTTAGGGATAATCTTACAGAGGTCTATAAAATAATGAAGGACATAGATTAGCTAGATTGTCAACATCATTTCTCAAAGGTGGGGGAGTCTAAAACTGGATGGCATAGGTTTAAGGTGAGAGGAAAGAGATACAAAAGGGTCCAGAGAGGCAGCTTTTTCACACAGAGGGTGGTGAGTGTCTGCAACAAACTGCCAGAGGTAGAGTAGAGGCAGGTACAATTTTGTCTTTTAAAAAGCATTTAAACAGTTATGTGGGTAAGATGGGCATAGAGGGATGTGGGCCAAATGTGGGCAATTGCGACTAGCTTAGCAGTTAATAAAAAAAGGGTGGCATGGACAAGTTGGATTTCCATGCTGTAAACCTATGATTCTATGACCAATCAATATTATTAAGTTGTTTTGTTTCACAGTAGATGAATATACAGTGATGATTACTGATTCTTCACTTAAACAGAATAACAGCCCAACACAGAAACTGCTCTGAAATGTCATGTAAAGACACTATATAAATGCAAGTTGTTGTTGTGCAGAATCAAAAATCTAATCACAGGCCTGTTGAGGTTTAGCTGTTGCTGGAAACCAGAACACTATGTTAGCTCGAGGGTTTAGGCTCATTGACTTGCATTCTAAGGCTGGGAATGTATTGTGTGAAGTTTTGGAATCCCTGCTTAAGGAATATTTGCATTGGAGATGGTTCAGCAAAGATTCCCTTGGGATGAGAGGCTTCGTCCTATGATGAGAGGTTGATTCAATTAGACCTATGTTCCCAGGAGATTAGAAGCTTGAAATATGATTGAACCATTTGATTTGATAGTGTAGATGCTGAGAGATTGTCTCTGCAGATCAGGAAATCTAAAATATCAGATACAGTCTCAGGGTAGGGATGCTATCATTTAGGATTGAGATGGGAAGATGAGGAGGTTCTATCAGAGGGTCATGAATCTTTAGAATCCTCCCAGAGGGTTGTGGATGCTCCATTATTGAATATATTTAAGGCTGGGATGGGCACATTTTTCATCCCTCAGGGAGCAAAGGTGGGAAAGTGGAGTTGAAGCCCAGATTAGCGTACTGAATGGTGGGGCAGGCTTGATGGACCATATCATCTACTCCTGCCCCTATTTCTATTGTTCTTGTGATCTGTTATAGTTTCTTCTGAAACTCCATTTTGGATAAAGTTACAGTGACAGGGTGCTCAGTGATGTGTAAGCAGATTCCCTCCTGGAAGTATAGCCTTAAAATAAACTTTAGCTCTGTGAGCATCGAGCTGACTTTTCAATGGTCAAGAGCTTCAAGTTTTTAGGTGTCCAATCACCAACAAACTCCCCTGATTCCTCGCCATGCTGACACTACAGTTAAGAATGCATCTGTTTTCTCAGAGGACTAAGGAAATTGGGCATATCAACGATGACTCTCACCAACTTTACAGAAGCATCATAGAAAGTATTCTTTCTGGCTTTATCAAAGCTCGGTATGGCTCCTGCTCTATCCAAGACCACACGAAACTACAAAGAGTCATGAATGTATCCCAGTCCATCACGCAAACCAGCCTCCCACCACCAAATCTGTCTACAATTCCCTCTGCCTTGGAAAAGCAGCCAGCATAATTAAGAACACCATGCACCCCAGACATTCTCTCTTCCACCTTCTTCCATTGGGAAAAAGATACAAAATCCTATGTTCCACCGACTCAAGAACAACTTCTTCTCTGCTGCCATCAGACTTTTGAATGGACTTACCTCGAATTAAGTTGAGTTTTCTCTATACCCTAACTATGACTACAACACTACATTCTGCACTATCTAGTTTCCCTCTCTATGAATGGTATGCTTTGTCTGAATAGCATGCAAGAAACAATACTTTTCCCTATATGTTAATACATGTGACAATAATAAATCAAATAAAATCAAATCAAAAGAGTAAGTTCTTGTGCATCATGTATATGCCTAAGCAAGTATCACTGGGCTTTGCCCATGGGGGCATGGGGGAAGAAACACGGTGGGGTCGAGCGGAAAGCTTCATAGTTGAATCCAACTCAACATCAACAATCGAATGCACTCAACAGTGCCCAGGAGTGAATCTCCATGAAAACATTTTCTCTTCTTTCCACCAACAAGAGACAACTACTGCCCCCAAATTTTCAAATCCGGGCTGCATAGATCCAAAGCTCTGGAGATTGCCTCCCTAAACCTCTCTCCCTCTGCTCTCCTAAGTTGCTGAAACAGGAACTCTCTATTGAACAGTGCGGTGGGAGAATCGGATACCTTTTATTCAGACTGCAATGTCAGGTGTTCAGAGAGTTCTCTGACTTACTTTCCAAAGCTAAACTACTTAGTATTCTGGTCAACAACATTTGCTGGGTTATTGGCCCACAGACTGTGAGAGAGCATCTCCCATGCCCATTCTTTGTTGGGTTAACTGGCCTCAGCCCACGGGTCATCGTTCTGAACTTCTGCAATTAATTTGGCATGTGTGGGGGAGAGGAATCCCTGACAAAGCTGATGTTTGTTGCCCATCCTTAACTGCCCTTGAGATATTGTTGAACTGTGTTCTTGAGCTGCTAGAGTCTGTATGGTAAAGATATTCTCACAGTCCTGCTGAGCTATTGACCTGACACATTTACTTTGTTTTTCTCTCCAGAGACACTGCCAGATCTGCTGCGTATTTCAGATTTCCAGCATTCCCACAGCATTTTGCTTTTAATCCCTTTAAAACTTCCCAGTTTCACCTGCCCTAATATCTCCTTATATGACTGCACGTCAAATCATGTTGCTGCCAAGTGCCTTGGGGTGTTTAACTATATATGATGCGCTATGTAAATGTACGTTGTTAGTGTTGTTTAATGTAAGCTCTTAAGAAAATCAATTAAAAGTTTAATTAAAAAAGCACTTGTGCCAACCCAAAAAATATAATCTAATTATTTGTCTGATAAGAATTCTCAATCCCCCTCGGGTCCAATGCTTTCTCAGTCCTGTTCCTGCCTGTAATATTGTCAGAGGGCTTAGTTTAAATGCTATGTGATGCAGCTTTGGAAGTCTTAATGCCAGAAATCTCTTTGTACTTTTTTATTTGATCCCCAGTTAAACATAATTAGAACATTCCTCTCATGCTTACACATTGTCTGTACAAGAAACTACTTGAGGTGGAAAGACAAGCAGGTAGGGTGTGTAAATCCTGACTACGACAGATATCTTTTTATGCAGAATCGATCCATATGAATAGAATCCTGTGTTAATAACCCCGGCCATATACAGAAACAGAGCTTATTAAGATGAAGAATGTTAGGAACCATACACATTTTTCACTCTCGTCATCCAGTGCTAAATGCAACCAAAGGCAAAATATTCTGGAAGCTGGAAACCTAAGTTCAAGTTTAAATTTGAAGTTTATTTATTAGTGTCACATGTAGGCTTACAATAACACTGCAATGATGTTACTGTGAAAATCCCCTAGTTACACACTCTGGCAGCTGTTTGGTAATACAGAGGGAGAAGTTAGCACAGTCAATGAACTTTGTGGTATTGTACTGAGAGAATCTTCCCCATTTACTATAGGCTTGAAAATGTATAGAAACATCTCTTGTGTGATGGAAGATTGTCTGAAGTCTGTATCAGCTGCAATTCTTAAGCAGAACCTTCTCATTCAAGGTATTATGTGGATGAACTTTAGCATGAAAAACACATGCTTCCTATTTTGTTTGCACCAGCATTCTTGGAATACTGGTATAACTGACAGGGCCATTTCCAATTTTCTTTGAGAAAGTGGTGGGTGAGTTGCCTTCGTGAGCCACTGCAGTCAGTCTGCTGAAGGGGCACCCACAGTGCTGTTAGGGAGTGAGCTACAGGATTTTGACCCAGTGACAGCAAAGGCAATATTAATATAGTTGCAAGTCAGGCTGAGCAACTTGGGAGTGATCATGCCCTCACTGCCTGCCGCCTTTGTTCTCCCAGGTGGCGGGGGTTACACCATCGACACACAAATAATGAGTAACAAACATTGCGTCATATCAGTGCTGATGGGGAAGGAGGGACTTTGACGCATCCTGATGGACTGAAATATTAATTACAGTCTCTCTTTTTTAACAATCCATACTCTCAATGACTTTTTAATTAAACGCAGCATCCCAGAAAATGGATTGTTTGAGGAATCTTGGCTGGCCTAATGCTGGAAGAAGCATTTTATTCAACAGGAAGAGTTTGCACTTACGTAGCGCCTTTCACATTTTCAGGACAATGAAAAGCACTTTACAGCCAGCATTCTAAGTGTAGCCGCTGTTGTGATGTAGGAACTGTGCTGATGTGTAATCATCATCAGGCCATGCTAAATTTCCTCAAAGCGATGACTTGTTTAAGATCAAGGATTTTAAACAAAGACTTGTTTAAACAGGCAGCCTGGTGGTACAGTGGTTAGCACTGCTGCCTCACAACGCCGTGGACCCGTGTTCAATTGCTGTCTTGGGTCACTGTCTGTGTGGAGTCTGCATGTTCTCCCCACGTCTGCATGGGTTTCCTCCGGGTGCCCCAGTTCCCTCCCAGTCTGAAAGACGTGCTAGTTAGATGCATTTCGCTGACAGGCGCCAGAGTGTGGTAATTAGGGGAATTTCATTAGTAGCTTCATTGCAGTGTTAATGTAAGCCCTAATTGTGCCTAATAAATAACTTTATTTTTTAAGGAGGTATCATGTGGACCAAAATAGCAGTCAATCTCGTGAGCAGTGAGACTCTATACCCAGTGAATGTGATGTCTAACCGGTTAACCTGTTTTCTTTATTTGCAGTTGTTCAAGGAAGTGTGTTGGCCAAGGCACCAGGAACACTCCCACCCACTGCTACAAGTTGTACCGTGGGATCTTTTATATTTACCCACACAGGCAGCCAACAACGCCCTTTGGGTCTGAACTGAAGCGTCTGATTAGATGCCACAGGTCGTAGTGACGGCTGAATTCACAATCCTCTGAAGCGGAATCAAGTGCAGTGCCAGATAAGCTTAGATGTCGCATACACACACACACTCACACACTCATACACATACACTCTCACACACACACACACAACACACACACACACTCAAACATACTCACACACACACACTCTCTCACACACTTATACACACACACACACACCACTCAAACATACTGTCACACATACACACACATACTTGCACGCTTGCACGCGCACACACACACACAAAACAAAACACACACACACTTACATACACACAGACACAACTCTTGCACACATACATACACACAGACACGTACATACACAGTGACATACGCACACACACAAACACACACACACACTTATGGAAGTGCACAGACACATGCATGCACATATACAGATACGCACAGATGCGCACACACTCACACACACACAGACATGCGTATACACAAACACATACATTCACACACACGATGACACACACACACACAGGCACACATATATAAACACTTGCGCACACACACTTACACATACACACACTTAACACACACTCTCTCACACATACACACTCGCACACACATACAGACACACACATATTCACAAACACACACTTGCACACATACACACACACACATATACACACACACAGACACATACACACACAGTGACACATACACAGACAGACAGACACATACACACGCATGGACACGCACATAAACACGCAGACACATACACACACATACACACGCACACACTCAAGCACACACACGACATGCACACACACGCACACACACACACACTCAGCATTGGGGCTGATTTGATACTCAGGAGCACAGTGGATTGCAACCTGAAACTACAGAAACTGGAACTTGGTGACCCATTGTGATCGGATTTAAATATATATAATGCCCCATGGCAAGGTTTCAAAGTAAATTACAACACAAAGCTGTAGGGGAATGGAGTTGGGTTTACTCTGGGTTAGATCCTGATGTAATAACATGCCCTCAGATTAGGCCTAGGGGAGTGGGGGAGAGTCTTCACACACATTGCGAGCGGTACCTTGGAACTGGCAGGGGAAAAGAAAAGACAGTGCCTATGCAATTTTGTAATTTGTGTCATAAATTATCCTCCCCTCCCTCCCTCACTGCAGTGTGCCGAGGGGCAAGTGCTATGTTGAAGGCACAGCAAAAAAAACCATCTCGTTATTTGGAACTGTGTTATGGTGCAGGATTATGTCTCTATTTTCTTTTCAGGTCTTCAAATGGGTCTCTCCCACTGCTCAAACTCATTCAACTTAAATCTGCTGTTTGCAATTGTTCCCTTGAGGTTTCATTAATATTCATTGAAGCCATCACAGCAGCATTTTTAATGTCGGTGATTAACTTGCATCTCCATGGTTACAGTAAATACTTACAGCTACCTATGTATAAAATTTATGGGCGTATTAATCAGTTATTCTTTAACCGCATGTTGGTTTTAATCAACAAGTAACCGTCTCTTGCTTAGGGAGGTGGTTTCACCATTACCTTTAGTTCTTTCTGGCAGTTTACTCCCCCGCTCTCTTCAATAGATTCATTCCTTCCCAGTTGGAATATGAGCCCACAGATGCCATCTGCCTCCTAGTGCCTCAACCCAAGTGGTTATTATTCATGGACAAATCTTCCAGTGGGTGCGGCAGGCTGTTTAAACACAACAGTGCAAGTGTCACAGCCAAATCTATCCCCCTGTGGTAACGTGTCATGACTAATATAGAGCCGTAGAAAAGTTACAGCGCAGAGGAAGACCTTTCAGCCCATCCTGCTCATGCCAGCCCAAGGACACCCAGGTGCCCTTTCTAATCCCACCTTCCTGCCCGTAACCCTATCGCTTAAAACACTTTAGATGCAGATCCAGGTACTTTTTAAAAGAGTTTGGGGTCTCTGCCTCCACCACCAATTCGGGCAGTGAATTCCAGACACCTCTGCAGAAAGGAGTTCTGCGTAAAGGTGTCCCCTCTACACCTTCGGCCACATATCTTGAATCCAAGTTCGAGAATTCTCCACCAGGGAAAACAATTTTATCCAGTTCACTCTTATCTCTTCCCCTCTTATTTTTTGTACATCTCTATCAAGTCACCTCCCAACCTTCCTTATTCCAAGGAAAATAACCCAACCTATCCAATCTGTCTTTGTAGCTACACTTTTCAACACCTGGCAACACTCTTGTAAACCTCCTCTGCACGCTCTCTCCAAAGCAATTACATCCTTTAAAGTTTATTTATTAGTGTCACAAGTGGGCTTACATTAACATACAATGAAGTTACTCTGAAAATCCCTTAGCCCCCTACCTGGCACCTGTCTCACACTAAGGGAGAATTTAGCATGGCCAATGCATCTAACCAGCAGGTCTTTTGGACTGTGGGAGGAAATTGGAGCACCTGGGGGAAACCCATGCAGACACAGGATGAACATGCAAACTCAAGTCGGGAATCAAACCCTAGTCCCTGGAGCTATGATTCAGCAGTGCTAACTACTGTGTCACTGTGCTGCCCCTTCCTGTAATATGGTGACCAGAACTGCTCATGATACTCCAGTTGTGGCCTCACTAGCGTTTTATATAATTCCAACATTATATCTTTACTTTTATAGTCTAATCTTCTGCCAATATCTTCTTGAACTGCTGCCTTCAGGGACCTGAATGCCAAGATCTATCACTTCATCTACCCCTCTTAATTTAATCTCATTTATTATGTATTCCCTACAACTGTTTGACCTCCCTACATGCATTTCTCTATGTTAGAATCATCTACCACTTTATTGCCCATTCCATCAACCCATCCAATCAGTATCATTTTGTGGATAATAACTATCCACTACACTATCCACTACTTGACCAATCTCTGTGTCATCTGCAAATGTTCCTATTGTGTCCCCCACGTTTACATCCAAATCATTAATAATTAACACAAACAGCAAGGGTCCCAACACCAAGCCCTGTTGAACACCTCTAGAAACAACTTTCCATTCGCAAGGGCATTACCCTTCCTTTCCTGTTACTAAGCGAACCCACCATCTGGTACCTACATCATATGGACTGCAGCATTTCAAGAAACCATCTCACCACTACCTTCACAAGGAGCAATTAGCAATGGACAATAAATGCTGACTTCACCAGCGATGGTCACATCTCATGAAAGAGTGAAATAAACATTCACTGCCGTCACACTGAAGTCAAATACCTTTTTTTGTTGTTCCATCTTTCTGTTATCTCTATGAAGGAGCTAGTGTCAAAACAAAGGTTGTTTGCCCGTATTGTGAGTAATGAATAACACAGAAAGGTTTGCATTTATCTAGCACTTCTTGAACCTGCTAGGTGTCTCAAAGCACTTTGCAGTCGATGAAATATATTTTGGAATGTAATCACTATTGTAATACAGATAATGCAGCAGCCAATTTGTTTAAATAATTTGAAGAGATAATCTGTTTTTGTGATGTCGATTAAGGGTAAATATTGCACACAGGACACCGGGAAGTATGCCCCTGTTCTTCTTTGAAATAGTGCCATAGAATCCACCTGATCAAGGAGTTGGGGCCTTAGTTTAACATGTCATCCGAAAGACAGCAGTTCTGGCAGGGCAGCACTCCCTCGGTACTGCACTGGTGTGTTCTTTCTGTTCAGGTCCTGGAATTGGACTTGAACCTTTTGAAATTTTGCAACTTAGAGGCAAGAATGTTATTGAGCGAGCCACAGCCAACACACAACAACTTCATTGAATCCTTTGGGGAGGTGACGGGAAGGGTTGATGAAGGTAGTGCGGTAGATGTTGTGTACATAGACGTTAGCAAGACGTTTGATAACATCCCACCTGGTGGATTGGTCAAAAAAGTAAAAGCCTATGGGATACTGGGTAAAGTGGCAAACTGGATGGTGGGTTGACTCAGTAATAGGAAAGGAAGGGTAATGCTCTTGTGAATGGAAAGTTGTTTCCAGAGAGATGTTCAACAGGGTTTGGTGTTGGGACTCTTGCTGTTTGTGTTAATTATTAATGATTTGATGTAAATGTGGGGGACACAATAGGAACATTTGCAGATGACACAGAGATTGGCCAAGTAGTGGATAGTGTAGCAGATAGCTCTTGAGGGGGCAGGGCCACTGCCTGCCTGCTACAGGAGACAGTGGCCTAGTGGAACTATCACTAGACTATTAATTTTCTGGGGATCTGGATTCGAATCCCATCACGGCAGATGGAGGAATTTGCATTCAATGAAAAATCTGGAATTAAAAATCTACTGGTGGTCATGAAAACATTATCAATTGTCAGAAAAACCCATCTGGTTCACCAATGTGCTTTAGGAAAGGATATCTCTTGTCTTTATCTGGTCCAGCCTACATGTGACTCCAGAGCCACACAATGTGGTTCTCTATCAACTACCCTCAGGCAACTAGGGATGGGCAATAAATGCTGGCCAGCCAGTGATATCAATGTCTCATGAATGAATAAAAAGAGATGCCCACTGATCCTGGCTGCATCTTGAAACCTAACATCCAAGGTTGATAATGCTGCCCCTGCAACTGAGACACTCAATTATATGCTTTTCTCTGAGGAGAATTGGCAAACGCCACCTCCCCCACCCCCCTCCCCGCCTTGCAGCCGGGCAAATTCAAATCTATTCCTTCCTTGCCCCAAAAACCAAATTCAAATTGAATCCAATTCATGATCCCTGCAATAGAGACAAACAAGATCCAAGCTGACAAGATAAGACATTACACCCCATCTTGGGCTTGATCTGACACTTGATCTTATCCAAAAGGCCGTGAGGCAAAGGCTTGAGCGCATAGTCTAGACTGACACACCCTGTAAGCTGCTGAGGGAGTGGCTACACTGGCAGAGGATCAGCTATCAAAGCGTACTATTCATAGAGAAGGATAGGAGAGAGTGCAGAGAGAGAGGGAGTTGCTAAACTGGCAGAGGTGTCAGCTATCAAATGAACCATTAAACCCAGGTTAGGATAAAGATCCCATTCCACTATTTCAAAGAAAGCTGCTTGTGGCAACTTGCTGTGCACAAATGCAACTTCTTCTGCTGGCAATTTATTTCATCTACATGTAACCTATGACTATAACATTCCATTCTGCATTCTCTCCTTTCCTTCTCATAAAAAGTATGTTTTGTCTGCATAGCGTGCAAGAAATAATACTTTTCACTGTAAGCCAGTACATGTAACAATAATAAATCAAACCAAATATAGAAAACCAAAAATCACTTAGTAGACATTGGCCTCAAAATGACTGCTGCTGATTTAAGTGAGCAATGCACTTGCATGCTATCCGTCATTTTTTTTAACACAGGCATTAATCATCTTGCATTATATATTGAAACCAAAAGAGAAAGTGCTGGAAAATCTCAGCAGGTCCAACAGCATCTGTGGAGAGAGAAAAGAACTGACATTTCAAGTCTAGATGACCCTTTGTCAAAGCTAAAAGGTATAGAAAGTGGGAGATATTTATACTGCAGAGTTTCATTCTTTCTCCCTGCAGATAAACATCTCTCACTTTGTGTGTCTTTTAGCTTTGATAAAGGGTCATCTGGACTCAAAACATCAGCTCTTTTCTCTCCTTACAGATGCTAATAAACAAAGAACAAAACAGCACGGGAAACAGGCCCTTTGGCCCAATGAACCTGTGCCACCACCTCGATGTTCCCACTTCCATCCATGATCCCTGTCTATGTTTATAGAAGTCTGGTTTGGAACCAAACCTGTGAGACAATTTAGGGAGAATTTGTTTTGCCAATCAGCCTAAGGGCACATCTTTGGGATGTGGGAGGAAACCGGAGCACCCGGAGAATGCGCAAACTCCCACAGACACAGGCCCAAATCCATGTATCTGCACAGCACAGCGATAGTCACTGAGCTGTTGTGTTGCCCATCAAATGTCAGGCCCGCTGAGATGTTCCAGCGTTTTCTCTTTTGGTTTCAGATTCCAGCATCTGCAGTAATGTGCTTTAATCAAACGTATGATATATTGGGCAGGCACGCAATGTTTCGAATTGGTCAGGTTCACTATAACGCTGGGGAAGCACTGCAGTGTGAACCTGTTAACTGTTTACCCGCTAATTCCCAGGCCACACGCGCTCTAAGAGAAGGAATATTTGCCAAAGTTAGGCTGAAGACGAGGAGTCAACCTTCCAGTAACAACAGCTTGCGTAACATCGCACTCAATCAGCGGCCGGGTCTGATCCAGAAGTTGGTGGACAATGAAAGTAAAGATTTTTCGCGCTTGAAACCATTTTGTTTGACAAATACCTACGTGGAGATTTCTGGTGCTGGCTTGCCTGTTGTTTATTTAGCGTGGAGCCTTTCTGCAGTGAAGTGTGCACACTGCGCAGTTTGTTTTCATTGATGTGGGGGCCTCATAAGGTAAAAACACAGCCAGCATTGTGGATTCATGGCACACAGTTACTCAAACACTGTTCACAGAAGTGAGTTAATTACTCACCATTCACAGTTTGGTTCACTTGCTATTCACAGATCTGTTAATAACACACGGTTCGCAGTTGTGAGTCAATAACACACAATTAATATTTGCTTAATTAGGTTCCAAACTGTTATCACAGTTCCGGACACAACTGGAACAGGATGCAACAGGAAGCCAGGCACGTGAGCAGCAAGAGACAAAATGTCAACATCTCAGCCCTGTCTGCTTTCTAATGTAACCCTCGGCGTCCAAAAAAAAATACATCAACTCATCACCCAGCTTACTTAGATAGAGCAGTGGAATGAATGGGCTACTGCCTCTGGCTCGGTATCAACAGTTACTAAACTTCTGTGTGATCTGACTGTGCATGAGCAGTTGGGGCCTGTTGGTGAGGGATGGAATGAAGAGCTAAAAGAGCCACTTTCTCTCCCTTCATCCCTTTTGTTTGTTAGTAAAAACAATGCTGTGAGGACTCCTGGTGGCTCAGTCACTAAAATGCATTGGCAAATACCTCTACAGCATGCGTACAGGGAACTAGGACTTCATTCCTTGCAACGTAGGAGAATGAGGGGTGACCTTCTTAATGCGTATAAAATCATGAGGGGCGTAGGATGAACGCACCCAGGGCGGAGTTTTCCCAGCACGTCCGCCCGAACTTCGTACAATCCCACCTGGGGCCAATTGAGAATTCTGTTCTCCGAGCCTCACCCGCCCCTGGAATCCGGGTGGACGTGCCGGTAAAATTCCAGCTATGTCTGTTCCTCAGGGAAGAGAAATTGAAAGCCAGTGGGCATAGGTTAAAGTAAAAGGGGAATGATTTAAAAGGGATCTGAGGGGCAACTTCTTCACGCAGATCTGGTGTGTATATGGAATGAGCTGCCAGAGAAAGTGATTGAGGCAGATAGAATAGCAACATTTAAAATACATTTGGATAAGTACATAGATGGGAAAGGATTAGAGGGATGTGGGCCAAATGCTAGCAATAGGGACTAGCTGGGAGCACACCATGGTTGGTATGGACCAGTTGGGCCAAAGGGCCTCTTTCCATGCTGTATTGCTCTATGACTTGGTGACTGCAAAGGCATCCAAAGGCTGATTTCTCCATGGATTGAGCCAAATTAGGTGACCTCAGCCTGGACAGTTGGACAAGCTAGCCACCGCAGACAGGAACTTAATTTACTGTCTTGTTTTTAAATAAGGCGTAACATGAGGATTAGCATAACATCAAAGCACAGAGTACGGACTAGATTAGGCTCAAGATTTGTAATATTGACCGTACCAAACTAGTGAGGGCTTATTCCAATTGTCCAGATGTCTTTTTGGAGATACCCTCCCAGGGGGCTTGATGTTTAATCCTCTGGGACTAGCTGACTCTCAAAGATACTGTGCAATCATACAGCGATGTACCTGAGTGTTTGCCAAACCCTTTTATTTACTGTTCCCCTCTGTCTCCCTCGCACATTCCTGAGTTCATTTCTTTTCTCTGTTCTCACTCCATTTGGTCCCCGGCTCCCCACTTTCCTTCTTTCTTGTCCAGAAAGAGCGGATCTCTTACCTCCTCCAACTTGCTCTGAAACATCTGTGATTTTAAGTTTGGGGTGGCGGGGCGGGGGGGAAGGTCACCAGATGCCGACATCCTGATTTATCTCATCCTCTCTTTTGCTTTTGACCTGAGTGGCAATCCGCACTTTTGTGGTCTTTGCTTTTTCTGTTAAAAAAAAATGAAGTGAAAGTTTTAATTCCCTACAAAACATAATCTAATAAATTATTTGAATATCAAAACGCTCTAATGCATTCACTGACTTCTGGGATGAAACATAAATATCTCTGTTGATGTCAATAAGCCTGCAACATTTCCAATTATGTTTCGTGTTTTTGCTAACAAGGCAGAATAGATTGTCACATCTGGTGATCCAATGAAACGAAAGCCAAAAATAACCTAATTTGTTGTTTTTTGGTTGCTTAATGCAATTTCCTTAGAGATGCTTCCAACCAGAAAGGTACCCAAGTTTCCATTTACACATTTAAATGGGCATTTCACTGCACCTCCAGCCTACTTGCAACAGAGAAGCCCCAGGAAATTCCTGGCCTTGGTTTCAGAAATCCTGGAAGTTTATCTCCCAGTCAATGCTCTCTCTTCTGAGTGCTCTGCACTTTTGCATTTGAACCATCACAAAAGTGAGACACCAAAATCTGAGTCAGCCCCCACACCTCCCACGTTCAAATCTCGGTCAATTCCCCTGCACCCGCCTCATGAAAAGCGTCAACGTGACAGAGGATGTCTCCTCCAATCTCCGCACACCCACAAACGTGTTGAAGTAGGTCACACGTTCGCTCTGTGGAAAATCAGTCCGACATTTACTGTCAACTGTGATGAGGCTTACAACCCTCAGCGGCAGAGATTGCACGGCAGGGAGAGGTCTGCTTTCCAAAAAGACAAGCAAATTCAAACCACTCACTTCACCATTGGGATTGACCACAATTGAGGGATCTTGATGAATGGCCTAGGCCCTTAATTCTCAGTGATTAACACTGCTGTCTCACAGCGCCAGAGACCCAGGTTCAATTCCGGCCTTGGGTGACTAACTGTGTGGAATTTGCATGTTCTCCTCGTGTCTGGGTGGGTTTCCTCCGCGTGCTCAAGTTTCTTCCCACAGTCCAAAGGTGATTGACCATGTTAAATCGCCCCTTAGTGTCCAAAGATGTGTAGGTGCGGATAAATTAGCAGGATAAACGTTTGGGGTTAGGGGTATGGGGTAAGATACTCTGTCAGAGAGTCAGTGTAGACTGGATGGGCCAAATGGCCTCCTTCTGCACTGTAGGGATTCTATGATATTCTATGTGTTGAATGAAGAAGATTGGTTACTAGGAGGAAGGAAAATGTTACAGAAAATGATACAGAGTTTACAGCGGGGAAACAGGCCATTCAGCCCAACAAGCTCATGCTTCACTTCATCCCACCTTATCACCATATCGTCCTATTCCTTTCTCCAAAGATGTGCAGGTTAGGTTGACTGGCCATGCTAAATTAACACTAGTGTCAGAGGGGATTAGCTGAGTAAATATGAGGGGTTACAAGAATAGGGCCTTGGTGGGATTGTGTTCGGTGCAGTCTCGATGGGTCGAATGGCCTCTTCTGCACTGTAGGGAACCTATGGAGGTATTTCTCCTTATTCAGCTTCACTATTCCACGTGATGGTAAATTTCATATTCTAACCACTTTCAGAATTAAAAAAAATTCCCTTGAATTCCCTATTAAATTTATTAGTGACTAGATTTATTCATGACGAGATTAATCACCCTTATATTTGGACTCTGCCACAAGTGGAATCATCTTCTCTATGTTCTGCTACATCAAAACCCTTCAGAAGATTATAGCTCTCTGTTAAATCTTTAGAAGTGAAGGAATTGGACGTTCTGTTAGTTGGTGATCTGGGAGGGAGTGACTTTGAGGAGGGGGCCATCTGAGAAGTCAACACAGCAAAAATCTGCAGCGAGGGGAGAGGAGATACAGAATGACATATTTGTTGCTCGGGATGAATGAGCAGTAGGATGTTCAGAGCCAGCAACAGCCATAGTAACATCGATAAAATAAAATAAATCCTGAGGGGCTGCGACAAAGCAGCTTCTTGTTGTTCTGCTGCTGTAAAGGCTCAAGGGATAAAAATAAAGATGCTGGACATCTGCTGTAACTCTGTAATGTACCATGAAGCAGTCACCTTCAGAGTATAAACCTTCCTCTCTCAGTCACCCCATGCCCCCAATTTAAACCAGACCCCATACCGTAATACATATCAAACGCAGATGTGGGAATGTCTCAAGTTTTGGAGACTTACCTGCAGCACAGGTAACAACAAATGCATGAAAGCACAGTGGTTAACACTGCTGCCTCACAGCACCAGGTTCAATTCTCGGCTTGGGTCACTGTCTGTGTGGAATCTGCATGTCCTCCTTGTATCCTTGTGGATTTCCACTGAGTGCTCCGGTTTCCTCCCACAGTCTGAAAGACGTGCAGGTAAGGTGCATTGGCCGTGCTAAATTCTCCCTCAACGTATCCAAACAGATACCGGAATGTGGCAAATAGGGGACTTTCACAGTAACTTCATTGCAGTGTTAATATAAGCCTATTTGTGACAGTAATAAATCAATAGATTTCTGAGTACAATCCAGTGTTTTCAAAGCACATTTTGACAAAAGCAGATGCTTACGTCTGAGAGTTGGTGTTGCAATAATCCAAACTTAGTCTCTATTTTTAAGAAAGGAAGCTACAGCCAGGAGGAGATAATCCAGTGAAGTAACAAGATTATTTCAGTGCTAAAGAAACCACAAATAATGCATTGTTTTATTTTAGCATAGATTTGGTTCTTTAGAGGGCCAATTATGTATCGGTTGGGTGGACGGCTGGTTGGTAATGTGGAGTAGTGCAAAAGCGGGGGTTCAATTCCTGTGCTGGCTGAGGTTATTCATGAAGTCTTCTCAACTTTGCCTCTTGCCTGAGGTGTGGTGACCCTCAGGTTAAATCAACACCAATCAGCCTATAGTAAACTGGGACTACAGCTACTTTACCTTCTACGTTGATTTAAATTGTTGGAAGGGATTACTGAACACAGGGTGCTACTGATTGATACATTTGGTTCTTTCTGTATCATAGAGTCCCTACAGTGCATTCAGCCCATTGAGACTGTACTGACCACAATCCCACCCTGGCCCCATAACCCCCTGACAGTAGGGTCAATTTAGCATGGCTAATCAGCCTAACCCACACATCATTTTACTGTCAGAGGAAGCCAGAGCACCCGGAGTAAACCCACAATGATTTTTTTTTAGAGCAACACAGCACGGGAAACAGGCCCTTCAGCCCAACGAGCCCGCGCCGCCGTCGTAACTATATAGTAGCAATTCCATTATCTTAATATAAAATTAGGTTATTCCTAATATGGAAGACTCTCACTATAGGGACAATTTGTTTCCCAATCAGCCTAAGAGCGAATTTTTGGGTTGTGGGAGGAAACCGGAGCGCCCGGAGAAAACCCACGCAACCACGGGGAGAACGCGCAAACTCCCGCAGACACCGGCCCAATTCCAAGTGTCTGCACAGCCACATCGATAGTCTCTGAGCTGTCATGGTGCCCTTCAGATGGTCCACATAAAGCACTCATTTACAACATGAAGTACCAGGCAACCCATGAATCAACATCCAAGAGCTGTCCTCGCACCACCTGCCGAATGCATGCTCATTGTTGGTCAAGTATGGACCGAATTACCTGTGGAAAAAAAAGCCATAGTTAAACAGCCCTACTATATCCCTCTATCTGCATACCGCTCATGTGGCTGTCCAAGAGACCCTTAAACAGCCCCAGTGTGCCTGCTCCCACCCCCTTACTCGGCAGTGCATTCCACACCCCCACTACCCTTTGTGTGAAAAACTGCCCTCTAATATTCGTCTTATACATAGCCCCCCTCACCCTTAGGCCATGACCCCTCGTCCTATCCATTTCTGAAAGTGGAAAAAGTTTACCTCCATTTACTCTATCTATACCCCTTATAATCTTATACACCTCTATGAGATCCCCTCTAAGCCAATGTCTTTCAAGGGAAAACAACCCCAGTCTATATAATTGTTCCTCATAAGACAGTCCTTCCATACCAGGCAGCATCCTGGTAAACCTCCTCTGCACTCTCTCCAAGGACTCCACATCCTTCCGATAGTACGGCGACCAGAACTGGACGCAGTATTCCAAGTGAGGCCTAACCAACGTTCTATACAACTGCAACATCAAACTCCTACTCTTGTATTCTATACCCTTTTCTATGAAAGCTAACATACTATACGCCTTCTTTATCACCTTCTCCACCTGTGAGGACACCTTCAGAGACTTGTGAACCTGCACCCCCAAGTCTCTCTGCGTCTCTATGCTCCGTATAGTTTTACCTTTTATCCTATAACTCTCCTCTACATTTTTCCGGCCAAAATGCATCACCTCGCATTTATCCGGATTAAATTCCATTTGCCATCTATCTGCCCAGTCTACCAACCTATCTATGTCCTGTTGTGTTGCCTGGCACTGCTCCTCTGTACCCGCCAATCCAAGCATCTTGGTGTCATCAGCAAATTTGCTGATCTCACCACCTACCCCAACTTCCAAGTCGTTTATGTAGACCACAAATAGAAGAGGACCTAGTACTGAGCCTTGTGGCACTCCACTAGTGACAGGCCTCCAGCCGGAAAACGAGCCTGCCACTACTACCCTCTGTCTCCTCCTCCCGAGCCAGTTCTCGACCCATCTACATACCCGACCCTGTATCCCATGTGCCTTCAGCTTCTCTATCAGTCTACCATGGGGAACCTTGTCAAACGCCTTACTGAAATCCATGTAGACGACATCAACAGCATGTCCTACATCAACTGTTTTTGTCACTTCTTCAAAAAATTCCACTAGATTTGTAAGACAAGACTTCCCCTTGACAAAGCCATGCTGCGTATCCCTGGTCAGATCGCAGCGCTCCAGATGCTCATACATTCTGTCCCTAAGGATCCTCTCCATTAGCTTACCTATAACTGAAGTCAAGCTCACCGGCCTATAGTTCCCTGGGTTATCCCTCTGACCTTTTTTAAACAACGGTACTACATTTGCTATCCTCCAGTCCTCTGGGACCTCACCTGTGTCCAAGGAAGAGACAAAGATTTGCGTCAGAGGCCCAGCTAGGTCTTCCCTCAACTCCCTTAGCAGCCTGGGGTAAATGCCATCAGGCCCTGGAGCTTTATATGTCTTTAAGCTGCCTAACAGCCCCAACACCTCTTTCCTCGTAATCTTTATTTCCCTCAACTGATCCTCAACTTTGTCAACATCAGCAACAGACACCTGGCCAGTCTCCTGCGTGAATACCGACGCAAAGTATTCATTCAGGATCTCCCCCATTCCCTCAGGCTCTAAGCATAGATCCCTTCCTCTGTCCCTGAGAGGTCCAATCTTGCCTCTAACCATCCTTATGGGGATGGTTATGGGGAGAATGATATGGGGAGAAAGTGCAAACTCCATACAAGCAGTGACCCAAAGCCAGAATTGAACCTGGAACCCTTGCGCTGTGAAGCAGCAGTGCTAACCACTGTGGTATTGTGCTGCCCCAGCAGACTACAGCAGAGAAGGAGGCTATTCAGTCCATGTGTCTGTGTTGGCCCTCTGGAGAGAGCAATTCACTTAGCACCGCTCCTCTTGAATCTTCTGCCCGAGTCCTGTAATTCTATTCCTCTCCAGGAGTTGACCCTTTTGAAAGCCGTGCTTAGATCCACCCCCTCCAGTAGTGCATTCCCAATCCTAATCACTCACTGCATAGAACAGTTTTCCCTCATTTCATGATTGCTTCTCTTGCCATAATCTCCAAAATTGGAGATGTCAGATTAAACATAATGCAGAGAAATGAGAGGCAATACATTATATGAGGAAGTGTAATCTGTAAAATGTAGAGGTTAAGGAGCGGATAATAAATAAAAGAAATTATACACTAAGGGACAAAACTCTAACAGGAATACAGGAACAGAAATGATATATATGCCTTTAAACCTGGAAGGAAAATTGGTACAACTGGGATAAAAACACAGAATCCTAAGTTTTATAAGTTGGTTGTGGGTTTGAGCCGAAGGCCAAAATTATCCTGTCTCACCCATCGTGGGAATTGTAGTGGGTGAGACAGAAAATCTGGTGAACCATTTAAAGGTCTATTCAGCTCATGCAGCAATTTCTTATCTTGAGGTGTGTGTGGCTGGAGAATTCCATCCATATTCTTGAGGTTTGAGTGCAAACTCTAGGCTGCTACTTACAGAGGGAGTGCTGTACAGTCAGAGGTGGTGGGTAGGTGTAAAAGATCCCCCAGCACCATTTTGGAGAAGAGTGGAAGAGTTAGCCCCGGTGTACAATGCCCATCCCCCAACCAACATCACTAAAAACAGAGAATCTGGCCATTACCTTGTTGTGGTTTGTGGGATCTTGCTGTGTACAAATTGGTTATCATGTTTCCTACATTAACATGGTGACTCTGCATTAAAAAGTACTTCATTGGCTGTAAAAGCAATTTGGAATATTCGGAGGTTGTGAAAGGTACCATATAAATGTAAGGCTTTCTTTTTTTCTTTCTAAATGGAATCATTATGATCTTAAAGATATCTACTTAGGTTCAGTGGTCACTTGCCCCTTAGGCAGCCCAAACCTCTTGCTTTTGTGGATGTACGTTCATGTCGCCCTACCCTAGAATCATGAGTCTGTACTCATTAGAGTTTAGAAGACTGAGGAGGGATCTTATAGAGACTTACAAGATAATGAAGGGGCTAGATAGAGTAGAGATAGAGAGATTCTTCTCGCTTAGGAAGAATAGCAGACGTAGAGGGCAGAGCCTCAAAATAAGTGGGGGTGGGGCAGTTCAGAACAGAATTGAGGAGGAACTTCTTCACTCAAAGGGTGGCAAATCTCTGGAATTCTGTGCCCGTTGAAGTGGTAGAGGCTACCTCGCTGAATATATTTAAGTCACGGGTAGATAGATTTCTGATAGACAAGGAGATTAAGGGTTATGGGGAGAAAGCGGGAAAGTGGAACTGATCCACTTCAGATCAGCCATGATCTTATTGAATGGCAGGGCAGGCTCGAAGGGCTAAATGGCCTACTCCTGCTCCTATTTCTTATGTCCTTATGTGTAAAATAGTGGGACCAAATGTGTGACATGAGTTCCCTCATGACCTCAATGAATATCTATGTCTACAGGAGGCAGTGACGTAGTGGTATTGTTGCTGGGCTAGAAATCTAGAGTGCTAGGGTAATGCTCTGTGGACCCAGGTTCAATTCCCACCATTGTAGATGGTGAAATTTGAATTCAATAGCAATCTAGAATTAAAAGTCTAATGATGACCATGAAACCATTATTTCAATTGTTAGGGCTGGTAATCTGCTGTCCTTACCCAGTCTGGCCTACAAGTGGCTCCATATCCAATGCAGTTGACTCTAAAATGCTGGCCCAGCGATGACCATATTTCATGAACAAACACACAAAATACCCATGTATCTCTCTAATTCTGGCCCTTTGCACATCCAGATTTTAATTCCCACAGCCGTGCCTTCAGCTGCCAAGGCTTTAAACTTTAGATTTCTGTCCCTCTCTCTCTCCACCTCTCCATCTTTCTCCTCTGAGTCACATCTTAAGACCCACATCTTTGACCAAGCTTTTGGTCACCTGTCCCAATGTCTCCTTACGTGGTTCTGTGCTTAATGGGGCTTGTTAATTCCTCCTGTGAAATGTCTGACAATATTTCAGACCACTGAAGGCGCTGCACAAATGTAATTGTTGTTGCTACAGTCGGTGGAAAGGTTTGTGGGGGGGGCACGGTTGGTGGTGGGTTTGGAATGAGTCATTCAGCTCCTCTGTTTCACATTTCAGCAGAGTTGCAGCCCAGGAAAGAGAGACTCCTGACACTGCTGCAGTTTCATAGCTTTTCCCCACGCCTGTCTTTTCTGTAACCTCTCTGCTTCTGAAGTATCACTCTGCCCCCTCCTCCCTGCCCCTTCATCCCCTCCCCACTCTGACTGTGCCATCTCCCTTATCTCTCTCTTCACAAACAGAGATCAAAGGCGTGTGATTGATATGGCAGGGGTGGGGGTGTGGGGGGGGTTTGGTTTCCAATTACCCGAGCAAGCCGACAAATTGCTGGTTGTTTAATCTCTGAAGGGTCCAATTTCCATTTAGTTTATTAAACAGTCTATGCATCCCCTTATTTCAGAATCACAGAATTTTTACAGTATGGAATGAGGCCATTTGACCCATTATGACTACTCTGAATGAGCTATGTGCCAATCTCCCTGCCTTCTCCTCTTAACTCTGCACATTCTTCCTTATCATCTAATAAGCCAAATCCCTTTTGAATACCTCGATTGAACCTGTCTCCACCATTCTCTTAGGGAATGCCTTCTGACCCCAATCTACTTTGTCTAGTCCCTCATGATTTTGAACAAATCTATCAAACACCCTCTCAACACTGTCTTGTCCAAAGAAACCAGTCACAATTTCTCTAATCTACCTACATACCTTAAGTTCCTCATTCCTGGAACTATTCTCATGAATCTTTCCTGCACCCTCTCCAGGGTCTACATGGCCACTGCCCATATCTTAATTCACACCAAATACCATTAGGGTGGCACAATGGCACAGTGGTTAGCACTGTTACCTCACAACACGAGGAACCCAGATTCAATTCTGGTCTTCTGTCACTGTCTGTGTGGAGTTTGCATGTTCTCTCCATATCTGCATGGGTTTCCTTCGGGTGCTCTGGTTTCCTTCCACAGTCCAAAGCTATGCGGGTTAGGTGGATTGGTCATGTTAACTTGCCCCTTAATGTCGAAAGATGTGTAGATTAGTCATAGTAAATGAATATGTGGAGTTATGGGGATGGAGGGGTAGATTGGGGGGAGGATGCCCTGGGACCTGGGTAAGATATTCCGTCAGTGTTGGTGCTGACTTGGTGGGCTGAGTGGCATCTTTTGATTCCAAGAACTATTCACCCTGCGCTTGTTCCTTAAAATCCCTGGAATCCCTACAGTGCAGAAGGAGGTCATTTGACCCATCAAGCCTGCACTGACAACAATCCCACCTAGGCCCTATCCCCACAACTGCACATATTTACCCTGCTAATCCCCCTGAGACTAATGGTCAATTTAGTATGACTAATCCACCTAACCTGCACAGCTTTGGACTGTGGGAGGAAACCAGAGTACCCAGAGGAAACCCATGCAGATACGGGGACAATGTGCAAATTCCTCACAGACAGTGACCCAAGCCGGGAATTGGACGTGGGTCCCTGGCACTGTGAGGGAGCAGTGTTTTTCACTGTGCCACTGTGCTGCCGTACTGTGCCACAATGCCATTTGTTGTTCCTTTTCAAATCCTTTAAGTGGCTTTGTAACTCCGTAACTCTGTGACCTCGTCAGATCTGCAAATCGCTGAAGGTTTCTGGCCTCTTGTGCCTCTCTGATTGTCATTGCTCCATCATTGGTAGCCACTCCTACAGGTCCTAAGCACTTCAATTCCTTCCCTAAGCCTCCCTTTTCTTTTTATAAGTTTCCTCTTAAAACCTATCTGATGTGACTTTTCTGATGTGACTCACTGTTAACATTTCTCTCCTTATATGAAGCGCTTGATGACATTTTATTAACTCAAATATGTTTTATTTATTTATTTATAACAATCAATTTATTGTTTGTTTTGGCCCACTAAAATTTCTCTTCCAGCTTTTGAGCTTTGTATAGACAGCACTTTGCGCTCTAAGTATATCAGAAATTAAACTCCAGCTTCTATGGGTTGGGAAAAAGTACTGACAGGCGTATGTTTCTGATCTTCAAATGATGAAAGGCATAGATAATGCAGAGTTAACTAGGTTCTTTAACCAAGACTTTGATTGCATTACTAGTGAAAGGCCCCAAATGTGACAGGATAATACATGTGTGGAATAAAACCTCAACAAAGTTAGTGATGTTGACCTTTCAAAATGACCAGGTAAATGTTTATTTATGAACATGACATATAGGTTACAGGATATCAGGGATTATTAACTGCTTTGTGGGGCGTTTGGGTTACAAGGACATATGAACATTGGAATCCCAATGATGAAGTTAAATAATACATGTTGTAATATTAGACTGATAACCTGATGGATTGTTTCTCAATTACCTGTGGGAGTCGGGTGAAATCTCATTGCTTTCTCTTTCAGTCTGGCATATCTTTGGCTATTTGCTCCTTTCAGGAGATTGTGATTCATTCATGCAGTCTGTGCTCTGTATCCCACATGCACTGATTCCCTGGTTTCTGTTCAAAATTCGGAATTTGCAAAGCATGGACATGGAACTTTTTCATTCATGTTGACTCTGGCACTCAGTTTGTTCAAGGTTGTGTCTATTTCTCCATGTTTTCCAGACACCACAGGCAACCAGTGCTTCTATCCTCAACACTGTTTCCAGCTCATTCCCTCAGTGTCATTCCCAGCTCCTGCCCTTTACCCAATTCCCAACTCCTGCCCTCAAAGCTACTCCCAGCTCCTTCCCTCACTGTCATTCCTAACTCCTTCCCTCAGTGTCATATATCTCCTTCCTTTGGTGTCATGCCTAACTCCCTCCCTTAGTGTCATTTCCAGCTCCCTCCCTCAATGTCATTCCCAGCTCCCTCCCTTGGTGTCATTCCCAGTTCCATCCCTTAGTTATTCCCAGTTCCATCACTCAGCATCATTCCTAGCTCCTTCCCTCAGCATCATTCCCAGTTCCATCCTTGTGTCATTCCCAGCTCTTTCCCTCAGTTCCATTGCTCAATTATTCCCAGCTCTTTCCCTCAACATCACTCCCATCTCCTTCCCTCAGCATCATTTCCAGTTCCATCCCTTATTCCCAGTCTTTGCCTACTCTAAGAGTTGAATTCACTGTGGGTTGAATTCATTGTGAACCCAGGGATTTCTGTTGTAGAGCAATGGAATCATTGTGAACCCAGGGATTTCAGCCTTTCTCCTTCTTCCAAAGATCCAGAGCACTTTCTGTGAAATTTCTCCTCCTTTCAGTTAAAGGCCAGTCCATCATTTTACTATCAGTTCTGGCCTCCACAGCCAATGGAAATGGTGTTCAAGTCTCCAACCTGTCAACTCCCTTAAATATTTCATACATTTCAATGTGGTCAGCACTCGGAATCCTCTCAGAACAGCCACCCGCTTTCAAATAGTGCGATGGGAGCTTTAACATCTTCATAACAGGGAAGTACTGTTCTGTTTAAACTTCAGTCAATAATGCCACAAAATACATCAAGCAACTTATGTTTACTGTAGTGTGAGAACCTTGTGCTCCCTCTGTGTCCAAAGCGTAAATACTTATTTTGCTTTCACTATTTGAAATTGATAATAGTTCCACTAATATATAAATGATTAGGCATTTTCTATAATTCATTTGGAAATATTCAAATTTACTAAAGTGACTAAAGGTGCTTCACGGGCCAGCAATTATCCACACTTTAGGCCAGGAGTGCAGTTTACAGCCACAGAACTTTTCAGTCTGAGGTGAGAGTATGCCCAAATGGGCCAACCTGGCACCAATGCAGCTCAACTAATCATCCTAATAAAGTCTACTTCAAGAAATGCATTTCCCACTGCATGGCAATTTTGAGAAGGGCTGATTGATAAATATTCCAGAATGATATCTACAATTTAGGAAAATCATCTTCTCGATGGAGTCTGCCTGAAGGATTGGTGGGCAGCCTGTGGTCCAGGGGTCACATACGGCCTATCTGGATTCTGAATGCAGTCCATGAGACATTTTATTGTCCGTTGCCTAAGCACAGAATTGCCACATTCTGCTGAAATCCGTAGTTTTTTTTCTCCTACCGGTATGACTGAAGTGATACACACATAAAGTTAGGGTGGCACGGTGGCACAGTGGTTAGCACTGCTGCCTCACAGCACCAGGGACCAGAGTTCAATCCTTGGCTTGGGTCACTGTGGAGTTTGCACTTTCTCCCCTTCCTGCATGGGTTTCCTCCGGGTGCTCTGTTTCTTCCCACAGTCCAAAGATGGGCTGATCAGGTTGATTGGCCGTGCTAAAATGCCCCTTAGTTAGAGGGGGCTGTCAGGTTAAATACATGGGATTACGGAGATAGGGGGTGGATGGGATTGTGGTCAGTGTAGACTCGATAGGCTGAATGGCCTCTTTCTGCACTGTAGGGATTCTATGATGCAAGTGCGTGTTGATTGCTCACAACATTGACTGTGAGAACCTTGTGCTCCCTCTGTGTCCAAAGCGTAAATACTTATTTTGCTTTCACTATTTGAAATTGATAATAGTTCCACTAATATATAAATGATTAGGCATTTTCTATAATTCATTTGGAAATATTCAATATGTTTTGAATGTATTGAATCTTATTTATGGGGTCATAGTTCGTGAACAAGCCCAATTTCACTCTTGTGTCCCATTGAGATGAAGGAGGGTCACTCTGGCAACCCATTCACTAGCCCAGGTTGCCCACCATTGGCATGAAGGCCTTGAACTCAATAAACTCAATAATCTAATCTGTTAAAGGTTAGATTTGTAAGATTAACATTTTAGAGCCAATGAGCAATGTTGGGCAATGGGAAGAAATAGCTAAATACGGTTTTCTCTCAAGTTACTCACAATATAAACTATCTCCCATGGTAAATTTGCAATATTTGTTTAGGATACAAGTGTTTTTCTTCACTCATTCATCTTTTCTCTTCCTGATTCCTTTCATTTGTTATGTCTGTTATGCTAAGATATTTCCTGCTGTCTTTGACTTCCTGTCGCGGTTTTGCAATTCTTGCTGACGTTAATGGTGGGTTTTTTTTCCTACCACACAAAACTCACAGTTATTATTTATATGTTTGCCGCCTGGTTTCCAAGTGAGTCAGGATGAAGTGTGGGTACCATGTTGCCGTGGGACTAAGGGAGAAGGCGAAGGCAACAAAAGTCACAGCACACACAATCATACACATAAACATGCTTATACACAGACATACATGATCACATACACATGCTGACATATGGACATACAGGTGCATTCACGCAAGCTTGTACATAAATATGCACAAATAAATATGTACATCCGTACAGGTGCGCACACACAGGTGTGTGCATACACACTCACTCATACATAAAGATTTACATAGATATACAGGTTTTCACACACACACACACACACACGCACACACACACACACACGCACACGCACACGCACACACACACAGATATCCATGTGCACACACGCAGGTGCTCATCATAGAATTATAGAATCTATGTCATGAGACAGGCCCTTCGGCCCAAACTTGTCCATGTTGACCTAGCTAACCATGTTTACTTACATTTGATCCATATATCCCTCTAAACTTTCCTGTCCAAATGTCTTTTAAATGTTGTCAATGTCCCTGCCTCAACCACTTCATCCGGCAGCTCATTCCACACACATATCACCCTCTGTGTAAAAAAGTTGCTCCTCAGGTTCCCATTAATTCTTTCCCCTCTTAAACCTATGCCCTCTAGTTCTTAATTCCCCAATCCTGGGAAAAAGACTGAGTGCATTCACCCTATCCATGATCTTATACACCCCTATAAGACCATCCCTCAGTCTCCTATGCTCCAAAGAAAAAGATCCTAGCCTGTCTAATCTCTCCCTGTGACCCAGTCTCTTGAGTCCAAGCAACATCTTTGTAAACCTTTTCTGCACTCTCTCCAATTTAATAACATCTTTCCTATAGCAAGGTGACCAAAACTGAACACAATACTCCAGGTGAGGTCTCACCAAAGTCCTGTACAACTGCAACATAACATCCCAACTTCTATACTCAATGCCCTGACTGAAGGCCAGAAAGACTGATAATTCTGCCTTCTTCACTGCCCTATCTATCCACCTGTGATTCCACCTTTAGAGAACAATGCATCTAAACTCCAAGGTCCCTCTGTTCCACACAGCATACACACACAGGTGTGCACAGACAGGTGCATATACATACAAGTACACACCACACACACACACCACACACACACACACACCACACACACCACACACACACACACACACACACACACACACACACACACAAACACAGACACACATATACACAAACACAGACACATATATACACACACATACACACAAAGACACACACACACACTCACAAAGGTGCCCATGATCTATTGTTAATTATCAATCTGAGATTGAGAGATTTTTGTTTACCTAAGATATTTGGAATTAACCACAGATGAGGAATGGTCTCATTCCATGTTCAACAGGTTTAAGGGACTCTTGTTCCTATTTTCTTATAGACACACACAACATGGCCACTCCCAAGAACCAGTAGAAACTTGTTTGAGTGATTTGATTGTCAGGGTCTGTGGCAGGTGCATGTCGGTCATTGGGTTGAGATTATTGAGGAGGATCTTTGCAGTGATCCTCCTGTAGCAGATAGCAATTGGACCTGTCTCCCTCCTTGAACACAATGTCTCAGCATGCACACGGTGCTAGTTGCTTGGTTGTGTGGCCATATCTTTTCCTTTGAGTGTATATAAACATTTGAAATGAAATGTAATAATTTCTTTCCCATTTGCTGGTTTTGGATTCATGTTTAGCCAATCAGATACTTGTTCCAGCATCTTTTGATTAACACGTTGTGGCCTTTCCTCACCGCTCCCTTTCCTCTTGTTTGGGCTCCACGTCTAATGGATCAGTAATTCTACCCATCCTGGAGATGCCCGAGAACCCCCATTTGTCACCAGAGATTATTACAAGAGTGGAGTAAACAGCCTGTTTAAAAATATTGTTTATGCTTGGAAATTTAAAAATCCACAAAAGAGGGCAGCAAACAACAGTTCACAAGGCCCACTTTCCGAATAACATGGGAGATTTTTGCTTCACTTTCGAGTTGCTGCAGAACTGTGGCAAAGGGGAAATGTAAAGCCAGGACCAGCGTATTTGTGTCAGCACTCACTAATCCCATTCATAAGATTATAGGTTCAACTCCCACTCTGAGCACAGAGTGTGGTGGGGCAGCATGGTGGCACAGTGGTTAGCACTGTTGCCTTCATAACGTCAGGGTTCAATTTTGACCTCGGGTCATTGTCTTTGTGGAGTTTGGACATTCTTCCCATGTCTGCATGGGTTTTATCCAGATGCTCTGGTTTCCTTCCAAAATCTGAAGGTATATGGGTTAGGTTGATTGGCCAAATTACTCCTTTATGTCGGGGGTGGGGTTAGGAGATAAATATGTAAGATTATGGGAAAAGGACTTGACTGGGATTGTTGTCGGTGTTGGCTCAATGGGCTCTTTCTGTACTGTGGGATTCTATGATTCTATGATTCACATAAATGAAGCTTGGCCTCCAGTGTAATGTTGACAGACTGCAGTATTACCAGAAATACTGGCCTCTGTCTTACCCTTTGTTCACTGGGGCAGGATTTTCCCATCCTGCTGCTGTGGACACAGATTTGATTGGCTGCCAAATTCTCCAATCTCGCTGCAGCCTAAGCGTGGTGTGAACTGGCAGTAAGATTCCACTCAGCCTGTTTTTTGTAACCTTGAATTGAGGTCTGAATGGGAATGGAATGGGTAGACATGATATTGTTCAAAGAGGAACATGGTGCATTTTTGAAGTATGTTTGGGATGCCTCGGTAGCACAATGGTTAGCGCTGCTGCTTCACAGCTCCAGGGACCTGGATTCCAGTCCCAGCTTGGATCACTGTGTGTGTGGGATTTGCACATTCTCCACATGTCTGCAAGGGTTTCCTTCAGGGACTCCAGTTTCCTCCCACAATTCAAAGATGTGTGGATTAGGTTGATTGGCCATGCTAAAATTGCCCCTTAGAATCCTGAGATGCATTGATTAGAGGGATTAGCGGTAAATGTGTAGGGATATGGGGTTCGGACCTGGGTGGGATTGTGGTTGGTGCAAACTCGATGGGCCGAGTGTCCTCCTCTTGCACAGTAGGGTTTCTATGATTTCAGACTGCCTTCTCACTCTCTCTCTCTGGGACCTGATTCTGTGGTGTTCCCATGATTTAGATACATTTGATTTTTCTTTACACTTAGCTATGGCCAGTCTCATCCCCTGCCTCACTTGGGACTACAGAGACCAGTTCATAGATTTGTGCGCGCTATATGGACAAAGTGTACCAGTTTAACAGAGAATCTGGTCATTATCTTATTCTTGTCGGTGATTCACATAAAAGATCATTCGACTCCCTAAGTAACCAGACTTTGAAGTAAGTCAGTGCCCACTAAACGTTTCTGGCGTACTTCTGAGAGGTCTGATAAAATGCCAAGAAATGCAATTTCTTTTCTTTTTCTGATTAATTGTTTATTTTGTTAACCTGTGGGCCATTGGCATCAATGATTTCTTGAGGTGAAACCAGTTTGAAATACATGCGATCTGCTTGAGATGTGATGCCATGCAAATTCATAGACAGGGCTTGGAAGTAGAGACAAGCAAAAAAATCAAAGCTCACAGCATCAATATGTGTGCACGCTGATTCTGCCTGACTTATCTTTCTGAGCATAAATCAAGAATTTAATTACTGTGAGGCTGTAAATATCTGTTACTTGGCAAAATTAGATATTATCTGAGACTTACAGCATATGTGCTAAATTTTTAATAGGTTTCACTCCCCAAGTTGTTAAAACTTTAGGAGAGATCAAAGTACTGTGTTAAAATGCTCCATATTGTCCTAAATCAGCAAATAGTTCAAAGTGTCTGACGAGATCAAACAGATGAATTCCCAACCATAAAATCAGAATGCAGTAACTACAGTTTGACCTACATAATCGCTCAGTGTTGGAGCATTCTTCTCATGGAATAATCTTGCGAATAAACTTCATTGCCGAAATATGCCTTCCATTGAAAACTTTATCCTGCTGAATGCTCACATCAAGGAATCTCTCTATTACTGGGTGGCTAAATCTCATCTCGCCTGCGACAAAGATCAGTGGAGTGATAGGCAGGTTCTAAGATTGGTTGGCAGAGATATGTCAGTGCTTGGGAAATGATTGGCGGGGGAGGAGGGGGACTGGGTGCAGAAGTTTGGGTTGATGGTCTCTGCAGTTCTGAGTGAAGCAGGAGAAGAAAAATAGCCAGTGTTCATCCATGGACATCTTTCAGATTTGCTTTGGTTTGATTTATTATTGTTGCATGTATTAGTATACAGTGAAAATATTTCTTCTTGCATGCTATGCAGACAAAGCATACCGTTCACAGAGAAGGAAAGGAGAGAGTATAGAATGTCGTGTTATGGTCATAGCCAGAATGTAGAGAAAGATCAACTTAATGCAAGATAGTTCCATTCAAAAGTCTGACAGCAGCAGGGAAGAAGATGTTTTTGAGTCTATTGGTATGTGACTTCAGATTTTTGTATATTTTTCCCACTGGAAGAATGAGGAGGAGAGAATGTCTAGGGTATGTGGGGTCATTGATTATGCTGGCTGCTTTGCTGAGGCAGTGGTAAGTTTAGACAGAGTCAGTGAGTGGGAGGCTGGTTCCTGTGATGGACTTTGCTTCATTCACGACCCTTTGCAGTTTCTTGCACACTTGGGCAGAGCAGGAGCTATACCAAGCTGTGATACAACCAGAAAGAATGCTTTCTATGGTGCATCTGTAAATTTTGGTGAGAGTCATAGTGGACATATCAAATTTTGTTAGCCTCCTGAGAAATAGAGGCATTGGTGGGCTTTTTTAACTATAGTGTCAGTGTCGAGGGACCAGGTCAGGTTATTGGTGATCTGAATACCTAGAAACCTGAAGCTCTCGAAAATTTCTACTCCATCCTCATTGATGTAGACAGGGACATGTCCTCCACTTTGTTTCTTGAAGTTGCGATGTATCTCCTTCGTTCCACTGACAAAGAACAAAGAACAAAGAACAACACAGCACAGGAAACAGGCCCTTCGGCCCAACGAGCCCGCGCCGCCGTCCTAACATTGAGGGAGAGATTATAGTCATTGCACCAATTCACCAGATGCTCTATCTCTTGCCTGTACTTGGAAGTATGAATAGGCTTGAGCTATGATGCATCTCTGCATCCCACCCTGATTGTGATTAAAGAATCTACCAAAATTCACTGTCCCAGTGGTGGTCTTATGCAGGAAGGAGGGTCCTTAGAGAGCTGCACTCACACACGGAACCATCTAGCAGGATGATCTACTACCTTTACTACAAGAGATGAAATCAAAGATAGGGAAGACACCAAATTCCTAAACTACCTCATCAATCTCCTTTAGCCTCACAGTTCTGCTTGTGACCCCGGCTCCCCCAACACTCTGTTGGTCAATGATCCACCATTAACAGAAGAGGCCTCATTTCCTCTCTGTAACTCTATTCTAAAATGGGATGCCCTGCCTGCAATGAGAGATGGGAGCAGATTCAGTAGTAACTTCCAAAAGGGAATGAGATATATATTTGAAAAGGAAAACAATGGGTAAAGAGCAGGCAAGAGGGACTAATTGGATAGTTTTGTCTCATTGGCCAAATGGGTTGAATACCCTTTTCTCTGTGCTGAGTAATACTATGATTCAATGATGAAAATGCTTTGCCTTCTCCCTCAAGGGGCAGTAAAATATTTTTCTCTTCAATTATTCTTTTAGATCCTTGCCTTAAATCAAGTTTACTGATTCATTGCCTCCTGTTCAGTATCATTCCAGTCTCAGAGCTATTCTCCGAGAGTCCTTTCCAGGGTAAGTTATTGTTGTGCACTTTTCAATGAAAGTTCTTTTGAGCTTTACTCTCAGTCCCCATATTGTGATGTTAGGTGTAACTTGTGATGAGCTATATCATCTGTTTTTTAATAAATCATACCTTATGGCAGAATCTACAAAGCATTTACAACACAAGCAGGCTATTCAACTCAAAAAGCCCATGTTGGTGTTGATGCTCCACATGAGTCTCCTCCTTTCTTATTTAACCCCATCAAAATATCACTTCTATTCCTTTCTCTCTTGTGGCCTTATCCAACTTCCCATTGAATGTATGACAGCACATGGGCTCAATTTTTAACACTGCTGCCTCACCGTGTCAGGGGTCTGAGTTCGATTCCTGGCTTGGGTCACTGTCAGTGTGGGTATGCACATTCTCCCCACGTGTCCGTGGATTTCCTTCAGGTGCCCTGGTTTCCTTCCACAATTCAAAGATGTGCGGGTTAGGTTGATTGCTTAATTGCCCCTTACTGTCAGGGGAACTAGCAGGGTAAATACAGGGATAGAGGCTGTATGGAATTGTGATTGGTGCAGACTTGATGGGTCAAATGGCCTCCTTCTGCAATATGATTCCATACTATTCATCACAGCTACTCCAAGAACAACACAGCACGGGAAACAGACCCTTTGGCCTGTGACAGCAAGTTTAATCGTTCTTTGGTCAAAGAGTTTTCTCCTGAATTCCTTATTCAAGTTATTGGTCACTGTCTTGTACTTATTGTCTCTAGTTCTGGTCTAGATGGAAGCTCACTCCTTTATAAAGAACAGTACAGCACAGAAACAGGCTCTTTGGCCCACCGAGCTTGTGCCGACACATGATACCTTTCTAACCTAAAGATTTTTTGCCTCTACGTGATCCATATCCCTCTATTCTCTGCCTATTCATGTATTTGTCAAGATGTTGCTATTGTATCTGTTTCTATACCTCTTCTGGCAGCTTATTCCAAGCATTTACCACTCCCTGTAAGCAAAATTGCCTCTCACATTTTCTTTCAAATTTTCCCTTTTACCTTAGTAAATTCCCCTAATAATTGACATTTCTACCCTGGGAAAAAAATTCCAACTATCTAATCTACCATGCATCTCAGAATTTTGTAACTTCTATGAGGTTGCCCCTCAGCCTTTGATATTCATGTGAAAACAAAACAAACCAAGTTTGTTCGATCTCTCCTCATAGCTAATACCTTCCAAACCAGGCAACATCTTTTTCTGCCCCCTTTCCAGAGCCTCCACATCCTTCTGGTAGCATGGCAAGTAAAACTGTACGCAATATTTACGTCTATTCTATCAAGCTCTTTTAGAATTGTAAAGACTTCTCAAAGGTCATCCTTCAGTCTCTTTTCTAGAACAAAGACTCCCAGCCTATTTGGTCTTTCCTGATTGGTATAACCTTTCACTTTAGGGAGTGTTTGTATGAGAATGAACACCTATCATTGCTGGCACACATGTGATTACTAAGGAGCCAAAAGCAGCAATGAACATAGAAAGGTCTTAATCCCCACACTAAGTGTTTTTCACAATACACTACAGCTTTCCATTATCAGCTGTTCAAGCCACAAACTGAGCTTGGGTTTCAGCAGCTTTTCCCTACTTCAGAAACGGCCTCAGGATTTCATGGAATCCTGCAGTGCAGAAGGAGACCATTTGGCCCATCAAGTCTGCACTGATCGCAATCCCACCCAGGTCCTATCCTCATAACCTCATGCATTTACCCTAACCGGGTCCAATTCCCAGTTTGGGTCTGTGTGGAGTTTGCACATTCTCTCGGTGTCTGTGTGTATGTTTCCTCTTGGTCCTCCAGTTTCCTCCCACACTCCAAAGATGTGTTATTTAGGTGGATCGGCCATGCCAAATGCTCTCTGAGTATACCTGAACAGGTGCGAGTGTGTGGCAGTTAAGGCATCTGCACAGTAACTTCATTGCAGTGTTAATATAAGATTTCTTGTGACTAATAAATTAACTTTAGCTACTGCCCTTTAACACTAAGGAGCAATTTAGCATGACCAATCCACCTAACCTGCACATCTTTGGACTGTGGAAGGAAACCTGCACAGATACAATGTCAAACTCCACACAGACAGTGACCTAAGCTAGGAATTGAACCTGGGCCCTTATGCTGTGAGGCAGCAGTGCTAACCACTGTTACCGTAGATACGTCACTGGAGAATTTATGAGGTATTAAACTATGCATAAGTTATATTCAATTGGCACAGCGCGAGAGGGAGAGTGATGTGAAAGTCTCCCCCTTACCCAGCCTGGAAGCCAGGGAGATGATGCAAACTGTTTGTTCAGGCCCATGGGCAAGCTCCTTTTTCTGGATGTGGAGGAGTGTGGTGGGAGTGAGAAATTAATTTCCTTTCTATTTGTGTTTGCTGACATCCTCCACATTCAACAGCACCAAGTTATAGTTATACAGTACCTAACATCACAAGTGCTTTATAGGAACATCATAAAAAAAAGACATAGAATCATATAAGGTGATATCTGGTCAGATGAACAAAAGCTTGGTCAAAGAGGTAGCTCTAAAGGAATGTCCTAAAGGAGGAAAGTGAGGTAGAGAATTGGAGAGATGACGTGAAGGAATTCCAGGGATTGGGGCCTCGGCAACTGAAGACCATAAGATATAGAAGCAGAATTAGGCTATTCGGCCCATTGAATCTGTTCTACCATTCAATCATAGCTGATATGTTTCTCAACCCCATGCTAAGTAAGTAAAGTGAAAGTGTATTTATTAGTCACAAGTAAGGCTGGCATTAACACAGCAATGAAGTTACTGTGAAATTTCCCTAGTCACCACAACCTGGCACCTGTTCAGGTCAATGCACCTAACCAGTATTATGGAAGGAAACCCAAGCAGACATGGGGAAATGTACACATTCCAAACAAACAGTGACCCAAGCCAGGAATCAAACCCAAGTCCCTGATATTTGAAGCAGCAGTGCTAACCACTGTGCTACTGTGATGATCCTTACTCCCACTTTTTCCCCATAGCCTTTGATTCCCTCTCTAAAGGCACGGCTATCGATGGTGGATGGGGTGATTAAATTTTGCGGTGCCTAAGAGGCCAGAATTAGTGGAGCACAAATATCTTGGAGGGCTGTGTGGCTGGAGAATATAGATACCAATCTAAGCTTCACTCTTAGGCATTGGGTTTTGTTGCTTTACCCAATGTGTTCCAGAAACAGTAACATTTCATAAAGACGAAAGGTACCCAGAGCAAAAAAACAGAGCCTATAAAACGTAAAGGTATAATTACAGACGCTATCATTAACATGACATAGCGGAAAACAGATCGCACGCTGCAATGTTGAGACAAACTATTGGTGGGTCACATTTAATTATTGGAAGCCATTACTCTCCCCTTCACAACAAAAGTTAGTTCTCTCAAGTTTAAGCAGCAGGTTGTTGATTCATACTGTTTATTTACTTACTATTTCATGCGTTTTCAGCACCACTGACAAGGCCAGAATCTATCGCCCATCCTTCATTGTCTTTGAGAAGGTAGGGTGAGTCACCTTCTTAATGTGCAATTAGGGATTCTTGTTATACCTTTTCTCTGTTAATGATTTGATTTACAACTGCGTGGCTTGCTCAGAGGGTAGTCAAGAGTCAACTGCAGTGCTGTATGTCTGGAATCATGTGAGTAAGAGCAAAACTGCTGCTTTACAGGGCCAGGGATCTGGGTTCAATTCCTGCCTTGGGTCACTGTCTGTGTGAGTCTGCATGTTCTCTCCATGTCTGCATGGGTTTCCTCTGGTTGCTCTAGTCTCCTCCCACAATCCGAAAGATGTGTTGCTCAGGTGCACTGTCCATGCTAAATTCTCCCTCAGTGTACCCAATTAGGTGTTGGAATGGATTTCACAATAACTTCATCGCAGTGTTAATGTAAGCCTACTTGTGACACTAAATAAATAAACTTAAAAGCTGAATTTTGCAGCCACAGGGACTTATCACATAGACAGAGGTGTCCTTTGACCCTTTGTGCCTGTGTTTGAAAGAAATGTCCAATTAATCTCACTTCACGGTTTTCCCTCCCCACAATCTTGTTAATCAAATATGTACCCAATTCCCTTTGGAAAGGTACTATTGAACAAGCTCCCACAAAGCAATGCATTCCAATTGTAACAACATCATCTGAGTTCTGAGTAGAACTTTCAAACTATTTATGTTTGGAACCTATCTGTATTCCAGAAGATTAAACATATGGTCTACTTTAGCAAGATTCTTCTTGGAGTGGGTGGGAGGAATTTATGTGGCACTTTTCCAGAAGGGAGGGATGCACCTATGGGTAGGTAGCATATGATAAATATTTAAAACAGACTGACTTTAGGCAGGCACTGTAGTACATCTGTGCTTAATCCCTGAAGGCAGCTGAATGCATTAATCTGAATGCTGTCCTTGAGTCGGGATTTGATTTTCCTGAGCATTGCATTCCAGAATGGAATGATCTTTAGCCAGATCCATTTTCTTCTGTGTTGTCTCACCGGCTGAATTGTCCATAAGAAGGCAAGCATGTCACAATAAGCAGAGTCGACTCGATGAATAAATTAGTGTGAAGTCTTGACAGACATTGCACGCAGCCTGGAGGTAGAAAACAGAATAGCTCACCTTCACACAATCTGCCAGAAACAGCTAAACTATTTTGTACCTTCCCTTCTTCAAAGTGACTGAGTCACAGTCAATCTTTATTAAATCTTCATCTCTTAGACTCATAGAATCCCTTCAGTGCAGAAGCAGGCCATTCAGCCCATCAAGTCTGCATCGATCACAATCCCTTCCAACCCTATCCCCATAAACTCACTTATTTACCCTGCTAATCCCCTGACACTAAGAGGCAATTTAACATGGCCAATCAACCTGCACATCTTTGGGATTGTGGGAGGAAACCCACATAGACATGGGGAGAATGTGCAAACTCCATATAGATAGTCACCCAAGCATGGGAATCGAACCTGGAGGCCTGGTACTGTGAGACAGCAGTGCAAATCACTGTGCCATCTCATTTACAACTCATATACGCAATGTAAATAAAGTCTTTTTCCTTATTTTTTAGAAGTTTAAATGTTTGTAACAACAGTATACAGTTAGAGACAGTGAGTAGGTATCTTGTAAATTTGAGTCTGGTACTTACTACATGGGGGATTTGGCAATGGACAACTGCTAGAACTTTCCCTTCCTTTGCAGGTTGCAACAAAATCCCAGATTTTTTTTCCCCTGTACTGGTAGGAGGAAGAATTTGCAGAGAGAGCTCCACAGAAGGAGAAACCGCAAAACTGTCAAAATCTGGCAGATGGTTAGACACAGAAATTCTCTTGTTATGCAGACTACAGATTGTCTGGGACACAGCAAAGCCAGACAGCTTCATTTCCTAAGGGATCGTTGAGTCATTTCTCTTGTCTGGATAAGTGTTGTGCCTGTCATATCCCACACCCATTTTAGACACTTTTTCCATATAATTCCCACAATATAAATTTTCATGGATCCTTGCACTGGTTTTACTGTAAGTACCAAGGAAATCCACAGTCATATCCTATAACTGGTAGTGGGCTATTCAGTTCAATTAGAACTAGGCAGCATTGTATTTGGTTTTAGAACATAGAACATTAAACATTACAGCACAGAACAGGCCCTTCGGCCTTCGATGTTGCGTCGACCAATATAAAAAGCAATGTCCCTCTAAACTAAACCATTCCCTTCTCTTCCATATACTTATCAACTAACCTCTTAAACGCCACCAAACTTGGCGCATCTACAACTGCTGCAGGCAGGGCATTCCACTCCCGAACCACCCTTTGGGTAAAGAAACTATATCATAGCAATGATATTAAACTATATCATAGCAATGTAAGCCTCGCTCAACCCGAGACCGGAAAATCCCACCGGAAAAGTTAATGGGATTCCATTGTCTGCTCCGATACTGTGGTGGGTGAGGCAGTAAAATTCCAGATTCCTAGGGTCCTTTTGCTTGAGTACCTAACAGGATGGTAATGCTGGTCCAAAGTGATTGTGTAATGAAATACATGTGCAAAAGCATTTGGACACATGGTGCTTTTTGCCTTACGCAGTCGTGATTTTAAAAGAATGGGCTTGTTCCAATTGCTGTCCTTCTCCCCTCTCCCAGTATATCACCATGGGTTCCTTCACACAAGTGCCTGTTATTAACATATTTGCATATTGGCAAGCAAATTTTAATAGGCATATCACTCACAGCAGCAATTGTCTCCTAGGCCAATCCTGTCCTTGACCTATAACATCCATTCATATGCGATTCAATGGATTGTGATCAAGAGTGGGAATTTTTACCTCCTTTAACCTAGGAGCACTGATGTCAATTGTAGTATCCTTCTCTCTATTATATAGCATATTATCAATATCCTAAAAACATAAATAAATAAAGGCAACTAATTTTCATACAGCAAGATCCCAGCAATAGGACCAAGATTAATTAGCCCATCTGTTTTTAATGGGGGAATGTAGTCAATACATGCATTTATATCTAATATGATATGCACAGAGACTTGAGCTAAACAGTATTTGGACTTAGAATACCATCATAAACTACTCCTCCCTAACAGCACTGTAACCGTATCTACAACAGATTGACTACAGCAGTTCAAGATGGCAACTCATCACCATTTTCTCAAAGGCAAATAGGAACTGGCAATACATCTGACCTAGCCAGTGAAGCCTACATCCTGTGTAAATAAGAAACAAAAACTTCTTAGTTTTCAATTTGAAAATGCTGAACGTTGAGTTGATATTGAGCCACACTGGCCAGGAATCTTTGTCTTTGTTAATCTCAATTCTGGGGCTAACGTTGATTCCTGTGATTCTGGACTGGGGAAGGGCTGAAATGGGCAGGATACTCAACCAAGGGCCAATGGCTCAGAACAGAAAGTGTGTTTATATAGACATTGGGAAGAGCCGTTACTAGGCTCAACTGGGGTATCATTGCAACTGATACAATGCATAAGAAGCGAGTGCATGAAGCAAAAGCCCACGGAATTGGAAAAGGTGTATTTACGTGGATTGAAAAACTGGCTATCACACTGAAAAAGACCCATTTATTCCAACTCTGTTTTCTGAGTGGAAAGATGTAATTGGTGGAGTACAGCTGGGATCAGTTCTTGGTCCATAATTGTTCACTTTTTACATTAATGTGCTGCAGGATGGAACAGAATGTAAGACTTCCAAATTTGCTGATGATACGAAGGGCACTTTGTGATGAAGAGACTGAGATTCTTCTGCAAAACGATATTGATATTGGGTGGCACAATAGCACAGTGGTTAGTACTGCTGCTTCACAGCTCCAGGGCCTGGGTTCGATTGCCGGCTCGGGTAACTGTCGTGTGGAGTTTGCACATTCCCCTTGTGTCTCTATGGATTTTCTTGGTTACTCTGGTTTCCCCTCACTGTCCAAAGATGTGCAGGTTAGGTTGATTGGCCATGCTAAGAAATTGCCCCTTTGTGCCTAGGGATGTGTAGGTTAGAGGGATTAGGGGGGTATGATATGGGGATAGGGCCTGGGTGGGATTGTGTTTGGTGCAGGCTTGAAGAGCCTCTTTCTGCATTGTAGGGTTCTATGATTCTATTCTAGATAGGTTGGCAAATGGAAGTTAACGTAGAGAAATAGGAGGCTATGCACAAAAGGAGCTTGTTTTCTAAATAGATTTTGATTTGTCACATGTATTAACGCATAGTGAAACATTGTTTCTTGCACACTATATAAAGCATACCATTCATAGACAAGGAGTGCAGAATATACCATTATGTTCATAGCTAGAGTGTAGAGAAAGATCAATTTAGTGCGAGGCAGGTCCATTCAAGTCAGGTGACAGCAGGGAAAAAGCTGTTTTTGAGTCGGTTGGTATGTGATCCCAGACATTTGTATCTTTTTTCTGGCAGAAGAAGGTGGAAGAGACAATGTCTGGGGTGTATGGGGTCCTTGGTTATCTAAGCTGCTTTGCCAAAACAACAGGAAATGTAGACAGAGTTAATGAATAGAAGGCTGGTTTGCTTGATGGATTTTACAAATGCACTACAGAAAGCAGTCTTTCTGGTTGTATCACAGCTTGGTATGGTTCCTGCTCCAACCAAGACCGCAAGAAACTACAAAAGTTGTGAATGTAGCCCAATCCATTATGCAAACCAGCCTCCCATCCATTGACTCTGTCTACACTTCCTATTGCCTTGGCAAAGCAACTAGTGGAATTAAGGACCCCACCCCACCCCCCTGAACATTCTCTCTTCCACCTTCTTCCGTTGGGAGGAGATATAAAAAGTCTGAGGTCACGTACCAACTGACTCAAGAATAGCTTCTTCCCTCCCTAAACCATAATACTGAGTTTTTAAACCCCTTTGCTTCTTTAAGGCCCTCCTCAAAACCTACCTCTGACCAAGCTTTTGGTCATCTGCCCTAATATCTCATGTGATTCATGTGAACCACATGATCTGCAATTCTCCTGTGAAGCATTTTGGGATCTTTTAATGGCTTTATCTGAATAAAAGTTGTAACAATAGCTCACTCCAAAGGATCTGAATCCATCTCCTGTTGCTGGGAAGCTTCTTCTGGAGTAAAAGTTTATTATTAAATTAGAAGTTCCTCTTTCAGAGATTATTTCCAATTTTGTTGCTGAATTGCATTATGTGCTTCAGCTTCTCAATACAAGACTTGACTGTTGGAAGGCAATGGAGAAAATAAGTCAATTCAATTTCATTTACTTTCTATTAAATAGTCTTTATTCCATGAACAAGACATTCTGCAGTTGAATTACATGTACAGTATGGACTATGACAAAATACCAGTATCTTTATTTGCTTCTTGACTAAAAGTATAAAAGCTGCAAACAGTTGATATCATAACAATATGAATTTAAAACCAGACAATGTCTACAGCCAAATAAAGAATGCAAGGTGACTTGCATGTTAAAGGTGCACAATCATTTACATTTTACTGACACAAAACACATGCACCCCAGGACAAGCTTAACTACCAAGCATATACTTTTTAAAAAAAGTATTGGAGGAAATGGGAAAGAACACCTTGATAAAAATGCATGCCACTGAGGATGCACCAGGCAATACACAAAATTAAATATCATCCTCTGAAGTTTAATCCTCAAAACCTCCCTTCAACCCACCCAATCCTTGTAAAGCATCATAAAGCATCTTTAAAATGTAACAGACAAAATTTCCCAAATGCAAATTGTAGACAATTAGCCTTAAATGGAGGATTACACCAGTGACACTGAGTTTATAGCAAAAAACATGAATTTTGAAGATTGATCAGATTGTCTGCAAGTATGGAGTTTCATCTAACCCAATGGAGTACATTACTACCAGAGGGATTAGACACAAGAATTCAAATGTGCAACTCCATAAAAATCTCAAAAGGGCAAAAAAGCATTTTGCCAGTTTGAATTCTGAGACTAACAAGCTGGCTATTGCCACAAGGCTGTCTGTGCTATCTGTAACTAGGAAGCCATTCAACCAAAGTTGGTTTCAACTACTGAGAGTTTGAGAGCTTTTTTCCCCTCCCAAATTGAGATGGCTTCATTTTCCATGAGCGTAGTTCAGTACAATCACTGCACATACCAAAACATTAATAAACATAATAGGTCACTGGTACAGACCCTTCCACCACAGAATCTGACCAAATGTTCCTTTTTAGCAAGCTTAACTGTTTACATGACATCAACTGTGTTCAACAAATTCAGGAACCCTGTAATATGGAAAGCATTTTATGGATATTGCTGCAAGGTGTGACTGATGCTAAATAAAATCTATTATTTAAATACAACATTGGTAAATGTTCTGATCTCGTGTGTCACTTTGATAGCAATTAGCTTAACTCAGGGAACTCCAAGATCACACAAGCATAGACTAAAATGGCAAATCTGTCCTTCATAGAATCTTCCCATCAATTTATGAGAGAGATGTTTGAGAGATAATTATCAGCATTAGTTTTACTCAAAAAAATTCTAGAAAGGTACAATGCATTTTTTAATGATATATGCCAACCTAAAGCAACAACCTAATTTCTCCTTGCTGCTGATTGAAAGTGAACAACAGACCAGTTTTTTGTTTTCAGGTTTCCAAAAGAACAGGCTAAATCTTAATTCAAACAGCTCAGATATCATGGGCCGCAGGAAAACTTACTGCTGACAGCAGGGAAGAGTTGTATAATTTTTGTATTCAATTCAGAAACAATTCAAGATATAGGTCTTCAAAAGGTGAGCTTTTTAGCAAACTACTGGCACCAGAATCCAGCCAAACATGCCAGGCATGTGGATAGTATTTGGATCACATCTATTAGTTTTAAACATCTTAATGAGTCTTAACCAGATAGGGAGTGGCCAACTTCCTTGGAAAACCCTCCACCAAACAGCTTTGTTCAAACATATGCCCACCGACACCACAAGTGTTTCATTTTTGGAAGAGATACAAAACTCCTTCATATAAATCAAATTCTCCTCAAAGTAAAAGCCTCAATGAGTTAAAGAAAAGATTCTTCCTGGAATTTTTTGTCAAACTTTAAGCATTTATGAAAAGCAACTGTACAAAAGTGTGTTGTATTTAGATTTTTCACTGTGGTGAAAAAAAGTTATACAACTGTGTAAATCATGACTCTGAAACTGGTGGAAAGGAGTGCACTTGAGCTTCAAAGCAGCAAAGGCTAGGGCAAAACAGCACACTACTCTCATAAAGCACATGACAAATAACATGACTAAAGGAAAATCAAATAAAGTGAAGCTGACTTTATATCACAACTAAGGAACTCAAAGCAGTTTATTTCACCTCTACTATTTAAGCATATTACATCAATGGGAACAACGTTTCATCTTTTAAACCATAAAAACCCTTAATACTGTAAAGAAACACCACACACACATGTGTACATGCATGTTTCATCACCAATACCAGATTGAAAACTCAAGCTGGACTCTATCGGCTGTAAGCTGTGGAGTCTTCTGTGATATCAACCATTTCCCCACACAAAAATAAAGCGTGGACACTTTCTGGCACGGTCTCAGACTTCAATTGGCACACAATTATAATAGGCCAAGAATTTGGGGGATTGAGTGCCAACCTGTGTTTCTTCATTGAAACTATACTGCCATAAAAATATACTGAAGTCAGAACAAATCTGCAAGATGGTGTCACAAAACATTTGGTGAGTCTTCAATAGGGAATACTCTGACAGAGTAGGAACAATTTTCTAGATAGCTTTTGGCTAATCCTGTGCAGCTCAGTTTAGTATTTTGTTAGTCTTCAGTACAATTTTAAAAAGATTTGTGAAAATACAGTAGTGAAATTTAGCACGTAGTCAACAAACAGGATATTCTTGCCTACTGGGATCGAATGGAAAGCAAGCCAAGCTAGGAATCATCATTAAAATCCAAAAACTTAACATATAAAGCTCTGGCAAAGTTGTGCATCAAGTAACTGCTGCAAACTAAATTTGTATTTCATTCAACCAAACTGCAGTTATACCGAATTATGTCTTTTCCCTTCAAAAGTGTGCACATCAATGCACCACTTGGACTAATAACTGAAATCATGGCTTGTAATCAGGCTGTCTGTTGTGTGCAAATGCTCGCATTGCTGAAAGGATCTCTTGTGTTTGGTATAAACTCTGGTGTAAAAAGCCAGTTCCCCCAATCACTATCATTTACAATACAAGGTCCAAGAATATTTTACAATTTAGCAAGCTCATTGGGTCAATAAACCTGCTACATTTAAAAGAAACCAGGTTTAACCTGTTGAAAATATACAGGACACTGGTGCATACACTGAAAATGGCTCATCTAACCAAGACTATGGTCAAAATTATTGCAAATAAATACTTATGGAATCTTTCAAAAATACAGATAACTAAGAAAACAACCAACAATCAGAACAGTCATAGACAATTAAACAAGGATCAAGTTTAACTACTTCCTTCTTAGTGGAAACAATGAGTCTCTCAAGATTGGGATTTGTCCTCCTGGAGTACCTAGCCTAAAAAGTAGCTCCCACCATCTGATTTTAACAGCTAAGCAATTGCTTCCTATGACTACCCAGTCCTTTTTTGCAAAGTTGATGAGGTCCAGCCATAATAATCCCTCCTACCAATCCTAGGCAGAAGAGTGACTGGTATTGTCACGTTCCCACCAAGAAACTAAGAGTCCATGGTAAATGAATTTTATGAGCCAACTCTGCAGGCATCAATTGCATTCCATCTGATCCAAACAGTGTCTATGATGTTAGGCTAGTCTGTGGTTCAACAATTGCAATAGACCTTTCAGCAAACGTCACTGCTACTCTTCTGGGTGGAGTTTCTTTTCTAGGTATCTGCAATAGCAGTTTGAATTACATCCACTCACTCCCATCTCTCCTGTAACTCCATAGTTTGAATTAGTGACAGCTTAAAAAGCAGCAATGATGCACCTGGACGACTTACATCCATGATGGCGTAGGAAGGGAAGGCAAAACATTTCCCTTCAGAGTGTCAACATCAATTCATACCAACTCTAAGAAAATATATATTTAACTGTACATGGAGGTGGACAGATGGCCTCTTTATAGGGGCCTTTAAATCAGTATAATTTCAAATAGAGAAGAATGTTTCAGCTCTGCAAAATGAGGGGAAAGGAAGATAAATTTTATAAAAACAAACACTAACCTGGATGAGAGAAACACGTACCCAACCGTGAAAATTACAATTTATTTTTTAAAACCTTCCAGAAAAAGAAAAGGCATGTTCCACAAGAGTTATTATTGTGCATCAGTCCATGCAGTTTGCAGTACGCTACATCCAGAAGGATAGTGAAAAACACGCACAGACTGATGGTTCTTAGCAACATTTATAGAACAAGTACAGAATGTATAAAAGGGCTGTGGAAATTCAGGTAGTGTATTGGAGCAACAGTACTCCCAGCTTTCTTCTTGGTACGTAGCTAAACCTGTGAATGGTAGTGAAGATTTTGGTCAGGAACAATTAATTAGTGTCATCAAGTTAGGAATGGTCTCTTCTGGTTCCCTTCTTTGCGCTTTGGGAGTGGTTTCATTTCTTCTTTGCATGAACGTTTTTGCAGACCCAGTTCATTCCATCCTGGAAAATATCAAATGACAGTAATTCAACACCTTTTAGCAAGTATAGGTGAGTATTAAATCTAAATACAACTTACTGAGCAGATGGTGATGGCAGATTCTCTTGGGTATCCAGTACACCATTTTGAATAATGGGCTAACAATTCAGATGTGCTTGGTGCCCTAACCCAAGTATAATACTAGCTTAGCAGAGCTGAACAGGAAGGGCCAAAGGTACTGAATGGAAGATGCAGGCAACCTATGTTCCAATAAGAGATTTGTACCTTTTGGGTAATGGCATGTGCAGTCTAGGCAGCCTGTCAGGACTATACAGAGAAGGGTAAAAATCTACATTCATTGATAGCAAGATCCCTAAAGCAGGGAGTGTTTTTGGTGTGAAAGACATGTCTGAATCAATCATTCTCCTTCATGGTCTCAAAATTGTGGGCATGTAATAAAAGGACCCAAGTATGAAATGAATGATTGTGAGGTGGATTCGTGAGGGAAAAGTGGGAATTGCTACAGAGAAGCAGGGTTTTGTCTACATTAATCAATGAGCTATCACAATGGAGGGAATTTTGGGGTCACAAGCCCCAACACAGAAATGGTAGCCGTGGAGCTCAGGCTGCATTTCGACAGTTGCAAGATCACTTTAACTGCTAGTCTTTTTTGGTCAGGGAGCATGACTTAACTGCCTGTACTCAGAGGCCTGATTGCCGCCACAAGATGAAAAGCCAACTCGCCCTACCTCACCAAACTTCATTCTGGAGTCAAAGTTCAAGGCATTAAAACAGGGTCAGATCAGAAAAAGGTTTGGTAAGCATTGATGGACAAGATTCAACACAGCAACTCGCCCAGGCTACAAGACTACCTTCCCAAACATGCAACATGCAACTTTAGAAACAAGATGAACTTCAGATGAACGGGAACACCACTGCCACACACCATCCTAAATTGGAAATACATTGCCATTGGATCAAAATGTTGGAGCTCCCCACTTGACAGCACTGTGGGAACGACTGGAGCAGTACAAGGAAGTGACTCACAATGACCTTCCCAAAGGAAAACAGAGATGGGCAATAAGTGCTGGCTTGCCCAGCAATGCTCAAATCCAGTGAAAGAAAGATACTTGAAGGAAGAAATCGGTATTCAATTTCACGTCTCTTTGAAGTGCTTCACTAAGGCTTGGATGAAGCTGTCTATAATTGGAGCGAGCAAAGATTACAAACCTAAGGACAGGCGAGGACATGAAGGAATTAAACAGGAGGGTAAAACCAGGGATTTTCCTTCCATCTCTTCAATGGAATGCAGTCCGCGAATGAATCAAATATAAGAATTTCAAGGGGTCAAATGTTCAATCAAGGATGCAGACCTCAATTTATAACAATTATTTGAACCACACACTGTATTTATTGTTGCTGATATTATATAACTGTGTTAATACATGTCAAGTACATTCCCCCTCAGTAACTATGATGGCACAGAATTGGTAATTGACTTAGTATAGATACATGACGACATTGAACCTGAACTAAGTCACTGCAATCTTAATTGAGTTACATTCAACTGCTGAGAAATGTACTAACATATTTCTTTTGTATTTTACTATTTAATAATCTAAAAATGTCAGGATGCTTACTTTGGAACAACAGTTCAATATGCTGCTTCTAAGCCATTACAGACCTTTCACCATAATCCAGAATTAAAGGAAAACCGGATACAATGTACACCATAATAACTGCATTCTTTCTGAATGCAAAAAAGTGATGACAGCAGCATACCTGTACACCCTCCCCTGTGAGTGCAGAGCAAGACTGGATTTGCCAAACACGGTCACGAATCGTGTGCAGATTCAATCCCTCCGCTATCTCAGAGGCTGGGGCAGCTGTGAGCAAGTCCTGCTTGTTGGCAAACACGAGAACGGGAACACCACTCAGCTTTTCCTCATCCAGCAGCTCAGCAAGCTCCTGAAAGCATATTCAGAATGACAATATTATATTGGCCTTTTGGTGGAGACACTGAAAAAGCTAGAGTCTACTGCTCTGCTCAAAGATGCTCCAAAACTAAAATGCTATGGCACGTTAAATTGGTATTTATGCTCCTGGTATTCCAAAATGCCAAGAATCCCACTGTTATGACACTTTTGCTCAAGATTCCAGTCTTTAAATATGTTTTTATCCCTTTGATGATCTATTCTATTGTTTCTATAATCCTTTGGAAGCTCCCCTTCCCAGAATATAGTTTTTTTATTACTTTATGGCTACTTATTTATTAAGTAAACTTATTATTTAATCTCAAACATTTACAATCTCCCAATTGTACATGATTCCATTGAAATCCTTTAAAATCACTTTACTTATCTGCCTAACATGGCCAAGCTGCTTCCATAGCCCCTTGTTCATTACCATTTCAACCACTTGCCTTCACACCTCCTTTATTGATGTTTTGATCTCTGCAGTCTAGTTTTAAACAGTCGCAACCACTGTTTCCCAACGTATATCAATGATATTGCAAAATAACTAAGAACTCTTATTTTCCCCTCACCATTCCAACAAGGACTCCAATCTTCAAAAGCCAATTCACAGAAAAAAGCAAACAGGTTGCGCTTGGCACTTCCTCACTCTCATATCATTTAATTATTTAGATACACATTTATCATTAACTGCACATTACAGATCCCATTACAGATGCACGACAGAAAACATTCCTTCTGGTTGTATCACAACTTGGTATGGCTCCTGCTCTGTCCAAGACTGCAGGGAACTAAAAAAGTTATGAATGTAGCCCAATCCATCATTCAAACCAGTCTCCCATCCGTTGACTTTGTCTACATTTCCTGCTGCCTTGGAAGAACAGCCAGCATAATCGAGGACTCCACGTACCCTGAATGTACTCTCTTCCACCGGAAAAAAAATACAAAAATCAGAGTCACACACCAACTGACTCTTCCTTACTGCCAGAGTTTTGAATAGATCTACCTCATACTAAGTTGATCTTTCTCTACACTCTAGCTATGACTGTAACACTACCTTCTACACTCTCTCGTTTCCTTCTCAATGTACAGTATGTTTTGGATAACGCATAAGAAAATACTTCATTATATACTAACACAAGATAACAATAAATGAAATCTAACAAAAAAATAACTAAACCATTCAGTATAAAGCAAGTTGAATTCAAAGGATTATAGTTATTTCCTTAGCTATAAATGGAGTGGTAAAACTGAGAGACAAATTTATTTTCTTAGTGGGGCAATCTTCCCAAAAATTGGCAGTGCTGGATCAGGTGCAAAAAACCAGTATGGTCCTCATTCAATTACAAAGGGTGTGTGCAGTGCACACAGCCAAAGGGAGGGGCAGCTATTGACTGTTTAAGACCAAGATAGAAAGGTTCTTGATTAATAAGTAGATCAGGGGCCATGGGGAAAAGGCAGGAGAACGTGGATGAGAAAAATATTAGCTATGACTGAATGGTAGAGCAGACTCAGTGGGCCAAGTAGTCTAATTCTATTCTCATGTCTTATGGTCTTCCACATTTTTCCTCCTAGTCTAAGCTTCAATTGCTGCCATATCCTTCCCTCCAAAGCTGAAATAGATTCCAGTCTTTAATTTAGTCACAAATTCTATTGACCTTCACCCATATATTGTTAACGCAGGAAAAATTTCCCAAGGTGTCTCAACTGTAATTAGGCAAAATTGGACAGTGAGCAAAAGGAGGAGATATTGAGACAAGGGTGATGAACAGTTTGGTCAACATGTGGTTTCTAAATATCCCTTTACATTTGTGCTTTAGAACACACTCGTGAAAGTAAAACACTCGTCTGTATATTAACTTTCAGAGAATCCACCATCTCCTAGTCACTAATTATTCATAGATTCCCTACAATGCAGGAGGCAGCCATTCAGCCCACTGAGTTACACTGACCACAATCTGACCCAGGCCCAGCCCGTAACCCCACATATTTACCCTGCTAGTCCCCCTGACACTAAGGTTAATTTAGCATGGCCAATCCACCTAACCTGCACGTCTTTAGACTATGGGAGGAAACCAGAGCACCCAGAGGGAACCCACGCAGACATGGGAGAACATGCAAACCAATTTCATTTTTATTTGCTACAAAAAAATCTACTGCAGAGTAATCCTGTGCCATGCTATGGATTGATGCAGCTGCATGTATAAAACTTGGAGGAAAAATAAAGTCATTCACCTGCCCTGTTTCCTCAAATCTTTTTCGGTCTGCACTGTCAATGACGTAGATCTGGAAGAAAATTGCAATTGGTTTACAAGACAGAAAAGAGAAGGTCCATTGTAAAATCAAAAAAGAAAAAGACCTACTTCTTGCAACTCAAGTGGGGCAGCAGCTACTCAAATGGTGAAATAAGCAAAATATGCTGCTGCCTAGTGCAGATCAGACTGATCAAATTCAATTCTTACCCTCAATCCGAAGACATTCACAACAGAATATCAAGATCTTAAACTATATTAATCCTGCAGAGATGGAATGAGTTGAACGCCAAAAAGAACAGAAACTTTACCGTGCAAACACAAAATACTGCAGGTGTGGGAAATCTGAAGCAGAAAACATTCAGCAAATTTGTGGAGAGAACAGACAAGCTGACACTTCAGCTACACTCCTATAAATACACAGCCAATTTTAATTGCTTGTTCCATCGCCAAGTTTTAGAGGTTAGAAAGTTTGCGCACATGGCTGAATTGGAAACATATGCTATATTCAGCCTGTCGTGCAGACATCAGCAATGGGTCACTGGCATGAAGGTAATTGAAAGGCGTATAGAAAACTTCAATTATAAATTGTATGGTAAGATTTTTGATTTTTTTTTCTCTCTGGGAACTCCTAAAAGCCTGTCCACAATCTATAAGGCACACGTCAGGAGTATGGAGGAATACTCCTCCATTTGCTGGATGAATGCAACTCCAACAACAAGAATCTTAACATCATCCAGGATAAAGCAGCCCACTTCACTGGCACCCCATCCACCATGGATGCACAGTGGCAGCAGTGTGTACCATCGACAAGATGCACTGCAGCCACTCAAAGCTTTTTTGATAACTCCTTCCAAACCTGCAATCTCTACTACCTAGGACAGGGGTAGATGGATGGAAACACCACTATCTATAAGCTCCCCTCCAAGCCACACACTATCTGACTTAGAACTAGTTCACCTGTCCATCACTATTACTCGGTCAAGATCCTGGAACTTTCTCCCCAGCAGCACTGTGGGCATGCTGACACCACTTGATCTCCAGCATTGTGAGCAGCAACTCACCACCATCTTCTCAAGAGCAATAAAAATGCTGGAGTAGCCAGTGACACTGACCTTCAGAAAAGATTTTTAAAAGGTTGTAACTTAAGAACCAGTGACCAGCTTGACTCCTTTGCAAAGCAGTATGACATTTCCTGGTGTTGGGTTTTCACTGGCTCTAGATCTGGATTTACACTAAATTTTGTGGTATAGAACAAATTTACACCTACATAGTTGTACTGTAGATGCATGAGCCAATGTTGCTCTAAGTAGTTAACTCCTCAAATTCAGAAAGGAAATAAAAGAATAAATGTGCAACACTTTGATTCTCTGCATTAATGATAACTGAGTGTTAATAAATAAATTAAAAGCTCATCAATCTTTCTGTTCACATTTCTTCACATTAATAGAGGAATGTTAAACTATAGAGTGAATCTAGATTGGTAATATTAAGTAGACAATAGGATTGAATGTAAAAGAGAACATGAATAAATATGCAAATACTTACTAGCACATCAGTATTTTCAAAATAATTTCTCCAGTACGGCCTTATCTTTCTCTGTCCTCCAATATCCCACACATTTAACTTGAAACCTTGAGACTGCACACTTTTAATATTAAATCCCTAGACAGATAAGAAGGGAATTCTTTATTTTCGAAGTTTGTTCCAGTGCAAGTTTACAGTGAAACAAAATTGAAGCTAAACAAACAAGCCATCAGATGCATAATCTGACTGCAAAGCCATGTTAACATTCTTGTTGAAATGCAGAGCACATCTATTTCTATTTTGTTAAAGCTGAAAAACTGCAGTCTTTACATTCTTTTCAGAGGAATAGGGAGGGTCTTACAGATATAATGAAATGTAATGCAGGCCTCACATTTCACATTCATAGAGAACCTTTAACAGAAGAATGTCTCAAGCCACTTCACATACAGTCAAGAAAGAAAAATGGACATAGGCAAAGGGAAGGGTTTCTGGGGGAGTGATCAAAAGCAGCATTAGTAAGAGTGTTATTAGAAGAATGGGAGGTGAATAATACATGCTGTTTAGAGAGACATTCCCAAATGTGAGACCCAAGGTGAATGAACACAAGGCTGACATTGGTGATGAGGGGGCAGAGTCTGAGGAATGGATAAATTGTAGATATGGAACATGTTAGAGCTAGGGCACAGCAAAAGGTTAAACACAGACAAGAACTTTAAATTTGAAGCATTACTTATGAAAGCAATAAAGGGGTCCCTATAAAGGCATAGGGACAAAAGTGAACAGGATATAATGCAGGACAGAATATGGGCAGCAGAGTTTTGTGTTAACTAAACTTTACAGAAGGCAGAATATAGGCAGTCAGCAAGCAGAGAATTTTGGCCACAGACAGTGAGCGACAGGCAAAGAAAGTTTGCTTTATGAAGACAGAAATAATGGAAGGTATTCAACAATCAAAATATCTCCTTTGGGAGAACTATTCAGTATTAAGGATCGATTTGTCTGAATTATATCTTCAGACCTTAAAAACAACAGTACCTTAATTTTTGTTTCACTGCATGAATAATTTTTATATTTCAAGCTAATCCTGCGAACTCAGAAAATCAGTGACGTGCTTGGAGTCATTTCAAAATTTGAGGACCAATTTAATATTTAGATTTCTCCCAAATAACTTTTAACTATCTCATAAAATTTAGTATAAATTGTATGAAGAGGATTTATACTCATTCCATCTGCATAACTAATCATAATCTAAACAGTAAACAGTGCTCTTATTAAAATACAAGCAAGATCTCACTGTTCATATATTCTCTTTATCCCAGTCTCTGTAGAAAATAGCTGTGAATCATAAAAACATTATAAGGAGGCCTTATTTATTAGACTTTAAGCATTAATGTGCCGTGCCACCTTGAACAAGGGCATTTTCAATGGCATCTGTAGGATTAAGAGAGCCATAAACAACATATATTTCATCTGAGATTATAGGTTAATCGATGTTGTCGCGAAGAGTTTCTGGTGTTTGCTAAGCAATTATCTGCTTAATATAGTGACTGACAGAAGGTTGTGCAAAGCATATTTTCCCCAGCTGACTTGCAAACTTGTTTTCCTTACAACACAGGAGAATCTTACAAAGTTCTTTGTAGTTACAATTTCTCTTTTCCTCTGACTCTGCCCCTCATCACCAATGTTGGCCACATCTTCATTCATTTAGGTATGAATTTCAGCACCATCAGTTTTTGTTGAATTACTGTACTATGTACAAATTAAATATGAGGATGTTGCATTTTTTTTTTTAAACAGATTAAAATTCCCAAAAATCTAATTAGTACAAATGATATAAATCTACAGAACGTGAACAGAAACCCTGGAGTCTATAATATGAAACTGTACGGCCTCAACCATGACTGGCTATCAGAACTATAACCCATGGTCTAATCTGGTCCATGAGCAGAGGCTATCTCCTCAATACTGCTGTTTGTTCCTGCCATATAATGTTGCTCCTTTTCCACGTAAGCACTGCTGTATACAACGGAAGGGATTATATTGTGAGATATTTCCATCATGCAATGGCACTGAATTACTTCAAGCAGTAGCAGCAAGGCTTAGAAGGAGCAGCTCCACCAATGTCAGCCACGTCTATTGACGTTCAATTGGAGAGGCTGGGGAACAATACTGTGCAAAGGGAGAGAAGAGTGTCAGTTCAAAGAGGAGAAAAGGGCCAGAAGATGACTAGTTCGAACTATTGGAGGATTTGGGGGTGGGGAGGAGGGTGGGGGAATGCTATGTTGAACTTGGGGCAGGCAGGAGATGTGTAAAAACTAAGTCTGGGACAAGCCAAACACTGTGGTATCAGAACAAGTGGGCAAAACCCAATGACTCAAAAATAAGCAACTGAGCTACCCACGGAGAGAAAAGGTTGGGTATTCCTCGTTTAAAGGAAAAATGTTTACTTCCATTCCTCCATCATATGCTTCCAGAGCACACCACTGCTCTCTGGCCTTTGCAGTGAGTAACACATTCAAATGCAATGGTACTGCAAAGTAGAGATGAAAATCCAGTCAAAGCATCCTTTATTTTTGTGGACATCGCAGGATTAATTTTGCGCTACAAAAATAACTGCAGTACAGATGAGTGAAATCAGGGAGTGCAAAAGAAAGATTTCTCACTTGAATTAAACAGGTTGCCTAGTTATACTCAGTTTGAGCTTTTTCTTAAACCCAAAGTGCAACTGAATGAAAATGAAAAAGGAAATTTCTGAAAAAATATGAACTTCCAAAATAACCAAGGAGGATGTCCAAATCTGAGTAATTTACTAAGTTTTGAAATACTGATTTCAATTGCTAAGTACAGACTTTAAATAATCTGTGGTGGCTACCAAATAACAGCTTTCCAAAAAGCATATGATGCAGCAGGCCTCCTGTATCAGCTCAAAAGTGGAAAACACCACAAGTAACCTTCAGAGAGCTATAAAAGGTCAATGGGACCCAGGGAGTAAATCACAATGGTGCAGTGTCAGTCATCTGCTAGTAGGGAGCCAGTTATTTTGCTTCTCTTAATGGTATTAACTTAAAATGGCAAAACTGCACACCAGGAGTAGTGGGGGGGGGGGGGGGTAGAGAGTCCGTGGCAAAGGGGTCAGAAAGAAAATATATATTCCTCTTGATTCAAGAGGGAGAGCAGGTTAATTGAAATATTCACTGCAAGGCAGCTGGCTGATTGCCACCTGCAACCTTCACATTAAAATTTCGGCTCTGGTAATTGGTACCCAGAAACAGTAAAAAGGTAAATGGCAGCTAGCCCGGGGTAAATTAATCAGCTATGTGGGCACCATAATCAAATATTTCATAGGGACAATGGTTTCGGTGCTATTGGACACAGTCGACATCAGGAACACATCACGTGGGAAAACTGCAGCAACAAACTCGTTCCAGCAATTGCTCACAAGTATTTTCTGCTGCTTGTGTCTTTTACTTGACCCCTAAGGTGTCACTGAGTATTTAAAAATGGAGATCAGAGCATTTAAAATTGCACTTGCAAGACAGAAATTTTAATGACTTTTTCAAAATTGTGCTCATCAGGGTGAGAATAAGCTGGGGAAGGAATATTTTCTACCATATATGTTACACATTCTAAGGTTGGGTATAATGTTGTTAAATCCCAAAATAAAGCTCCCTATATTCTATTTCAGTAAGATCTTTACATTTTCAGGCTATTGATTCTGTGATTTAGGCACTTCCCTGCAGATACAATTATTACATTCCCATACCTACCAACCAGAGCCTTCCCCTGAGAGACTGCCATTTTACAACTGAATGAGGGACAATGCAGTGTACCCTACCTTGGAGGACTAGAGCAATGCAGCCAAAATTGTTTACATTTATGATCCTTTTACCCAGCAGACAGACAGGATTTTCTTCACAACAGTCTGGGCTGAATCAGGTTTCAGATGAAAATTCATGTTTAACTCATTGCAACATCTGGTTACACTGAAATCTTTACAATTTAAAAAAGCTTTGAAGAGAGTCATTACTAAATACAAACATTACCTGTGTAGGTGTGATATGACTGATGTCTTCTGAAGCCAGCTGTTTGAGTAATGTTGTTTTCCCAGCGTTGTCCAAACCCAGAAGGAGAATTCTAACCTCCTGATCAGGAGCACTCTTCAATTTTCGCAGAATTGATAGCAAACCCTAAGAAGAAGTAGTCATCCTTAACTATATATGTAAGTGTTGACATTCTCCCACCAATGATCGACATAGATATATGCTGATGTTGCGTAGAATAGAAACAAAATTTTTGTTTTTATATTTACCAAATAGCAATGGAGAAAATAATTATTCCATTCTACTCTTACTACTATATAACAATACACATATACACACAACTTCCTACATGATATGAAAAAACCCAACTGTGAAGCTGCACTAATTTCTCATTTGTGTTAAAATTGAGATTCATTTCAGAGTTTCCTACTCATTTTTCAAAAAATTCTCATGTCACTAATTCTTGCCACCTGAAATTTGTCGTTTGGCATTACCTACTGTTCTTAGATTGACTTAATCAATTACTTTAAACCTCTTTATCCAAAGAGTGATAAGAATATGGAACTCTCTATATATGGAGTAGTTGAAATGAATAATATAGATGCTTTCAGTGGGAAGCACGAGAGAGGATAGAGAATTATGCTGATAGGTGTATAAACTGAGACTGTTTGAGCTGAATGGTCTGTCTCCATGCTGTGCGTCTTATATAACTTTATACTTTATTGGATGACACAGTGGTTGGCACTGCTGCCTCAATGTCAGAGACCTGAATTCATTCCTGACCGAGTGACTGTGTAGAGATTGTTCATTCTCCCTGAATGTGTTTCTGCTGGGCTACACAGCGGCAAGCCCTGTTGCCTCACAACACCTGGGTCCCAGGTTCACTTCCCAGCTTGAGTCATTGTACGGAATTTGCAGGTCCTCTCCACATCTGCACGGATTTCCTCCAGGTACTCTGATTTCCTCCACAGTCCAATAGACATGCTGCTTAACTGCAACGGCCATCCCAAATTCTCCCTTAGTGCACCGGAGTGTGGCAACTTGGGGATTTTCACAGTAGCTCCATTGCAATGTTAATGTTAGCCTACTTGCGATATTAATAAATAAACTTTACCTCTGGGTGCTTTAGTTTTGTCCCACAGTCCGAAGACGTGTATGTTAGGTTGATCAGCCATGCTAAATTATTCCTCAGTGTCTGAGAATAGCAGGGTAAATACATGGGGTTACGGGGCCTGAGTGGGGTTGTCAGTGCTTGATGGGTTAAGTGGCTGCCTCCTGCAGATATTTTACGAATGTAATCCTACGTATTATAGATGTCCAGAACTTTACCTCTGGATTTCTTGGTTTAAAAAAAAATGTAGCAGTCACAACCAATTTCATGCATCAACTTTGCTGCATTCACACTTGGATGGAAACAATCCTGTGCTTTCCTATTATTGAGAATGGTTGCTTTATCCAGCCACTTTCCCAAGAATTGCAGTCACCACCTTTCAATTTTCACAGGAAACAGGCAATAGGAAAAATTATTATTCCTGTGTGGCACCACTGCCCAATTTCCACTCTCTACATCCTTGCATCTGTTTATTACTCAACACCATAAGTGTTGCCATGAATGGCTCAACTTTATTTCATCAAAACACTTGGTCTCATGGCAACCATTTAATCACCAAGGAGGTAGACTTGGTTTCAAGAATCACGTGCAATAAATTTCTCACCTATTTTGGTTTTGGAAGTGTCTTTCCTCAATACCCAGAGCTACATAGCTGAAAGCTCAGAGTCAGGTCCCTAATCCTATCACACTATTTTATGTATGTTCGATAGCAGGGTAGACAAACAGGCTTAAACAACTGACAGCTGTCCAACTTCTTTTCCAAGAGATGCATTTATAAAATATACCAATAATTATTTTATACTTTAGGACTTGTTCACTTTCCTTTGAAACATCTGGAAATTTCCTGTTCAACTGACAATTTGTTTCCCATGTTCAGCATCATTTCGCCAAATTGATTTTGGTTTCTTCACCATGTGTGCCCTGTTATGGAATTTCACACAGGAGAATAATTTGCTTCAAAATTATGAACTTTGAAAATCTTACTTTTCTATTACAAACTCTACACTTTGTATTCTGAAAACAGAAGGTTCAGGGCACATAACCTGTCTTCAGAGCTAAATCCTCTAAGTTTTGATATCAATTGTATCACTTTCGAAATAGAGGACAGACCACAACCAATATGCCAAATTAATGTAATTAATTATATTTAATTAATTATAAAACTACCTCCTTTTGATTTATATGTTGAACCCTTTGCATTTCATCACTTTTTCACACCACATGGGCAGTGGACTAATGAAATCAGTAACCTATAAACAATATGCTGAAAGCTATTCCCTGTTCTGCTACGTCTATTATATTCTTGTGAATTCCTTTCACGTCTCTCTTCTTGTTGCCAAATTTCAACAATTTTCATTGACACCAAAAGAGAAAGAGAATACAGCCAATGCTCTGATGAACGGTCAGCCTGACTCGAATCACTGACTATTCTCTCTCTCACCTGATAAAGGAGCAGCACTCTGAAAGCTTGAGCTACCAAATAAACCTGTTGGACTTTAACTGATGATGTGAGACTTCTTACTGTGTCTATTCTCTCTCCATGGATGTTGTCAGACCTGCTGAAATTTTCTAGCATTTTTTGTCTCTTTCAGATTCCATCTTCTGTAGTATTTTGCCTTCATTGTATGACATCAGCTGCCCATCAACCTAGTGCCATAATCTGCAGATTTAGACACCTAAATGAATTGTAGGTAACCTATATAAAGGAGCAGTTGTTCCTATGATACTTTACAACAAATCGATCCATAGAAAAATACATAGGCAAAATAGATTGAACATTAGTGTTACATCATTGCTCTATACATCACGTTATAGAGGTTTACAGCATGGAAACAGGCCCTTTGATCCAACTTGTCCACACCACCCTTTTTTTAAAACTCCTAAGCTAACTCCAATTGCCTGCATTTGGCTCATGTCCCTCTACACTCAAATCCATGTAACTATCTAAATGCTTTTTAAAAGATAAATTGTACCCGCCTCTATTACTACTTCTGGCAATTTGTTCCAGACACTCACCACCCTCTGTGAAAAAATTGCATCGTTGGACACTTTTGTATCTCTACCCTCTCACCTTAAACCTATGCCCTCTAGTTTTAGATTCCCCTACTTTTGGGAAAAGATATTGACTATCTATCTTGTCTACGCTTCTTTTCACCTTATAGACCTTTATAAGGTCACCTCTCAGCCTCCTATGCTCCAGAGAAAAATGTCCCAGTCTATTCAGCCTCTCCTTACAACTCAATCCATCAAGCCCCTGTAGCATCCTAGTAAATCTTTTGTGCACTATTTGTAGTTTAATAATATCCTTTCTATAACAGAATGACCAGAACGGCACACAGTATTCCAAGTGTGGCCTTACCAATGTCTTGTACAACTTTAACACGATGTCTCAACTCCTGTATTCAATGTTCTTCACCACTCTGTTCACATGTGACTCCACTTTCAAGGAGGTATGAACATGTAACCCTAAATCTCTCTGTTCTGCAACTCTCTCCAATACCCTACCATCGCCCTGGTTCAATCTACCAAAATGCATCACCTTGCATTTGTCTAAATTAAACTCCATCTGCCATTCATCAGTCCACTGGCCCAAATGATCAAGATCCCGTTGCAATCAGAGATAACTTTCTTCACTGTCCATTATGCCACCAATGTTGGTGTCATCTGCAAACTTACTAACCATGCCTCCTATATTCTCATCCAAATCATTAATATAAATGACAAATAACAGTGGGCCCAGCACTGATCCCTGAGACACATCACTGGTACAGGCCTCCAGTTTGAAAAACAATTCTTTATAACCACCCTCTACAGAAGCCAATTTTGTATCCTTTTAGATACCTCACCCTGGATCCCATGAGATTCAATTTTTATGCAACACGTCATTGATGTGTCTAATTTTTAGAATATTAACTGCCATGCCAAATAAAGCAGTATGCTCTTACAACTGTAAATCTAGTTTCATTCACCGTAGCTTTGACTTCACTGTTCAAACATTAGACTCAGACTAGTAATTATTAAGTAATATGCTCACTTAAAAAGAAATGACAAATTCATCTTCACTATCCCCAGAGACCGTTAGATAATGTAAGAGTGGATTTTAAATACATTAAAGATGGAAATTGAATTTTTGATGATTGCACATTTAAATTTCCACTATATTAAAAACAAATCCTTCAACAGGCAAATTCCAATCTGTAAACCTCAGCAAGTCGAGTGCTGACCAGAACCAAAAAGTGGGAACTACGCAAATGAATAGTACCTGCAGCACTGCACAATGCATACTGAATACCACTTTGGAGGAAGTTAGGAGGGAAACATAGGCACTGAATGCAACTTGGAAGAGGGATTGCAACATTCATGATTGGCTCAGTAGTATCATGCTGACCTGGACAAGTTTATTAGGTGGTGAGGGAATCAAGAAGGCCTCCAATCTACGTGTAATAGACATCTCAACAACAGGAGCAGGACTATCAGACTGTTGTTGCACAGACAAAAATCAAGACAGCACCGTAAGGGCTTTCTCCTTTAATGGATTTGACACTACCTCTGTCCTGAAGTGGGTTTAACTGGAGATAGGTCTAGTAGTCCAAAACATATGGTGTTGTAAACTATCAGCAGTGGAACTGAACATCACCACATTTTGGTTTCTTGATCACTCAAATATTTCCAGCAATTTCTGTCTCAGTTTTCATTATAACCATGTGGTTCTAGATTATGGGACAACCTTAATTCAGAATTAATAGGAACAGAAGCTGAATGTCAGAATAGAAGGTGAGGGTAGTTGCCTTCAACTAGGCAACAAATAACTAAGAACAGAACCATGGAGTCCTCGCAAAATCAAGATGATAGCCTTCCTTCCATCACAAGTTCATTGTTAAAACAATCTGACGACTTCACAGCGTACAACTTCATTGACAACAACTCCAATAAAGCAGTTTTATCAGCCTGCACCAAGAACTGGGCTGAGCTGCGATGGTAGCATTTGTTACCAAAAGAAAAAGTGTTGCTTATTTGGGGACTGATATAGAATGCTAAGTACAGTGATGATGGATGACTGGAGCTTACAAAGTTAGGGCACGTACTGCAGAATTTTAGAACAGCTTAAGTTTATGGAGAGTGCAAGACGTGAGGCCATCGAGATATGCATTAGAGTACTCAAGCCTAAATGTAACAAAGACAAGGATGACCATTTTGGCAGCAATGTGAGATGATGCAGGAATGGAGTTGGGCAATATTATGGAGGTGGAAATAGGTGGCCTTAGTGATGGCGAGAATGTGGTCAGGTCACCTCCAGGTCAAATGATACCAGGGCTGTAAACAGGCTGGTTCAGTCTCAGATGGTTGCCAGGGAGAGGGATGGAGATGATGTTAGGAAATGGAATTTGCAGCAGGGACTGAAAACAATATTGCCAGTTTTTGTAATATTTAGACTTGAGGAAATTTCTGCTTATCCAACACTATTGGTCAAACAAGCAATTTGACAATTTAGAGACAGTAAAGGAATCAGGAAAGGTGATGGTAAGATAGAGTAGGGCACCAGTATACATGTAGAATTTGACATTGTTTTAGGATGATGGCAGCATGTAGATATGAAATAGAAGGATGCCCTGGTTAATTCTTGGGGGACTCCAAAGGTTAAGATGCCAGAGTGGGTATAGAAGCAATACATTAAAGATGTAAATTGAATTTTTGATGGTTGCACATAAAGATTTCCAATATATTAAAAACAAATCCTTCAATAAGCAAATTCCAATCTATAAATCTTAGCAAATCTAGTGCTGACCAGTATCAGAGGATGGATGTTACAGTTTGCAGAGGGACATAGATAGGTTGCAGAGCTGGGCCGTGAGGCGGCAAATGGAATTCAATATGGATAAGTGTGAGGTGATTCACTTTGGTAGGAATAACAGGCATATGAAATATAGGGCTAATGGAAGGAACCTTAATAGTGTTGTCGAGCAGAGGGATCTTGGGGTACAAGTACATAGCTCTTTGAAAGTTGGCACCCAAGTTGATAAAGTTGTTAAGAAGGCGTACGGTGTGTTAGCTTTTATTGGTAGAGGGATTGAATTTAGGAGCCGTGATGTTATGTTACAACTGTACAAAACTCTGGTGTGACCGCACTTGGAGTATTGCGTACAGTTCCGGTCACCGCATTATAAGAAAGATGTGGAAGCATTGGAAAGGGTGCAGAGGAGGTTTACCAGGATGTTGCCTAGTATGGTGGGAAGGCCTTATGAGGAAAGGCTGAGGGACCTGAGGTTATTTTCATTAGAGAGAAGAAGGTTACGCGGTGACCTAATTGAGGCGTATAAGATGATCAAGGGATTGGATAGGGTGGATAGTGAGAGCCTTTTTCCTCGGATGGTGATGACCAACACGAGGGGACATAACTTTAAATTAAGAGGTGGTAGTTATAGGACGGATGTCAGAGGCAGGTTCTTTACACAGAGGGTGGTGAGAGCGTGGAATGCCCTGCCTGCAGCAGTTGTGGACTCGCCTACTTTGGGGGCATTCAAATGGTCGGTGGATAGGCATATGGATGATATTGGAAAAGTTTAGGTTAGAGGGTCCACTGGCCGGTGCAACATCGAGGGCTGAAGGGCCTGTACTGCGCTGTAATGTTCTATGTTCTATAAAAAGTGGAAACCTACTCAAGCAAGTAGTATCTGCAGCACTGCACAATGCATACTGAATATCACATCCATGGGACGACAAGTGGTTAGTATTGCTGCCTCACAGCACCAATGACCCGGATTCGATTCCCAGCTTGGGTCACAGTCTATGTGGAGTCTGCACATTCTCCTCGTGTCTGTGTGGTTCCCTCCAAGTGATCCAGCTTTCTCCCACAATATGAAAAATGTATTTAAGTGGATTGGCCATGCTAAATTCTCCCTCAGTGTACCCAAACAGGCGTCAGAGTGTGGTGACGAGGGGATTTTCACAGTAACTTCATTGCAGTGTTAACGTAAGCCTATTTGTGATAACACAAACACTAATTCTCTGACCGTGACTAGATGGATAAGAATAAAACAAGTTAGTGTAGTACCAAAAAATTGGGCAAGACAGAGGACAATGATACGATCAACTGTGCCAACAAGCTTATTAATGCCACAGGGACACTGATTTTCAAGTTAAGATGGTGTGAGATTTGGACGTGCCAATCTTGTATCAGTGCAGGATCACAATCCTCGAATTCTGTGTCTGACATCATTGTGCAAACACAACAATGCAACGCTTCGATACGATATCTTTGACCATCTCCATGCAATAGGGATGGACAATAAATGCAACTTTGCACGAAGAAAGAAATAATTGCAATATAAATAAGTTCTCTATCAAATCAATTCTAAATACTCAATGGTAAATAAGGCTTTTTGGATTTAAAGAGGATTGACCAACTTAACCACAGTCCCACCCAAATCACAGAATAATATATTGTTACTGATACTGTGTGATATTCCTGTCAATGTAAAACATCCAATTTACCATAAGCAACACTACTTGAGAATCATGGAAGGCATCATACTTTATTTGACGCAGAATCACTTCTGCTTGAAGTTCTAAGAATGACCGCTTAAAGAAATACACTTGTTAAGCTAGGTTGACCAAAATAAAGATGATAAAGTTCAAATTCTACACTATAGCAAAATATCTTTCACTAGTCATCAACTCTCTTCTGCCAAGTGGTGAAATCTAAACAGTATGAACACCAAATAGAAAAGGAAGGGCAGAAAAGTGGAAGTAAGGAATATCACATCAGCCATGATCCTACCAAATGGCAGAGCAGGCTTGAGAGGCTGAATGGCTGACTCCTGTTCCTCATGAAATCACAGAATGTCTACAGTGCAGGAAGCTGCCATTTGGTCCACCAAGTCTGCTTTGACTCTCCGATAAAGCATCTCACTCAGGACAGACCCTATCCCTGTATCCCACAGATTTATGCGACCAGTCCTCCTAACCTACACATTTTGGGGCAATTCAGCATGGTCAACTGATCTAACATGCAAATCTTTGGGCTATGTAAGGAAAATGAAGTACTGGAGGAAACTCACTTTGACAAGGGGAGAACACGCAAACTCCAGAGTGACCCAAGGCTAGAATTGAACTCGAATCCCTAGCACTGAGAGGCATTAATGCTAACTACTTTGCCATCGTGCCTGGCAAATTCCTGTTTATGATTTTATCTCTGTCTCTTAGATTCAGAGATACCCCTTTGATTTTGTTCATACATTGATAACTAAAAATATAACAAAACTAACATAATAACAAAGATCAGTTTTTTTATTTAATCCTGTGAAATTCACTTTGAAAAGATTATTTTTAAGGCAAAGACTGAAACTTTTAAGGCAAGGATAGATAAGTTTATGAACAGTAAAAGAGTTAAAGGTTAAGGTGAGCAGGTGGATAAGTAGAGTTGAGTCCATAAAAAAAAGATCAGCCATGATCTTACTGAATGACAGAACAGGCTTGAGGGGCCAGATGACCTACTCCTGCTGCTAGCTCTTATGTGCTTATTAAGATGCAAAACAAGCACAGTTCTTTGGAGGAGATATTAAACTTACTTGTGATTCAGCTATAATGGTTGGAGTTATTTTAGTGTAATGACTAATATTTTCCCTCAACCACCCAAAATTAAAAAAGAAAATCACCATGTTGATGTGTGGGAGCATTCTGCACACATAGAAGTGGCTGTTGCATCTGACTAAATAACTAAATTTGAAAACAAGTAATTATATGTGAAGCGTATTATGATATAACCCAAAATACAACTGCAAGTACTTCTTTAATAATTTAGAGGGGCTGTGATCACAGCCGGTCAACATATCATATTAAATCAGGAAATCATTAAATCATGAAATCTATCCTGTCATGAGCTCTAATATGTCCATTCAACTGAGGGAAAGCAGGGACAAAGTAAGCTCACATTTCTGAAAAGGAAATAAATGATTATCGCCATCAGATATTTGAATGGACCTACCTCACACTAAGCTGATCTTTCCCTACACCCTAACTATGAGATAACGTTACACTCTGCACTCTCTCGTTTCCTTTTCTATGGACGGTATGCTTTGACTGTAGAGCGCGCAAGAAATACTTTTCACTGTATACCAACACGTGACAGTAATAATTTAAATCAAAATCAAACTAGGAGGTTTTCACAGTAACTTCACTGCAGTGTTGATGTAAGCCTATTAATTTAAAAAAAACCTCTAGTTCATCGTACAACGTGCCAGTGAATGAAGGAACAAGTGTGTTCCATTTATATAACGGTGGGGGATTAGACAGAAGTCCCCCTCCTCCTCCTCCCTCTGTGGTTAATCCCAGGCCTCAGACTTCACTCTGCAGCCTGAGCTCCACAGCCATGGCGTCACAGCAACCGCTCACTTCACAACAGACCCAAACCAGCGGTGGAGAGAGAAACAAAAGGCCAGGGAAGCAAGCCGCCAACTCCGGCCCGGAGAGAGGGGAAGAGGCCCTATATTCAACAGCCTCCTCTCAGCTCGCCTCAATGACCCTGACTCCAGCTCTCCCCCCATCCCCTCACTCATTCACTCACACTCACCATCTTCTCCTTCTCCTCCTCAGGGCGCCGGGTAACTATGGGCGGCGATGTCAGCACGCAGCCGACGCAAGGCCACGTGACACCACATCTTCTACGTACGTACGTCGCTCCCGCCCCTTCCCAGCTGCGTTCTACGTCACCCGGCTGCCGGTGGAGCACCTTTCTGTGACGTAAAACGCTGACGCGATGGCAGGCTTCGCCGGTGCCGGTGACATGTCGGAGGGGCGGAGACGGAGGAACCGCACGCGCACTGATTGGATGCGCTATGACTGGACACACCCTGATTGAACACGCCCTGAGTGGATGCGCGCTAATTGGATGGACATGGATTGGACGCGTGCTGATTGGACACTGATTGAGTGCGCGCTGATTGGATAGACTTGGATAGGACGCGCGCTGATTGGACATTGATTGCGCGCGTGCTATTTACATTGATTGGACGCGTGCTGATTGGACGTTGATTGGGCGCGAGCTGATTGGACGTGTGAGCCTGTGCCCTGAGGAGGGAAAAAGTCAATGGAATTGCTGCTTTAGTTATTTATATTTTTCCCTCCTCGTCCGTACTGTAACAAATCAAAAGATTGCAACCTGCCAGGTAGGTAACTGTGTTGCAATTTTCTTCTTGTTGTTGGCACTTTGTAATCGGGGAGCTGTCCTGCCAGTCTGCTTGGTATTGCTGAGCTGCTGCAGCTGTCACTCTCGGCTCTTCCACTTTGTACTCGTGTCACAGAGTTTCTCGCTTCTTAAACACTTGCTGGTCCCGAATCATCATTTTACACCAGTTGGCCGTGTGCAGTCTCGATCACAATCACCTGCTGGCAAATGATGCAAGCCCAAATGAATAACTTCAGACAGTCAGGCAGCTACTTCTGTGACGAAGGAGAGGCTTGCATTTATATATCGCCTTTCCCGACCTCAGGCTGTCCCGATGAGCGCTTTAGCTGATGCAATCCTTTGGAAGTTTGTTACTGTTGGAAATGCAGCTGTCAATTTGCACAAAGCAAGTTCCCACAAGCTGCAATGTGACTGTGCCTTGCTGATCAGTTACAGCAATGTTGGTTGACAGGTTTTTAATGATCAACACGTTGGGGATAACTCACTTCTTCCTCTTTGAAATGGAATCGTTTACATCCACCCAAAAGGTATTTCATCCAAAAAATGGCACTAACAATGCAGTCCTCTGTTCACAATTCATTGGAGTTTTAGCCAAAATATTTGGGTCGAGGCTCTGGAATGGGACATGAAACTAAAACAGTGACAAAAATATTTTAGAGAAATTAATATAAAACATCATGATTTTGTGTACAGCTCATGTTTGTTTTTATTGATATTTGTTGGGCCGAAGGGCCTGTTTCCCATGCTGTTTTGAATGATTTGTGTTACGATTTACAAGTTGTAAAAAATAGTTTATCAAAGATTACAAAATTTACTAATAGTCCTTTGCATTTCAATATTGGGTACATGTTTATGGCCATTAGTGTTCTGAACAGTGCATAAGAAGTTTTGACAGGCGTTATTATGACCACAAGGGAATCATCAATAGATCTTCCTGTGGGCTTTTGGACCAGGAGCTTCTCAGTAGTGAACAAAGGTTTGCCCAAAAGGAAAGGAGCAGTGCAGAGAATGGTTTAAAAGCAACAGGTTCCACTCAGGCCTGCAGTCAATAGACTTGTACGCTATAGCCTTTGAGTGGAATTTCCAGCATTGTAAATAAAGGGTGGTGCTGACAGAATACTGACCTCAGTGAGATTGTTACATTGGCGATGAGGAGTTGAGTTTTCTTTTCCTTCCGGACCATCTTTACTGTCAAGACAAGTAATCCTCCAGTAAGAAAAATGCCCCTTATTGGTAAAGCAGAAGCCTGTGATGCAAGCAGAGAAGAGTGAGCCCTATATGCGGAGCACATGCTTTACTTTTTCCGGGCAACAATATTGAATGTGACGGAAAACAGAAAGTGATCCTGTTGATGGCGTGTGGGGTTCCGACCTTCATTGTAATGAAAAGTCTGACCTACCCAAATGCCCCTAACTCCAAAACCTTTAATGAATTGGCCAAGTTAGTTAAAAGCTATTATGACTCAAACCTTTCCATAATATTCTAGCGACACTGCTTTAACATGATGGGACGTACCCCTGGGGAATTTCTGACCAGGTTATTAAAATTGGCAGAACACTGTGAATTTGGGCCACTCCTGAAAGACACGTTGCGAGGTAGGCTGGTCTGTGGAATTGATAATGTGACAGTCCAAAAGAAAATTGACAGAACCCAATTTGGACCTATAGAAGATCATTGGGCTAACATTATTATTGAAGAATGCATAGAGAGGCACTCAGGATTCATCAGACGGCATTGTCCTCTGGAGTGGGGTATACCTCGGCCCTTGATCCTCATGCAACATCCATTTCTCAACTGAGAGCAATGGTATTAGTGAAAACCACAGAATCTCTTACAGCAGCAGAGTTACAGGGCGAGTCACATCACCAGACAGTCAAGGAAAGGCAGAAACAGAATTTAAACTCCAGGGAGCATCTTCCAGAAGTTGCAGACGCCAAACGATAGACTATTGCAAATGCTGCAGAAAACCATAACCGAGACAAAGGTATCGGGACAGACAAAATGTGTGCTATTTTGAAAAAATCCCAAAGCTAATACTGGATTGTACCTTGCAGATGTGCTTATAACTAGGGACAATGCAATTTAACGTCATCTCCACAACAAAGTAGTCCCCGTACTATTGGAATTGTTCGTAAAAATGGAGGTAGATATGGGGGCTGTGATCTCCATTACTGGGGAGCAGACTTATTATCACTTCGGGCCTGGTTTTCAGCTTCTGGACTGAGAAAACACAAAGACCAGGCTGTTCACCTACAGCAGAAACATTACAGATAAAGGGCATCACAGTAGTCCTAGCCTGAATTACAGGCAGTAGTCAGCTCGACTTCCACTCATCATTGTGCGGAGACCTAGCCTTACGGGGAGAAATTGGCTCTGACACATCAAATTGAACTGGAGATCTTCAGTCTGCGTGTGGGGTATTGTACGAAGTCATCACCAAGTACCTCAAAGTTTTCCAGGAATGGCTTGGGAAAAAAAGGGGGAGGCAAAGTTAAGATCTACATCCACCACAATACTGTGCCCAAGTATTTTAGAGTGAGACCAGTTTTGGCAGGTTGGCACAATGGTTAGCACTGATCCCTCATAGCGCCAGGGATCTGGGTTCAATTCCCAACTTGGGTCTGAGTGGAATTTACACATTCTCCTGATATCTGATTTGGTTTCATCTGGTTGCTCCAGTTTCCTCCCACAGTCCAACGATGTGCAATTTAGGTTGATTGCCGTGATAAATTGCTCCTTAGTTCTAGGAGGATCAGCAGGATAAGTATGTGGGGTTATGAGGATAGGACTAGGTGGGATTGTTGTTGATTCAGGTTTGAAGGGCTCTTTCTGCACTTTCAGGATTTATGATTCTTTTGGAAAAAGTAGAATCAGAACCAGAACACATGGAAAAGCTGATCTTAATAAGACCTGTACAATATGCAGGGTTGGCGGTATCTGCTGTTAAGCCGGATAAGTTGGTTTAACTTTGTGGACACTTAGTTTATGTCAGTACGGTTTCTGAGCTTGATGGATACCTCATGCCCTGGATTGAAAACCTGTAAGCCAGGTTAACTGGTGCCAAGCTTTTTCAAAGCTGGACATGAATCTTGCATATATCCAACTTGAATCAGATGAGGCATTCCAGAAGCACATGACAATATGAACAAAGGCCTATATGAGTGTACTTGTCTGCCCCATAGGGTCTTCTTTGTATACGCCATTTTCAACGGGTCATGGAGAATATACCCCCAGGATTACCCCAGGTAATGGTGTGCCCATAGAATGTCTTGGTCACAGGAACTTCGGAATGTAAACACCTAGCAAACCTGGGGGGAGCCTTACAGCGATTCTTGAAGATCAGGGTAGGCCTGAAAAGGTAAAAAATGTGTCTTCCAAACAAGTGCCGTGACCTACTTGGACTATAGGGTGGATGGCAAGGAGCTTCCTGGGGTTAGTGAAATATTATGAGAAGTTCATTCGTAATTTAGCTTTTTTAATGGTCCCCTTCCACTGTGAAAACATCAAAGATGGTCTTGGGCTGGGGGCAGCAGCAGCCAACGGCATTAAACAGAAACAGTCTTCTACTTTAATGACTCATTTTGACCTGAAAAAGTATCTTATCTTGATGAGCGATATTTTCCCTTATGGGGTTGGAGTGGGGCTCGTACATTGCTGGAGAGATGGAACAGAGAACCCTATTGCGTCTACATCTAGGACCCTGAGTGGAGGTATTCCCAGATCAAGAAAGTGGGATATACAGTTGTTTTTGGGTAACAAAATGCCATCAATGTATCTGTGGCAGATGCTTCATCATTAATGACTGATCTAAATCCACTAAATTTTAAACAAGACAAGGCGATACTTCCCCATTATTACTGTCTGGATACATGCTGGGCCTTTTTACTGGTGGCTCATGAATATCTCCAAGAGCAGCGCCCTGATACCTGGATTATAACCCTGAAACACTTCAGATTTCTGCTGTGCCCAGCTTCATTAGCAAACAAAGAACAGTACAGCACAGAACAGCCCTTTGACCCTCCAAGCACATTATCCTATTTAAACCAACCACTTATATCTCTCTATTTCCTGTCTGTTCATGTGCCTATCAAAATAAGTCTTAAATGTGGCTAACATAACTGCTTCAAAACTTCACTTGGCAGTGCATTTCTGTCCCCACCACCCTCTGTGTAAATAAAAACTATCCAGTGAACCTTTTCCCCTTATCTTGAACTTATGACCCCTTGTAATTGGTATTTCTGCCATGGAAAAAAGCTTCCAACTGTTTATCCTGTCGATACCTTTCATAATTTTATAAACTGCTATCCGGTCACCCCTCAGCCTCCATCTTTCCAGGGAGAACAATCCCAGTTTATCCAATCTCTCTTCATAGCCAATACTTTCCATACTAGGCAACATCCTGGCAAACCTATTCTGCACTCTCTCTCCAAAGCTTCCATGCCCTTTCTGGTAATGTGGTGACCAGAATTGGGCACAGTATTCCAAATGTGGCCTAGCCAATGTTTTATACAACTGTAACATAATTTGCAAATACCAGCAGTTGTGGAAGAGGCTGTGATGACCCTCAATATTTTGGACAGCTTGCTAGTATCTGTAAGGCAAATTAAGGCCTAGATGGAAAAGGATCCAGTCCGAGCTAAATTTTAAAAAAACAATATTATATAGGGGATTCAGAGGACAGCCTTCCAATAAAATGAAACGCTACTGTATGAAGAAGAATGAGTTCCATGGTGAGGATGGCATCATTCTCTGGGCTTCGTGTGTAGTTGTCCCTCGTCCAGGGAGATATCCGATACTTATGGAATTATAGTATGGCCATCCCAAGGATTTCAAAGATGAAAATGCTACTTGAGGTACTTATGGTTGCCCAATCTGGATGCAGACATTACCACTTGGTCAAACAGTGTGAGTTGTGCCAAAAGAACTAAGAAGAACGATGATTCTGAAGACATAGAGAGAACGTTCAAAACTAGCAACACAGTCCACATAAAGAACTTCAGGGTTGGTTTCATTTAGCATTACAAAGGGAAAATGTGGGGCTATGTCTTAAACTCTTAAGTGCAGGGCAAAATTATCAGGAAACACCTGGACCATCTCAGGAGTAGGGAGTGCAGGCCTCATTACCAGTCTTAGGGGCAACCAGTGCCAGCGTTGAGCCACAACTAGAAGTCGACCCTATATGTGCTCCTGCAGGTGATGAGGACATGTTGAAGCAGAAAAGAGTGCCCCAACTAAAGCAAGATCTCAGGAAGAACCAGCGTCTGTGGCTTCACGACAGAGGTGAAGGACTCCAGTGAGAATAGCAGGAACCTAAACTCCAGTTACTCTCCTGTCACCCAGCACTGGTTAACACTTGGATTGGATACGTTTTCCAAGAAAGTGGCCCAAGGCTTTTTGTTAAAATAGGAGGTAGGATTTAGATACAAAATATTTAGAGTGTTGGGAGTCAACATATACCAGCAAAGACAGTGGTGAAAGATGACGGGTTATTGTAATAAATCCTCTGAGGTGGAGGTACCTTCATCAAAATTCCTTTATTCACAACTTTGACAACAGCATACAGAGTGAGTTCAGTTAGCAGTCTGCAAGAGGAACTGACACTCTGGGTTAAACCCAGAACAAGAGGCTCCCTAATTGGCCCATCAATTTGACCCTTAATCAGGGAGCTCTTTTAGTATCCAACCAAATAAACAAAATCAACTTAATTTAAGGATAACTCAAAAAGTGCAGCTCCCTAAAAGGAAGGAAAACCACCCGAAACAAAAAATAAAGCGGAAAGGAAACTTAAAACATCAAATTAAAATGTGATTAAATGGGTCAATAATACACCCCAGTCCCTGCAGTGCCCAGCAGGCACAGAAAAGCCATTGATCAGAGACTTCTTTTATTCTAATGAGCTAACCTCAGTTGTCTGACTTAGAGCCATTATAGTTATATATATTTAATTGGTTGCATGATTGCTTTAAGAGCTGATCAGGTGATTTGATGGTGATGCAATTAGAGTGCTATAAAGACTGCTGTTTAGGTTCAGTTTCACTCAGTACAAGCAAAAGCACCTAGAATAATCTTTGTTATGTAAAATCCACAACTAGCATAACTAAGACATTACAAAATGAACATGTAGTTATTTTTGATGGCTGTATCTGCATGCACAGATTGAAGAAAATGTGGAGATTAGAGGGTAAGTTGAAGACACATCAGCCTTATCACCTGAAAAAGATCCATTTAATGTCTTGGGGAAAACAAACTTAAAGGTAGTCAACAGCCAGGGCTCACAAAATTATATTGTGCACCTATGGGTAGTACAGTAGTTGATACTGCTGTGCCAGAGACCTGGGTTCAAGTCAGGCCGTGGGTCACTGTCTGTGTGGAGTTTGCACATTTTCCTCCTGTCTGCATTGGCCTCCAGGTGCTCTGGTTTTCTTCTACATCTAAAGATATGCAGGTTAGGTTGATCGGCCATGATAAATTGATCCTAGCATTAGGGGATTAGCAAGATAAATAAGTTGGGTTACAGGAATGGGGCTTGGGTGAGATTATGGTTGGTGCAGACTCGATGAGCTGAATAGCACTATAGATTCTATGAATATGTTTTTGTTTACGTTCTTGAAGCAATCCTCTTTATCCTATTCTTCCTTCTCAGAGGGTTTTAACTCATGCTGAGATGCAGTGAAGTCAAGTTAAGATCATCTGCTTGGCATACATCTGAGAATCAAGTAGATGCGTCAATTAAAATAATGAGGGGCATAGATCAGTTAGAAAGTTAATATCTTTTCCCGAAGGTGGAGGAGCCTAAAACTAGAAGGTATAGGTATAAGGTGAGAGAGATGCAAAAGTGCCCAAAGGGGCAGTTTTTCCACACAGAGGGGGTGAGTGTTTGTTTGGAATAAGCTGTCAAAGGCAATAGTAGAGGTGGGTACAATTTTGTCTTTTAAGAAGTGTTTAGACAATTGCGTGGATAAGATGGGTATAGAGGGATATGGGTCAAATGGGGGTAATTGGGATTAGCTGTGGAGGTTTAAAAAAAAAGGTGGCATGGACAATGTGGACTGAAAAGCCTTGTTTCCATGCTGTAAATTTCTATGAACATAAGAAATAGGAGTAGGTCATTTAGCCTCTCGAGCCTGCCCCACCATTCAATAAGATCATGGCTAATCTGATAGTGGTTCAGTTTCACTTACCTGCCTGCTCCCCATAATCCTTAATTCCCTTATTGATCAAAAATGTATGTACCTGTGACTTAAACACACTTAACGAGGTAACCTCCACTGCTTCAATGGGCAGAGAATTCCAAAGATTCACTATCTTCTGAGAGAAGAAATTTCCCCTCAACTGTTTTAAATTGACTCCCTCTTATTTTGAGTCTGTGCCCTCTAGTTCTTGTTTCTTTTCTAAGTGGAAATAATCTCTCTGCTTCTACCCTGTCTAGCCCCTTCATTATCTTATATTTCTCTATAACATCCCCCCTCAGCCTTCTAAACTCCAACAAGTCCAATTTTTCTCAATTTCTCCTTATAAGTTAAACCCCCCCCCCCCCCCCCCCCCCCCCCCCTCCCTCATCTCTGGTATTAGCCTGGTGAACCTTCTTTGCACTTCCTCCAAAGCCAATATATTCTTTCACAAATAATTGCGCACACAGTACTCTAGTTGCCAATGACTATGAGCTCCCAACATGTACAGGTCACCTCCTCCACAGGTTGTGTATTTTTTATTAATGATGCGGAGGTGCCAGCATTGGACTGGGATAAACACAATAAGAAGTCTCTCAACACCAGGTTAAAGTCTAACAGGTTTATTTGGTAGCACAAGCCATTAGCTTTCCGAGTGCTGCATCTTGCCACACATTACATACCTGTAACTTGCCTGGGCTTGCAAAATCTCACTAATTCTCCTGGCTGGAGACAATACACATTTCTTTAACCTGTGCTTAAACCTCTCTCCATTCATTGCCTGTACCTTAAGACTTGATTAACTGTAAAGACTCGCATTCCAACCATTATTTTGTAAATTGAGTTTGTGGCTTTATATGCCCTATTTGTGAACAGAACTCCCACTGATGAAGGGGCAGAGCCCTGAAAGCTAGTGGCTTGTGATACCAAATAAAGCTGTTGGACTTTAACCTAGTGTTGTGAGACTTCTTACTGTGTTTTATTAAGCCTACTGAAATATTGACACATTTTGAGTGCAAGTGCTGTGGGTATCTGACATCTTGGGGGAAGCCATTCTAAAATTTTCCATGGTTCTGAATCAGTATATTTAAATATACTATAGCAGCTGACTGAATTGTTATTGGGTTGATCTATGTGAGAGCCCAGTGGCAGTCAGTTGTGAAATGTTGGGGTCCTGCAAGAATATTACATGATCTTCATTGGTGTCACCTCTGACATGCAAGAACTTTTCAGTGGCAGCAATACCAGGCTTTTTTTGGAAGGTGGATTTTTTTTTTTTGCAGTGTGCTTCCTTGCATTAAATATCATTAGGGATCAGCCTTGATATGGAGTCTTTCTTCAGCTGGAAGCATGTGATTGATGAAAAGAGGATTTAGACTGATGTGAAAGAGTTGGGGACAAACTCGAAAGTTTAAGGTTCATTTATTAGTGTCACAAGTAGGCTTATATTAACGGTGCAATGAAGTTACTGTGAAATTCACCTTGTTACCACGCTCTGGCTCTGGTTCAGGTACACTGAGTGAGAATGCATCTAATCAACAACATCTTTTGGACTGTTGGGAGTGGGGAAACCAGAGCACCCAGAAGAAATCCATGTAGACATGGGGAAAATGTGCAGACTCCACACAAACAGTGACCTAAAGCCAGAATCAAATCTGGGTCCCTGGCACTGTGAGGCAGCAGTGCTAATCACAGCCATCATGCAGCCCCAAATGCTGCCAAGCATGAAAATCAGATGGATCTTTGTGCACCAAAGGAAACAATGTGCAGATAGCAGTTACTTCCCTTGTTGTACAGTTTGTTAGGAACTGGTAATTCTTTGAGAATGTTTTCTCTGACCAACAATGTACCTGCTACTCAAAGTCCAGATTTTATTATGGAAGCTCAATACTTTAACAACAGCCTACTTTTTTTTTTTGATATGATGTTACAACAAAGTGGTCTGCTCAAGACACCACCTGTGTTGGTAAAAGTGGAGGGGGGGAGCGCAACATGGAACATAGAATATGAAATGGGGATGAAGAGGAAAATCTGCCCCAAAACATTTCAGAGAGGATTTTAATTGCTATTCTCATTGCTGATGTGCTTTTCTTCTTATGCTAGTAAGAAGTGATCTACCACTTCATTTCAACATCTATCAGGAAAGATTCCTTTACTTAGATATTTAGAAATCATAAAACTGTGTTAAAAGTTTATTTATTGGTGTCACATTAACACTCCATAAAGTTACTGTGAAAATCCCCTAGTTGACACATTCTGATGTCTGTTCGGGTACACTGAGGGAGAATTTAGCACGGCCAATGCACCTAACCAGGTGTCTTTTGTCTTTTGGACTGTGGGAGGAAAACGGAGCATCCGGAGAAAATCCATGCAGACGTAGGGAGAATGTGCAGACTCCACACAGACAGTGACCGAAGACTGGAATTGAACCTGGGTCCTGGCACTTTTGAGGCAGCAGCGCTAACCATGCTGTCTCTATTTAACTGTTAGTTAATACAAGAATCTTCCCATTACTGAAATGGCTTTCTCCCTCCCTTGTGGACAATACTGAACTTTAATTGAATTTTCCAGGGATTCCATGTAAATTTATGTTTCATATGTCCATTGTATCTGTTGATCACTGTGCTTCTTTTCATTCTTCTTTCATATCCGCACACAGCCATGTACAACTTTGACTTGTATTCTTCATCAGCCGGCCAAGAAAAGCAGACAATACATTTTTTTTTTTTTTTTGAAAGATATTGTTTGCATACTTTCTACCCTTGAGCATAAATCTAAAGCAAAACTGTTTAGCTAGAAGAGACCTCGCTCTAATAGAGAGAAAAAATGTTCTTGGGAGGTGAGTGACCATCAGATTAGAATGGAAGGGGTAACACAGTGGTTAGCACCACAGCCTCAGGTAACTGTATAGAGTTTACACATTCTCACCCTGTCTGCAAGTTTCCTCTGGCTGCTCTGGTTTCCTCTTGCTCTCCAAACTTGTGCACGTTAGGTGGATTGGCCGTGCTAAAAAAAAGTTGCCCTTTGGTGTCCCAAGACATGTAGATTAGATGGATTAGCCATGAGACATGTGTAGGGTTACAGGGATAGGATGAGAAAGAGGGCCTGGGTGAGATACTGAGAAGTCTCTCAAAATAAGGTTAAAGTCCAACAGGTTTATTTGGTACCACAACCCACTAGCTTTCGGAGCACTGTTCCTTCATCAGGTAAGTGGGAGTTCTGTTCACAACAGGACATATAAAGACAGAAACTCAATTTACAAAATAATGGTTGAAATGTGAATCTTTACAGGTAATCAAGTCTTAAAGATACAAACAATGTGAGTGGAAAGAGTGTTAAGCACAGGTTAAAGAAATATATATTGTTTCCATACTGGACAGTTAATGAGATTTTGCAAGCCCAGGCAAGTTGTGGGGGTACAAATAATGTGATATAAACCCAAGATCTCTGAGGCCGTCCTCGTGTGCAGGACTTGGCTATCAGTCTCTGCTCAGCAACTCTGCTTTGTTGTGTGTTGTGAAGACCCCTTGGCGAAGACTTACCTGGAGATCAGAGGCCGAATGCCCTTGTCAGCTGAAGTGTTCCCCAACAGGAAGAGAACATTCATACCTAGTAATTGTTGAGCAGTGTTCATACTCTGTTGCAGAGTCAACGGGCCAAATGGCCTCATAGTTCTATGGATGGACAAAATGGCCAATTCCCCAGTTGAACAGAATTGTGTGTCTGACTCTGCTCAAATTGTTGATGTTTCTCAATTACAAACTTGATGTGTAACAATGACCATGCCAATGGCCATCCATTGGAATAAAAATATTCCATTAAGTATTTCTGCCCTTCACATAGGTCCACTTTAAACATCTTGCTCGTAACAGTGTGAAGCACACCCATTAGTGATCAATAATGAAAAAAATAATTAATAATGAGCCACATCCATTCCATCCAACAGACCACACAGTTTTTGTATTGGCCTGAATCTAATGTGTTTTATGACTGTAGGGAGATGAATATCGAGATAAAATGTCAAGGAAGATAAATCTCTGATAAATGCATTTATCTAAAGCTTCTCTCTGCTATTTGAACAGATTGATGTTCCTGGTCAGAAATAGTGAAAGAAGAATTTCAGGTGACTGGTTTACACATTCCAACACCTGTATCCCAAATACCAAGAACATCAATCTTACATGACCGGTTGCACATCACAGTTGGCGCTTCCTGTACTTCCAACAGCATAGAAACTGTAATGATCCACCGAGTATTTAATCATCTCTTATTCATCTGAAGTCCAAACTTGCTGAGTAGATATCCAGCCCAGTGCTTTTTGTCAAAACAAGTGAGCTGACCTAGCATTGGTGACTTTTATAGGGAGTCTGTGCATTTGTACTTGAGGTTGTGGGGGTCAGTTCATTCTTCTGAATAGATCAGTTTTTAAAAAAAAATCAATCTACCAGTTGTCACACTCTGGCACCTGTTCGGATACACTGAGAACAAATTTAGTGTGGTCAATGCACTGAACCTGCTCATTTTTGGAGTACAGAGGGAATCAGAGCATCCAACAGAAACCTACATAGACAGGGGGAGAATGTGCAGACGGGGGGAAGTGGTTTAATGTCTCACCTGAAAAACACTCAGTACTGCAGTGAAGTATTGGCCTTAGTGATGTACTCAAGTTATTGGAGCAGGATTTGAACACACAATGGGACTTGCTACAAAATAAGCCTCAGCAAACACCCATGTTCCTGGAATAAACACACAACCAAAAGGAAAATTCACAATATACTGTAAATAGTTACTTTCATCAGGTTTTAAAAAAAAGCTAGGCCACTTATTTTTAAGCTGTATTGTCTTTGAGCTATAGCTCACACAGCACATAATGCATTTGCCACATAAATAATCATTTCAAAATGTCTAGAGTGAGTTTTTTAAAAGGTAGTCAATGTAATAAACAGTTGGTAGTATCTCAGTCTCAGGCAATACCTTTCAATCTCTAGTAATGTTTATAAACTATTTATAAGACAATCAGAACTGCTTGATCGAATTACTGTCTTTGCAACTCTAAGCCAGCCATCTGTTCTGCTTCAAGTGCCCATATATAATATTTCAAGGCACTGATGGCATTTTCTAGAATGAAATTTACAATAGTATACTTTCTTGAGCCAGAACAGCATCATGCAAACAATCCACTGGAAGTTTTCTTTTCCTAAGGCTTGTAGTCCCTGAAATACAGAACATCAAGGGGTGATTGCTTGATTGGGATTTTTCAAATTTTGAATTAATAAGATAAACAGAAACATTTTCTGCTGATGTAGACATTTAGGTTGAGGATGTAAGCTTAAAACCTGGCAGCCAAAGAAGTTAGGAAACTCTTCTGCATGCAAAGGGTAGCAGCAGTATGGAGCTCTCTCCAACAAGAAAACAATAAATATCAAACAAATTAACAAATTTAAACTTGAAATTGATTTTTGCTAGCCAAGAATGAAAATGGTATTTGGAGCAAAGGCAGGTGGATGGTGTTAAGATATATCAGCCTTACTGAATGGATGACCATGCTCAAGGGGGCTGAATGGTCAACATACTTGTGTCACAACCCCACTCCTCAACTAACTTCTCTTAACCTGATACCAGGATATGTTTTCTCATGGACACCATCGTCAAAACTAAGCTACCTAGACAGAGGTCAACAGATTGTTGGATACCAATGACACTAAGGGATATGGGGATAGTGCGAGGAGGTGGTGGTCAAATAGAAGGTCAGCCATGATCTAGTTAAATGGCAGATTAGGCTTGAGGGGCAGAATAGGCTACATCTGTTTCTACCTCATTCATATGATGGTCTAGCGCACATACAGCCTGTCTTGCACTCCCATTCTAATCAGGGATACCCTTTGTCAAAGGGTCTGAAACAGTTTATAAGAGAAGCTACTTAAGGGGAAAGAGGGTTGGCTTTGGGAGAGACAGGATAATCAGAGTTGAGGCAGAATTGTTATAGTGCAGAAGGAGGCCATTTGGTCCATCGTGCCTGCACCAGCTCTCCATACAAGCATTCATGACTTAGTGCTATTTCCCCATCTTTTCCCCATGCCACTGTACATTGTTATTCATATCATCTCAAGCCTCAACTGTACCTGCCTGCATCACACCTTCAGGAGTGCTTTCAGGACACAAACCATTAGTTGTGTGAAAAGTTCTTTTCTCATCACGTTTTGCAAATGTGGGAGGGAACTGGCACACTTGGAGGAAATCCACACAGACATGGGACAACTGTGCAAACTTCATACAGTCACCCAAGGCAGGAATCAAACCTGGGTCCCTGGTGCTGTTAGAACTTGTTTTAGAGGCCCTTTCAGTCCATCTAGCCTACACTGACAAAACTACAGTAAACCTACACTAATCCCACTTTCCAGTAATTGGTCTATGGCCTTGAACATTATAACTCTTCAAGTGCATCTCCACACACTTTTAAAAAGTTATGAAATTTCCTGCTTCTACTGCCCTCCAAAGCAGTACATTCCAGACTGCTACCACCCTCTGGTGGAAAAGATTTTCCTCAAATCTCACCCCCAAACCTCTTGACCCACCTTTAAAATTATGCCCCCTTGTTATTGACCCTTTAACAAAGGGGAACAGCTGTTTCCTATCCACTTTGTCTTTACCTTCACTAATTTGGTACATCTATGAGGTCTCTTGTCAGCCTTCTTTGCACTTTAAAAAAAAAACTCAAACCTAGTCAGCCTCTCTTCATAACTCAAATGCTCCATCCCAGGCAGCATTCTGGTGAATCTCCTCTGCATGCTCTCCAGAGCAGTTACATCCTTCCTATAGTGAGGCGATCAGAGCTGCACACAGTATTCCAGCTGTGGCCTGAGCAAAGTTTTGTACTTCTTCAACATAACCTCCTTGCTTTTATAATCTATGCCACGACTAATAAAGGCAAGTGTCCCTTGTGCCTTTTTAATTACTCTCTCAACTTGTTCTGCTATCTTCAGGGGTGTGTGGATAGCACCCAAGATCCCTCTGTTCCTCTGAGTTTCCTAGTGCCCTTTAAACCTGTGTTCTCTCATTCTTGATCCTTTTTCTGAATAGGAACCGTTCTCCCTACCTACTCTGCCCACCACTCATGATTTTGAACAATTTTATCAAATCTCCTCTTAACCTCCTTTGCTGCAAGGAGAACAGTCCCAACCTCTCCAATCTATCCTCATAACTGAAGTTTCTTGTCTCTGGAACCATTCTTGTAAACCTCTTCTGCATTCTCTCCAATGTGTTCCTATCCTTCCTATAGTGGCACACAATATTCCAGCTAAGTTTTATCGTGTGTCTTGTATGAATTCAGCATAACCTCCTTGTTCATGCATTCTATACCCCTGTTAATAAATATTAACAAATATGATTAACAAAAACAAAACAATAACAGCAACTTTCATTTATATCCCAACTTTAACCTAGTAAAATATTCCAAGGTGCTTCAAGAATGTTATCGAGCAAAATTTGACAGAGTCAGATAAGAGTGAAATATTTGCATTTTTATACTATAGTATCCCTAATGCCCTTGGAATGCCTCAGTGAGTTTTATAACTAGTTATATAATTTTTGAAGGATAGCTATTGTTGTGGGGAAAATTTATCTCCGACCATTTCATTGGTATATTATCTAACAAAAGGAGATGATAGGACTGGTGACCTGGTGTTAAAGGAGAACATTTAGCATGGCCACTCCACCTAATCTGCACATCTTTGGAATGTGGGAGGGAACTGGCACACTTGGAGGAAATCCACACAGACATGGGACAACTGTGCAAACTTCACACAGTCACCCAAGGCAGGAATCAAACCCGGGTCCCTGGCGCTGTCAGGGAGTAGTGCTAACCACTGCGCTGTCCCATCAGAGAATGTTATTAAACATTTGGCTCCCACAACTGCAATCCTGCTCAGAAGCTGCCTTCAGTGAAGCTCCATGGAGTGATTGACCATATCTGCAGGGTCTGAAATGGCCAGCTGACTTCCAAGGCACCAGTTGGCAAGTCTAATCTGAGACAAGATCCTCTATTCTGGAAATGTATTGGGGTGAAGACAACAGGGAAGTAATACATTATTTATCGTTCAATTAAATCTGTAATTTTAATGGTTGTTTAATTTACTGTTTGGGAAGATTTGTTTTCCAGTAGCATTAATAGATGCGCTTTGCCAGACAGACTGAAAGAGTAGGCGAAGCACTGAATCTCTGATTTGCCAATATCTTATAATAATGGCATGGATGTTGCAGTCAGTGACAAAGCAACAGCATCTTCCCTGATCACAAAGAAAACTGCCTCTCAAAGATCTAGCAATCTCTGTGAGCTGATTTCCTTTTTCTCGACACGTTTTTCTCTAGTTTGAATCTAGCACCAAATTATGGGGATCTCCAAGTATCCAGCAGAAGTAACATCATCAAGTAGTTAAGCAACCAATCACATTGAAGTATCCTCACAGATTGCAAACCACATACATTATCCTTCGATATTGATTTTAAATTGTACAAATAGCAAAATAAATGATTTGGCACATTTGCATGGGATTAAGGCAGAAGCTAAAATATAGTAAACTTGAAAAATTGTGGAATCTTTTAACTCGATGAAGAAATTTGATATTCATCAAATATAAAATTACTCCAGTATCAATAAGTTGTTTAGTTGTGATTATGAACTTTATGCACTATTAAAAAGCCACTTATATTTCATTCAATTAGGTGTAATGTTTTTAAGCTCTCTACAGAGGGACTACTAGTATAAAGGACATGTTGTTGTCATCAGAGTACATATATAGAGGGATACAGACAGAGTAAGAGAAGAAATTTTTTTTTAGTTTAGTTGGGGCATCCTGTTTGGCACGTGCTTGGAGGGCTAACTGGCCTGTTCCTGTGTTGCACTTTTCTTTGCCCTTTGTTCAGCTCTGTGATTTATGCTTTGATTGCAGATTGAGCAAGCTTCAATAGCGTAGTTCTCCTTCTGATTTTCCTCATTACCAGTTCCCTTCTCTGATCTGTGGTTGTCCTTTGCACGATTTGCTTCACTTGCTGTGCTAGTGAGTACCGCATTCTCATCGCTCTCTGGATAAATAATATTCTTCTGAATTCACTATTTCGCTGACTATCTAATATTGATGGGAAAGTGTAGAGTCACTGACAGCAACCTCTGGATTTAGTATTTAATTGCAGAAGTTGCTGTCAGTTTTAGAAGAGTAATGATGGTTAATGCTGATGGTTTTGCCATCATTACCTCTGCAAAATCCAGGCCATTAGATTTTAACATTAAAAATCTATGCCTGTCTGTTCCAAACATTTCACTTTCATAGTCACATAGTTTACACTGCAACCTGTTTTGGTTCTTTAATTTAAAACTTTCTTAAAAAAATGTTTAGCATAGGCACAGCTCTCTTCATTATATGACTTTCGTTCACCATTCTTGTAAGTGAATTGGCATTAACCTTAAAAGGACAACTCTGCCTTTTAATAAACAATACTCCTCTGTACTAATGTAGAGCAGAGAATGTCTTCAGCAAATTAGGGTGTATAATGGAATCAATAACTTGGTGAGGCAAAATGACAATTAATATGCAAAATGTCAAATGGTTCTAGGGTTTGATTTGACTTGTTATTGTCACGTATTAACAAGGAGTGAAAAGTACTGTTTCTTATGCGCTATACAGACAAAGCGTACTGTTCATAGAAAAGAAAATGAGAGAGTGCAGAATGTAACGTTACAGACATAGTAGAGAAAGATCAACTTAATGCGAGTAAGTCCATTCAAAAGACTGATAGCAGCAGGGAAAAAGCTGTTCTTGAGTCAGTTGGTACGTGACCTCAAAACCTTTGTATTTTTTTCTCGATGGAAGAAGGTGGATTAACTGCATCTGCATTCACTGAACGTGTTCCAGACTTGAAGGTATATTCATAGGAGGAGAGGATTTTATTTATTTATGGTTTCCATTTATTTATTAGTATCCCAAGTAGACTTACATTCACGCTACAATGATGATACTTTGAAAATCCCTGAGTCGCCACACTTCAGCATCTGTTCAGGTACGCTGAGGGAGAATTTAGCATGGTGCCAGTTGATGCAGCTAACCAGCACATCTTTCAAATTAAAAGTCTAATGATGACTAGGAAATCGTAGTTGTAAAAACACATCTGGTTCACTTACCTTCTTTAGGGAAGGAAATCTGTCATCCTTGCCTGGACTCCAGGTCCATAGCAATGTGGTTGACTCTCGAGTGCTCTTGGTTGGGAAACGAATAAACGAATAAAAAATAAATTCAGCCCGGTTCAAAATTGCATTTATGTCCCACTCACGCTTTCCTCATCCTCTTGAGTCCATCAGCAGAACCCCCTATTCCTTTTCTCTCATACATTTCCTCACACATCCCTTTAAATACAACTATATAATTGTCTTCAATCATTTTCTGTGATAGCAAGTTCTCCATTCTCATTACTCCCTGGGTAAATTCCCTATTTCATTCTTGCTGATTATCTTAACCTCTAGTTTTGCTCTTCACGCATGTCGAAGGCTTCATGCTGTGACAACTCGATCAAAACCTTTCATAATTTTAAATACTTCTGCTAGGTCACCAAGATCAAAAAGAAACCCAGTTTGGTGGTCATTCTTTCTGGCTAGCCATGCCCCACATTTTTAGTATCATCCTTTTAAATCTTTTTTGCACATTTTGTGGCTGGAAGATTGAAGTTCCTCAAGGATGCTATCAGTTCTGATATAATCTGTCAATGCTCATAAAATAATGCCCTGGTTCACCAATGTCCTTTAGGGAAGGAAATCTGTTGTCCTTACCTGATCTGACCTACATGTAATTCCAGAGCCACAGCAATGTATTGACACTCAACTGCCCTTGGGCAATAAATGCTGGCCAACCAGCGACTTCCACATCCCATGATTGAATAAAAAAAAAATCCCTAGGAAGATTCAGAGATTTCAGGGCTACTTTGTCTGCTCAATTAATTCTTCCCTAATCAATAACAAAATGCTTTGGATCCCTGATAGTACAATACATTAGGAATTATATAGTCTTTCATTTTGCGTATGTTTGACTTCTTCAGCAATAGCACAGTGATTAACACTGGCGGATCACAGTGCTGGGGATACTCTTTTGGCGAGTTGGTGCAAACTCGATGGACTGAATGACCACCTTCTGCACTGTATGGATTCTATGGTTCCATAGTGGGATAATCATCACCATAAGATTGGTGATTGATCGATGTTGCGAATTTTATGCTCTGGGTGTGTGCCTCAAATTTATTACAAACTCGAGCTGAAAACCTCAAGGTTTTTAAGATGATGGATCAAATTTAATATTAAAACCAATGGCTAAAATCTGTAGTAATTGACATAAAATTAGCAATCTCATTGAGAAGCTACAGGGTGGTTAGTGTGAGAAAACATCAAATTGTGCTGCCATATTTGGAGCAGAATTGAGATTATTATTAGGACTCAACTGAGGGAGTTTTCCTACGTTTTCCAAACTCAGCTTTAACTGGGAGTAGCGGTGCTGACATTAGGCACCTGAATTGTCATGTTGCAGTCCTGACATTCCTGTGTGGCTAAGCAGATAAATATATCAACAGAAATAATTAATTATAGAAACAGAACTACATTCCTCAGTCAGGAGGGAGACAGAAAGCAGGGAACTACAGGCTAGTTGGTCAAACATCTGTCATAGGGAAAATGCTAGAATCAGCTATTAAGGATGTAATAGCAGAGCACTCAGAAAGCTAATGCAAATCAGGCAGAATGAAAGGGAAATCATGTTTGACTAATTTTGTTATAGTTTTAGTGACGAGCAATATGGATAAAAGAAACCTATAGATGTCGTGTACCCTAATTTCTGAAAGGCGTTTGATGGGATACCACAACAAAGTTACTACACAAATTAAGAGCTCGTAATTTAGGGAATAACATATTAACATGGATAGAAGATTGATTAGCTAACTGGAAGCCAAGAGTAGGGATAAACGGATCATTTTCCGGTTGACAATCTATGTCAATGACTTGGATAAATGGATAGAATATACGCTTGTTAAATTTATTGGTCGCAAAAAAATAGGTAGGAGAGTAGTTTGTGAAGAGGACGTAAAGATTCTGCAAAGAATATAGATAGGTGAAGTGAGTGAGTGGGCAAAGATTTGGTCAGATGGAACAAATATGTGGGAAAATGTAAACTTATTATTGGGAGGAAGAATAGAAAAGCAGCATATTTAAATGGACAGATCCCAGAACTCTGGGGTACAGGGGGATCTGGTACATGCATCACCATACATTCTTTTGCAGGTAGGACCATAAGACTATAAGCAATAGAAATGGAAATAGGTTTTTCAGTCCTTCAAGCCTACTCTGAATAAGATCATGTCTGATCTAACACTCTCCAAGTCCACTTTCCTACCTCCATAGCATCCTGTGTAAAGAATTCCAAAGATTTAGCACTCTTTTGAGACAAAAAATTTCTTATTTCCATCTTGAGTGTGTACCCCCTTTTTGCTGTGACTATGCTCTCTGGTTCTTATGAGTGGAAACATCCTCCCAACGTTTAGTTTGTGTGACCCGCAAGAATCTTGTTTGAATCATCTCACGTGTCATTCTTCTGAACTTCAAGGAGTACACTCTCAACCTTCCTCATTTGCCAGTCACTCCATATCCAGGATCATCTGACTAAACTTTTTCTATACTGCCTCCAATGAGAATATCTTCCCAGAAATAAGGGGACCAAAATTGTGCACAGTCCACAGCGCCAGGGACCTGGGTTCAATTCCTGTCTTAGGTCACTGTCTGTGTGGAGTTTGCACCTCCTTCCTATGTCTGCGTGGGTTTCCTCCAGGTGCTCTGGTTTTCTCCCACCTTCTGAATGATGTGCTGGTTAGGTGCATTGATCTGAACAAGTGCTAGAGGGTGATGGCAAGGATAACTTCATAGTACCTTCATTGCAGTATTAATGTAAGCCTTACTTGTGACTAATAAATAAAATTTACTTGAAATATGGCCTCCTTAGTATCTTGTACAGTTGCAGCAACATCTTTTTACTTTTATACTCCAACCCCCTTGAAATAAAAAACAGTATTCTCTTTGCCTTCCTTATTACCTTTTTCACTTATGGATTTTGTGAACAAGGACCCCTCCCCTCCCCAGGTTCCTTTTATGCAGCAAGTGATCATGAAGATAATTGGAATGTTGTCGTTTATTGCAGAGGGAATGCAATATAAAAGTAGGGATCTTTTACTACAATTACATAATTGGTGCAATCACTATTTACAGCTTTGGTCTGCTTATTTATGAATGGATCTAATTGTGTTAGAGACAGCACAGGGAAGGTTCACGGGATTGATTCCTGGGAAGAAGGAGTTATTTTATGAGGAAAGTTTGGACATGTATCCATTGGTGTTTAGAAGAAAGAAAGGTGATCTAAGATCCTGAAGGAATTTGACAGGGTGGATCCTGAAAGGATATGTCCCCTTGTGTGAGAGATTAGAACTAGAGGATCTATTTTTAAAATAATGGCTTTTCTATTTGTGACACTACTCTGCCTTTAAGAAATGTATTGTAATCCGGTTTCTCCACATCTCTTTGAAGAGGGCCTTTTGTGCTCATTGCTAACCTATCTAGCTGGATGCCCTTTTATTGCTGCTTAAAAGATTTTTAAAAGATGTTTTTTGTTTTTAATCTAGGCCTAATGCAGTCTTAGATTTTACAAACTTTTTGAATTGTTGTGGGGGATGATAATTGACCAGTTAGGTGGAACGCGAGTTCTTTTACTTTCAGTTTTGGTTGCTGGTTTGTTAGGTGTTTGGACTCTAGGCGGATGCAGCGTTTTATCTCTCTCCCTGGTATTAGAAATTCTGCTGGCTAGTTGGAAGCAGCCTTTCTTACTTTCCTGGGAGCGAAAATGCTGCTGTTGGTGGCTTGCTGGCTAGAGACAAACAGTAGCTCTATCTTTACCTCAAGGTGGGCTTGATGCTCTAAGCTGGGAAGCCAGAGTTTGAGTTTTCTGTCTGAAAGACTAATTCATGGCAAATGCTGCAGGGCTGCAAAATCATGTGATCATGCACATTTTTCTGTGCCAAACATGAGACAATATGTTTAAGTTGGTTGTTTGATTGGAATAATACATTGAGCTGTTCAGCTTTATACAATATCATTTTTTGTTTGTAATTGGTAAAAGTTCTTGCTAATTTTCTTTGTTAACTGTATTCTTAAATAATTTTTTGTTTGATAAAAGCTCCCCAGTGGGTCATTTGAATCATACCTGAAGTGAAACATCTTATGCTTACCTGCGCCAAGTTCAAAGTTTCAAAACTTATGGTCTAGCTGACTTCATTTTAGAAAAAAAAAACCCTGGAGTTTCTGACCTGAATTATAACATACTTAAGACAGAAGTGAGGTTTTTTTTCTCAAGAGGATCATTAGTCTGTGGAATTATCTGCCTTTATGGGCAATGCCAGTGTGTGAGATGGGCACTGTCTAGCATGTCCTCAACCACTTGGGGGTTTTAATAGCCTCCAAGCACACTACCACCACCATACCCCCCCTCCCCCACCCCCCAAGTATGGCCATCATATTGCACCGGTTGTGATTTTCACTGTTCTCACTTTGTGCCTAAAGGCCCTGGGAGCTGGGAGTCTCTGGCATTGAAGGGACTATGTATATCTAAAAATTGCTTTAAATATGCTAATTGGCTTCATGCTATTAGAAAGGGGTGGGATCGATTGTAAACTGCTTTGGCGCCAGCATGGAACTGTTCTTTTAGGCCCGTATGCTATTTTCTGGATCGACCTGCTCTGTGACAGGTACAGTGAGTTTGGAAAATTCCATTCAATGTTTTGAGTCCAATATGACTCTTCTTTGGAACTGAAGGTGGAGGTGAGCACTTCTATTGTGGTAACTGCATAGAACAATTTTGTTAAGATTGGTTTTTGGCAACTTGTTTGTTTGTGTTGATGTACTACTGTACAAATCCATAAAATGCACATTGATTATTTATATCGTAACTTCCTAATCATTGACACTGAGCAGGTTCCCAGGAGAGTGGAGGGAAACCAGAGTGACCAACCCACAAAGCCAGGGGGAAATTTGTTTTCTCAGAAGGTTATAAAAGATTTTGAAGTCTCCAGCATTTCAGATTCCATCAATTCACTGCACTTGATGCCAAGCAACAGCTGAAGCCTCTGCATACTGCAAAGGCTTTCGATCCTGACAACATTCCAGCTGCGCCCTGAACAAAACTATTCCAGATATAACATTGGCATTTACCCAGCAATGTGGAAAATTGTCCAGTATATCAAAAGCAGGACAAATCCAACATGTCCAATTACTGCCCCTTCAGTCTACCCTTAACCATCAATAAAGTGATGGTTGGTACTATCAGCAATCACATCAAGCAGCAGTTACTAGCAATAATCTACTCTGTGTTGCTCGGTTGAGATTCTGTCAGGAACAATCAGCCTGACTTCATTACCATGTTAATCCAAAAATGGACAAAAAAGCCGAACTCCACCTAACCCGCACATCTTTGGACTACAGGAGGAAACCCATGCAGACACTGGGAGAATGTGCAAACTCCACACAGACGGTGATCCAAGCCAGGAATTGATTCAGGTTTCCTGGTGCGCTGAGGCAGCAGCACTAATCACTGTGCCACCCGTACCATAACCACTATGGGGATTGACCTTTGCGGCATTGGTGTCATTCTACATTACTCTTTTGGCTTGTCATACCGACTTGGCTCACTCGCCTCTTGTGGGGCATTCTAGGATGAGATAAACAAGATGTTGTATTGACATTCCAATATCAGCCGGACAAGGACTTTACCACACTTGAGTGAAGGACATCTTTAAAAAAAAGCTACATTTTCTCTTCCAGGTTTGAAGGCTCCAAGATGGCAGGAAGTACAGCGGACCTCACTAAATTTAACATTGATGCTCCCCGTTGGGATCAGACAACTTTTGTGGGCAGACTAAAACACTTCTTCAACATAACTGATCCACGTACAGTGATGGTGTCAAATGCAAACCTTGATAAAGCAAAGCATCTGGTGGACAGCTGCAGGTATGAGGGGTATTCTGGCATAAGTATGCAGTTATGTGAAGATCAGAGTGGGTCTATCATGAGTTGGTTTTGCAGCATTGATGAATGACCAACAGAGGGGCACGATTGCAGACAAGCTGGCCTTTTCTGAACTTCAGGTGAGATGTTTAGGCTTTGTGAACAGTTTGTACCTACATTCTCCAGAATTTGGAAGAATGAGGGGAGATCAAACTGAGGGATACAAAATGATAAATGATATGGATAAATAGACATGAAGCCTCTTGTGAGGCATTCTAGGATGAGAGGCCTTGGTCTTAAGGCTTAGCAAATTTACAGAGGTTGTGGAGAAACTGCTTTTCCTAAAGAGTGGCGAATCTATGGAATTTGCTACCCCAAAGTGCAAAAGATGCTGGGACAGTGAGTAAATTTAAGAGGAGTTAGACAGATTTTTAATTGGCTCTAGGGAGAAGGCAGGAAAATGGGGCTGAGGAGCTTATCAGTCAATGTCAGCCAAATGGCCTAATTCTGCTCCTATATGTTATGCTATACCTGCATTATCAACACAATTCAATACAGAAAAAAATACATTATTTTAGGAGGTGATATTTGCCACAGGCCCAGATTAACGTTCCTGGACATGGTTTCAAATCGCACCGTGGCAGCTGGAGGAATTTAAATTCAACTAAGTAAACCTAGAATATAAAGTTCAGCTCAGTCCATGAAACTATTATTGCTTATTGTAAAAATCCATCTGGTTCACTAATGTCCTTCAGGGAAGGAAATCTGCCATCCTTACTCGGTCTGGCCTACATGTGACTCCAGACCCGCGGTAATATGGCTTACTCTAAACCGCCCTCTGAATTGGCCTGGCAAACTGCTTAGTCCCAGAGCAATTAGGGATGGACAATAAAGGCAGATCTCACCTGAGACATCCACATCCCATGAAAGAAACATTTTAAAGAATCATATCACCCTCAGGACATCCAAAAACCATCTACATCCAGTGAAATAAGAATAGAGGTTGGTGGCTAGAAATACTCAATAGGTCAGTCAACCTCTCAAAGGAACAAAACTAACTTTTTAAGTTGGTGGCATTTCATCAGAACTGGAAGAAGGTAGAGATTTAACAGTTTATAAGCAAACACAAAGGCAGGATCGATGGGAAGTAAGGGAGGGAGAGGGAACAGAACAAAAACAAAAAATTGTGCAGAATTGATTATTTGACAAATGGGATGAGAGTGCAAGGCAATTGGAGCTGATAATGGAAAAAATAAAGAAGCAAACCATGGTCTAGAAGAGGTGTGAATTACAACATTAGATCCATTGCCAAGACCAGCTCCCTGAAAAAATTGCTGCAGTGTATAACTATAATCCTGGATAAGTCAACCCACTGTGGAACCTGCCTTGATAGATCCTAATTTATTTTTTAGAAACCATGAAGTACGTTACTGAACAAATTTATAGCAGTCTGCTGATAGACTTTTCATACAAAGAATAAAATATATATTAAACAAGGAAAATAAAATGTAATACAGCAAAGGAAAGGATTGGAAAGATCTCAATGTAAACACAAGTAGTCACTTCAGATTAACCACATTCCATTACCCCAGCAATGTCTTTGCAGACATAACTGCAGAGCAAATAAAATCAGTTCCTTAAACTCAGCCTTCCAGTAGCATCTCTGCTAAACTGATCACTTTACTGAGTCCTTTGACTGATTATTCAGTTAACTAGAAGAGTTAATTGAATTGCTGAGGTTGATGATAGAGGTATGGATGAAGTAGATGTGGAGCAGATGCTTCATCTTGAGGCATTCTTGGATGAGAGGTCAAAATCTTAGGAGAAGGGGTAGCGAACAGATCTGATGGGCTAAATGGTCTAATTTTGCTCCTATATTTCATGAACTTATGCACTAATGTACCAACACCTTTGTAGCTTTTCTTATCGAAGCGCAAAATTTCTGTCCCCTCTCTCTGACACACACACTGAACTCTCTTCCCTGTCTTTTTTCTGTGTCCACTGTTGCTAGGCAACATTAGAGTTTATCTTTTATTCCCAGAGACATGAAACTTTTAAACCTTTTTGACTTAATTGAAAATGTGTGTGTGTATACAAACAGTCTCGAAAGAACTGATTTTTTTTTTCTCAGTAGACTGCCAGGCACCAAGGTTCACAAGTAATCTAAACTAAATTGAAGCCATTTAACCTTTCTTAACACAAATATACAGATATTCAACTGGTGGTTATGAATTAAAGTTACTGAACTCAAATTTGAAATTGCCACGCTGTAAATTACTCAATAGCAAACTGAGGAGATATTCCTCAAGTTTGCATTGGAATATTGTAGGAGGTTGAGGACAGAGGTCAAAGTAAGAGTGGAAGGGGCGATGAACATAGCAAGTGACCAGAAACTCCGGGTAGTCCTTACAGTGTGAAGGAAGACGTTCAGTAAAGCAGTCACTGTGCATTTGGTCTCTTCAGTGTAGAGGAGCCAAATCGTGAATAACTAATAAAATCTATCCAATGAGTACAAGTAAATAGCTATTTCACCTGGAAGTGTTGGTTGAGGTCCCAAACATGAGGAAAGAGGGTAGTTTAAAAGTCAGCTGAGTTTTTCCTGCATTTTCTGGTTTTATTTCAGGATTCCAGCATCTACAGTATTTTGTCTTTATGTTGAAGTGGTAACCTTTGCAGGAGATAGAAAATGAAACAACCAATTGACGCACAGCAAGGCCCCCACAAACAACAAAATGATAAAGACCAGATAAAATGTTTTAGTGATGTTGGCCAGGACACCAGGGGGAACTTTTACAAATTAGGCTGTGGATCTTTCATATGCATCTGAGTGGACACACAGGGCATCAGTTTAGCATTTCATCAGTGCAGCAGTCCTTAGAACTGCATTGAAACATCCTTCAAGAAAGTTAAGCAAATGGAGGGAAGGGTATTTGATCGGTGGTTGAATGGATGATGCAGATAATCTTACTTAGTTTGAGATGTTATGTGGGATCCCAGTTTTTTAATCTTGATTTTAATGAAAAGATTGCATTCCTTTCCAGATGTTATTGATAAAGATAAGGGAAGACAATGGGGAGGCATTGGCCCAGTGGTATTATCACTTGACTATTAAACCAGAAACTCAGTAACGTTCTGGAGGGCAAAGTTTGAATCCCACCGTGGCAGATGGTTGAATTTGAAGTCAAAAAAAAATCTGGAATTAGGAAGTGAAGTGGAAGCCCAGGGTCAGCCATGATGGTGTTGAATGGTGGCGCAGACTCAGTGGGTTAGATGGTCTCTTCCTCTACCTATTTTGTACGTTACATAAAACAAAACCTGAAGATGTGTTGACTGCCTGACCAAAATCTTGCAGAATATTAGAACTGGGATGCTGGGCCAGTTGTGTATTTAGACTGTCTTGTGGATCACTAACCTGTCTGTTTTCAAGTGTTTAATTCCACAGTCAGGAAAATACTGGTGTAAATGATTTATGGTCACTCATATGTATAACTTGGAAATAAGTATTTTCATTATTTATGAGAACTTTGTGCAAGCAAGCTAACTCAAGATACTTAACTGTAAACTAAAACAAAAAAAACCTAAATCAGTGTGTTCAATTCAGAATGTGGAGGATACAGAAGAGTTTCAAGTTTTTTTTGTAAGTTTATTTATTAGTCATAGCTAGGTTTATGTTAACACTGCAATGAAGTTATATAGTCACTGCACTCTGGTATCTGTTCAGGTATACAGAGGGAGAATTTAGCATGGCCAATGCACCTAATCAACATGTCTTTTGGAGTGTGGCAGGAAACTGGAGCACCTGGAGAAAACCCACTCATATGAGGAGAATATGCAAACTCAGCACAGACAGTGACCCAAGCCAGCAATCAAACCTGGCACCCTATGAGGTAGCAGTGCAAACCACTGTGATGCTGTGCAGAAAAGCTTAACATAAGACAAGACCATCTATTTAATATGCTACACAACACTGTGTAGCCCAGTAGTATTAGATGCATTTCGAGCTGCTTTATTCTCAAGATCACCAGGTAACTGCATGACAAATTACTCATAAACATGTATTGAAAGCTGCTCTATGGGGAGCTGCTAGGATGTTTCAGGTTTTGATTATTAATATTCAGGCTTTGCAGGGTGATGTGGACAGGAGTCTACTGTCCTGTAGCTACGTGGATGGACAAAAGTCCCGGACATTCTGTCTTCCACTTTCTTCTGTCAGGAAAAAGATACAAAAGTCTGAGGTCACATAGCAGCTACTTCCCTGCTGCTGTCAGGCTTTTGAATGACCTTGCATTACGTTGATCTTTCTCTGTACCCTAGTAATAGTAAGTAATCTTACAACACCAGGTTAAAGTCCAACAGGTTTATTTGGTGGCAAGGCTCTTTGAATTGTAGCTCATTAATCCAGCAGCTACCTGTGCTTTTCTATCAAAGAATCCAACTATTAGTGAAATGATTTTGCTGTAAAAATACATTCTTGCCTCCACTATTTTACCCCGAATTTTATTTCAAGTGCTGAAAGAGTAAGATGAAGCATTTCCTGGTACCAGTTCACAATTTGCCCTGCAACAGTTTAACCTGTTTTCCTACTTCCTCGGTTAATTTGAAGCTCAGAGTTACCTGTTGCAGAAAAATCTGCCATTTTGTGTCCTTTCATCATGTCATTTTAGACCCAAGTTCCATCCATAAATTTCTCCTTTCAGATTGTCCCTAACAAATTGCAAATTGCAAATTCCTCATGTGTATGAGGAATCTTTCAAGAGCAGTTAGGCACGTTTCGATATTTGATTTGACTTATTATTGTCATATGGATTAGTAAACAGTGAAAAGTATTTATGTGCTATACAAACAAAGCATACTGTACATAGAAAAGGAAAAGAGAGTGCAGAATGCAGTATTACAGTTATAGCTAGGATGATAGCTATGATGTGGAGATGCATTGGACTGGGGTAGGCACAGTAAATAGTCTCTCAACACCAGGTTAAAGTCCAACACGTTTATTTGGCAGCACAAGCTTGTGCTACCAAATAAACCTATTGGCCTTTAACCTGGTATTGTGAGAGTACTTATTATTGCTAGGGTGTAGAGCAGATTAACTTAATGCAAGGTCAGTCAAAAGTCTGATGGCAACAAGGAAGTAGTTGTTCCTGAATCAGCTGCTGTGTGACCTTAGTTTTGTACCTTTTTCCTGACAGAAGGAAGTGGAAGAGAGAATGTCCAGGATTTCTTCTATCTAGCCACATAGTTACAGGATGGTAGACTCCTGTCCATATCACCTGCAAAGCCTGAACATCAATACTCCAAACTTGAAACATCCTGGCAGCTCCCCATAGAGCAGCTTTGGACACGTGTTTGAGTAATTTGTCAAGCTGTTTTCTATAAGTTATAGGTGAAATGCAGGAATTTGAATGAGTGGAATTTAATGAATTAGGATTTAAAAATAAATCTGAAATGCAACATCTGAACTTGGATGACCTCCTATAATCCTTTGAGAACTTCTAAATTCCTCTAAAGCAGATTACTTGTGCATTGCCTGCTCCTTTCATCATGTCATTTTAGACCCAAGTTCCATCCATAAATTTCTCCTTTCAGATTGTCCCTAACAAATTGCATCTTTATGATGAAGATTATCACCTATCCTGATATCTCCCTCATTTGGCAAGGTGTCAAATTTTTAATTACATATCAACAATGTGGCACAGTGGTTAGCACTGCTGCCTCGCAGCGCCAGGTACCCAGCTTGGGTCACTGTCTGTGTGGGGTTTGCACGTTCTCCCCGTGTCTGCATGGGTTTCCTCCGGGTGCTCTGGTTTCCTCCCACAGTCTGAAAGACCTGCTGGTTAGGTGCATCGACCATGCTAAATTCTCCCTCAGTGTACATGAAATAGGGTGAGTGTGTGGCAACTAGGAGATTTTCACAGTAACTTCATTGTAGTGTTTAATGTAAGCCTGTTTGTGACTAACAAATGAACTTTGACTTTTTACTTTTTTTTACCCTGAGATGTTTTGATATAGTAACGAATTTTCATTGTTGAGTTTATCTTGGGTACAGTGGCTGAGATTGGGAAGTTACCATTCTGGCTATTGTGGGACCACTGGTATTGTTTTGGAATCCATTGCCTAGCATTTGCTCGAGTTAATGGGGTCTTACCCACTGTTTGGAGAACCAATAAAAAACCCCTATGGAGCCAGGCTAATAGTTTCAAATGCCTTTCAAGCACTTAATTTGTTTTAATTGAGTTCCTTGATGGTGAAAGTCCCATTGGTAGCTGGGGGCAGCATTGTACTTCTCCAGGATTGTGGAGAAGCCTCAGGTCACCGGTTGAAGGTAGGTTGGGGATTGTGCAATGGGGTTTATGATAAAGGAGGGAGGTGAGTTAGATGCAGAGATGGGGGTGGGGGGGATAGTTAGGTGCGGATTTCACTGGCCATCCCCTGCCTGATGGTGGGTCATTGGATTTGGCACCGAGTGCCTAATACCAAGAGGTCCTTACTCAGGAGCCTGCTAGCAAACTTGACAGGTTTTGCTGGGTGGATGCCTTCAGAAGGCACTGGAGACCCGTGCGGCCTCTGTTTAACCCTTGAGCCATCATTATGTTGTGGTAGGCTAGGGGATAATGAGTACCAGTTGGTGCATTAATGAATCTAACTGGCATTCCAGCTACTGGCATGGGGGAACCTGCGTCAATCCCTCTCATTTAATCATGAGAAGTTCTGCTAGGAGGCTAATGAGGGACCTTTCCTATGATGAAGTTGGGTTTGGACGCTGTGATTCCTGCCGTAATGAGCTGCACAAAATGTAACCCATTAACTCATTTAAGAGGGGCAAATGTGGAAACCTTTGACAGTGTTTGTGTTGCTTTATTTTCCAGAGCTGGCACAGTGCTCCCAGGAACAACACAGGAGCAGTTATACTATGCAAAGAAACTGTATGACTCTGCATTCCACCCCGACAGTGGAGAAAGGATGAATTTAATTGGGCGAATGTCATTTCAGGTCCCCGGTGGTATGGCTATCACTGGTTTCATGCTGCAGTTTTACAGGTACCACTAAGATTTGGTCTACAGAAATGTTGTGATCCAATGGGTCAGTGAGTTTATTCAACCCTAGCCAACAAATAGAGTAGGAAATATAGAAGTATAGAAAATAGGAACTGCAGTGGCTAGACAGCCTCATTAAGTTAGATCATGATTGATCTTCTATCCCAATACCATTTCCTGCACTGTCTTCATGTCTCTTGATGTTTTTGATATCTTGAAATTGAGCCATTTTCTGTCTTGAGCACACTCAGTGAGTCTCCACAGCCCTCTGAAGTAGAGAATTCCCAGTATTTATCACTCTGTTTCTTACATCTACCACACTTGGCTTAATTTCATGCATTAAAGATCTGGCTCTAATCTTTAGACAATGCTGCTTGGTCCTACACTCCGCAGTCGGGTGAAATAGTTTCTCCAAATCTATCCTGTCTGTTTCCCTTGAAAACTTTGATCAAATCAGAGAATCCCTACAGTGGAGAAGGAGACCATTCAGTGTATCGAGCTTGCAACCGCTACAATCCCATCTGGGCCCTATCCACATAACTTCACATATTTACTCTGTTAATTCCCCGATACTAAAGGGAATTGATTAGCATGGCCGATCAACTCAGCCCACCGACCTTTGGAGTGTTGGAGGAAACCTGTGCAGATATGGGAAGAATGTGCAAACTTCACACAGACAGTAACCCAAGAATTGAACCTGGATCCCTGGCGTTGTGAGGCAGCAGTGTTAACCATTGTGCTACTGTGCTGCCTTAATTCTAGAGAATACAACGCTAGGTAGTTTAACTCTAGGTGTTATCCTAATAAATCTATGCTGTCCTCCCTCCAAGTCCAATATACCCTCCCTAACGTGTGTACTTGAAAGGACAAAACATGCTAGAATACAGACATGCAAAGAGCTTTGAATCAGAAAATTTGTGGCACAGGGTTATGCTGATTTACAATGCAAGTCAAAGTCAGAGACAAGATTTGAATGAATGAACTGCAAACAGTGATGTCCAGGGACTTTAGATGTGCTCTACCTAGGGCTTTTTAGAGATGAAGCATGAAACATTTCAAGTAACTATCTAATTTCCTTTTGAAAGTCACCATTAAATCTGCTTCCACTACCCTAATGGACAGTGCATTCCAGATTGTAAGCAATTAATGTAAAAGTAATTTCTCTTCACCTTCCCTCTGGCTCTTTTTAGACAGGAAAAAAAAACAAATGAGAAATAATGGGAATGAAATCCAACTCTGACAGGATGCAACTTGGATGGCAGTTGATTGGCTGCCTATTGTATACCCTCATTTCTGCACAAATGAAATAAAAGGAAGAATTGGAAAATTTGGACTTCATTCCTTTTGGATGTAGATAAAACTGAGATGCTGAGGCTTTGAAGACTGGATTTGCAGTCTTTAGACATCATGTGGTCCTAGGAAAACAATTTTCACGCCCCTGGATTAGGTGGACTCCAATGGTGGGAGTTTGGATCAGCACAGGTGTGATGGGTGAATGGCCTCCTTTGGTCAAAACGTTCTTGGATGAGTAAAACATTTATGTGTACCTCTATTTTCCTTTTATCTAAAAGTTGATTTGAAAACTAGTTCTGAATAAAGAAAAGCAGTGGTGATGCTGAGGAGTCCAAAGTGACCCCATCTACAAGTTACACATTAAAGCAAAATGAACAGAAAATGTCCCTAGGCAATATTGTTTGCAAATCATTTGTTCTAAGCTTGTCTCTGACTTTTGACCCGCACTGTAAATCAACACAGTCCAGTGCCAGATGTTTACAGATTCAAAGTTCCCTGCATTTGTCCTTGCGAGTAGCTTATTAATAGTTGAAAAATTTAGACTATTTCAGTTTTTTTAGTTTGTTGCTATAAGCATTGTTCATTTAGGAAATCCTGTATAAACTAACCCTATCTTATGGGTATTCTTTATGCCAAAATGCATAGAGTTCCTGAAAAATGTTACAGTCCTAACTGTTGGTAATCCACCTGCCAAAGGGGAGGGTGTTCCAAAGAGTAGAAGCCAGATACTGAATGTTCAATCACTAATGCTGGATGGAATGGGAGAATGGGATTTCCAAAAGATCAGTGTCAGAGGGCAGAAGAACATATGAACACAAGAACTAGGAGCAGGAGTAGGCCATCTGGTGTTTCACCATTCAGTAATATCATGGCTGATCTTTCCCTGGACTCAGCTCCACTTAACCTGCCTGCTCACCATAAATCCTTAATTCCTTTACCGTTCAAAAATCTATCTTTGCCTTAAACATTCAACGAGGTAGCCTCAACTGCCCAGTTAGGGCAGGGAATTTCACAGATTCACAACCCTTTATGTGAAGATGTTCCTCCTCAACTTAGTCCTAATCTGCTTCCCCTTATTTTGGGGCTATATCCTAGTTCTAGTTTTACCCACCAGTGGAAACAACCTCCTACTTCTAAATTATCTATTCCATTCATAATCTAATATGTTTCTATAAGATGCCCTCTCATTCTTCTAAATTCCAATGAGTATAGTTCCAGTCTACTCAGTCTCTCCTTATAAGCCAATCCTCTCAAATCTAGAATCAACCTAGTGAATCTCCTCTGCATCCCCTCTAATGCCAATATATTATTTCTCAAGTAAGGAGACCAAAACTGCACACAGTGCTCCAAGTGTGGCCTGACCAGCATCTAATACAGCGGCAACATAACCTCACTACTTTTAAACTCCATCCCTCTAGCAATGAAGGACAAACTTCAATTTGCCTTTTTAATTACCTGCTGCACTGGCAAACCAACTTTTTGGGTTTCAAAGCTTGGGTTGGAGGAAGGATGGGATGAAGCTGGGGGAAGTGTTTGTATCTAGGAGTGAATGTTTTCAGTGGGAGGTTAGTGAAGGTCAGTGAAAAGAGCGGCAGGCAAGGCTCAGTGTGAAGCAAGATGCAGAGATGACATTTTGAATGAGTTGAATAAAGGGCATTAGAAGAGTTGAATCTGGAGCAAAAGTTTTTGAAGAAGTTTTGACATCGATTTGCACGTAATTTCTAACTTTAGGTCCAATTCTGTGGTTGGGCAGCGTTTGCTGAATAATTCCAAGTGTGCTAAGAATTACAGTAATGAATAATTTAAAACTATCATTGGGGTTCATAATGTTGTTCACTATCAAAGTAGATAATTCTCCAATTCATGACAATGTGTTCTATCTGCCATCTTCTTGCCGATCACTTGAGCAATTTACGTTCCTTTGCAGCCTCAATATATCTTTCTCACAGTTTATATTCACACCTAGCTTTGTACCATTAGCAGACTTGGATATATCACTCATCCAAGTAATTAATATTGATTGTAAATGGCTGAGGTCCAAGCATTGATTATTCAGGAAATCCACTAATTATTCCTTGCCACAAATGACTTGTTTGTTCCTAATGTCTGTTTTCTGTGCATTAACCAATCTTTAATTAAGCTCACATATCACTGTCAGTCCTATGACTCGCAATCTTCTTTACCAACTTCTTTGTGTGACTTCCTGGTGTACTTTTGATACCTGGGTCTGGCTCTTAAATCCACAAACTTCTGATCCAGAAGCAAGAATGTTGTCAACATCAGAACCAAACTGATTAGAAGATCACCTCCTTGTGCACTGCAACAATCCCCAGTAGGATATTTAAGATGCAATTATCTATCATAATCATGTTGCAGGGAGATGGTGGCATAGTGGTAATGTCGCTGGTAATGTCACTAGCAATCCTAAGGCAAAGGCTATTGCCGTGGAGACATGGGTTCAAATTCAAGCAGTGTTTGCTGGAATTTAATTGCAGTAAATAAATCTAGAGTATGAAACTATTCTCTCAATAATAGTGACCATGACAACTATCATCGATTTGGTGTAAAAACCCTCCTGGTTCACTAATGTCCATTAGGGAAAGAAATCTGTCATCCTGACCTGGTCTGACTTACTCCAGATCAATGTGGTTGACTCAGCTGTCCTTTGAGGTGGCTTGGCCACACAGTCCAAGGGCAATTAGGAATGGGCAACAAATGTTGGCCCGGCCAGTAACAAAGAACAAAACAGCACGGGAAACAGGCCCTTCGGCCCAACGAGCCCGCGCCGCCACCCCGATGTTCCCACCTCTACCCGTGATCCATATCTATGTTTATAGATCTATGGATTAAAAACCAAATTTGAGACAATTAAGGGAGAATTTGTTCTGTCAGTTAGTCTAAGAGCACATCTTTGGGATGTGGGAGGAAACTGGAGTGCCTGGAGAAAACCCACGCAAGCACAGGGAGAATGTGCAAACTCCCACAGACACAGGCCCAAATCCATGTATCTGCACAGCACAGCGATAGTCACTGAGCTGTCGTGTTGCCCATCAAATGGTCCAGGTCAAGCGTACACTAACGATGTGAAGCACTAGAATACTCTCAAAATCCAAGAGCAGCCCTCTCACGACCCATCGCGTGTATGCCCCTTGTTAGACAACAAGGTGGACCAAAGCACCTGTAGGATAAAAACAAGTACATCAATATCATCATCTATTTACACACTTCCCAGGGACTCCCAAGGCTCATGATCCCCATTTTAAATCAGTTTTCTATACCCCTCCATTCCCATTCTGTTCATGTGCCCATCTAAGTATTTCTTAAATAACTCCAGTGTACCTGCCTCCACCACTTTACTTGGCAGCGCATTCCATACCCCCACCACCCTCTGTGTGAAAAAACTCCCTCTAGCATCCAAATTATACCTTACCCCCCTCACCCTAAGCCCGTGACCCCTCGTGCTATTTGAGTCCATCCTAGGAAAAAGCTTAACCCTGTTTACTCTATCTATACCCCTCATAATCTTGTACACCTCTATTAGATCTCCTCTAAGTCTACGTCTTTCTAAGGAAAACGGTCCCAATTTGCCTAACCTCTCCTCATAACTCAGATCTTCCATACCAGGCAGCATCCTGGTAAACCTCCTCTGCATTCTCTCCAGACTCTCCATGTCCTTCGGTATAAGGTGGCCAGAACTGGACGCAGTATTCCAAATGAGGTCTAACCAATGTTTTATACAACTGCAACATTAAAGGCCAGCTCTTGTAAAGGCTAGCATACTATATGCTTTCTTCACAACCTTCTCCACTTGCTCTGCCACCTTCAGAGACTTGTTCACCTGCACCCCCAGGTCCCTCTGCATTTCTATACTCAATAGGTCTAACGTCGATATTGCGGGGGAAAGAAAACTAATGATGTTTCAGGTGACACCTTTGTATCTGCATGGCATTTCTCTGAAACTATTGTGACTGATACCTTTCCCTGTTTCTTTCAGAACAGTTCCAGCTGTGGTATTTTGGCAATGGGTGAACCAGTCATTCAATGCCTTGGTCAACTACACCAATAGGAATGCAGCATCACCAATAAGCACAACGTAAGTGATTAAGATCTCATTTGTCACCACCTTTATTCATTCAGAGGTAGCAAGTTACCAATGGAGCTAGAAAACTGGCTGACTTCATTCGGAAAAACAGGACGGTTTGTGCTGCTCTTATTGGAGCTGGCAGGTCTATTGCGTTTTAGCAATGAAGCTGCGTGCCCTATATCCAATGAAAAGAGCTTGTCAATGTTTTCTTTTCTTTCTTGGTGATTTTGACTGTCGCTGTCCATGCAGACCTGCAGGAACTTTTGTCTTAAACCAGGAACTTGATTTTCAATCTCCTGTTATGGGGTTGGGCACTTGGGTCAGATGCAAACGTATTTTGGAAATAATAACACCTTGATGTCTGACACCTCCAAGTTACTGCTAATTTCAAAGTGAGGAGTCAGATTTTGCACTAAGACTCTGGTAGGATTTGACTCTGGCAAACTCACTTGCCTCCAGTTAACTGCCTGGTAAACACCTTGAATAGCTTATTAATGGACTGGGCAGGGCCAGAAAGCAAGTTTCACATCTCCGATAGGAAAAGTGAATAATTTCTGTTGCGTGTTAGTTGATGGAAGCAATTTGGGGAGATATTAGTGGTCAATTTATATATTATCAATAATGATATAACTGCTGAGATTCACTTTCTTTCTTAATAAACATTGCCTCCTTTCTCTTTGTTTAGACAAATTGGAGTAGCATATTTAACGGCAACTAGCACTGCTCTAGCAACCGCTGTTGGATTGAACCTATACACAAAGGTACATCTGTATGTAGAGATTTTCCCTGAAGTTTCAAGCACATGGGAGCTTATGTTCTTTGTCTCCCACTCATGTTGCACCCAGTGTAGAAACAGGAATTTCTCCAGTGTGGTGCACTGCTGGAAGCAGGGTATCATTGTGGATTTTCATTCCTTCTGGAATCTCTCATTGAGTCAAATGTCTTTGAAAGAGACAGAGGTGGAAAAGAGAGAATTGAACAATGAATCACCTCAACTCACTCCTAGCATCTGGATCTTGAGCAACATTAATAGAAACCTGGAAATAAAACTGACTGAATTGTTAAATTTAATTCTAAATTTTTTTGTCTCTTAAGGTTATTTCCTTTTCCCCGCTCTACTGCTCCACATAGCCAAGTGAACCGTGCAACTAAGCATCTCCCAAATAGTCTATTTGCTCGATGATTTTATTTATCTGCCCCTCTTTTTTACCATTGGCTCCGATGGACATTAAGCTCACATGGTACTATATGAGAGAGTGCAGAGAATTGGTTGTACCGCTCCCTCAGATTTATTTTTCATTGCATTTTGTGAGCAAATTAGCTGTCCACTTGTCTACAGAGTGATGGAGCTGGTCTGGCAAAGGAATTTATTGCACGTGAAGTATTCTGAAACATTATTCAGAGTCTTGACTGAGAACTGTAACTAATGCAAGCCTTTCTTTCCCATCCCGGTGTTTGCATTCTGTTCTATACCAACAACAACAAATCACATTTATGTAGCACTTTTTATTGTGGTTAAAAAGCATGCTAGGATGCTTCACAGGAGCATTTTCAGATTAAATGTGGCACATAAACAGATATTAAGACGACTGATCAAAAGCCTTGTCAAAAAGTTAGGTTTTAAGGAGCGACTTAAGGGAGGAGAGAGAGGACAAGAGGTGTAGGAAGGGAATTCCATACTTTGCAGCTTTTGAGGGCCTGGCTGCCATTGGTGGAGTGGTGAGAATCTGAGATGGGCTGGAGGCCATAATTGGACTTATTTCTGTTTTAGTTTATGCTTTCATGGGATGTGGGCATCGCTGGCAGACCAGCAGTTGTTGCCCATCCTAATTGCCTTTCCTGAAGGTGGTGGTGAGCCACCTTTTTAAACAATTGCAGCCCATTTAGTGTAGGTACACCCACAGTGCTATTGTGAAGGGAGTCCCAGAATTTTCACCCAGAGACAGTGAAGGTATATATATTTCTGAATCAGGAAGGTAAGAGATCTCTGAGGGTCTTGGGTGTAATTAGAAGAGTTATGTGGGGCAAGAACCATGGACAACTTAAATCTGACAGTGAAGCAAAGCAGAAATCTATACTGTAGGAATAACATCTTCAGTCCATTCTTGATATTGTATTCAAGTTTCAAACTTTCCTGAACCTTGGTTAAATTGAGATGAATTTAGAACTGTTTTGTTAGTACCAGATGCCCAGGAAATCTAGAAGAGGAGATTCTTTTTTCCCCCTCCTCCTGGATTACAATTATTGAGCCTTGCAGTCTACAATGGAAATTAAAACTCACACTCCCATTGATTGAATTAAACTCTAATTGATCTGGGTTAAAATTTACCCTCCAATGAAAAGTCCACAAAAAAAATGATCCTCGTAAGGGAAGTAGAGCTAAGTTGCCCAGGCTTTAGATACAACCTTTTTCTTTTTTTTTTGGAAAAAGAAGCGACATCAAGGTAATGAATGAATGAACAACATCTCTATATTGCAGAGGATGAGGTGAGGGCGGGTGGGATAATTTTCAGGAAAGCTTCACTAGAGAACGAATGGAATACACTCAAGGACGTTCTACACAGTCTGTCAGATAAGTACATACCAAGGACTAGTCAGTGTTTGATGATGAAAGAAAAGTGATCTTCAGTAGATTGATGTGAACGTGACCTCGAGAAACGAGCAGACAAAATAAACTCTACAAAGCCCACAGGGGCGAGGTGAAGAAAATCACTAGAAAGACAAGAGGAACTTCTTAAAAATGGCAGTGAATGGGGCCTTGCCATGGTCGCAGTTACAAATATAATTGCATGAGAGTGATGAAATACTTTTTTTTCCCACAATGTGTTGTGATCTGGAATACCTTCCCTAAAAAGGTGATGGAAGCAGATTCAGTCAAAAAATTTGGAGGCTAATTGGATAAGTACTTGTGAGAACGTTAAAGGGTTGTGGGGGACAAAGCAAGGGAGTGCAATTTATTAGATAACTGCACTAAGAGCAGATCTGATGGACCAAATAGCCTCCTTGTGTACTGTATTATTCTGTGGCTCATCAGGAATGTGTGAGCAGTTTTGAAATTGAAGATATACTATAGATGATTAATGTAGTAAATGATAATGTGTGGGAATTGTTTAGCAGGGAAGAACTATGGCAGCACACCAACTGTAGGAAGTTCCATAACTGAAATAAATGCCATTGGTAACTAGCAAACTAATAAAACAAAGCCAAATAACTAGTCTTGCATCTGTAATTGTCAAAATAATAGACATATCTATAGAAAATAACTTGGTAAATAACAATTTCAAAAGAGACAGATCCCTTCTTACCATTTTCCTTAGTTATTTTGATAAGCAGATATTGGAAACCTCTAGTTAGACTTCCAGCAAACCTTTGTGAAAGGCTTCCATGCAAGCTTTTAAGGCAGTGGGTTAAACCTGGAAGTGGATGGGCAATTGGTTGAATGAGAGGTAGTGGGTAATAGCAGTACAAGTGATATTGTGTGGAAGAAATCTGCAATCCCAATCAGAGCATCTGTGGAGAGGTAAACAAAATGAACAGGTGGGATTTTATTGGTGAGCACAGTGGTTAGCACTGCTGCCTTAAAGCATCAGAGGCCCAAGTCCAATTCTGCCTTGAGCCATTGTCTGTGTGGAATTTGTACCTTCTTCCTGTGTCTATGTGATTTCCTCCAAGTGCTCCGGTTTCTCCCATAGTCCAAAGATGCGCAGGTTAGGTAGATTGGCCATGTTAAATTGCCCCCTGGTGCCCCAAGATGTATAGCATAAGGGATTAGAGAAGAGAATATGTGAAGTTACGAGGATGGGGCCTGGATGGGATGCTCTGTTGGAGAGTTGGTGCAGGTCTGGGCTGCCTTCTGGGATAATCTTGCCCAGTGTTTCAGATCATTGACATTCCCTCAGAACTAGGGAAAATGAGCTGAATGTCTTGGGAGACAACTAACTGCAGAGGTTTGTGCACGTGTTTCATTTCAATTTTATTTCCCCAGAAAGCTCCACCTTTACTGGCTCGCTGGGTCCCTTTTGTTGCTGTGGCGGCTGCTAACTGTGTGAACATTCCAATGATGAGACAACAGTAAGCTCAATCTTTTATATCCAGTCTAATGTTTCAATGTCAATAAATGGTAAACTTTAGAAGGTATTTGTGAGGAGGTTGTTGGAATAGCTTCGTTGGTGTAATGATAGATCAAGAGTTAAGAAGCTGAATTTCGGATCTTGTGATGCGGACTTAGACCATAAAACTAGGAGCAGAATTAGGCCACTTGGATCTTCAAATCTACTTTGCCATTCAATCATAGCTGATATTTTTTCTCATCCCCATTCTCTTGCCTTTTTCCCATAACCCCCGATCCTCTTATTGATCAAGAATTTATCTATCTGTGTCTTAAAGACATTCAATGACCTGGCCTCCATAACCTTCTGTGGCAGAGTTCCACAGATTCATCATTCTCTGGCTGAAGAAATTCCTCCCCATCTCTGTTTTAAAAGATTGACCCTTTTACCCTGAGGTTGTGCCCTCTGGTTCTAGTTTTTCCTACAAGTGGAAACATCTCCATGTCCACTCTATCCAGGCTTTGCAATATCCTATAAGTTTCAATAAGATCCCCCCTCATCCTTTACAACTCCAATGAGTACAGACCCAGAGTCCTCAACCATTCCTTATGACTTCCCCTTTCCCAATGCCAGTTTGAATCTGATGCAAACAAAAAATCTCCAGGTGTCCAACAGCTGTGGTGCAGTCGAGCAGGGTCAGCAACCAATCACATTATGGTCTTCTCATTGGCAGCAAAACAGGAAGTGGAGAACACTGAATCACTTCACTTTTCATTTTAAAATTTTAGACAGCAAAATAAATGTCTTGGACATGCACATGGAGTTACGGTAGAAGCTAAAATATCCTAAGTAAATTTTAAAAAAAGAAACATTCTTGTTATTTAAGTTATGTGGAATTTGTTGCGGCAATAGAGATATTCAGGCAAGTAAAAATATTCTTTCAGGGCCCGTTTAGCAGCAGATATAAGCTTAGTATACCATTTGAAAACAGGCTGTAAGTTTTTCAAGTGGTTTTGCATTGAGACTTGAGAACATAAGAGTGGAAATTTACATCAGTTCAGTGATTTCTAATTGACTGTTGTTGTGAGGACCTCTATGGATATCATAGAATTAGCAACTTTGGATTTTTATGATTAACTGCATATGTATGGACTCCAGAAATTGTGGTCCGTTTCAGAGGAATTCTGACTGCAAACACTAGCATTTTCCTATTGTTACTACTGACTGCAAAATTTGGGCAAGTGGTTTGATAATGTGAACCTTGAATTTTGAAAGCCATGGATTTTTTGAGGAATGAAATACTGGGGAAGCCTCTGGGAAGGAATGGAACAGAATAACATATACTCCAACTTTAGTCTTAAAAAACTTTAACATGGGGAAGCACGGTGCACAGTGGTTAGCACTGTTACCTCAGTGCCAGGGACCTGGGTTCAATTCTAGCCTTGAGCAACTGTATGGAGTTTGCATGTTCTCCCCATGTCTGCATGGGTTTCCTCCCATAATCCAAAGACGTGCGGGTTAAGTGGATTGGCTAAGTTAAATTATCCCTTTAGTATCAGATTAGAAAGGTAAATGTGTGGTGTGATGGAAATAGGGCCTGGATGAATGTTGTTGGTACAGACTTGATAGGCTGAATAGCCTCCTCCTGCACTGTAGAGATTCCATGTAAAGCATTGAGGAAGGAAGAAGACTGTGTCGTCTGACCTTTGGACCGTCAGAGGAATGAGGGAGGAAAATTTAAATGATCATTAACCACTGATGTGGCAAGTTATAATGAAGGAGAGTGGAGGATAGAGGTGAGATTATAGGATTGCACATCCATTCCAGGTATGTTCTCCCAGTAGCTTAAGAAGCTTATCTAGTGAGTTGTTCAGTGGCACAAAGCAAGGAAAGATCCAAGTTCAGGTCCTGTTCTGTTCTGATCTCAGCTGGACTAATGATAGGAACATTACAATCAGCTTTAACAGTCCTTGGCAAGGAGAGAGAAAGTCCTGTTCCTACCATCCTTGCACTGGGATGTTTGCTGAAGAGAAGATATCTCTTCTGTGATGGACAAAAACCATTGGACTCTGATTTATTACCTGAACTGATCAATATTCACTTGGACAATGATACCAAAGAATAATTGACAAGAAGTCAACACCTTTATCAGAGGGCAAAATGTTTGTGAGGGAAGGGGGCAAATAACTTAATAGTGGGGACAGAAAACATTGCGGGGGGGGGGAGTGATGGAAGGAATTGAGTTAACAAAAAAATTCATTTATACAGTGAGTAATATAAAAAAAAAAATCCATGTTTCTTAACAGTGACATAAAGCATGAGTTGGTGTCAAGGAGAGTTTTACAGGCTGACATGTGAAAGCATTTTAGACAGCAAAGTCCAGAGTGTGGGATCTAGGTTGCTGAAGGCACTGCCATTAATGATGGGATGAAGGGAAGCCAGAGGATCAGCTGGGGTCTAAATTCTATCTTGGCTACTATGATTGTTATCAAGTGTCTGATCCCTTCTAGACATGATGTAAAGATGCCGGCGTTGGATTGGGGTGGTAAGAACTCAGTAAGAATTTAGCAACACCAATTTATAATCCAACTGATTTATTTGATAGTAAAAAAGCGAGCTTTCAACTCCTGTGTCTTCCTCAGGCAAATGCAGTGTTCTCCCTTCTAGACAGGTATGTGTCTGTACAGGTATCAGTTCAGCTATCCACAGTGAGACAATCTGCTGACACTGACACTTTACGTAAAGAATGACTCCTTGCACGAGGGAAAACACTCGTCAGACCGCTCTGTGACATGGGCCGACACCCTCGGAAGAAGCAATGGAAAGCTGCAAGTCAGTGTTTGAATAGCAGTATCAGTTTGCAGCCATTGGGAAGATTATTTGCTGCGTTGCCAACCAGTAGAGGTCAGAGTAAGACTGGTATGAAAACAATTGCCACTGCAGCTGATATTTCCATCCTTCAGAATAATTCTTCCTTTCTATTTTAGAGAAATATTAAATGGAATCACTGTGACAGATGAAAATGAGAATAACCTAGGAAAATCCAGGGTAAGTGTACACTTTCATAAAAGGAATTAAAATGAACAGAATCTTTTTTTGGGGTCTGACATATCAATTAATTTGGTGGGAGAGGTGTTAGAAATGTTATTTGAATATTGTGCCATGATTATTAAAATTAACATTATTTAAGTTATACCAGAGCATAATTCATGGGACATGGGCATCACTGGCTGGCCAGCATTTATTGCCCATTTCTAATGTGAGACTTGCATTTCTGTAGCATCTCATTGTGACTTGAAGTTTATTATGTATAAGGAGTTGCAATAGCTTATTTCATACGCAAATTCAGGAGCCATTTTGCGCACAGCAAGGTCAATGAAAATGAAATTAACAAGTTGTTAATCTGGTTTCACTGTAGGTTGACAAGAGGAATGTTGCGGCCAGGCACCTCCCTTTCTGTTAAATAGTACCACGGGATTTTTAAAATCCATCTGAATAGTTTAATTGAAATGTAGTGTTGTGTTTGGTGAGTCAACCTAGATGATGCATTCAAGTGTTGGAATGTGATTTGAAGCCACAAATCTCCTGCTCCAAGACCCAGGTACTACAACTACCAGAAAACATTCCAAGTAACACCACCCCATCAGCTTTGACATCCGTGGCTTACAGGCTCTTAAGCATGAAGTGCTCCATTGTTAATAACCCCTTCTTCGCTAAACACTGAATACATTTCTCTGCTAAATTGATGCAGGATGGAATTAATGTTTTGTGGGGCTTTCTAATGACTTGATGGACAATGGTCCGTATCACAGGGCCATAGGTTTGAGCTGTTGTCTGAACTTAGCTAGTAGTTTTTTAAAGTTTATTTATTAGCATCACAAGCAGGCTTACATTAACACTGCAATGGAGTTACTGTGAAAATTCCCCAGTTGCTACACTCTGGCACCTGTCTGGGTACACTGAGGGAGAATTTATCATGGCTAATGCATCTAACCAGCATGTCTTGTGGACTGTGGGAGGAAACTGGAGCACCTGGAGGAAACCCATATAGACTTGGGGAGAACGTGTAGACTCTGCACAGACAGTGATCCAAGCCGGGAATCAAACCTGGGTCCCTGGCACTGAGCCAGCAGTACTGATTAATATGCTACCCAATGAGTCTGTAGTACATGGGGTTCACACTCAACTGTGCTGCTGTCTAAGATCAAATAGCCTGCAGCCACAATTAGCTAGATTTGCAGAGGCAGATGGACAATGGAATCGTGACCACTTGTGGAACTGAATCCCAGCAGGAGGCTTCAGTGGAGAGCTCTGACTTTGGAGAGAATAAAGGATTAAGGGTAGATTTTAACTTTGTGCGAAATGAATGATATTGAATAAGTGGCCTATTCTACAGCCTCCTGATTGATTTCAATCGAAGTAAAAATTGGATGAGATGTGTAACGGGCTGCTGACTCACTAATGCATGAACCACAATATCACAGAAATTCAAGATATTAATATTTCTAAGATCATTACCTCTGTGTCCTGGACATAGAAATGTCTTGGTTTTAGAGTCAGCCACCTTGGGAATAATTCAACACTGATCAGATCTTTGATTTACTCTGAAATTTGGTGCTTCAGTATGTCAAAGCAAGTAATGAAGTATCTTATACCCTTGCCTTGGGGAAATAGCTTGGCAAAAGAGAACCACAAAATCTAAAGAAGTACAGCCGTGTTCTGCAATACCTCAACTAACTAATCCAACTAGAGGCCCTAAAACGTAGAGATCTTGCTTGTTTGCAACACTCTCCACCCCCCAGGATACAAAGAAAGAAGCAATGGCTTGCTAGATAGAGCCCCACATCATTACCTTTTGGGAAAGACTGTTGCATTAAGTACCAGTCAAGAAGTTCTGCCCATCCAGAGTCGTCAGCCAGTCAGTGGTCAACCGCTGTGTTAATCATCAGCGCCACCAGCGTGGCTGTGGCTGCTGCTCCTGAGGCTTTGAATTGTCACTCGATCCCAGGTCAGAGATGAATGGTAATGGGAGGGGGATCACGCTGGTCAAGCAGCAAAGGCCATCTCTCAGCAAGCTACCTCCTCCCCAATGCCACTTCCTTAATCAGGCACAGAATGCCTTTAAACAGGCATCCTTCCCCAGAAGCCCACAAGTGATCCCAAACGGGTTTGTGGGATGAGACCCCTTAAGTGGGCATTAATTCCCCACTTACAGGCCTCGATTGGCTGGAGAGCAAGAAGGCATATCCTCCAGCATTTTAAATTGGGTGAGAGTGGGGAGATAGAGGGGTAGTCACCTACTATCCTTCCTTCTGATTTAAATGCCGTATACCACCAAACATGGCATGGGGGAGGGCAATAGATTCTTTCTAATATACGGGTGGACAATCATGTCAGTGGGGAAAAAAAACCAAACATGTTATTATTTGGAACAGCCACTAGAAGGTGCAGCTGATTATCCTCTGATAAGTGAAGGCTGGGAGCAGATTACCTTTCAGAAAAATCTGACAATAAATATAAATTCCCAGATTCATTCCCAAATACTGGGATTCCACTGAACTGCGGAAGTGATAAAGGACAAAATGTTGCCTCAGCTGCTGTGTGTTTCCAGCATTTTCTGTTTATAGAACAGTTTTAGTGACAGTTTAATATGACGTAATATTGGTTTACTAATGCAATAAGTAACTATTCATTTGAACATGGTTGGCAAGACACAAAAGCCATTCCAGGTTTAACTTGCACTTTTGCAGTTATACGCTCACCAAATCTGTTTGGCTTTTTCTGGCTGCTCTGACTGCTAATGGGGCCTTGGGAAGATTCCCTAGTCATTATAACTTTTTTGCCTTAGTCTTTTTCTCCTTTGCCATACACCTCAAGACCGTGTGAGGTCAACAGAATTTTGCATGGCCCACAAGAACAAAATCATCGAATAGAAGCGTAGGGCAGGATCCTAGATTTGTGCACGCAAGCACACCATTTAGCCCATGTCCGTGCTGGCTCTCTGCAAAAGCAATTCACTTAGTCCTTTTTCTCTGCAGTTCTGCAAAATATTTTCCTTCAGATAGTTATCTAATTCTTTGAAGACCTCAATTGAATTGGCTTCCATCACACTCTCTTAGGCAATGTATTCATAGAATTGTAGAATCCTGACAGTGCAGAAAAAGACCATTCGGCCCAATTGAGCTGCATCGACAACAATACCGACCAGCTGAAATCCATGCAGACACTGGAAGAATGTGCAAAATCAACAGTGTTCTGGATTGTGTTATCCACTCGAATAATGGTGGCTCGTGGCACAGTAGTTAGCACTGCTGTCTCACTACATCAGGGACCCAGGTTTGATTCTCGACTTGGGTCACTGTGTGGAGTTTGCACATTCTCCTCGTGTTTGCATGGGTTTCTTCCCACAGTCCAATGATGTGTAGGTTACGTTGATTGGCTATGCTAAATTGCCCCTTTGTGTCAGGGGATTAGGTAGAATAAAGGTATAGAGTTAGAGAGATTGTGGTTGGTACAGACTCAATAAGCCAAATGGCCTCCTTCTGCACTATAGGATTTTATGGTTCTAATGTTAAAAAGACTAGTCTTCTATCAATGCTTTAATTGCAGCATAGTAAACACAACTGATCAAAGAATGTGGGGGAAGGTGGGATCAGGCTATTGAGTTGGATGATCAGCCATGATCATAATGAATAGCAAAGCAGATTCGAACAGTTGAATGGTCTCCTTCTGCATCTATTTTCTATGTTTCTACAAAGTTCTGCTAAATTAACCACTTATTCAACTTGCCCTGCTACCTGCAGTAATTTGTGTAAGTATATCTGAAGTCCCTTGCTCCTTTTAGAATTGATACTTTTATGCTAGATTTCCTTATTCTTTTCTGTCAAAATGAATCATTTTACACTTCTGTGATGAATTAAATGATCACAACAATCAATGGCAGTAGAGTTGCAATAATGATGCAGGGCACCTATTGACATGCTGGAGAAAGATCAGCATGATATTCCACTCCTGACCATAGTAGCATGAGGTTGGTCAGACTGTGATGTGTCCATAGTTTACCAACTGTAGAGTGGGAAGTATGAAAAATTGTCACCTAGGTAGTGGTTGTCTCAGAATCAGCTTGGAACTGTCTTTTCAGGAGAAGACAGCCATTGAGTGGAGTCTTTTTCTTTTAAGCATAATATTTGCGAGAGCAGGATGTCCACTTGCCCATCTCTTCTCCATCTCCACATCTTGAATACAGACGTTGCACTTGGTGAGAAGGTGGAAAATGCAATTCAGACTGATTTTGTTTTCCTCCATCTCAAACCCAATGTGGAAGAGGGTGAAGAGTAAACTGAGGTTAGTTCTTGTGCTAATATTTTAACTTGCTTAAGATTAAGAAACTTGGTGTAAACCAGGGATCAAACCGGAATCTTTTCTGGTCTTTGCAGCTCACTTTGTTGGGCACAACCGAGCTTCTGTTAACAGAACTATGTAATGGTTAAAGCACAAATAGAAGACTTGATTCTTTTTAACATTACTGAGTGTACAACAGAATCTGTGTTCCATTTTGTTAACATTCATCCAAAGTCTGGTTGTGTATATACTGTTTCCTTCCATTAAGAGCAAATAATTACTAAAGTACAGAGATGGATGTTCAAATCAGATTTCACCGTTGTCATGAGGCACCCATTATTTGTCAAGAGTTAAAAATGTAACATGTTTATCCGTCACAGGATAAGCTTCATGCATGTGTTTGCGTATGATCCTTGTGGAGACTATGAGCTAGGTGAAAATCCTGTCATATGATTTTTTTTTTCCCCTTTCTAATGCGTGTGTGCATTTGTATTTTAGATTGCTGCTGTAATGGGTATCGCACAAGTGGTGGTCTCTAGAGTTACCATGGCCGCTCCAGGAATGAGTAAGTATCTAAATAAACATCATTTCAATCTGTAGATAGCTCTGATCCATCTTTGGTTAGACAGGAGATAGTCTTCAGATGAGGTCATGGATCAAGGTGGTAGACTATATAGTTGTTAAGATAAAAACTGTTCTGCAGTCTGGTGGTTCACTGTTACTTAGGCACTTCATTCAATTCTTATTGCTTAACTTTCTCAACTTTAAGCTCATATCCTTCTGATTTATTTTTCTGAAATTGGAACATGTCCACTAGTTACTTGGAGTGGCATGGTGGCACAGTAATTAGCACTGCTGCCTCACAGTGCCAGGAACCTGGATTTGATTCCCGGCTTGGTTGACTGTCTGTGTGGAGTTTGCACATTCTCCCGGTGTCTGAGTGGGTTTCCTTCGGGTGCTCTGGTTTCCTCCCACAGTCCAAAGATGTGCAGGTTAAGTGGATTGGCCATGTCAAATTGACCTTACTATGAGGGAGACTGGCTAGGGTAAATGCATGGAGTTATGGGGAAAGTACCTGAGTGGGACTATAGTCAGTGCAGACTCGGTGAGCCGAATGGCCTCTTTCTGCACTGTAGGGATTCTGTGATCCAACCTGTTTACTATTCAATGTGACTACTTGGTAAATATTAACTGTTATGAATCTTTAGATTTATATCAGGTCATTATGACCTATAACTTAGCTTGCTTCACCAATTTCTTTCATGATACCAAAGTCACACCTATATATTCTTTATTATCTTTCCAGTTAGAGCTATTAGTTTTGGGTGTTTTAAAACATGTTTAGGCACATTACTAACTTAAAAATACTTCAAGTTATCTACTTGCTGGTTGTTGTTGTCACCTTGTTACCATTTATGCCCACTCCCACCACCCCCTGCCACCTGGCCCACATCTCTTTTCTCACCCATCATTCCTCCCCTGGATATCTGTCACCCTCCAGTACCTCGTGTGAACTTCCTCAGTGTTTAAAGAGATTTATCGTACTAGCAATCCAGAGGAGATGAGTGAAAATCCTGCTGAGGACTCTGATCACTGACCATGAAAGCAACAGGATTAGTGTAAAATATTCAAATGGTTCCTGAGAATGGGAAGATGCCACAACTGAGTCTAGTCCAAACATGTCTCCAACCTACAATTTGGTTAACTCTTAATGCCCTTGATATAGCCATTCAGATTGGAAAATCTTAGCAGGGCAAGGAATGCAGCTTTGGCTGTCTGCTCAATCTTATCCTTACTGTGTACAAATGTATAATATGACATACAGCAAGGGCACTGGATCATGGAGAAGAACTTGCAGGTTGGCTAATTTATTTCAGCTAGGTAACTAGGTAGGGTTCTTCTTCAAGATCCAATCCATCCTGACTTGGAATTATTGCTGCTCTTCACTGCTTTGGGGTCAAAATCCCTGGAACTTCCTCCCTAACAGCACTCTGGGTGCACCTACACCGGATGAGCTGCAGCAGTTTAAGAAGAGCAACTCACCATTATCTTCTCAAGCACAATTAAGGACAGGCATTAGATGCTGACTTTACTATCAATGTTCATATCTTAGAATTCCTACAATGCAGAAGAACATTCGGCCCATCAAGTCTCCAGCTACAACAATCCCACTTAGAGCCTATCCCTAATCCTATATATTTGCACTGCTAATCCCTTTAACTTCCACATTCTGGAATACTAAGAGGCAATTTAGTGTGGGCAATCCACCTAACCAGTATGTCATTTGGACTGTGGAAGGAAACCCATGCAGATACAGGAAGAATGTGCAAATTCTACCCTAGGGAAGAAAACTTTGTCTCCAAAACGAGGATTAGATAAACTGAGTTTTTGTATTTTTTTTTTTTACTTCAGCCATAAACCAATGGCATACAAAACCTGATCATACTTAATCCAGAGAGGCAAGAAGTAACTTTTTTGGCCCTAGGTTGAACTGGTATTTGCTATGAGGAATTATTGTACGCTCCTAAGATGTGCAGGTTAGGTTGATTGGCCATGCTAAATTGCCCCTTTAGTGTCAGGGGGATTAGCAGAGTAAATACTTGGGGTTATGGGGATAAGGCCTGGGTGGGATTGTTGTTGGTGCAGACTTGATAGGGCTGCATGGCCTCCTACACTGCAGGAATTCTATGAACTTGTTAGGATTTTTGAGCACAAAGCAAGATGGGACAGATGTTTCAGACCAAAATGATCTCAACTTCAGTCTTTACTAGAAAACCTTTTTTTTGACATTTGCTCCACATAGCTGGAGGTGCCAACTGATTGGTTTGTTTACAAAGCAGGTGAATCTGGCTTGTGGCCCAGACATTCCTGCTGAAATGGCCGCGTGTCCTCCCCACAGAGGTTACAAACCTTTGGAGTGTCTTTGGTTTCACTATTCACAGCAGGAACAAACGCTGGTCAGTCAGTATGTGTAGATCTTGAATCTATGAAACAAAGAGTGATTCAGAAAAATTGAATTGCGTTTGTATCCCCTGTGTGTTACAGTTCTGGTGAAGGAAATACCGACTACTTCATCTGACTTGCACAGGGGATCATTCCGCAGGTGACCCTGCTGATAAAAGATCAGAACTTGTCTCGCTTGCTGCAATTGCTCAGTAGGCACCTCTTACAGAGGATGAGATCAAAAAACTGAAATTGGATCCCTCTTTAGTAGGAATGTAATAGGTAGGTTTGCTTCCAGTTATCATACTGATTAGCAATTTACACCAATCCGACTGATGTTACCATGGCACAGAATGTTCCTCTGGGGACAATGAGGGTTTTTTTTGGCAAACTGACTCTAAAGCAAAGTGCTCAGCCTGCAGGGAAAGAGGCCGATGTTTTTCAAAGAGCCTTGTTCAAACAAGTCACAGATCAAGCCGCACCCAGGTGTTACTGATCACGCTGGTTCTTGGCAGGCGGGATCTATGACTGTTGCTATGCAGATACCAGTTTTGCCTCCAGAAATAACTATTCAGTCACTCCAGAGTTCACTGCGTTTAATGCATTGGTAGAAAATATTTTCTCAGGAGTTGCCTTTCCCGTTAGGTGCTGCAGTAGGGAAGTGCTGTTGATATGACTACATATCAGGTCATCTGTGCTTCCTTTCACCCTGTTTTGTTTTGAGTGGAATGGTCAAACTTGACCTTGCTGAAAGCTTTTGAATCTTGAAGGCTACTTTAGGAGTGCTGTAAGAGGCAAGGTTTCTAGGTCCGTGAATAGATATTTGTTATTTTACCTGCTGCTTCCAGCACAAGTTCACTGTATTCACAGAATCCCTACAATGCAGAAGGAGACCATTCAGCCCATCAAGTCTGCACGTTTCACAATCCCACCCAGGCTCTATCCCCCTAACCCCACATATTTACCCTACTAATCCCTTCCGACACCAGGTCAATTTAGCATGGCCAATCAACCTAACTCGCATATCTTTGGACAGTGGGAGAAAACTGGAGCACTCGGAGGAAACCCATGCAGACAATGAGAGAACATGCAAACTCCACACAGACATTGATACGAGGCTGGAATTGAACCCGGGTCCCTGACACTGAAGTAGCAGTGCTAGCCATTGTGGGCACCAGATTTCTCAATGAGTCATTGCCCAGTCTCTTCACACAAAACAGATTCTGCAGAGTTAATACAAAAGGGGTGGTTAGATACAGGAATCCCTTTGGAGTTGGTAATTAAAGCTGCTCAGGCTAAATGAATCTCCCTCTGCCTGGGAGGGTGATTCTGGACTCTTTAGGAAGTCTCACTGTTATCAGACTAAGGATGAATCTGGATTTGGCTTGCTGGAAACCAATATGCCTTGTGTCATAAAAGCAAAATATTGCGGATGCTGGAATCTGAAACAAAAACAGAAAATGCTGAAAAATCTCAGCAGGTCTGACGGCGTCTGTGGAGAGTGAATAGAGCCAGTGTTTCGTGTTCGAATGTCCCTTAAAATTTCCTTATGTCGTCATCGTCATCTTCAATCCACCATTCTGTTCCCTCTTCCCTCCTTTCCCAATGTAGCACTTCTCTAATAGCACCACTCTTTTTTTTTTTTTTCAGATCCCACCCTCATCTCCACCACCCCCCCACCACCACCACACAACATGTGTTGAGATTAATCCAGTAATGCTGCAGATCCCCAGCTGAGACCATCCTACACCCCCCCCACAACCAGACATCCACAATCCCTGTCCCAGTCCTTCCTGTAATCTATTAATCTCAGTCCAATGGCCAACATGAGGTTTACTGACTCAGTGTAAAGCTGGCAGAAATGACGGTAAAGAAAATGTAAGTGAGAGAGTTGAGAACTAATTGTGCAGTTATGAATGGGAGCAAAGGAAGACGTAAATGTTGAGTTGAGCAGTAATGTTCCCTGACGTAAGAACTCAAGAGATAGGAGTAGGAATCCTCAAGCCTGTTCTGTCACTCACTTAAATCATCTCTTAAAATTGAAAATAACAAAATGGAACAGCTATTTACTCACACTTATCCTAATGAGAACTGCAGTTAGTTATTTTTCATTGAGAATAACAGATGGTTAGGAATGCCATCGCTAGGGTGTAACCTGCTGAAGGGGTTCAGATGACATCATAAACCATAAAAGCCAATCTCCAGAGCTTTGTAAATGTTATTTGAACCTTTGAAGCAATCCATTTTCCCATGTGCATTCTGTTTTGATGCATGAAATTTTTTTAAACGTTATTTGAGAGTTCTTAGTCATTTCTCACTCCTTGATGTTATTATTGCTGCCAGTGTCGCTGTGAAGCTTCATCCATGTAGATTTTTCCACACAGCTTAATATCTTGGCTGAAGAATTCGGCTGAAAACTGGTGCTCCCATTCACTGGACGTGAAAAATGACTTTGGTATTTAGTTTCGAATGTCCCTTAGAATTTCCTTATGTCATCATCGTCATCTTCAATCCACCATTCATGTCGCTGTTCAGTGACATGAATAATGACTTTCGTAGTTAGTTTCATTTAAAAGTTGTTTCAGTGAAATAGAGACCTAGCCCTCTGGCCTGCACTAAACCATCTGCTCCTCGCCGTGTTACAGTGAGTCTTTACAATGAATCTTAGTGCTCCTGGTTAGAGTTGGTGAAAATGGGATGAAGGTGTAAAATGCAGTCAGCATTCATAAGATCCTAAGACATAGGAGCAGAAGTAGTCCACTCAGGTTATTAAATCTGCTCCGTCATTCAATCATAGCTGATATTTTTCTCATCCCTGTTCTCCTCCCTTTTCCCCATAACCCCTGATCCCCTTTATTATTAAGAACCTATTTATCTCTGTCTTAAAGATACTCAATGACCTGGCTTCCACAGCTTTCTGTGGCAATGAGTTCCATAGATTCACCATTATTGCTGAAGAAATTTCTCCTCACCTCAGTTTTAAAAAACTGTCCTTTAGCCAGAAGTTGTGCCCTCTGGTTCTAGTTTTTCCTACTAGTGAAAACATCCTCTCCACATCCACTGTATCCAGGCCTTGCATTATCCTGTAAGTTTCAGTAAGACCGCAGGCCCCCCCCCGCCCCCCACCGTCCTTTTAAACTCCAACAAATACAAACCCAGAGTCCTCGTTCTTATTAATTTCTCCTCATTTTTTAATTATCTAGCTGTTCCTGTGAGAAAGGATGTATGAATGATGACATAATTAGATTGTGAAGCCCTTCATAGTTGTGGCCCTCCCTGAGTATGAACCAGGGACTGGGAGAATTCCAAAAGGGTTTCTTGCTGGCATTAACCGCGCTATGTTCTGCCCCCTCTGCGATCTTCTGGCCTTCGTGCAATTTGTGGTGAGAGTGCGAGGTTGAAACATCGCAGCCAACATAGCTCTTTGAAGGAAAGGTCGTGCCTGGAGCTTTGTTTGAATTATTTCAGGTGATAGATGGAATATAATGTAGGAAAATATGAAGTTATGCACAACAGCTGAATATTATTTAAATGGAAAAGACTGCAGAAAGCTGCAGCACAGGACTTTGGGGTCTTCGTATATAACTCACAGAAACCTAGCCTGCAAAGTCACTCAGTAATTGGGAAGTCAAATGGAATGTCGGCCTTTATTTCAAAGGGAATGGAGTTTAAAATGGGGATCTCTCGCTAAAATTATACTAGGTATGAGTTAGACCACACCTGGAATACTGTGAACAGTTTTGGATCCTTATCTAATGAAAAATCTACTGGCATTGGAGGCACTCCAGAGAAGGTTCACAAGGTTGATGCTGCATATGAGGGATTTTCTTATGAGGAGTGGTTTAGTAGGTTGGATGTGTAGTCATTGGAGTTTAGAAAAATGAGGTGACCTTATTGAGCCATCTAGGATTCTCAGGGGACTTGATAGGGTTGATGCTGAGAGGTTGTTTCCCCTTCTGGGAGAATCCAGAATCAGAAGGTATAATCTCTCAGAAGGGGTCGCCCATTTAAGACAAAGATAGGGAGAAATTTCTTCACTCAAAGGATAGTGAATCTGTGGATTTCTTTATCACAGAGGGCTGGAGAGACTGGATCTCTGGATTAGGGCTGAGATAAACATTTTTAATCAGCGAGGGAATCAAGTTTAAAGTTTATTTATTATTGACATAAGTAGGCTTACATTAACGGTGCAGTGAAGTTACTGTGAAAGTTCTCAAGCTGCTACACTCCAGTGCCTGTTCAAGTACACTGAGGGAGAATTTTGCATGGCCAATCCACCTAACCAGCACATCTTTTGGATTGAGGGAGGGAACCGGAGCATCCAGAGAAAACCAATGCAGACATGGGGAGAATGTGCAGACTCCACATGGACAGTGGCTCAAGCCAGGAATCGCACCTGGGTCCCTGGCAGTGTGAGGCAGCAATGCCGACCACTGTGCCACCATGGGCACAGGGTTTCTGACTGGTCATTGCCCAGTCTCTACACCCAATTCAGATTCTGCACAGAGTTGATACAGAGGGGTGATTAGATACAGGAATCTGTCTGGAACTGATCATTGAAGGCATTTGAAACTATTGGCCCACCCCCACACAGGAGTTTTTCACCAATTCCCCCAAACAGTGGATAAGACCCCATCAGCTTGAGCAAATCCTAAGCAATAGAGATCAAAACAATAGCTCGAATAGTAACTTCCCAATTTCAATCACAAGGTCTGTATCCTAGATAAACTGAACAGTGAAAATTCCTAGAGTGCTGTTAGCATGTTAAAATGTCCCAGGGTAAAAAAGTGAAAGTCAAAATTCATTTATTAGTCACACGTAGGCTTACATTACAGTAACTTCATTGCAGTGTTAAAATCCCTCTCGTCACCACATTCCGGCACCCATTTGGGTAACGCTGCAGGAGAACTTAGCATGGCCAGTGTACCTATCTAGCACGTCTTTTGGACTGTGGGAGAAAACTGGAGGAAACCCATGCAGACACAGGGAGAAAGCACAGATTCCGCACAGACAGTAACCCAAACCAGGAATTGAACCCAGCCCCTGGCGCTGAGGCAGCAGTGCTAACCATTGTCCCACCCCATATAGATATCAGAACTGTGGGCAGTACTCCATTGTGATCTGACCAAGGTTCAATGACATTTTAACATAACTCCCTCTGCTTTTTAACTCTATCCATTTAACCTGCTGCACAAGTTGGGCAGTCATTTATCAGGCAACTATACTAACCTAATGTTTATTTCCTGATTAACAAAGGCCAATTTCAGTGTTGGCGACAGGAGAGTGACCTTTTGAAACAGGATGGGTGTTGCACTTCACTATTTGCTGCTAAAATGGAATGTAGCTCTTGGTGACGTGAACAAGTAAATCTAATCTTAGAACTTTGATATAATCAGGGTTCTGATCTCTCGCAGTTCCTGAAACTTCTACAATGTTGAGCGATAACCCTCCATTCTAAGACACAAGATTGGGATGCTGTCAGTGTATTGCCAGAGTAACCAGCCTAATTAAAGCTAAACTTGCTACAAAGTTCAGCAAAGCACTACATATGCTTTAATGTATCTCCTCACCAGAAACACATACTGAAGAATCCTCGGCAGTGACATGAAGAGACCAATCCAATGTCCGTACCGTATGAGTTAGTCTGCCACCTAACTTGTAACTGCTACAGAACATAGGGTTGTTGGAAGATATATTATCTTACAAAGAATGACCCCAATTAATATCTACATTGGTGCCAAAATAATTAACTAAGGAAGACTTGCATTTATGTTGCATTTTTCATGACCTTGGAATTTCCCAAAATGCTTTACAGTCAATGAAGTACTTTAAAGGTCATTTCCACACAGCAAGATGCCACAGACAACACTATGATGGTATGATTACAGTTTTCTTGAAGGATTCTTATTATTATAGAATACCTATCAAACCTGCACCCAAAATCATCCCAACTAGGCTCTATCCCTGTAATTCCACATATGTATTCTGCTAGCCCCCCTGACATTCGGGGTAATTTAGCATGGCCAATTAATCTAACCCGCGCATCTTTGGAGTATAGAGGAAACTGGAGCAAACGGGGAGAATGTGCAAACTCCACAAATTAGGGGAACTTTTCAAATAGGGTCTTGGGATTTTTTTTACATACACCCAGAGGGCAGACATGTTTTAGTTTAATGTTTTATCTGACAGCACAGGGCTCCCTTAATACTACATTGGAATCTCAACTTAGATTGTGTGCGTATATCCTGATTGGACTTGAATGTGAACTCACAACCATCTGCCTTGGAGATGCCCACTAAGCCACAGTTAATATCTTCAATTGCTTACCTAAAGAACATAGAACACTACAGCACAAACAGGCCCTTCGGCCCACAAGTTGTGAAAATCATATCAGTACCTACCAGGCCATAGAACTATCTGTAGCTCCCAATCCCATTAAATCCCATGTACTCATCCAGAAGTCTCTTAAAAGACCCTAGCAAGTTCGCCTCTACCACCACTGACGGCAGCCGATTCCATTCACTCACCACCCTCTGAGTGAAAAACTTACCTCTAACATCTGCTCTGTACTTGCCCCCCAGCATCTTAAACCTGTGTCCTCTTGTAGCAACCATTTCAGCCCTGGGAAATAGCCTCCGAGAATCCACTTTATCTATTCCTCTCAAAATCTTATAAACTTCTATCAGATCGCCTCTCAACCTATCTTCATAAGGCCTGCCCCCCAATCCAGGCAACATCCTTGTAAATCTCCTCTGCACCCTTTCAATAGCTTCCACATCCTTCCAGTAGTGAGATGACCAGAACTGTACACAATACTCCAAGTGGGGTCTGACGAGTGTCTTCTAAAGTTGCAGCATTACTTCCCAACTCCTAAACTCAATTCCTCTATTAATGAAGGCCAGTACACCATATGTCTTCTTGACCACATCCTCCACTTGTGGGGCAGATTTAAGAGATCTATGGACCCGGATCCCAAGATCCTTCTGCTCCTCAACACTGCCAAGACTCCTACCCTTGATATTATACTGCTTCATCCCATTGGTCCTGCCAAAATGGACCACCACACATTTATCTGCGTTGAAGTCCATCTGCCACTTCTCCGCCCAGTCTTGCATCCTGTCTATGTCCCGCTGCAACATTTGGCATCCCTCCAGACCATCCACAACACCACCGATCTTTGTATCGTCGGCGAACTTGCTAACCCATCCCTCCACTTCCTCATCTAGGTCATTTATGAAAATGACAAACAGCAGGGGTCCCAGAACAGATCCCTGGGGCACTCCACTGGTGACTGACCTCCATGCAGAAAAAGACCCATCCTCAACCACTCTCTGCCTTCTGCAGGCAAGCCAGTTCTAGATCCACAAGGCCAAAGCCCCTTGGATCCCATGCCCTCTCACCTTCTCCAGAAGTCTTGCATGGGGGACCTTATCAAAACGCTTTGCTGAAATCCGTGTAAACCATGTCCACTGCTCTTCCTTCAGCAATGTGTTCAGTCACATTTTCGAAGAACTCAACTAGGCTCATAAGGCACGATCTCCCCTTAACAAAGTTGTGTTGAGTCTGGCATTTTGTGCTTCTGTCCTTTCCTCCCCACGTGAAGCGCTCCAATGATATTAGATACATGGATATACTACACCTATCCTGACCAAGCCATCTGCTTCATGGAGAGCCAGGGGTTTAGTTAAAGCTGGGAGTTGATTTGTAACTGAAGCATAATCAGCTAGCAGGGAACAGTCCAGGATCAGGATATGGCTGATTGTCCACAAGGCTGGCTTGAAGTGGCAGGATTAATTGACGCAATTGGAACCCACTATAGAAACATAGAGACATAGGAGCAGGATGAGGCCATTTACTTTTTGAGCCTGCTGTGCCATTTATTATAATCATAGCTGACCTGACACTCCTCAATATAGATACAAAGATGAGACTCCCTGATTGGACAGGCAATCATTACTTCAACTGAGGAGCTCATACTCCAAGAGGTCAACCTCAAGAGCCTCTTTACATGTCCTCCCCCCTCAAGTGCAGTGGATCTCGGCTGTTCATACTCCTCGTGCGTCTCTTGCGACGTTTCAGTGCTGGATCCAGTTCCTCCAAATAAATGATGTGGGTGGGTGTATTGGACTGGCACCCATTTCTTGTGGTGTGAGCGCCTGACTAATGGCTCACTCCATTCCTCAGGAGGCAGAGGAGCATCAATGGCTTGGTCCATAATGCCCATTTCGGAGTCCAAAGCCCTAACTACAAGTGATGGAAAGCTAAGGGAGGCCAGTCCAGAGGACATTCCTCTGTTCTTGCCCCACTGGGCTCTTGGACAAATAATGATTTCAAAGCTCACATCTGGTCCAGATGTTTTTTCTGAATGACCCCTCAGGCAAAGTTTGTAGGATACAAGCACCATCAAGAGTTTGATCTTGTCCTTCCAGAATACCAGGAACTTACAGTACCTGACTGTGCACAGTGTTATGTCCTTTGCAAAGAAAGCCAAATTTATTCAAATCGAAAGCGTTTGCACAGGCTCTCAAATTCTTGTTTGATTATTCTCTTTGCAGAGTAAAATCTTCCCACCACCCCTCTCCCATCAACATACAGTTGGGCAAAAATACTGCAGATATTGGGAATCTGTATTAAAAATAGAAGATCAGCCATCTGACAGCATCTGTGGAGTGAGAAATAGAGCGAATGTTTCAGATCAATGACCTTGGCCAGAGCTTCTAACAAAAAAAAGTTGCAGAACTTTATTTCCATTGCTTTTCTTTTCTAGTTATTCTCCCCATCATGATGGAACATCTAGAGAAATATCCATTCATGCAAGTAAGTCGAACCTGTTTCTAAGAATAAAATCCAAATTTACAGTAAAACATCCGGTACTCAAGGGGAAGAAATATTTTTGAAGAATTATCTAAAACTATGACAAGCAACCTTGACCTTCAGTGGTATTTTGTAAGCAATATTATAACAATGTATGGCTCAGCACAAACCTGTTTAAGGGGGTCGGGGGTTAGCTCTGTTGGCTGGTTTATGATGCTGAGCGACCCAACAGCATAGATTTGATTCCCATATCGACTGAGATTATAAAGGCTGCCTTCTCGATGTGGCCTCCCTTCTGAGATGTGGTGATCTCTGGCTAAATCACCACCAGTGAGCTTTCCCCTTTGAGGCAGCTTATGGTTAACTGGGACTATGGTAACTTTATCTTAGTACCAGCTGTTCACTGTGCAAACTGGGGAGGAAAAAGTACAAATGATACTTATTCTTACTGCTCCTTTTTCCTTCCTTCCACCTTAGGCTAAAGATGCTGACCCTGGTTAAGGTGCAGCTATCTGCCTGAGAGGAGCTCTTTGGTACTTGCCTACTTGTTCATTCCCAATGAATAAGCCAATTAGCCAATGTCACTAGGCTGTTCAGTAGTGAATGGGGTTGACTTTATCTCGCCCATCTCTCAGTTATTTGTAAATATACATTGCTTCTGAAGAGTCAAGACTCGGATCTCCCTTACATTGTGTGTTTCCTGCCATTATAACCTAGCCAATTTTAAAGCTTTATCAGCTGGGATTAGCTAACAATATGGCCAGGTTTAATACTTGTCACAAGATAATATGACATGTTAAGAACATTCAGCCCATCTTAAAACATCCATCAAGAAACTTTATAAATAATTCCCTCAATTGTGGCGTTTCTGAAATGATTCTGTCTCCACTTTGCTATGTGAAAGTCTGTCCCATGTGTTTATCATTCTCTGTGTAAGAAGTATTTCCTGATAATCAATCTCTTGTTTGGCTTTTACTGGTTCAAACTAGTTTTCCTTTGTTTGTCTCCATCTGTCTGATTTGAAGTGATATTTTTAGTTTTTTTTTCTCTCCATTTCCTTATCAGTCTTGTATACTATAATAACAAACCTTCTTTCTGGCCTAGAAAACTTTTTCAAGCCTTCTCTTGTAACTCTTGGAAGCCCTTGGAAACTAGAGATCAGCCTCATGGCTCTTTCTGCATTGTATCCAATGCTAGAATGTCCACCTTGTTTGTTCGTGATGAGAGCTAGATAGGGTTGAATTTTCTCATTGTTTCAAAGTGTTGAGTCAGATTGAAACCCAGTGTGTAACCCTCCAACTACACAGTCCAATTTTCACTCCAGAGCTCAAGACTCTGAGTAAAATAAATTACTGGGTGGGATTTCATGGAATTAAATTAAACTCTGGTGGGGTGGACTAGGACCTGATGGAGCTGATAAGGCAAGTTCACAGATCAGGACAATCAGCACTGAAGTGGAACTCTCCCCATCCCACTGCACAACCCCTCCTCCCCCCACGATCATCACAGCTCCTCTCTCTCTACTGCCCACAACCCCCCCCCCCCATAATCATCAGGGGCTCTTCTTCCTCCTCTCCCCATCCACAACCCGCCATCACCACAGATGTATTGCCAGCATCCCTCTTGTCTGCAAGGCCCCCCCCATTGCACATAAAGGAAGCTCCCTCCACCATCCCAGCCATGGGACTCCCCAGAGAGCCTATCCCTGGAATTGATCCCAGCACAAGTTGGCACTACCCAGACTTGCTCTCCTCCCTCGTGCTATACCTATCTTTGCCCACTCCCTCAGGGTTCCCCTCAACTGAATCTGTTTTTAAACCCTGTTTATAAAATCTCACTGATGAGAGGTCACATTGACAAGGTTTGAATATTTGGTGAGGGGGAAATCATGTGGCAGGGGCTAGCTAATCTTAATATGTATACGGCTTCATTAAAATGGGGTTCTCTCAACCTTTGTGTTGTGCATTTGTTTGTGTGTGTGTGTTTCACTACATCACCAGTAAGGGATAGAGAGAATCTCTCCAGAGACCAGAATGTTTCCTGATTCTCTCCAGATGTTCTTTCTGCATTGGCAATCCTGCGAACTGCCAACTTGGGCTGAAAATTGCTTTCTGGGTTAGAGATTCAGTTGTCCATTGCTCTATAAAAAGTGCTTACTACCTTACTAACTTATAATTTACTGTTTGTATATGCAGTTGAACATTTGTTGATTGCCACTATCTGTTGGTTAGGTGTGTTTATTGGGAAACAGTATGTACAATTTTGCCTATTTAGCCAGTATCAACATGCGCTGTGTGTTCATGCAATATGACTAAGGTAAATGCAGAAGTCTGACACCAGGTTAAAATCCAAAAGGTTTATTTGGTGTCATGAGCTTTTGGAGCACTGCTCCTTTATTGGTTGAGTGGATGAAATTTCACTCAGCTGATGAAGGAGCATAGTTCCAAAAGCTCATGACACCAAATAAACCTGTTGGACTTTAACCCGGTGTTGTGAGACTTTTTACTGTGCCCACTCCAGTCCAATGCTGGCATTTCCACATCAAGATAAATTTAGACTAGGGAAGACTTGTTTGATGAAATGGACAGTGTCCGCCCTTTATTTTTCAAAAATGTTTGGAGAATTCTAAAATTCATCATTGAAAGAGCTGATGCCATAGACTCATAGAATAGAATACACTCAGAGAAACACCTTTCGAAAGGGGCTGCTCAATCCTTGGCCTGACTGTTCTTGAAATAAAGAAGCCAGTTTTTATGTCTTAATTTCCCTGAGGCAAAATGGAGATGACACAAGCTAATGAAAATCATTGTGTGCTATTCAGAAAAGATTCCTGTTAAGGATTTGCAAGATTCGAGAACTGAATGTTCAGTGTTGTTTAGACCAAAAGTGACATGTTGTGCAACAGAACAGGAGTCAAGCATTAGTCGGAAAATTTGTTAGTTAAATAGGTGACGTGCACCTCAGAAACCAACGAGCAAGCAAGCAGGAAAATCTCTTGTTAGGTTAGTAGAAAGGGTTTCCTTTTTAAAGATAAACTTAAAAGTTTTAAAATATATTTTCTTCTTTTAGTCCTGGTTGAAACAACTTCACAATCTGCTGTGTGAAGCTGCTTTTATTTTGTCCTTGGGACCTGTGCCAAATAGACTAAAGTAAACTTGTCAGATTCATTGAGGCCACAGGGGATGTATTTGGACATGGGTAGAGGTACAAAGTGAACGGTATGCTCATTATACAGTTCACATCCACTCCCTACCCTAACTCTCTCCCCCACTGATTTCAACTGGACTGAATATTGCTGTGTAAGGTGTGATTCTTTCCTTTTTAATTCATTCGTGGGATGTGGGCATCAGTATTTATAGCTGTAGATCTCAGAGTTACAGATCAAGTAAGGATAAAAGATTTCCTTCCCTAAAGAGAGGACGTTAGTGAACATGATGAGTTTTTATGACAATTGATTCATGGATATCACTTTTCCAGATATTTTAAAAATTGAATTCCAATTTCTCCATCTGCTGTGGTGGGATTTGAATCCGGGTCCCCAGAGCATTATCCGGGCCTCTGGATTATTAGTCCAATGACAATACCACTGCACCACCACCTCCCCCATGTCCCTGCTTAAAGTCCAATTTCACCCCCTTAATAGCTCTTGGTGATTCCAGAAATCATCACCTGTCAGATATGTAAAATCACAGTTCAGCTGTAGGTGTTGTTGACATGGAACTAAACACTATAGATAATGTGGAGGTGCTGGCATTGGACCTGGGTAGGCATGGTCTCAGTGACTTACCTGATGAAGGAGCAGAGCTCTGAAAGCTGGTGATACCAAATAAACCCATTGAACTTTAACCTGGTGTTATGAGACTTCTTACTGTAAATACTACAGAAGCAGTTGAACTGACATGAAGTACTGGGACATTTGGCCCAAGGTAAGACTCTGCCTGATTATTATTTACCTCTTAGGACTGACTCATTGTTTGTGGCAAAACTACCATCTCCCTAGATACTGTTTTCTCATTAGAATAATACGAGTCATAAAGTGATGCAGTGTTTAAAATGTTAGTAGAATGGGACTGTTTCTAGTAATTGATGGGCTAAGCATGAGGGGCCATAGATACAGGATTAAGCGAAAGAAATTTCAAAGGGAGGGCAGGACAATCTTTTGAGAGAGAAGTGTGAAATGTTCACCTCCAGGATGAGTGCTTAAGGCATAATGGATTTCTGCACTCAAAATTAGATTGCCTACGTGCATTAATTAAAGTGATTGAAGGGAACAGATTGGGCATGCTGATTGGTTGGATTGAGTGGCCTGTTTCTGCGTTGTAATCTCTGTGTATTTACCTCCGCTTGGGTGTGACCCCTCCTAATTTGTTGTTCTCACTTCGCATTTCCTTTGGTGTAGAAACAACCAGGCTTCACTGATTGGATTCCTCTGGCTATACACCTGAAGTTGAGAATTCATCAGCTGGGAAGACACTTTGTGACGTGTCATTAGTTTCACCAAACTGTATCGCTGTGAAAGCGACAGCTCGGTGTTTCCTGTCTAATAAATTGCAGGGAAAGGCACCTTCTTGGGACCCATCATTTTTTCATTTTGATCTGAGTCTGCCGCTTAATGAAATACTTTGTCCAGGCGAATCTGCAAAATAAAACATGTTTTTCTCCCTTCACGTCTTGCCTTGTGCTTATGTTTGTTTTTTTTCTTGTTTGTAGAGGATTAAGTTTCTTCATGCACCGATGCAAGTGATGCTGGTTGGATGTTTGTAAGTAGGAGCATTATCATTTTTAAAAGCCCTGTCTTGTCTCTCATGTAAATTGTGTGCTAGAGATAGAATCTCCACAGTTGACCTGTGCACAAATTGCACCCTTGAGGCAAAGCTTTTTTTTTTCCTCTCAAAGAATAAAGAAGAAAGAACAAAGAAAATAACAGCCCAGGATCAGGTCCTTCAGCCCTCCCAAGCCTGCACTGACTATGCTGCTCGACTGAACTAAAACCCCTACCCTTCCAGGGATCATATCCTTCTACTCCCATCCTATTCATGTGTTTGTCAAGACACCCCTTAAAAGTCATTATTGCATCTGCTTTCATTTACCTCTTCTGGCAGTGAGTTCCAGGCAGCCACCATCCTCTGCAAAAAAAAAAACCAACTTGCCTCGTACATCTCATAGAAGTTTACAACATGAAAACAGGCCCAACGGTTCAATTTGCCCATGCAGCCCTTTTTTTTTATTAATCCCTAAGGTAATCCCAATGGCCTGCATTTGGCCCACATCCCTCCTATACCCATCTTACCCATGATAACCTCTAAATGCTTTTTAAAGAACAAAATTGTACTCTCCTCTACTACTACCTGTGGCAGCTTGTTCCAGATACTCACCACCTTCTGTGAGGAAGAGATTGCCTCTCTGGACACTTTTGTATCCCCTTTAAACTTTGCCCCTCGTACCTTAAACCTATGCCCTCTAGTAATTGACTCTTCCACTCTGGAGGGGAAAAAGCTTCTGACTGTCCACTCTGTCCATGCCCCTCATAATCTTATAGATTTCTATCAGGTCACCTCTCAACCTCTGTCTTTCCAGTGAGAACAAACCAAGTTTCTCCAACCTCTCCTCTTGGCTAATGCCTCTGTACCAGGTAACATCCTGGTAAATTTTTTCTCCTTGATATTCCCACACATTTGCTCATCATCGACTGAAAAATCTGCCATCATACTGTGTGTGGCACGGTGATTAGCACTGCTGCCTCACAGCGCCAGCGACCCAGGTTCGATTCCTGGCTTGGTCACTGTCTGTGCAGAGTCTGCATGTCCCCGTGTCTGCGTGGCTTTCCCCGGGTACTCCAGTTCACTTCTACAGTCAAGATGTGCTGGTTAGGTGAATTGATCATGCTAAATTCTGCCTCAGTGTACCTGAACAAGTGCTGGAATATGGGATAAGAGCTTTTCGCAGTAACTCTATTGTAGTGTTAATGCAAGCCTACTTAATATAAATTAACATTAATAAATAAACTTAATGTTTTAAAAATCACTTTTAAAAACCATTTCTTGGTGTATTCAAAAGTGGTAACTTGGTGCAGTTTGAAAACAGTTAAAACTAATATTGCAGAAATTGAGCATTTCTAATCACAATGTCAGTCCTCCTCCATCTGTAAATAATCTGAATTTTATTCACTGGAAATAGCTTTTTAGAAACATACAGTACCATTTGTAAGTTATATTGGGTACAAAGTCAGTTTCTTGGCAAACCTTTAAAGGAATATGTTCAAAGATTATTTAAAACATGCCTATCAATGTCCTTCTGCTTAAAGAAACAATTTTGTGTCTGGAACCTTCTAGAGAACAAGCCAACAGGCACAATAAATGAAACTCCCAGCGCTGTTTAACTTACCCTGCACCTACGGCTGATGCTGTCGATGGAGCTGGTTTTTATGTGATTTTTAAAATCCAACACAGTTTGATTTGTGCTAAAACCTTTGCCATCTTTTGTCTGAGTTACACCAATTTTGGACAAATTGCCCCAAGAATACCAGTGCAATTGAGCTGTTTGACCCATCCTGGCCAAAGCAACCCCACTTGATTGCCGCCACAAACCTTAATTTCCTCCACCACTGACACACAGCGGCAGCGATGCACAGTAGCAGTAGTGTGTACCATATACAAGATGTACTGCAGGAATTACCGAGGCTCGGTAGACAGCACCTTCCAAATCCATGACTGCTACTGTCTAGAAGAATCTGGCAACACCAATTTTAAATCCAACCGATTTATTTGATAGTAAATTTGCGAGCTTTCGCCTTTTCGTCTTCGTCAGGCAAATGCAGTGTTCTGGTCTGCAATAGCACACATCAGCACAGATAGTCACAGATTGCTGATTAGAATGCGAATCTTTACACCTAACCTATTCAAGTGTTAAAGTGGCTAACAATGTGAGTGAAGCATTGGTTAGAGAGATGTGTATTTTCTCCAGACAGCACAGTAAGTGAGGTTTTTTTTGCTAACCCAGGCAAGTCATGGGGGTTACAGATAATGTGACACTATCCCGAAGCATGGTACATTGGGGAGACCATGCAGACACTACGACAGCGGATGAATGAACATCGCTCAACAATCACCAGGCAAAACAGTTCCCTTCCTGTGGGTGAACACTTCAGCAGTCACGGGCATTCGGCCTCCAACCTTCGGGTAAATGTTCTTCAAGGGGGCCTTTATGACACACAACAGCGCAGAGTCGCTGAGCAGAAACTGATAGCCAAGTTCCGCACACATGAGGACGGTCTTAATAGGGATCTTGGCTTCATGTCACACTAGGACATTCGCGTACTAATCAGCAATCTGTGACTGTCTGCTGATATGTATGCTATTGCTGACCAGAACACTGCATTTGCCTGATGAAGACGAAAAGTCGAAAGCTCGCAAATTTACTATCAAACAAATCGGTTGGATTTAAAATTGGTGTTGCCAGATTCTTACTCAGCATTTATTGGCCATCCCTACTTGCCCTTGTTCAGAGGGCAGCTGAGAATCAGCCATATTGCTGTAGTTCTGGAGTTGCACGTAGGCCAGACCAGATAAGGATGGCAAATTTCCTTCCCTAAACGACATTAGTGAACCAGATGGGTTTTTCCGACAGTCGGCAATGATTTCATAGTCATTAGTAAATTCTTAATTCCAGATTTTTTTTTTAATTGAATTCAACTTCCACCATCTGCTGTGGTAGGATTTGAACCGGGGTCCTTAGATCGTTACCTGAGTTTCTGGATTAATAGCCGAGCAATAATATCATTAGGCCATCACCTTTTGTGAATTTTGAACCTCTGTTCCCCTATGGCTAAAGAAACATCACAAGTTATTGTTTAATCATCTCCTTCCTTTCTATTCTCTCCCTTTATTTGAGTGCCATTTTCCCCATGTGACCTGCAAGTTATTTGAATGGCTTCTCCTGCTTCTCCATCTTATGGTCTAAAGGTTATCACAATTGAACCCAATCTTGTCCTCATCTCTTTACAATGATGATCAGATTCTGCAGCCCCACCCAGGTTTTTCAACAGAAAATCTCCCCTATAATTCTGTAGTTACAATTTTGTGGATAGTCCTTTCTGCTCCACGCAAGCTGGTTACAGTTTGGGTGTTGTTAGATTTTCAATCACTGCGTAAAACCATCCAAATCAGCATCAGCAGTGGATCTTGGCTGGAAGTTCTTGTCTTTTGGCTGCCTCCCGCTTCCCACTCATGCACATTATCTCGTTCTCAGGAATGGCGAAAGAATCTGTCCTGGAATTTGCAAACAAGAGAGAGTCATTCAGCCCCTTGAGCCTGATCCAACCTTCAATGAAATCATGGTTAATCTTTGCGCTAATCTGATGTATTGAATTGTGGAGGGGCTGGGAGGTGTAGTTGTGGGTGGCATATTGCTGGTCCTCTCTGGTAGAAATATTGGACACCAGCCAACCAGTGCTAAACAAGGCCACCTCACAGCAGTGACATGAACAAGTGAGAGCTCTGCTTCTCAGTGGAAGGAAGTCCTAAACACAGGAGCTGCCAACCAATTGGATTGGCAAGCTGTTCTAGCATCCCAGCAGCACTGGAACTCTTGCTGATGCGACAGAGTGAAGAGGACGTGGCCACCAGTGAGAGTTAAGTCTGGGTTTTTGGATGGTGAAGGATTGGGTAGCTCAGGAAAGGAGATGAGAGGAATTATGGGTTTGGAGACCAGGCAAAGAGAAACAAGTTGGGGTATGGGGGTCGTGGGGTGGGGGGTGGCTTGTCCCCAGAATGCAGAAGACGTTCTCCAAAGGACATAACCACCATTCTTCCTCATTACGCAGTTTACTTTCAAAATGACCTGCCAATTCCCCACTTCCTGCCCATGCCAACCATACTATGGCATAGGCTGCATGTTATATGAGTTAGCTGGTTTGGTAACGAGCTCAATTGACTGTTAGTCATCTAGTTAAGAATTGCATATTATGGGTGACAGTTTAGCAGTTGGTAGGAAGTGGTTGTGTTGCCACTCTTGTGTTTTACATGTTAGTGGCGCATGTTCTTGTAGCTGTAAACATGTTACAATAATGTTTGTGTTGTGCAATAGCAGTCTTTGAGAATTTATTGAGACTATGCCAAAAATACACGGTGGTGAGGGTGGAAAGAAATGTTATTAGAAAAGTCCCTACTCCTACAAGAGCATTTCGAGACAGTCATAGGCCTAAGTCAGGCTGGAGCATAGCCAAAACGGTACAAGAGATTTGCTAGGTTTTGCTCTGCATTGGGGCTTGCATCAGAACCAGACTATTTTGTTTTATTCATTCGTGGGACATGGGCATCACTAGCCAGCCAGCATTTACAAAGAACAAATAAAATTACATATAGGAATAGGCCCTTCGGATCTCTAAGCCTGCATTGACCATGCTGCCCGACCAAACTAAAACCCCCTGTCTCTCCGGGGACTGTATCCCTCTATTCCCATCCTATTCTTCTATTTGTCAAGATGCTCCTTAAATGTAGTTGTTATTGAGAAGGTGGTAGTGAGTTGGCATTTGGAGCGCTGCTGTCCAACAATGCCATTAGGGAGGGAATTCCAGGATTTTGACCCAGCGACTGAAGGAACGGTGATATATTTCCAAATCAGGATGATGAGTAGTTTGGATACATTCGCATGTATCAGGTGCCATTGTCCTTCTAGATAGAAGCGGTCGAGGGTTTGGAAGGTGATGTCTAAGGATCTTTGGTGAATTACTGAAGTACATCTTGTAGGTAGTACACACTACTACTACCGAGTGTCGATGGTGGAGGGAATGGATGTTTGTGGATCTGGTGGGCTGCTTGTCTTGGATAGTGTCAAGCTTCTTGAGTGTTGTTGGAGCTGCATCCATCCAGGCAAGTGCAGAGTATTCCATCACATTCCTGACTTGTGCCTTGTAGATAGTGGATAGGCTTTGGTGATTTACCCACCGCAGTATTCCTAGATTCTGACCTGCTCTTGTGGCCACTATGTTTATGTGGTGAATCCAGTTGAGTTTTAGGTCAATAGTAACCTCAGGGGTAATGGATTCAGTGACACTACTGAATATCGAGGGGGAACAGTGAGAATGTCTTTTGTTGATGATGGTCATTATCTAGTATTTGTGTGGCGTGAATGTTACTTGCCACTTGTCAACCTAAGCTTCAGTTTCTGAGGAGTCGCAAACGATGCTGAACGTCGTGGAGTCATCGGCGAACATCCTCAATTCTGACCTTATGACAGAGTGGAAAAGGCATTGAAGTGTTACATTATCCGTGGTTACATTAAATGATGGAGTAGACTCAATGGGCTGAGTGGTAGACTCATGTTCCTAGTACATCTTTATGCAAAATGGATGACTGTGCAGATAACATCCTAGTTATCCTACTGATCCATGAGGATTGTTGCATTAGAGACATATTTCAATCTCTACAAGAACATTATCATGGAATACACAAAGCTCAACAATGAAAACATGGGGAAAGCATTGACTCATTTACTCATGATTTGTATTAATTAGCAAAAGCCTGCATATGGTATCTGAAAGAGAAACAAGTTTCTGACAAATTTGTTGGAGCAGTGGATGATGTATTGTCAGATAATTTGCAATCACAAAATGACATGAAACTCATGAAGGCAATTCAGTTAGGTAGAGAAACTGAGATCAGTAGGCAAGACTAACTGATGGAGAAAGAGAGAGAGTCCAAATCTCAAGAAGCAGGTACAGTTCAATAGCTTGGATATAAAAAAGGAAAATAGAATGAAAGGGATAGATGCAACAAGACAAACTATTGATGGAGACAGCCCAGATTAACAAAGAGACATAGGCATGGGGATTATTTTGCCAAAGACAGGCAATGCAGTTGGTGTAAAAAGATGGGACACTTTCACGAAGTGTCAAAGTAGAAAAATGGGCAAGAAGAGAAGGTTTTAAATAGGAACGGAGTCCACTAAGTAGAAGATTCACAAGGTTTTGAGACTTGGGAAGAATTGAGTAGAAATGATTGAAGCACAGAAATCCTGGCAATAGGTCACAAAATATTCTTTCAGATTAGATACTGGAATGGGGGTTTGCTCTTTCAGATGTTGAACCATCCTGCAGAAAGCTGCATTGACCAGGACCCGTTGAAGGTTCTGGAAGAACTAACATCCAGTCTAAAGCACAGAGAGAAAGTAATTACTGAAGTACTGCATGTAATTCAAGATCAGAGTTGTTCAGTCTTTGGTAAAAGGCAGGTATGGAATTGAATCTAATTTGCAAGTAAGAAAAAGTAAGTAGCAGTGAATGTCAGTTGGGAGAGTTCAGAGTTGAATTCTCAAAGTTGTTTCCAAGATTGGGTAAGTTGAGAATGATGTGTCCACAAGTGAAAGAACGTGTTTGCACACACCCAGGAGGGTTCTTCCGAAGGTATAGAAAGAGATGAATAAGGTGGTAAGACAAGAAGTAATTTCATGCGTAAAAAAGTCAATAAGTTAATGCTCAGGGACAGTAATGGTTCCGAAGCCAAAAGCTTCCATAAGAATATGTATTGATCCCACACCACTCAGTAAAACTGTGGAAGGAGAGGTCTCTGCAATGGTAAATGGGAGCTTGACTAAATTCTGGAACATCTCATTATTCTATAAATTAGTATATCCACTATTAGTGGATTCTGGCAAATGTCACCTAGAAGAGAAGCTCATGTTTCTCGTGATTTTCATAGCACCATTCCAAAGGTTTAGTTTTAACTGGTTACTCTTTGGAATAACAACAACACAGAGTTTTCAAAGTACAATGTCAAATCTTTTAGAGGACTTGCAAGGAGTTGTTTACCATACGGATGATGTGTTGACACATGAGTCCACTCAAACAGAGCATGGCACGAGAGTGGGAGCAGTGTTGAGAAGACAACAAGAGGCAAGATTGATGCTGAACAGTGAATGTAAGTTTTCACAACCAACAGTCAGGTTTCTAGGTCCCATAGTGAATGAATCAGGAGTAAAATTTGATGCAAGGGCAGTAAAAGAATGTCTAGCTCCAAGGAACATTTCAGACTTAAAGGTTCACGGGAATGATGGATCAAGTGGGAAATTTTCTAAAAATTAACAACGCTATATCAGCCAATATGCCAGTTGTTAGCACCAAGTGTTAAGAAGAGGCATATCACAAATCATTTGAACAAACCAAGAAGAGGCTAATGTCATCAGATATTATTGCACCATGATTCTGGAGTTATCTACCAAAACCCTCTATAGGATTGGAGACAGCATCTTTTCAGGTATAGAGAGGTAGAAAATGCATTATGTCTACTACACATCAGAGTCACTAACAAAGACAGAAGGGATGTGCAGTGATCAGAAAGGAAGCATCAACAGCTACGTGGCCATAGAGAAATTTGCTCACTACGTCTTGGGTTTTCATGCTATGAAAGAAACAGACACTACTGAGTACAAAAGAAGTTACAACAATATCATCAGGAGTTCCAAAAGGCTGGTCAACTCCAATTGGTTGAGGTTTTGCCATGGGATTGTGCCTGAATGTGTTCTTCCCACTTGCAGTGGATAGGCCCTTGTGTATGAATAGTGAGCATAAATGAGCCACGTTGTGAACCTGACTGATAATCTTCAATTGGTCATTAGCATAATTCTCACCACATATGGGATTGTTCAGCAAGTGATGTCCAATTGTGAAATCCCGTCTAATATTGGACACGATGTTCAGAGTTTTGCAATGGCTTGACAGTAGCATTATGTTGGATTTGCTTTTTTTTTTATTTAAACACAAGTTTGGTGGATAACTGGTGCATCTTCCCTAGCAGGACCTTGACCAGAGTCCACTTACCAACAATCATCAGCTTGTTTTTTAATGAGTAGAAATTGTTGATTGATCCCTTTGAAATTTGGTATTTTTGCATCTGTCCTGGTAAATGCACAATGAAAAGCTTTGACAGCTAGTCACTTTTTCAACAGTATTAAAGAAAGACGAGCATTTACATAGCTCTCGTCTTGACCATCACGTATCCCATAGTGTTTTACAGCCAATGAAGTACGTTATGATGTGTAATCACTGTTGTAATATAGGAAACATCGGATCCAGTTTGCACACAGCACGCTCCCACACGCAGCATTGTGATAATAAGCAAATATTTGACAGACTCAAATATAAATATTGGCCAGAACATTATTCACTTGAGAGAGCAGACAGCATCTGTTAGACAGGGTGGAATAGTGACAGTGTGGTTAGTACCGCTCTCATAGTGCCGGGGATTTGGGTTCGATTCCTGGCTTGGGTCACTGTGTGAAGTTTGCACGTTCTCCCCTGTCTGTGTGGGTTTCCTCCTGGTGCTCGAGTTTCGTCCCATAGACCAAAGATATGCAGGTTAGGTGGATTGGCTATGTTAAGTTGCCCCTCAGTGTCAGGGGGACTAGCTGAGGCAAATGCATGGAGTTATGGGGATAGAGCCTGGGTGGAATTGTGGTCAGTGCAGACCCAATGGGCTGAATGGCCTCCTTTTACACTGTAGGATTCTACGTCTCAGTTTAACATATCCCAAGATAACACCTCAGTGCCCCCCTCAGTGACTAAAGTGTCAGCTTAGAACTTTATGCTCAAATAATTAGAGTTGATCTTGACCTTCTGACCTAGGCACTGATGTCCCGTTCACATTGGGGGAAGGGTAGCTTGTTCCTTTCACTCAGACAAACATCAACCAATTAGTTTTTTTTAGGACAGTTCAGTGGCTTTTATGGTCATTTTATTTCCTGTTGCCAGCGTGCAACTGACCCAATTTCTAATGTGGGGCTTCAACTCCTGACCTCTGGCTTGTTAAACCAATACCATAATGACTGTATAAAAATGTTAAAAGTGATAGATTGCCTGGAAAATTTGGAAGCTTTGTTTGAATCAGTTACAGATGACAAGAGCCTTGTCGAAATATAATTCAACAACATCAGCACTGTGGTAGATCTTTGTATTCACACTCTTGGTGATTTGTGTTTATTTCGAACACTTTCTTCTTCTTCTTCCGTTTCTTGCCTTGCGGTCCTATCCTAAGCGTGTTGTGCCCTTGTGGGGGTAACCAAATGGAGATTTAATAATGTGTGATCCTTGGATGATGATCATCCTTACAGCTCCTCCAGCCTGTTTGCTGTTCAGTTATGTTCTTATCGGATCTATATCTGAACCCTCTGCACCTGTGCTGCTTCCGTAACCTTTAATAATTTTTATGAATTTTCAGTTTTCACCAAGCCTAAACTCGATTGTTAGGGAGAAAGTTTTAGATTTCCATTGTGTGAAAAAGTACTTCCTGATTTTAAGATTATGCTACTTTGTTGTGTACTCTCCCCACCAAAGAAAATGATGCTTTCACTCTACCTTGTCTGGCTGAGACAGTGGAGGGTAATTTCTATCTACACTCGCCCCAAGACCGGTAAATTTCACCTGAGGTCAACAGATCTTTGCATGATTCATGTCCCACCCACTACGATTCCTGTGGAGGGCAAAACAGTAAAATTCCATCCAGTGATTGTCATAGAAACCATAGCAATTACACCACCTAAAAATCCAGTCATCCCCACAGACCCCATACTTCAAACACTGGACATGGTTTAGGAATGGGGATCCTGGTCATTATTTTCCCATACCTGCTGGCAGATACAGAGAAGGAACCCCTAAGAGATACCCTCATTATATTGAGGAATTAAACCATAAAAATGTGATTGTTTTGCACAACAGGTACAAATACACAAGAAGAAATTTATAAGTCTTTTCTATTTCTTATACATTATTATAATTTAAAAAGTTATCTTACTCAACAAAGTACTCAAGAGCGAGCTGGAATAGAAGGATAAGGTCCCTGGAAACGTAGAAGGTTTTAATTAAGTCAGGCAGCTTCGTCACTGCAGACTCAGAGATCAGAAGGGCCTGTTTCTGTGCTGTAATTTTCTTTGTTCTTGCCTGTTGTGTCATTTTAATGAGAGGGACGTTGCTTCTTTTGCTCGCATTTGTTGACTATTGGAATATCGCTGCAGAGCAGGAATCTTGTATCTCACACAGACACACAATCACTGCCACACTCTCATTCACTGACGTACACATGCACTCATTCATGCTTGCACATACGTACACACACACACACTCTCGTTCACACATACACACACATACTCACTCTCATGTATGTGCTCACACCACACACGTGTATATATGCTCACTCACTGATACACTCATGCTCATACTGTCACCTTACATACGCACACACACCTCAAACAATAACAAGACAAAGTATAGAACAGGTAGAGAATCTGGTGAAATGGTGCGACAACAATAATTTCTCCCTCAATATTAGAAGAAGGAGATGACTTCAGGAATCAGAGTGGAGGGCATATCTCTGTCTGTGTCAATGGGGGTAGAGTAGAAATAGTTGAGCTTCAAATTTCTAGGTGCCAGGATCACCAACAACCTGTCTTAGTGTCTCCATGTCAATGTTATAGTTAAGAAAGCCCACTAACACTTCTACTCTCTCGAGAGGCTAAGGAAATTCGGTGTGTCCGGTATGACTTTCACCAGTTTGTACAGGTGCACCATAGGAAGCATCCTTTCTAGTTGTATCACAGCTTGGTATGGCTCCTGTTCTGATCTAGACCATAATAAACTACAAAGGATTATGAACCTAGCCCAGTCCATCACACAAACCAGCCTCCCATTCTACACTTCCTACTGTCTCAGTAAAGCAACCAGCATAATTAAGGACCTCACACATCCCGGGCATACTCTCTTCCACTTCTTCCATCAGAGAAAAGATACAAAAGTCTGAGAACACGTACCAACCAATTCGAGAACAGCTTCTTCCCTGCTGCCATCAGACTTCTGACTGGACCTACCATATATTAAGCTGATCTTTCTTGACACCCCATCTGTGACTGCAATACTATTCTCTGTACCCTCTTCTTTCTTTCCCCCTTATGTACTCTAATGAAAAGTATGTTTTCTCTGTATAGCAAAAAACAATACTTCGCTTGTGAAAATAATAAATCAAACATACTCAGTCATTCACTTTGCTGTCCACTCTCTTTCTTGTTCCCTCCCTGCTCTCTATCTTTAAGGATTTATTTTCCTGCTGACTACAGCTTGTCCAATCAAAGGCTCATGTCTCATTGGAATGACTGTTCATAGGCTCATCAGCAGCCAATGGCAGGTGAAACTAGCCTCTGGACAAGCAGCTTCATAACATTTTCAAATTTTATATTTGGTGCTGTACTTATTGGAATTCAGAAGAATGAAAGGAGACCTTATAGAAACACATAAGATTATGAAGAGACCGGATAAAATAGAAACAGGGAGGTCGTTTCCACTGGTAGATGAAACTAGAACTAGGGGGCATGGCCTCAAAATAAGGGTAGCAGATTTAAGAGTGAGTTGAGGAGGAACTTCTTCACACAAAGGGTTGTGAATCCATGCAATTCCCTGCCCATTGAAGCACTGAAGCTACCCCGTTGTATGTTTTTTAAGGCAAGGATAGATACATTTTTGAACAGTAAAGGAATTAAGGGTTATGGTGAGCGGGTGGATAAGTGGAGATAAGTCCATATAAAGATCAGCCATGATATTATTGAATGGCGAAGCAGGCTCCAGGGGCCAGATAGAACAAAGAGCAATACAGCACAGGAACAGGCCCTCCGGCCTTCCAAGCCTGCACCGATCACATTGTCCTTTCTGAACCAACTACTTTTATCCCTTTATTCCCCATCTGTTCATGTGTCAATCCAGATAAAAAGATGGCCTATTCCTGCTCCTAGTTCTTGTGTTCTTATGTATACATTAGCCTGACCTACCCCGGAACTCCTGGATGTATCCAACAGTTATCCAAGATTCCACAAACAGCAATGTGAGCACGACCAGATAATTTGCTTCTGCAATGAGGGATAAGTATTAGCCAGGACAGCAGGGATAACTCTCTATTCTTGGAAACGGTGCCTTGGGATCTTCTGTATTGGCCTGAAGGGCAGATAGGGTGATGGTTTAACATTTTATCTAGCGAAGACACTTCCAGCACTGTAGCACTCCCACATTTAAGACTTATTTGGATAGCCATATGAACAGACTGGGAATAGAGGGATACAAACGAATGGTCTAGTTGGACCAATGAACGGCACAGGTTTGGAGGGCCAAAGGGCTTGTTTCCTGTGCTGTATTGTTCTTTGCTTTTTGTTATTACTGCACTGAGCTATTGTATTCCAAACCTTTGGAATGGAATTTGAACACATAAGCTTCCGACTCAGATAACACAGGCATTCTCGTAGAACTCAGATGAAGCTGATCCTACAACTCAATCATCTCACTCTTTCAGAACAGCAGTTTTGCTGCCTTTCCATTTTAACACACATCCAATCCATTTAAAAGACCTCTCAATTGACTATCCTTGAAATCTTTGATGAACTTGGGGCAGCACGGTAGCAGAGTGGTTAGCACTGCTGCCTCACAGATCCAGGGGCCTGGGTTCAATTCCCAGCTTGGGTTAGGTGCATTGGCCACACTAAATTGCCCCTTAGTGCCCCAGGATGTGTAGGTTAGAGGCATTAACAGGGTAAATGTATAGGGGTTGTGGGGATAGGGCTTAGGGCGGGATTATTGTTGATGCAGACACAGTGGGCTGAATGGCCTTCTTCCATACCGTAGGGTTTCTATGATTCTATGAATTGTCACTCACACTCTCTGTAAGGAACGCTTGCTGGTATCAGTACTAAATTAGCCTGCAAGATGCACTGCAGCAATTCATCAATTTCCTTTGATTGCATTTTCTTGATGTGCACCTTCTACCACCTGAAAGGATAGGGCAGTAAATGCAATACGAACACCACCACTTGCAAGCGACTCGCCATCCTGACTTGGAATTATAGTTCACTTTACTCTCACTGGGTCAAAATCCTGGAACTACTTTCCAAACAGCACTGTTGGTGAGCCTACACAACATGGACTACAGCGGCCCACCACCATCTTCACAAGGGTAATTAGGGATAGGCAATAAAAATGCTGGTCCAGCCAGCAATGCCCACATCCTGTGAAAAAATAAGAAAAGGCCTGATTCTTCCTACTGGGGGCAGCACGATAGCAGTGGGTAGAACTGCTGCCTCACAGTGCCCGGGACCCAGATTTGATTCTGGACTTTGTGGTGTTTGCATGTTCTTCCCAAGTCTTGCATGGGTTTCCTCTGGCTGCTCTGGATTTCTCCCACAATCCAAAGATGTATAGGTTAGGTGGATTAGCCTGGTAATTGTGCAGGCTTACAGGAGTAGGCAAGGGTGTAGACCTGAGTAAGATACTCTTTTGGAGATTCAGTGCAGACTCAATGGGCCAAATGGCCTTCTATAAAGGGTGGCACAGTGGGAGTTTGTGTGGAGTTTGCACGTTCTCCCCATGTTTGCATGCGTTTCTTCCGGGTGCGCCAGTTTCCTCCCACAGTTCAAAGATGCACAGGTTAGATGGATTGGCCATGCTAAATCCCCTTGATGTGAAGATTAGGTGGGTTAGCTGTGATAAATTTGTGGGATTGTGGGCCTGGCAGAGGGAGGGGAGGGCCGGGTAAGGTACTCTTTCAGAGAGTCAGTGCAAACTCAATGGGCCAAATGGTCTCCTGTACTGAAGGGATTTTATGAAAGCAAAGTTATGATCCTGTGTGTATTTGTTATTGTATTGCACGGAAGTTACCATCATTTTAATAGTTTTGTGCTGTAACCTTGAGACTGTAAACCTATATTTTTAGAAAGATGAATAGAAATAATTTAGTTTCTTTTCCCACAGCTTGATCTTCATGGTGCCTGCTGCATGTTCCCTTTTCCCTCAGAGGTGGTGAGTTAACTATTTAACTCTCTGAAAGTTACTTAAGAGTTGTTGCTTTTTCAGATTCCAATGTTTATTACGGTTGATGTATTTAAAAGAAGCGCTTGTATTGTGTTGCCGGAGGGGAATTTGAGACCACTCATTAAGCAGCCCAGAAAACGCATGAGCCTGGATTGAGCGCGGTTTCTCACTGCCTGAAATTAACACCAGATTGTTGGATGGAGGCGAGGATCTTTGTGAAAATTACAGCAGCATCACACGTGGACACAACACCCGGTTTTTTGCATAGCACTGGGTGCAGGTGACATCAGAATGTCCAGCAGTTGTAAACCATAACAAAGGGAAGTCGGTTAGATATTTATAAATGGCGGCACGGTGGCACAGAAATTAGTACTGCTGCCTCAGAGCACCAAGGACTCGAGTTCGATTCCCGACTTGGATCACTGTCTATGCAGAGTCTGCATGTTCTCCCTGTGTCTGCATAGGTTTCCTCCGAGTGCTCCAGTTGCCTCCCACATCAATAGATGTGCTCATTAGGTCATTGGCCTTGCTAAGTTCTTCTTCAGGATGCCTAAACAGGTGCCGGAGTGTAGCGACTGGGGGATTTTTACAGTAACTTCATTGCAGTGTTAATGTGAGGTGACTTGTAATAAATAAGCTTCTGACATGCTAGATAATTGCAATATTACACAGGCATGAACAGTTGGGTAGAGGTGGCTAGGCAGTTTGGAGTGGAAGGAAGAGGGTGCCTTTGCACATGAAGAGACAGCCTCCCTTAAGATAGTATTCCCCCTTGTTTCTTAGCTCTGTAATACACCCCATCCCCACTGCTCCGCTCCATAAACTACCCCCTCCCCCTGAGCTGCTGCCTTAGACCTACTTGCAGCCCTGGGTGTGGCAAAGGTATATTAGTGGGACAGTGCCAGGACTGCTGGAGCTGCCTACTATTTGTATGAAGCAGCAATTCCCGAGAGTGGAACATCCTCCCCATTGGCAGGCTATCTCGTCCGGATGTTGTTTGCCAGATGGTTTGGTTGGTTCTGCTGCAGTGGGAAGTGTGCTCCAGACTGAGTTTGCTTCTGGAGGTGGTGGAGAGGGTGGGGACACAGCCATTTGCACCCTCTACCCTGGTGCACGCGTGTACAGTACATGTGGAGGGAGGAATATTGAGGTGTCTGACCAACTTGAGCAGAAAAGGATATTAACTGGGTTGCTTTCAAATTAGGATTGAAATGTTCATCTGTTTGTTGAATGACTGATGATGCTTCAATTGTCTGCTTAATCTCTCATCCAGATGGGAGGCTTTGAACCCTAACTGTTGTTGTGGAAACACGGCTGCATCCTGAAACATTTACATTTTCTGTTTTTCTACAGTTCTATGACAGTTTCTAAATTGGAGCCAGAGCTGAGGGACTCAATAGTCACAAAGTACGGAGACAAAGTGAACTGTGTCTACTTCAACAAGGGGCTGTAGGCATGAGGAGGTGATGTCCTATAAAGGGTCAAGAACTCCGTTACTTTTCTAACATATCTCTACATAACCAAGGGTGCCAATAACACAAAGGGGAAGCCATGTGCACGATGGTGTCTAAAGCTCCTGTTACTATTGCCTCCTGTTAATATCCCATCAAACTAAAGAGTCACATTTGGGACATTCCTTCCAATGTGTTTACCATCTGTTAATGTTTTTCAACATAGTGATTTGGCAGAAGAAACAAAACTCACTTCACACGCACAGAAAGCTGAGAAACCTCAGACTGAATTGAACCAGATCGTTGCATGGATGCTTGTATAGATAGATTCCTGGAAGTTGAGTTATGTTTAGTATGTTCACTGGCATTTTCCCAGTTGTAAATGAAAACAGTATGAGAGAGCAGTAAACTGTGACACGTTTATTGTCTTATCTTGGTCTTGTTACAGGATGATGGGTCCGTAAATCAAACACAAATACAAGCAAAGTATTGTGTATTCTACAACTCTGAAATTAAAGCGGGCAATGCTGGAAAAGTTGACTACTTTTCTTCCCTACAGATGCTGCCTGAAGTGTTGAGTGTTCCCAATATTCTCTGAGGTTTTTCAAATTGTCCCTTTTCAACCCATTTCATAATTTTAAAGACCTCGATCAAGCACCTTGTTAATTATATGTGTAGATTGATTGCAGACTGCTTGAATACATACTTCGTGAATCCTTTCCAAATCCCTCAATGGCCACACACAGCCTTCCCTCACACATGTTTACATGTTGGTTACGATTTAGTGGGTAACAATCTCATCTTGGATTCAGTTGAACTGCACAGACCTGAATATAAAAATGTAGGCTAGTACTCACCGTGTGTTACTGCAAGCATGTTGTAATTTAAGAGGTGCCATCTTTCAGACGAGACATTAAAGGGGAAGGGGAGGTGATGGTCTAGTAGTATTATCGCTAGACTATTAATCCAGAACTCAATAATGTTCTGAGGACCTGGGTTCGAATCCTGCTACAGCAGATGGTGGAATTTGAATCCAATAAAAAAACACCTGGAATTAAGAACCTACTGATGACCATGAAACCATTGTCGATTATTGGAAAAACCCATCTAGCTCACTAATGACCTTTAGGAAAGGAAATCTGCTGCCCTTATCTGACCTGGTCTACATGTAACTCCAGAGCCTCAGCAATGTGGTTGACACTCAACTGCCCTCCAATGGCAACTAGGGATGAGTAATAAATGCTGGCCAGCCAGCGACATCCATGTCCCAAGAATGAATTAAAGAAATAAAGGCCTTCTCAGGTGAGTATGAAAATCTCATGGTATTATTTCAAAGTATAGGGAGGTTAGCCCTGAAGGGTAAGGGAGGCAGAATCAGAAGACTAAGCCTGGGTGAGATGTAGACCAAGTGAATAACAAATTAGATATATTCGGCAAGTTTTAGCAAATATCTTTCAAGTTTAAATATGGATTAAGAGTAAGGCTCTGACATAGAACTAATAATTTTCAATTAAGTTGAACTACTTTATTAAACAAGGAAATGCCTGGTGGTGGCAATGATTTGTCAATCAGGTAAAAAAGCAGTTAGAGTGAGGCATAGACAAGTGAGAAGTGAATCAAGTTCATGGGGCAAAGAGGTACTTTAAGTAAGATTAATTGCAATTGAAGTATGTTAAGTATTAGTCAGATTTATCAGCACTTGTAAATTTATCAATAGTTGTAAGGTTTATTAAGTTAAGGCCAAATAAAAAAAGTTATGAGTAAATCAAAGTAAAATAAATTTAACCTAAGTGAAGAAAGTTGAGGCATTACAGAGCAGGTTAGCTGTGCAGAATTCATGTCCTGTAGTAGGTGGGAAGTCATGGACGTTATTGGTGAGCTAAGCGATTACATGTGAAGGAAGTGTCACCAGCTGGAGTTTCAACTAGATTGATAGGGAATGGGAACCTGAGGGAATGCTCAGACCTGTGAGAAACAAAACTGGCAAAGATAAAAGTAGATAGCAAAAATAGAAGCTAGATGAAGTCCTATTTGATCCTTGCCTATGCTTCATCTGTTTTCCAATTTTGTTTTTGGAATAGAGAAGGATGTTGTAAAGCAGAATTGAGGCATTCTGTCTGCATTCGCAAAAAGGTTGATGATTTGAATACAAAGATTGAGGTAAATGTATAATGTAACCGCCGTTATGGAGACATGGCCATATGGTGATCAAGATCAGTGTCTGAATATCCAAAGATATTCAGCATTTAGGAGGGAGAGGCAAAAAGGAAAGGAGGAAGAGTAATACTCTTATTAAAGGACGAGATCAGTAGAAGAGGATCTTAGATCGAAGGATCAAGATGTAGAATTAGTTTGGGTGGAACAGAAAAACAGCAAGTGGCAGCAATCATTGGTGGGAGTTGTTTACAGGACATCAAAGTGGTAATGTTATAAATCAGGAAATTAGATTTGCGTGTAATGCGAGTAGTACAATAATAACAGGCCACTTCAATTCACACGCAAACTGGTGATGGGATTTTCCGGTCCTGCCTGGGGTTAACAGACCAAATTGTCAATGATTCCTGTAGGCAAGACTGATAAATTTACCCAAAGGTGAACCAAATCAGCGTTTATGCTTTGGAGGGAGGATTTCTGGAGTAGTTTTGAGATGGGCTTTTGGAATGTCTATGAGATGGGTTTTTGGAGTGTTTGTGAGATGGGTTTCTGGACAGCACACTAAGAAGCCAACTAGGGATCTGATTAGTTGGTATTGTGTAATGAGAAAGGGCTAACTTATGACTTATAACTCTAAAGGAGCCTTTGGGAAATATTGACCACAATATGATAGATTTTTGCATGAAGTTCAAATGCGATATAATTCATTCTGAAACTAGGGTCTTAAATGTGAAGAAAGGAAATTTTTCAGATATTTGGAAAAAGTTGACGAATGTGGATTGGGAAAATACATTAAAAGACCTCTTGGTAGACAGGCTATGGCTAATCGTTAAGGAGATGCTATGTAGTCTACAACAGATATACATGCCTCAAAGGCACAAACAACTCAAAGAGAAAGGTAAATCAACCATGGTTACTGAAATAAATTAAAGAAAGTGACTTATCAGGATGCCAGGAAAAGCAATAATCCTGAAGATTGGGAGCAATTTCAAACCTAACAAAGGAGAATCAATAAATAGATTAAGGAAAAGGTGAATATGGATGCAAACCAATGAGAAATATAAAGGCAGACTGCAAAAGCTTCTTTAGGTATATGAAAAGGGAAGGATTAACAAGGACACGTGGTTCTGTTACAAGTGGGGGTAGGAGAATTGACTGTGGAGAACAAGGAAACAGCGAAGGAACTAAACAATTCCCTTACGTTTGTTTTCACTTTTGATTTGATTTATTATTGCCATGTATTAACATACAGTGAAAAGTATTGTTTCTTGCACACTATACAGACAAAGCATACAGCACATAGAGAAAGAAACAAGAGTCTGCATAATGTAGTGTTACAGTCATAGCTAGGATGTAGAGAAAGATCAACTCAATGCAAGGGAGGTCCATTCAGAAGTCTGATGGCAGCAGGGAAGAAGCTGTTCAGTACATGAACCTCAGACGTTTGTACCTTTTTCCTGACGGAAGAAGGTGGAAGAGAGAATGCCTGGGTTGCTCGGGGTCCTTAATTATGCTGACTGCTTTGCCAAGGCAGTGGGAAGTGTAGACAGAATCAATAGATGAAAGGCTGGTTTGCATGGTGGATTGGGCTACATTCATTATCTTTTGTAATTCCTTGCAATCTTGAGCTGAGCAGGAGCCATACCAATCTGTAATACAACCAGAAAGAATGTTTTCAATGGTGCATCTAGAACTTGGTGAAAGTCATAGCTGACATGCCAAATTTCCTTAGTCTTCTTAAAAAGTAGAGGCATTGGTAGGCTTTCTTAATTATAGTGTAAAGTGTAGACTAAAATCTCCCTGAAAATCTCTGAAAATCTCCCAGAAATACTCGGTGACCAATGAACTTGTGAAACTGAGAATCTAAAAGAAATTTAAAGAGATCATACTTGAAAAGATAACTGGATTGAGGGTTTATAAATCCCTTGGAGCAGATGAGCAAGTCATTGAGGCTGATAATGACAATGGTTTGGGTAAGAAGATTGTAGTTAGAGATTTCCACAACTTCCATAAGGCTACTTACCTTCCCCCTCTCGCTTCCGTTACCTACACAAGTAATACCTTCAAGTCACCACAGCACAAATCTTTGCCCTTAAAGAACGGCACCTTGTCTTTTAAAAATCAAACCCTGCCAGAATAATACCATGGGAGCTTCCCCTTTTTTTTGGCAAAATGTTTAAGGTTATAGCAAGATAAACCGGCAGATTATCAGCCACTTTCCCTGCCTAAGATAGTCCTTTGCAAAAAGATACCAAAATCCCACTAAAGAATCACTTGCTCCAGCCGGCAATGGGAATTAGGTTGGGCAGAGGCACTAAATTTGGGTGATGGAGAAAGTCAGTGTCCTACCAGCTGGAAATTTGTTTGGAATTTTGTTCTCCTGACTTGGATGGCTAAAGGTGGATCGAGTTTCCTGCTGATTAATGTCGGGAAGCACATTTCCATTCATTTGCATCTCATTGACGCTCATTAAAAAGTGAACTCACTGGAATTATGTTTCCTTCCAAATTAAACGCCCTGCCAGCAGATAATAAGGACAGTCTGTTTCCTGGTTGTGTATAAGTGGTAGAACATGGAAGGGAAAATAAAGGCAGGAGGAAGGGGTGGTCAAGGAACATTGTATCTGTCATGAAACCAGATGGTTCAGTTCTTATTTGTGGTGATTTTAAAACAACCGTAAATCCAATGTAGTGTGCTGATCAATATCCACTTCTTTTCATTAAAGAGTTATTTTGCTGGGTTATCAAGTGGGTAGAAATTTAGCAAGATTAACCATTCACAAGCATATTTACACTTAGATGTGGCTGGTGAATTTCAACAATTTTCTACCATCGTTACTCATAAAGGTCTTTTTCATTATAAAAGATTCCCTTATGGAATAACATCCACACCAGCCCCATTCCAAAGGTTGTGGGATCAGACTTTAAGTGATCTCTCTGGTGTACAATGTTGCCTGCATGATATTCTAATCACAGAGTCCAATGAACAAGAGTATTTGAATAATTTAGAAGCAACTTCGGAACATCTTCAAAAACATGGTTTGTGTATCAAGAAAGGAAAGTATGACATTCTCCAGATGTTAATCCAGTGTTTGGATCATATTAATGATAGTAAAAACTTACATAAAGCACTTATAAAGATGGATGTTATTTTAGTAGCACCAAATCTGATGAATGTGATGCAATTGAGGTCCTTTCTAGAATTAGTAAATTATTATAGCAAACTTGTTCCGAACTTAGTTACATTATTGAAGCCATTTCATAAATTAACATATGAGAAAGTCATGGGACTGGACAACAGACTGAGAAGGCATACAAGAATATCAAAGATGCTTTTCAGAAGTCTGAAGTGTTGGTTAATTTTAATCAGTGGCTACTATTAACTGCTTGCATGTGACACATCACCTTATGGAATAGGGATTGTAGTTCCATAAATGATAATTTTGGGAGAAGACTGATCAGTGGCTTTTGCTTTGCGTACTCTGAATAGTTTGAATCTAATTATACTCAGGTGGAAAAAGAAGCAATGAGTATAATTTATGGCATATGAATGTTTCATTATTATTTTTATGGTTATGTACATTACTGACTGATCATCGACCCTTAACTATTATTTTTGGATCATAAAGAGGCATACTATTGTTCGCTGCTAATCAATTGCAAAGATGATCACTGACGGTATCTACATTCTTACAATATAAAGTATTATTCATCAGAGTGCCATTTTTAAGCATTATCACATTTACCTTTATCTAGTGAGCAGATACCACCAACAAGTTTTGCTAATATTCTTTATGTTTCGCTGATAGATCTTTTGCCTTTGATAGCTGCTCAAGTTTGGAGACATATCAGAAATGATCCCTTGATGGGGATAGTGGTGGATATAGTATTAAAAGGAACGATAGCTGGAATGCATGTGTCAAGTAAGCTTGAGTTGGATTGCACAAGGTGGGTGTTTATTGTGAGGAAGTGAGCATTTCTCCTAGTCTGAATGGAAGAGTTCTTGAACAACTACACTCACCTGATGAAGGAGCAGTGCTCCGAAAGTTCATGATTCCAAATAAAGCTGTTGACTTTAATCTGGTGTTATAGAACATAGAACATAGAACAATACAGCACAGAACAGGCCCTTCGGCCTTCGATGTTGTGCCGACCAAAATAAAAAGCAATGCCCCTCCTAACTAAACCATTCCCTTCTCATCCATATACTTATCAACTAACCTCTTAAACGCCACCAAACTTGGCGCATCTACAACAGCTGCAGGCAGGCCATTCCACTCCCTAATCACTCTTTGAGTAAAGAACCTACCTCTGATATCCGTCCTATAACTCATACCCCTTAATTTAAAGTTGTGTCCCCTCGTGCTAGCTTTCTCCATCCTAGGAAAAAGGCTATCACTGTCCACCCTATCCAAACCTCTAATTATCTTATATGCTTCAATAAGATCCCCCCTTAGCCGCCTCCTTTCTAACGAAAACAACCTCAAATCCTTCAACCTCTCTTCATAGGACCTGCCCTCCATACCAGGCAACATCCTGGTAAACCTCCTCTGTACCCTCTCCAATGCCTCCACATCTTTCTTATAATGTGGGGACCAGAACTGCACACAATACTCCAAGTGCGGCCGCACTAGAGTTTTGTACAGTTGCAACATGATGCTGCGGCTCCTAAATTCAATCCCCCTACCAATAAAAGCTAAGACTCCATATGCCTTCTTAACAACTTTATCCACTTGACTGCCTACTTTCAGGGATCTATTGACACATACACCAAGATCCTTCTGTTCCTCAACACTATTAAGAGCCCTACCATTAGCCCTATACTCTACACATTTATTGTTCCTGCCAAAGTGCATTACCTCACACTTTTCCACATTAAACTCCATTTGCCACCTCTCGGCCCAGCTCTGCAACTTGTCCAAGTCACTCTGTAAACTAAAACACCCCTCTTCACTATCTACCACACCACCAACTTTAGTATCATCTGCAAATTTAATGATCCATCCCTCAATACCCTCATCCAGATCATTTATAAAAATTACAAACAGCAGGGCCCCAAAACAGACCCCTGAGGTACACCACTTGTCACCGAACTCCACGATGAATATCTCCCATCAACCACCACCCTCTGTCTTCTATCTGCCAGCCAATTTCTAATCCAATTAGCTAAATCACCCTCTATTCCACACATCTGCATTTTCTGTAGAAGTCTTCCATGGGCCACCTTATCAAAAGCCTTACTAAAGTCCATATATACTACATCAACCGCCTTACCCCCATCCACCTCTCTGGTCACTTTCTCAAAAACTCAATGAGGTTAGTAAGGCATGACCTACCCTTCACGAAACCATGCTGACTATCCCCAATCAATTCATTTCTCTCTAAATAACTATAAATCCTATCCCTAATAATTCTCTCCAATACCTTGCCCACAACAGAAGTAAGACTCACTGGCCTATAATTCCCTGGAAGGTCTCTCTTCCCCTTCTTAAACAATGGGACCACATTCGCTATCCTCCAGTCCTCCGGAACCACACCCGTAACCAACGAGGACCTGAAGATCAGAGCCAGAGGTCTGCAATCTCCTCTCTTGCCTCCCAGAGAATCCTAGGGTAAATCCCGTCCGGCCCAGGGGACTTATCCAACTTCAAACCCTCGAGAATTTCTAACACATCCTCCCTATCTACTACAATACTCCCCAATTTGCAACCCTGTACCTCAGTGCTCTCCACAGCTACATTTCCAGCACTCTGCGTGAATACCGAAGAGAAATATTTATTCAGTGCCTCACCAATCTCTTCAGGCTCCACGCACAACTTCCCACTGCTGTTGTGAAACTTCTTACTGGAACTACATGAAGGACATTCTGGTATAGTTGGGATGAAGGAATTAGTTCGTGATTATTTTTGGTGGCTGGATCTGGATACTCAGATTGAAGATAGAGTGGGACAGTGTCAATCCTGTGCACAAATAAGAAATACACCATTATTGTCTCCTTTACACTCTTGGAAGTGGTCTAAAATGCCATGGCAATGATTAGATTTCCCTGGCTCATTTGAAAGTTACATGTTCTTGGTCGTAATTGATGCGTGTTCAAAGTGGCCAGAAGTTGTAATCATGAAATCTACTACAACTGAACAATCCATTCAAAATCTTGACAGAAGTTATGCAAGATTTGGTAAACTGGAACTGATTGTTAGTGATAATCATTCACAGTTTACTTCACAAGAGTTTGAGGATTAGCTCAAAGTAAATGGAATTCAGCACATAAAATTCGCACCTTATCATACATCAACCAATGGATTAGCTGAAATATTCGTACAATCCTTGAAACACCTTGAGGGCCTGCTTGTCATGGGAAGAGAGTATACCCTTGGGTGTAACCCCTGTGATCTTGGCTCTCTCCTGCCAAATGTGGACAATTTAGTCCAGTTAAAGACATTGGATTGACTATGAGCACTGTAGATGAAAGAACCTCTATGAGTATCGGTAAATAGTCTGTAAGTGCTGGTAATTGAGATTAGTATAGATTGCTCTTTGATAGTTGACGTAGAGATGATAGGCCTGTTTCTGTGTTGTACAATTTGATGACTCTATGAACAGTTCAGGAGCATGCATATCTGCAATGTGTGCTGGACTCTGGCCATTCAACAACTAAGACACCATCTGTGTAAAAACTTATATGAGATAGCAGGCATTTATGTTGACGTCCCATCTGCTAGTAATGTGCAACATCCTGGTGCACTCTAACCTTTGGCCCGATGAGAGTCTGAGTTTGGAGTGAGGAGAAAGTTCACTTCTGGAATGCATTCCTTGTGGAATGCATCAGATCATTCATCTGCTTCCTGCACCACCATATGATCCATTTTTACTTGGTGACCTTCTCCGGCATGATCAGGTGGGTGGACCTCCTTGCTCCCATCCCCCTAAAAAAGGACTTCCTTCTACCTTCCCTGGGTGCCCTGAAGGAGAGTCCCTAGGGAGGCCTCGCTGAACTTTGAAGCCGAGGCTTGGGCAGCTTTGAGAACCAGAACAAAACAACACACTTGATCTGTAGTTAGCGGTGGTCTGAGTTGGGTGCCATCTTTGACCCCATTGGATTATGGTGGGACAGATAAATCCCTGCCAACCCCACTGCGAGATTTGTCAACTTCCTCACAAAACATGAGTGATGAGCCATGAAGTGGAAAATCAGACATGAAAACCTACCACACTTCCCAGCAGGAATCACACTGAATTTCCCACCCGTTATTGCATTTTATCTCCAGAATGGAAAATTCCACCCATTGTTTCAGAGCAAATGTTTATTTTTCCCCCAGAGAATTCCCTGACTCGTCATATACGCTAATCCTTCTAGTCCAGTGACTGTTTACTGGAACTGAAGCAAAGACAAAGTTTGATGAAAAAGCTCTGACGTGGGGGATAAATGGAAACATATTTTGTTTGCATTAGAGTCTTGTCTAGAAACTCCCTTACGTCAGGTCTGTATACAAGTGTCTGTTTAATGGGATGGACATCCAGGAGCAGATGACAAAGACCATAGCTCTGTCTATGTCACTGTAATGGGAAAGCTGAGTTACAGGAAAGTGTAGGCATGTCCTAGTAACTCAAGATTTGGGTGGATTTATAGCCTCCTTTAAAGAAGCAGAGGGAAATGGAAGTGTAGGATCACGAGATGTAGGTGACTGGAATCATGTGGAGATAAGACTTCTTAAAGCAGTTAAGTGACAAATAGCAGAGCCCAAATTTTGAAACAAAAAACATTAGATCAGAAAAGAAAATGAGAGAAGCAGGAAAAATAACAGGGGTTTACAACACAACTTGAACTTATTGGTGCACTTTAATATTAAAAAAAGGCTCAGAGTTTCCAGAACTAGAGTTTAAAAGTTAGATATGGAGTCAAAGGAGGAGGTATTCGGTAGATGAGAGTCTTGGGCTGAAATTTTCCAGTCTCTTCTGCAGCAAGGATCGTCGCAAATGGGACAGACCAACCAAAGGTCCACCATCCTCAAACAGGAACAGAAAATCTCGGCCTTGGTGAATTGGGTGGATTTACAGCTTCCTTTAAAGGAGCAGAGGGAAATGGAAGTGTAGGATCACAAGCTGTAGGTGACTGGAATCATGGGCCCCTCTTGTAACCTGAGGAAAGGTGTGGAAAAGTATAATTAGAGATGGAATTCTCCCATCCTGGGACCAAGTCTTGTAACAGGCTGGGAACATGGGCTATATTGATTCTGCACCCAGGTATGTTGTGCTGTAGTCCAGGTGGGACAGACCTGTGGTGTGTATTCTATCACTCTATCTAGGCACCACATTGAAAAGATGCCCAACAGCATCACATTATCGCTATTGAAGAAAGAAGATGGATGTCCTGACAATGAAGATGGATCTCCTGGAGTATTCACCACAAGGTGGACCCCCTCCAGGATAGCCAATCTGGGAGGTCCAACTGCAGATACATGCCCAAAACATTGCTGTGGCGTTCCTGTTGACGGGTTCCTGCTTGAAGGCAGCCAGGTCGTAGAGTCATAGAGGTTTACAACATGGCAAAGTTACAGCATCCCTTGGCCCAAATTGTCCATGCTGCCCCTTTTTAAACCACTAAGCTAGTTCCAATTGCCCGTGTTTGGCCCATATAACTCTATACCCATCTTACTGTCTAAATGCTTTTTTAAAAAACAAAAGTGTACCCACCACTACTACTACCTCTGGCAGCTTGTTCTAGACACTCACCACCCTCTGTGTGAAAAAAATCACCCCTCTGAACACTTTTGTGTCTCTCCCCTCTCACCTTAAACCTATGCCCTCTAGTTTTAGACTGCCCTACCTTTGGGAAAAGATATTGACTATCTAACTGATATATGATCCTGGTTATTTTATAGATCTCGATAAGATCATCCTTAAGCCCATCATTAACGCTCCAGAGATAAAAGTTCAAGTGAATCCCAATATCTGCACACCTCGTTCTTCCAAACATGTTTGGCGCGGCATGTCTTCCTGCCAGTATCACAGAGAAGCGGTCGCAAGTAGAAGATTCTGCTCAGGCCCTCATTGAAATCCCATTAGCAGGACGCAAACAAATTTCATGCTGGCTTCTGGCAGGTCTCCTGATCGGTCACAGCAGACACTAGTGGAGGACTTGGTGGGAAATTCACACTGGCATGAAACTGATTACTGGGCCTCCCATCATATTGTCCTTCCCCTGACTCATGCCACCTTTGAATCCACCCACGGAGGCTTAGGAAAATCCCACCGTAGACTGGGTTTCAAGGATAGCTCCTTAAGGGGGAAAACCAGAAGACTGGAAGGGAAACCATTGCTGGGAATAATTTTGTCACAAACAAAAAAGGAATGTGCCAAACTGGGCAAAGGCAATCCTGCTGAGCGGGCCAACAGAGGAAAGCTGTTGGAGAAGGACTGTGTCAAATGGTGGAGGAGGACATTGCTTTTTTTGGTGGAAGAAGGCAGCAGAAAGTGTGGAACCCAGGGAGAGAGAATTCCAACAAGACTGCAACACACAACAATGCAATTGCTTTAGCAGGAAATCAGACTGACTTTGGTCCATTTCAGGTATCACCCAGGGGAAGTAGATAGATTGTCTTCATTGGTATGAATGGAGAAAGATTTTTTAAAATCCCCATTGTTCCCTTGTTCTGCCAGCCTATCAGCTCCCTGGGGTGGCACGGTGGCACAGTGGTTAGCATTGCAGTCTCACAGTGCCAGGGACCCCGGTTCAATTCCCGGCTTGGGTCACTGTCTCTGTGGAGTCTGCACATTACCCCCCCACCCCCCCGTCTGCGTGGGTTTCCTCCGGGTGCTCTGGTTTCCTCCCACAGTCCGAAAGACGTGCTGATTAGGTAGATTGGCCATTCTAAATTCTTTGTCAGTGTACCTGATCGGCACTGGAGTGTGCCAACTAGGGGATTTTCACAGTAACTTCATTGCAGTGTTAATGTAAGCCTACTTGTGACTAATAAATAAACTTCTTACTTTAAAGGGATCACAAGAACTCCCTATCGATTCGGACAGTTGATAACCACAAATTCACATCTCCAGGGTGCTGGCTGTAAAACTTGATTGATGGTTTTTAGAATTTCCTATTCCTGTGTCCTGCCAATAAGGGAAAGAAGCAGCAAAGCAGAATGGCTGGTAATGAAATCTTTATACCGTAGCCACCAGAGAGGTGAAAAAAAACACAGCATAATTACAGAGTCCTTCCAAACATTGGCTGTGTCTGGAGGAAAAACTGAGAGCTGTAAAATACCCAGGTAAAGCACCAGTGATTAGAAAGTCTGCCACTACCACGCAATAGTAAAACAAGCAATTTAATATGATTATAGGGCAACAAACAAGAAGCAGAGGCTACAACTCTTCGAATCACATATTGGTACTGATGCATCCAACAAGTTCAATAATAACACTAGGAATCACAGCACTCTTGCTTAAGGCAGGAGATTGTGGCTTCAAGCTCTATGACAAAGAACTGGACATAGAAACCTCAGCTGGGTAGCACTGAGGGAGTCGAGGTGAAGTCTTTCAGTTGTGATACCAAAACCAAGGCTCCTCCTGCACTATTAGGTGGAAGCAAAATATTCCAGCGGACTATTTTGAAGAACAGGACATTAATAACTTCAATATTCCCAGCCAACATTTATCCCACAGTCAACATATTCAAAAAAAAAACTGATCTGTTCTTTATTACATTGTTGTTTATAGGAGCTTTATGTGTACAAACTTGCTGCTGTGTTTCCTACATTAAACCAATGGCTACACTTCAAAAATATTTCATTAACTGAAAAGTGCTTTGGGATATCTGGGCTGGAATCTAGCTGCTCCGTTAGCCACTGGCACAAATCCCGTAATGGCCACTAAAACTCACTAGCCATGGTGGCGGTGCCAGGGCGGCAGTGCCGAGGGCAGACTATCTAGGAAAGCCATGGGGGGATTCTTCTGACGTGTGGAGAGGGCCCAATGCTTGTTGGAGCGGAGGTGGTGCATGCATTGGTGTGGGAGAGGGGCCAGCACCAGTGAGAGGAGGTTGGACCAGATACTGTGAAGAGGTTGGGGGCAATGCCAGTGATGGGGAGGGCGGTGCCAATGAGAAGGTGGGAGGAATACTCTGCTGGTGGTCAGGTCATTCCAGTCTTTGTGTTGTCAGGGGCCGGGGGCTATCCCAATGTTTGTCTGCATGGGGGGAGGGTTGGCTATAATCACCCTGGGGGGAGGGCTCACCCTCCATCAGGGGGATCTTGACATCTAGTGATTGGGTGAAAGAAAGGGAGTGTCTTTAATTTAACTTTGAGATTACAGTGTCCTTTAAAAACAGTACCCATTCTCAGATTCCCAGTGTTGCTGGCTTGTTTAGACCTTGCCTTATTCCCCCTTTCCCCCACCCCTCCCAGCTGGCCATGTCACTCTTGCCCATAATTTTTACAGATGCTCCATAGAAAGTATCCTTTCAGCATGTATCACAGCTTGGTATGGCTACTGCTCTGCCCAAAGCCGCAATAAACTACAAAGAGTTGTGAACATAGCCCAATCCATCATGCAAACCAGCCTCCCATCCGTTGACTCTGTCTATATTTCCTGCTGCCTCAGAAAAGAGCCAGCATATCAAGAACCCTATGCATCCTGGACATTCTCTCTTCCACCTTCTTCCATCAGGAAAAAGATACAAAAATCTGAGGACATGTATTAACCGACTCAAGAACATCTCCTTTCCTAAGGCCATCAGACTTTGGAATGGATCTACCTTACATTAAGTTGTTCTTTCTCTACACCCTAGCTATGCCTGTAGCACTATATTCTACACCCTCTCCTTTCCTTTTCACCTATGTACTCTACGAATAGTATGCTTTGTCTACATTGCGCAAAACAATACTGTATCCCAATACTTGTGACAATAATAAATCAAATCAATTTAAATCACTGTGAACTTGCACACAGTACTGTAAAATTAGATGGGAAAAAGTGTTTGTAAAGCTGGTGAGATTCACACAACACTCCTCAGCTGATCAACATTGTGCAATTTTGAGAAAATTGCACCCCTGCAATTGGGATCTGGAGCTGCATAAATGAAGGCTATGTTTACTTGCATCACAAATAAGTTGGACTCAATTTCTGATTACTTTCCTTGGAGGATGAGGCTCAGTTTTGTCTGGAATGTCTAATTAGAACTTGCCTCCTGTTAAATATTTGATCAGTTTGAAATCTGCATTTCCACTGAGGCCAGGGATCAGTTTAATGGAGAACTCATTGATTGTGGTGATTGTTTAAGGACAGACGGTGTTACAGAATTGCGGAAACCTCTTTCAAATACACACAAAAAAATGGAAAAGTTGCATTTAAACTAAATGTTCATTTACAAGAAAACAAATGTGTGGAGTTGATTTATCCTTACTATTAACCGCACCCACCCAGTATATGTGCAATAATTTATATTGCCTTATAAGGTGGCATGGTGGCATAGTGGTTAGCGTTGCTGCCTCACAGTGCCATGGAACCCGAGTTTGATTCTGGCTTTGGGTTACTGTCTATGTGGAGTTTGCACATTCTCCCCATGTCTGCGTGGCTTTCCTCTGGGTGCTCTGGTTCCCTCCCACAGTCTGAAAGATGTGCTGATTAGGTGCATTGGCCATGCTAAATTGTCCATGGTGTCAAGGGGATCAGCAGGGCAAAAGTGGGATTATGGGAATAGGGCCTGGGTGGGATTGTGGTTGGTACAGACTCAATGGGCTGAAAGGCCTCTTTCTGCATTGTAGAGATTCTATGATTCTAGTCTTCAAAGTCAATAACTACAACCTGTGAGAATTCGAAATCTGTGGCAAATTGTGAATATTATTGAAATAAAAGTGTGTCATTGGACATTATTTAATGACAATCGTGTCTTGCGCAAGAAAGAAAGAAAGTATCTCTTTCTTGGTTGCGTCTGATTACTTGATTAATTTGTTTAAAACCAAGACTCACTCACAAATTACTGAGTTGATTGCATAAATGAGGTTGTGCTAAACTTCAACTCCTCAAAGCTTTCAAGTTGATAATAAATAACTCCTGAAGTGTTGCTGTTATTTAAAATATTCATGGCCTTCTGTGGGTATTAGAGGATGTTGCAATCTTCTGCTTCAACTTTCCTGTTCAGGCCTGTCTTCATTTGTTACCTGCAAATTTTGGTATGGTTTCCCCTTGCTGCATTTTGACACCTTATAGTTCAGCTTTTGGGTAGCAGTGAATTTAATATTGTTCTAACATTTGTGCAAAGTTTAAGAATGTAGTGCAGAAGGAGGCCATTCAGCCCATCGGGTCTGCATTGACTCTCTGACAGAGCACCTCACCCAGGCCCTATCCCTGTAACCCCTCATATTTACCCCACTAATCCACCTAATCTACACATCTTGGGACACTAAGAAGCAATTTAGCATGGCCAATCCACCCAACCTGCACATCCTTGGACTGTGAGAGGAAACCAGAGCACCCGCAGGAAATCCATGCAGACACGGGGAGAATGTGCACTCTCCACACTGACAGTCACCCAAGGCTGGAATTGAAGCTGGGTCCCTAGTGCTGTAATGCCAGCCACTTGCCACCATGCCGCCCTAACATAGGGACAGGTGGAGGTTATTCAGTAGCTCAAAGCCATTCTATCATTTAGTTAGATCATCTGTAGCTTAACACCATTTACTCAGCTTAGTTCCATATCCTTCAATAGCATTATTTAACAAAAATCTTACACACACACACACACACACACACACACATAACAATCTAACTGAGAACAGATTGTGAGCAAACCTGTTAAGCTGGTACCCCCAGCACACTCCTGTAAAGCGGTGAGTTGCAGACAACATCTCCTGCTCAACAGGAGAAAAGACTGGAACAGTTTGCACATTTGCTGAATCAGATGTATCTCCGGCATCTCTTGGCAGAACATGGTCACCAACTCAAGGATCCTGAACTGTGATAATTCCATCAGCTCATTACTGAAGCAAAGATGTTTGTGCAGGCACAGTGGTTAGATGGTTGACAGCTATGAACCTAAAGACCTTCAGTAAGTTAAACTTACCACTCGGGTCATGACCTTCTGGGCATCCAAACCTGCAAGCCGGATATGTAGGCTGCAGACATTGACATTGATGACTGGGAGACAGTAGCTGATGGTCCTGGAGGCAGATTGTTTGTGGGGGGTGGCTTTGGAAGAAGTGAGCCAAAGTGAAGTGCTCAGCCATGTGAGAAAAGGGCTCTGAGTACATTTTCCCGACCCCCTGTCTACCCTGGCAACAAATGCAACAAGAGTGGGGTTCCTGAGCCACACCAGGCGATGCTTAACATGGTATTTACCAGCATCCATCATCAATGAATTGAATGTTACAGTTACAAAACTCTCTATCCTCAGTTAAGTCAAATTAATTTATTAGTCACAAGTAGGCTTACATTAACATTGCAATGAATTTACTATGAAATTCCTCTAGTCGCCACACTCTGGCACCTGTTCAGATCAATGCAGCCAAGGAGTTTTGAACTTTACTACACGTCTCCTTCAAAGCTGTGATAGTTTCTCTAGAGAAATCTTTAAATTTTCACTAAATGATTGACAGAGCAGGTTTGAAGGGCTTGAGTGGGCTATGTTCCTTCCTGTGTTTCTCGCTAAGTATACAGCTGTTACGTTCTGACAAAAGTTAATGAACTCAATCGCAGGAACATACATGGTGGTTTTTGCCTCTAAATGTTCCTGTGTCAATTATGGCTCAGTTATTAGCTCTTTTACCTCTGAGAGCTAAGAGAGTAGTGCTGCTGCCTCACAGCGCCAGGGACCCAGGTTCGATTCCCAGCTTGAGTCACTGGCTGTGCACAGTCTGCACATTCTCCCCATGTCTGCGTGGGTTTTCTCCGGGTGCTCCGGTTTCCTCCCACTTTCCAAAGATGTGCTAATTAGGTGCATTGGTCATGCTAAATTCTTCCTCAGTGTACCTGAACGGGGCCAAATTGTGGTGACAAGGGGATTTTCACAGGAATTTCATTGCAGTGTGAATGTAAGCCTACTTTTGACTAATAAATAAACTTCAATTTTACTTCAAGTAGCTTTGACACTCCCATATTTATATACAGATAAGGCTCCCTGATTGGACACGAAATTATGAACTCAATCAGGGTGCTCATACTCCGAGAGGACAACCTCATTGGCCTCGTTGAGGTAATTACAACAGAGAGTTGCCAATTTAACATTTCTTCTGAAGGATTGAATATTCTACATCAATGCACAATCCCAGCATCAAATCAAAGGACTGCAGTCTTCTAGCAGAGAAGCCAGCCTACCACCAACCAAGCCAAGATTATCATGTAACGGTGCACACTGGTGACAACTTTCTACCTCCTCTGACTCACCAGTTACGTTAAATGTAAGTTGCTGCCGTGCATTTTTTTCTCTCAAAGTCCTCTTATTTAGAACACATTTTGGGGTAAAATACTGTCTGGTTCACAATCGTACATGCTTAACCATATGGCAACTGGCCCTTTTAAATGAGCATCGAAACATTTCACTCACAGTCTCCACATGCCAGTTACACTAAATAACTTTATGCTAATGCGAAGCTACAACAACTTTGCACTTAGAAATAATGAGTCCAACACTCAGGGATAATGGTGTTTTAGCAAGCTGTAAGAAGTTGTGTAATACACAGCCTCAACTTGAATAACCTTAGCTGGAGCAAAACAATCTTCAAAACAAATGTTTTTAATTCATTCTCGGGATGTGGGCATCGCTGGCAAGGCCAGCATTTATAGCTCATCCCTAATTACCCTTGAGAATGCGGTGGTGAACTTCCTTGTTGAGCTGCTGCTCTGCTGTTAGGAAGGGAATTCCAGGATTGTGACCCAGTGACACAGAACATAGACATAGAACATAGAACATTACAGCGCAGTACAGACCCTTCAGCCCTCGATGTTGTGCTGACCAATGAAACCAATCTAATGACCCTCTAACCTAAACTATTCCAATATTATCCATATGTCTATCCACTGACCATTTGAATGCTTTTAAAGTTGGCGAGTCAACTGCGTGTGACAGTGAAGGGACAGTTGCAAGTCAGGATAACGTGTGGGCTTGGAGCAGAATTTGGTGGTGATAGTGTTCCCTTGTGATTTCTACCCTTGTTCTTTGAGGCGATAAGAGGTTGCAGGAATTCGGGAGAAACTTATTCACCCAAACGATGAAATTCACTGGCACATGGAAAAAGTTCAGCAAGAAACATTGATGCATTGAATCAGAAGCTAGATAGACGCAAGAGTGGGAAAGGAGCAGGAGGTTATGTTGATGGAATTAGGTGAAGTGGGTTGGAAGAAGGCTCAAGGGGAGCATGAGTATAGGAAATATCATAAGGCCCTGTTTGTGTGCTGTAAATACTATGTAATTCTATATGAATTGGGCTTGAGCAGGTCACAAAACAGTCAGCATCACATCTGACATCTATTTATAACACTCCACTCAACGTTCAGTATCATAGCAGGCAATGGGAGGATGTGCAATAGGCCATGATACTGTCATGTGCCTCACCACTGAAGCTCTCTGTCCCCTGTTAGTCAAATTTATTAGTAAGAAGTCTGCAACACCAGTTTTAAATCCAACCGATTTATTTGATAGTAAATTCGCAAGCCTTCGTCAGGCGAATGAGGTGTTCTGGTCTCCAAAAGCACACATATCAGCACAGACAGTTTACAGTCAAATTTATACCCAAGTAAGTTTCTATTTTTCTAACCCTATATCAAAATTTGAGTTTTTCTTGAGTTGGATATAGAAGTGATCCCTTTCTTTTTTGCCAATGCACTTCAGCCTGGATTTGGGAAGAGAACTCCCTGTTGCAGCACATTCCTGCTTAACTTTCACAGATCTCCTTTAACACTACACCAATTGCACTAGCTTCGAGGCAGTGATATGCTACAGACAAACAGCCACACAGGATTAAATTGAATTCACACAGGATTAAATAAAAGTTTAGCCTCTATGGCTTAGGAATGTGCACCTTTAAAGTGCTTAGAAAGGAATAAAGAAATTCCAATAAGCTTGCTATGAAGTCTGTTGATTTATCTTGAAGCAGGGAGATGGGATTGGAGTGCGACGGTGAAGGAGAGATTATGAATAGTGTTTTTCAACTGTGTGTGGTGGCCGGATCTTCTTATCCCATCAATAGTGCACCCCCACCAGGGGCTCCTCGCCGTATGGGGTGAAGCCAAAGAGAAACCCCACTAACAGTGACGGAACCAGAAGATTCCCTGGCCATTGACACGCTGCCTTCCTCCACAGGGAAAATGCCGTGGGGAGACCTATAATCCCACCCAATCTCTTATTCAATCAACTGTGATCAGAGCTCCGGCAACTTATGGTTTAATTTCTTCATTGTACAAAATTATGAAGAGTATAGATAGGGTGAACAGTGGGAAGCTTTTTCCCAGCTCGGAGGTGACGATCACAAGGGGTCACAGGCTCAAGGTGAGAGGGGCGAGGTATAACTTCAATATCAGAGGGATGTTTTTTACGCGAAGAGTGGTGAGGGCCTGGTATGCACTGTCAAGCAGGGTGGTGGAGGCAGACATGCTGACATCGTTTAAGAATTAGCTGGATAGTCACATGAGCAGCCTGGGAACGGAGGGATACAAACAAATAGTCTAGTTGGACAAATGAGCGGCACAGGCTTGGAGGGCCGAAGGGCCTGTTTCCCGTGCTGTACTGTTCTTTGTTTGTTCTTTGTTAGTCATAATGTACAGTTGTTCCAGCAACAATCTACAATTCGAGAACTTGCTTTTAATAACATTAATTCTGGGCTTCACAATAGAAATTCAAAACATAAGGAAAATCTGCATTGATACTGTCAAATCTTATCGCTTGTAAGCCTAGTTTTCTTTCAATATTTGAACAGAAAGAGCAAAGCATAAACATTCCAAGAGTTAAACTTTGTTTTTTTTCTGTGTCTGTGCACTAGAATTCTCATTAATTTAAATAAAAGTTTCAAATAAACTTATGATTTCTCTACATGTGTTCATCGCTTGATCTGAACCACAGATTACAACATGAGTGCAAAATGACTATGCTCTGCACAGATTGATGCGTTTTGCAATATTACAACACTGACTTATTTCATAACATAATTCATTGCACGGTGTTGAAAATTCTGTACAATGTAGCTTCTTTCGAACACTCAGCCTTCCCTTGCAGTGAATGTCCCAACAACATAAATGTTCCCTTTATGAAAATCAAACTGTTTTTGGAGGGTTAATCAACATACCATCAAGCAAATCTATATTGGACTGTGTGAATGCAATCAATAATTCCCCCAATTTCTATTCTCACTTTTTTTTTTCACTTATTCACAGGATTTGAGGGCTGGGCTTGCAATTATTGTCCATCTATGCACAAGTGAGTGGTTTGCTTAGACCTTGCCAGACAGAAGTTAAGAATTAAGCATATTGCCATTAGTCATACACAGGTCAGACCAGGTAAGGATGGCACATTGCTTTCCCTGAAGGGCATTAGTAAACCAGAGATTTAAACCAGATGAAATTACATCATCATGTAATTTCATTGTCATCATCACCAATATTAATACAGTTCCCAATTGCTGTGGTCAGGATTTAATAACTTTAATAACTGGGATCATCACTGCAAGGGAAGGCTGAATGTTCGAAAGAAGCTACATTGTACAGAATTTTCAACACTTTAATAACTTTCACCTTACCCACTAGGAAATGCAAACCCTTGACATCTATCTTGAAGCTAAGCTATGTAACCTCATCTGCTTGGAAGACATTCTCTCATTTTAAGTGGATGCCCACTTCTTTAAATTTCTCTAGAAACTCTTCTAGATTTGCTTTGTACTCCTCAGGGGATGTTTCAGTAATGAGGACATCATCCATTTGTACGGTCACTTTGGAGATACCCTGTGACAAGCTTTCCATAGTATACTGGAAAATGTTACAGGCGAGGTGAATCCAATGGCAGATGAGTGTAGCTATATAACCCTTTGTTAATGATGACCAACTTTTGAGAGTCTTCATCTAGCTCCGATTGCTGGTATGCATATCTAAGGTCTACCTTGGTGCACACAAGGCTCACTGCTAATTTAACATGGAGGTCCTTATCCTCAGAATGGAATATCGATCTATCTAGGCTCTTCGATTCCCAGTTGATGTATAATCCTCACAGATTTGGGTGGCACAGTGGCTAGCACTACAGCCTCACAGCACCAGGGACTAGGGTTCAATTCAGGCCTTGGGTCATTGTCTGTGTGGAGTTTGCATATTCTCCCCATGCCTGCATGGGTTTCCTCCGGATGCTCCAGTTTCCTCCCATAGTCCAAAGATGGGCATATTAGGTGGATTGGCCATGCTAAATTAATCCTAGTGTCAGGAGAATTAGCAGGGTAAGTATGAGGATTGTGGCACGAGGGCTTGGGTGTGATTATGGTTGGTGCAGACTCAATGGGCCAAATGGCCTCCTTCTGCACTGTAGGATTCTGTGATTCTTACATTACGATCAGGTTTCAAATGAGGAACTATAGGTGCAGCCCATTCAGAAAACTGAACTGATTTTATAACATCCAAGTTTTCCAATATTTTTAAATCCACTTCTATTTTATGATAAAGTGCATAAGGCATTGGGTGGGCTGGAGAGAATCTTGATGTAGCCTCAGGGTTCAAGTAAATTTTTGCTTTTATTTTTACTCCAATTCTTTCTGGAACACCTCTGAGTATTTGCACAGGAACTCTTGAAAACCTCCATTCCGAAATTCAATATCTCCAATCAGTCCAATTTCAAACATTCCTCATCCATGAGATAAGGTCTGTGACCCTCAATCACTGTGCTGTCTGGTTTGTACAGGATTCTGATAGAGCAACTGACCCTTCTGTCTTCAGTATCTTTCCCTTATGGGTTGATAAAATTGCTTCTGAAAGACTCAACCTTAAGGGTTCCTGACCTTTCTGAAGGTACCTAAATGCTTGTATGTATCATATTAGTTTAATAAAATATTTAAGTCACAAACACTGGTGATGAGAAACATTGTCAGTCGCTGGGAGATCGCAGTGTGCAGGTAGAGGGGGAGAAAAGTTATTGTCGAAGCCAAGAAGAAACTGGTGTATTGCGTGCAGTTCTGGTCACCACACTGCCAGAAGGTTGTAGAAGCTTTGTAGAGAGTGCAAAGAAGGTTGACTAGAATGGTGCCAGGTCTCGAGGGCATTGGCTATGAGTAGAGGTTGAATAAACTAAAATAAATGCAAATTATAAATCTGAAACCAAAAGGAAAAATGTTGAAAAATCTCAGCAAGTTTGGCAGCATCTATAAGGAGAGAAAAGAGCTGATGTCCAGATGACCCTTTGAATAAACTATAATTGTTTTCACTGGAAAGACAGAGGCTGAAGGAAAAGCTGATAGAGGTTGACAAAATTATGAGGCAAAGGCAGGGTGGATAGTCACAGGCTTTTTCTGAGGGTAGAAGTGTCAATAAAAGGGGGCACAGGTTCAAGGTGAAGGGGGAAAAGTTTAAGGGGGAAAGTGCAGGGGAAGTTTTTCATGCAGATGAGTGCCTGGAACACACTGCCAGAAGTGGAAGCAGGCACATTAGCAATATTTAAAAGGCATCTGGTTGGATACATGATTAAGGAGGGAATGGAGAGACATGGTTGAGTAAGGGCTGAAGGTTTTTTCTTTAGTTTAGTTCAGGCTTTATGAGCAACACAGGCTTGGAGGGCCGAAGGACCTATTCCTGTGCTGTACTTTTCTTTGTTTTTTGTTATTTAGATGCCCTTAAAATGCCTTTAATGGGGAAGGCAGAGCTGTTTGATCCAGACATTGGGAGCAGGGAGCACTGGGCTCCAGTTTTGACCTTCATCTTTAGAGATCTGCCATTGACGAACAGGATTATGCTGATTGGTGGCACCTTTGAATTGGACCTAGTTTAAAGTATAAGTTTTGGATTCTTTGTTGCAAGTTGTTACAATGGTTTTGCCTTAACTTTATTTTTAATTCTTCATTCTGTCCTGCCTGTTTTACTCTGCACAAAGCCTACAAATGACCTTTCTTCCTACAGCGAAAACATGGATAATCTTTGCACTGGCATTTTTCCTGGGAGTCTTCTCCCCCACATCGAAAACAAGCATCTGCCCTGGCTGCTTTACTCCCCGTCTCGGGCTCTGCCGCTCCCTCATTCCGTGTGTTCCTCACAGCAGTCACAAACGGTTCACCTTGTTGGGCGTGCCACTTACACCTCATTCAACACATTCAGTCATCTTTACAGCTCTTTCCAAATAGATTTTAGTCTCAGCCAGCAACTTTTTTTTGTATTTTGAGGCTGTTCATCCTGCAGACCAAAGAGTCTTTTAATATCCCCCCCCAAAACTGGGCCAAATTTGCAGCGCTCTGTCAAACGTCTCAATCTGGCCACGATCCCAGACACCAACTCCCCTGATACCCTCGCAGCCGAGTAAAACTTATACCTCAACATGATGACTGAAAGTCAGGGATTAAATAATCTTCCAACAAACTCTCTATCTAACCAAAGAAAGTGAGGTTGTAGGTTTTTGGGCCACAAACTGTGATTAGCGTCACCTTTTTTTTATGGTGAACAAATAAAGTTTATTTATTAGTCATTAGTAAGATTTACATTAACACTGCAATGAAGTTACTGTGAAATTCCTCTCGTCGCCACACTTTGCCACCTGTTCAGGTCAATGCACCTCACCATTTCCTCACAGTGATTTTGTTAGCCATGAAGAAATAACACATCCTTTCGATATATTGTCCCCAGCTCTCAAGTTCTGGGTCAAACAGCTTTATCTTACTGATTAAAGGCACTGAAGGGTATCTGCACCTTTCTTTTCCATGCTTCAACAATTACTTCCCTTTCCCTCTACCTGCGCACTGTAATCTCCTGACCTTATTTTTCCTCGTCGTCAGTATAATAACAGGAGGTGACGCATCATAGTTCCATTGACAAATAATGTACTAAATTTATGTTATACATATATAAGGGTTGGACATAATATATCCACAGATCTATTGTCTTTCCCTCCCCATATCCCGGGATGTGTGCCCTCACTCTTGATTGGCCTTGCTTTCCACATGGCTGCTCCATAGATAGATAGAAGATAGGAGCCGGAGGAGGCCATTTGGCCCTTTGAGCCTGCTCCGCCATTCATCACGATCATAGTTAATCATCCAACTCAATAGCCTAATCCTGCTTTCTCTCATAACCTTTAATCCATTTGCCCCAAGTGCTATATCTAGCTGCCTCTTGAGTAGATTCAATGTTTTAGCATCAGCTACTTCCTGTGGTAATGAATTACACAGGCTCACCACTCTTTGAGTGAAGAAATATCTCCTCACGTCCGTCTTAAATGGTCTAACCTGAATCTTCAGACAGTGACCCCTGGTTCTGGACTCCCTATCATCAGGAACACTCTCCCTACATCTACCCTATCCAGTCCTGTTAGAATTTTATAAGTCTCTATCAGCTCCCCCCTCTTTCATCTGAACGCCAGCAAAAACAATCCTAACCTAGTCAGTGTCTCCTCATACATCAGTCCCGCCATCCCCTGAATTGACCTGGTAAACCTTCGCTGCTTTCCCTCAAGAGCAAGAACATCCTTTCTCAGAAAAGGAGATTAAAACTGTATTCTATGTGTGGTCTCATCAGGATCCAACCCTCAAATCACTGCCCCTTAAAAGGACCCTTCTAAAAAATGGCAAATTGTGGGAAGATTTTGTCAGGAGGCCTCTCTATTTCTCTGGAGAGAATTACATTGGTTTTCTGACTAAACATGACACTTTGCCATTTTTTTTCAGAAAATTCTGCTCTACAATGCATTGTCAGCGCGTAGGAGGAGGCCTTTTCCCAGACACATGTTAAGAAAACTTAGTAAGTCAGTACCAGTAGTCAGTACTAGGAGTGGTGCTGACCTTCCTGCCCCTAGGTGGATATTTTCACCCATTGATAACAATTATGCCTGGGGACTTCTCTTGTGAAAGGAAGAATATCTGTTAGCTCAAACTCTTAGTCGAAAATAGTATCAAAGCACAGCATTTCCTACAATTTTTTCACTTCACTGCTTACTACAATTCATGGTTGCAGGGTTGCACCTATCCCAACAGATACTGGATATTAGATAGGGTTCTCCGAAGATGGGATGCCACTCCATCACAGGCCACAATTAGGGAGAATTTAGCATGGCCAATCCACTTAACCTGCACAAATTTGGACTGTGGGCGGAAACCAGAGTACCCAGAGAAAACCCATGCAGACACAGGGAGAATGTGCAAACTCCACCTAGACAGTCACCCAAGCCACAATGAGGCAGCAACCCTAACCACTGTGCCCCCTGTGCCACCCCCCTCAACTTTCTCCTGCTTTTATTAGGTCTCTCAGGATCGCTCATCATAAGGTTCATTTTCCTTCTGACTTTTCCTGCTTGAGTAAGTTTTGCAATGATTTGACCTCACTGGTTTTTCCAGATTCAGCTTATTTTATCAAATTCCTGATACATCTTTGATTGGCTCTGTGCCCAGCTCTGAGGATGCTGGAATTTCAACCGCTGCTTCAGGCAGCAGGGTAATGGCTGCTGTCTGTAACACCCTCTGGCTTATGTCCAAAAACTAGTAAAACCCAAAGGTTTTCTTGGGAGAATCTGTAAACGAAGGAATGTTTTCATCTAGTCATCTCCCTGGTAATCAGCCCTCCCACTCTGTGAAGTCCACTTTGACTTGGCTTCTCTCACTGGCGTCTGTGGAACTTTACTGGTGGAAATAAGCTATTGCTTTTGCCCACATAAGGACAGCAACACTCCTTCCCGGGAATTCAGACTATGACGTGACTTGAAAAGTGTAGGTGAAATGTAAGAATTTCTTTGGTGACTCTATTTCTAAGATAAATACCAGAGTGCCCTTTCTGTATTTTGGATTGTTCCCATCCCAGCCCATTCACCCAGTTATTGGGCAGATGGGGACTGAAGAACAAATTCCAGCATTAACTAGGAGCGGAGATCACTGGTTAGAACTGCTGCCTCACAGCGCCAGGGACCCGGGTTCAATTCTGGCTTCGGGAGACTATATAGAGTGTGCACATTCTCTCTATGTCTGCATGGGTTTCCTTTCAGGTGCTCCAGTTTCCCCCCATACTCCAGAGATGTGCGGGTTGGGTAGATTGGCCATGCTAAATTGATCCTAGTGTTGGGGGATTAGCAAGGTAAATATATGGGGTTATAGGATTTGGTCTGGGTGGGATTGTGGTTGGTGCAGACTTGATGGGCTGAATGGCTTTCTCCTGCATTGCAGAGATTCTATGATTCTATCACCTCATTTGGCACAGCAGACTAGTTTGTTTAAAATTGTTCTGGATGAACAATTTTAAGGCCCACGTATTATCTATTGATTTATTTTTGGACTGTTGTACTTTAAACTCTAGGGTTAACCAAGCAAAAAAAAAGCCCAAAAAGCACTGAGTTTCTCATTATTGTTTTTGTGAAATATAGTTGCCATGTCAAAGCGCTCAGGTGGAGAGTAGTATTTTTAAAAGTGACTTCCCAAGTTCATTAAATAACTCTTAGCTGAATAGATCATGAATTGAATCAGACAATTATTCTCCCCCAGTGAGGCGATTGTTACAAAAGAAACAATTTGTATTTCCAAAACACCACATTCTTAGGGACATTTCCAAAACACTTCACAGCCAATGGGTTATTTTTGCTGTGCAGTCACAGTAGGTACAAAGGCAAATGTGATAGCCAAACTGTGCACAGCAAGATCCCACACACGGGCAAATGAGTTTATTTTTGGCACTGCTGTTGAGAGAGGAATGTTGGTCAGGACTCCAGAGAAACTGAAAAGCAGTTCATTTATCTCCTTTACTCTCTCCTGGGATATGGTTATCGCTGGTAAGGCCAGCATTTATTATCTATTCCTAGGGGAATGTCACAGTAACTTCATTGCAGTGTTAAAGCAAACTGTACTTGTGATTAATAAATACATTTTAAATAAATGTTTTAATTGCCCTTGCACTCAATGCGAGGGGAAGAGTTTTCCTGTCCTGCCCACCATGGGAATCATAATGGGTGGGGGGAGGTGGTGTGCGGGAGAGGCACGGGGTGTGGGACCATGCAAAGATCTATTGTACCTGAGAGGGATTTTCTGGTTTTGGGGCGAGCACACAGAAAGTCCTGTCCAATGTCTTGCTGAATTATTTTAAAGGGCAGTTAAGAGTTGCAGTGAGTTTTGGAGTCACATGTAGGCCAGGTTGGGTAATGATGGTAGATTTCCCTTCCTAAGCTGCATTGGTAATCAGATGGGCTTTTATGAAAATCGCGATAGTTGTCACGACACTGTTACCGAGACTAGCTTTATATTCCATATTTATTAAGAGAATTTGAATTCCACCAGCCGCATGGTGCAACGCTCATGGTATCATACAGTATTGGCTTCTTTAGCTCCATTATGGTACCTTTAAGATTAAAACCAGTTTTAATTGAGGGGATGATCTCTTTCTGGATGAGGCAATGTCCAGAAACAGTGCAGGTTGCTGAACCAGTTGATTGATTGCATCAATGAGTTTTGATCAGTGGTTCTCAGAGTATTTCTGATGAAAAACTCACTTTTAAAAGAATTAGTATTCCTGGATCTCCATCCCCATTTGAATTATAACTCTGTACACTTCTTGCACATTTATATTTCTGAATATAACGTTCATTATGTTAAAAAGATCTGCATAGCAATTTCCCAGCACTGTCCATTAGAACGAATATTGATTCGTGAAGTGGAAACCTCTTCCTTCAGCTAAAAGGTAAAGTTTCAGGTTCAGGAACGTGCCCGTTGAGTTTTTCACTGGGGAGTATCTCTCTGGACTTCTCAGAGAGGGATTGGGATCAATGGCTCCCGTGGGGCACACTGACCATGTTTCAGGTGCAAACCTGCACCATCATGTACAATGGCACAATGGTTAGCAACTGCTGCCCCACAGCACTACGGACATGGGTTTAATTCCCAAATTGGGTATTGTCTGTGTGGCGTCTGCGCGTTCTCCCTGTGTCTGCGTGGGTTTCCTCCAGGTGCTCCAGTTTCCTCCCACAGTCTAAAAGATGAGCTGGTTAGTGTATTGGCCATACTAAATTCTCCCTCAGTGTCCGGCGACTTGAGGATTTTCAGACTAACTTCATTGCAGTGTTAATGTAAGCCTTACTTATGACTAATAAATAAATTTTAACTTTTAGCCTACTGGCTCCACAGATCAATGTCTCAGGATTTATTCCACCCCCCACCCACTGTTATTTGTCACTCTGTCTGCATTGGAATATCGCTGAAGGTAGAGGTCATTGGGAGGGGAGGAGAGGGGGAACGTGGAAGGTAGATTTTATTTGGGGGGGGTGCTAATCACAGGGTTCCAGTAGATGCTGATCTGTAGTTGGGCCTCAGAGTCTCTGCAATGACTTGGGGTAACCGCAGGAATCGAGGCCTTTTGAGGAAAGGTGAATAATCTTGCCCCATGAATTGGATCAAGGTTGAACCATCTAATTCCAGACTTATATATAGTTTTAAAGTGAATTGAAATTCCCCATCAACTGCTGTGGTGAGATTTGAACCCATTGAGTCTCTGCATTATGAGTCCTGTAGATTACCCTATTTTGGTTTAAAACCAATTAAACTAAACCAAAGATGTGCGGGTTGGGTTGAGAAATTGATCCACGTATCAGGGGATTAGCAGGGTAAATAAGTGGGTTTACGAGAATAGGGTGTGGATGGGATTATGATTGGTACAGATCCGAAGGGCTGAATGGCCTCCTTCTGTACTGTAGGGATTCTATGACATGCTGCCTGGTCGGTGGTATTGCTGCTATTGGACACCATTAGTAACTGAGACAGCGAACAATATACACCCCACCCAGTCATCACAGCTACTGTCCATGGAGAGTAAGGGCGGCACAATGGTTAACATGCTGCCTCACAGCACCAGTGACCCGGGTTCAATTCCGGCCTCAGGGTACTGTCTGCATAGGTTTCCTCCAGGTGCTCCAGTCCCCTCCCACAGTCCAAAGATGGGTGGAGTGGGTTGATTGGCCATGTTAAATTGCTCCTTAGTGTCAGGTGGATTAGCAGTGTAAATATATAGAGTTACGGGAATAGGCCCTGAGTGTGACAGTCATCGGTGCAGGCTTGATGGGCCAAATAGCCTCCTTCTGTACTGATTCCGTGACTCCTGTTTGAGAACCAGACCATTTGGATCAGCTGATGGCCACTGGTTTTGCACTGGAAGCAGCCTGGAGGAACAGAGCAACTTCTCATGGGCCTTTCAAATCCTAGATATGCAGGAATATAAACCTACCAGAGTGTCTAACTATTCAAGTTCGGTCTGCTGAACTACACAAGTGCATACTCTGACCAAGCATTGTCTGTGTTTGGAATCCTGTTAATCTTTAACTTCTTGGCAGAGCTCTAAGAAATGCATTTCTTTTTCTGTATTTTATCTTCAAAGTATTTCTGTAAGTAATTTTTGGACTCACTTCCCTAAATTGCAATTCTTTTGCAACCATCAGGGAGATAGATGGACGAAAGGCTGTGCGTGATAGATTATCAACAGATCAATGTGTGAGATTATGACCCACGATTACACACTAGATCTGGTATTTTATTAAATTGCAGGCATTTTTGCCTATATTGAAAGCTCATGACCAATTCTGAGGAACTGTAGCCTAAGTTGCTAGTTTGTTGTGTTGTATTAAATAGAACCCTTTAGTATGAAGGACACCATTTTAACACAAGTTACCAGGAAGCCCACATGTGGAGCTCTGTACTCAAGGACCTCAGCTATTCAAATAGTCTCAAGAGCCTTGGTCCATTTACTTTAGAACAGGATAGACCTAGAGTTAACCTGATAAAGATCTACAAGATATTTAAAGGGTTGGATAAAATGCCTATTGATGGATTAGTTTAGTTTATCAGATTCGGGAGAACCAGGGACAGGAGTTTGAACAGTTGGTGCCTATGATGCAAACTGGAAATTTTATACGATTGCAAACTCTTGCCAAGAATTTTTATGCAAAAGAGTTGTATTTATACACTGCCTTTCATGAGTATAAATTATCATCCTATCCACCTATTTATTTATTGACTGTGTAATAAATATGTTTGACAGCTTAATGCCTAAATCACATGCTGCTAACATTTATTAGACAGCTTAACTGAAGCCAACCACTTCACATTGGGCTAGTAATTTGGACAATACGGTAACAAGTGCTTATCTCTCAACCTACGCTGCTGTTATTGGCCATTGTGCTTTGAATTTTATAAGCAGAAAACAAATAAATATCGCTCTATGAAAGGCTGCTGGGAGGTACATTGCTACAGAATGGGATTAGGGACTGACCTTATTAACTTAAGATATTTTATTAAAGTTTATTTTTTATGTAAGTGTCACAAGTAGGCTTACATCAACACTGCAATGAAGTTATTACAAAAATGCCACACTCTGTTTGGCTACACTGAGGGAGAATGGGGCAGCACGGTGGTGCAGTAGTTAGCTCTGCTGCCTCACAGCTCCAGTGACCTGGGTTCGATTCCTGGCTTGGTTCACTATCTGTGTGGAGTATGCACATTCTCCCTGTATCTGTGTGGGTTTCGTTAAGTACTACAGTTCCCCCTCACACCTCAAAAAGTGTTAGGTGAATTGGCTATGCTAAATTACCCTTTACTGTCCCGGGATGTGTAGGTTAGAGGGATTAGCAAGGTAAATGTGTGGGATTGTGGAGATAGGGCCTGGAGTGGGCAGGCTCAATGGGCCGAATGGCCTCCTTCTGCACTTAGGGATTCTATGATTCTAAATTTAACATGGCCAAATGCACCTAACCAGCCTGTCTTTTGGACTGTGGGCGGAAACTGGAGCACCCAGAGGAAACCCACCCAGACACAGAGAGAATGTGCAGACTCCACACAGACATTGACCTGATCCGGGTCCGTGGCGCTGTGAGGCTGCAGAGGCTAAACACTGTACCACCCTTCATTTATTGTGACCAACTCAGCTGACACAGCTTGATGGTGAGATTCTGATTTTGGTGCAAGGATGTGCTGCTTTGTTGGAAGTGCCGCACTTGGATGAAACATTAAACTAATGTCCCGAAATGGACTCGAAACATTTACCCTTCTTCCCCCTCCCAGACCAACTGAGTTTTTCCATCATTTTCTGAACAAAGGATCTGTCTGCTTATTGAGATAGAGATGAAAGGTGGTACAACAATGGTTAAAAGAGAGCAAGGAAACTTTCCCAGAACCATAGAATTCCTACAGTGCAGAAATAGACCCATCAAGCCTTCATTGACAACAATACCAGTCAGGCCCTATCCCCATAGTCACATATTTACCCTCCCAATCCCCCTGACACAAAGAGGCAATTTCGCATGGCCAATCAGCCTAATCTGCACATCTTTGTGGGAGGGAACCGTGGGAGGAAACTGGAGGAAACCTATGCAGACACAGGGAGAATGTGCAAACTCCACACAGACAGTGACCCAAGGCTGGAATTGAACCAAGATCGCTGTGAGGCAGCTATGCTAACCAGTGAGCCACCCTGACAAAACATTTATCTAATACCACCAAAACACAATAGGTGTTTATTTATTTCTTTGGTGGTTTAGCTCCTATACTTGCCTCCATAACAAGTGTGATAACACTTCAAAAGTAACTATTGGCTGTGAAACACTTTGGAATGTCCTAAGCAGCTAATAATATTATAGTTATATAAATGTGTTCCCTTTTCTAATAATCAAAAGCATCCAATACGCATTTTAAGATAAAATGTTTTTAAAGCAAAATTATTAGACCACAGCTTTAGTCTTGGAGAGATTAAAACAGCATCATAATCCTGTGCCTGTGGGAAAATTGCACTTTCCTGAATGTATTCTCCAGGCTGACAAGTGCCAATTGCCTGTTGAACTGATCCTGAATTCGGATTCTTGCTTGGAAAGTAACTCCAGGGAATAAAACTCAGGACTGGCTTAAATGTTGTGCGTTTCCAGGCTTCAAAATAGACCTGCTTGAGGAGATGCTTCTATAAACTGTTTGATTTCGTGATGCTGAAAACTTGTTCTGTCATTGCAATTCCTTATAGAATCCTTACAGAGCAGAAGGACATTCAGTCCACTGAGCATACATCAATAATAATCCCACCCAGGTCCTATCCCTATAATCCCACATATTTACCCTGCTAACGTACAAACAATCACTCAAGGCCGAAACTGAACCCGGGTCCCTAGCACTATTAGGCAGAAGTGCTAACCACTGTGCCATCCCAATATAATTGCATCAGTTTTTGCATTGTCGCTAATGATTCATTTGCAAACTCTAAAACTTTAGATTTCAATGCTTCTATCTCCGTATAAATGGATACAAAATTGGCTTCTTAACAGAAGCCACAGGATGGTTGTAGAGGGTTGTTTTTCAAACTGGAGGCTTGTGACCACTGCTATTTGTCATTTATATTAATGATTTGCATGAGAATATAGGAGGCATGATTAGTAAGTTTGCAGATGACACTAAGATCGATGGCATAGTGGATAGAGGAAAGTTATCTCCGATTGCAACGGGATCTTGATCAATTAGGCCAATGGGCTGACGAATGGCAGATGGAGTTTAATTTAGACAAATGCAAGATGATGCATTTTGATAGATTGAACTAGACAAGACTTATTCAGTTAATGATAGAGCTTGAGGAGAGTTACGGAACAAAGATCTAGAGATACATGTTCATAGCTCCTTGAAAGTGGAGTCACAGGTGGAGAGAATGGTGAAGAAGGGATTCAGCATGCTTGGTTTCATCGATCAGAACATTGAATACAGAAGTTGGGATGTCTTGTTGGAGTTATACAAGACATTGATAAGGCCACACTTGTAGTTCTGGCCACACTATTATAAAAAGGATATTATTAAACTAGAAAGAGTGCAGAAAAGATTTACTTGGATGCTACCCAAGACTTGATGGTTTGAGTTATAAGGAAAGGATGTGACTTTTTCCTCTGGAGTAGAGGAGGCTGAGGGGTGATCTTATAGAGGTCTATAAAATAAGGAGAGGCACAGTCAGCTAGATAATCAATATTTTTTCCCAAAGTCTGAAACTAGAGGGCATAGGTTTAAGGTGAAAGGGGAGAGATACAAAAATGTTCAGAGGTTCAATTTCTTCATACGCAGGGTGGTGAGTGTCTGGAACAAGCTGCCAGGGGTAGTAGTCGAGGTGAGTACAGTTTTGTCTTTTAAAAAGCATTTAGATAGTTACATGGGTAAGATGGGAATAGAGAGATATGGGCCAAATGCAGCAATTGGGATTAGTTTAGGGGTTTTTAAAAAAAGAGTGGCATGGACAAGTTGGGCCAAAGGGTCTGTCTCCATGCTGTAAATGTCTTTGACTCTTTGACTCAACAACACCTCCTCCATGCTCATCCTCAACACTGATACCCTACGAGGCTGTGAAATCAGCCCGTTACTATACTCCTTATACACTTATGACTGTGTGGCCAAATTCTCCTCCAATTTGATTTTCAAGTTTGCTGCTGACACTACCGTCGTGGGACAGATCTCAAACAACGATGAGACAGAGTACATGAATAAAATACAGAATCATAGAGAACTGGTGCGGTGACAATAATCTCTCCCTCAATGTCCACAAAATGAAGGAGACTGTAATCAACTTCAGGAAGTGTACGTCAATGGGGATGAAATAGGAAGGGTTAAGAGTTTCAAGTATTTAGATGTCTAGATCACCAACAACTGTCCTGGTCCCCCCAAACCAACACTATAGTTAAGACAGCCCAATAATGTCTCTACTTTCTCTGAGGAAATTTACTCTGTCAGCTACGAGTCTCACCAACTTTTACAGATGCACTATAGAAAGCATTCTTTCTGGTTGTATCACAGTTTGGTATGGGCTCCTGTTCTGCCCAAGACCACAAGAAACTACAAAAGATTGTGAATGTAGCCCAATCCATCACACAAACTAGCTCTCCCATCCCACTGATTCTGTCTACACTTTTTGCTGCCTCGGCAAAGCAGCCAGCATAATTAAGGACTCGATGCACCCCGTACATTCTCCATTCCACCTTGTTTTGTCAGAAAAAAAATACAAAAGTCTGAGGTACCAACGGACTCAGGAACAGCTTCTTCCCTGCTGCTGTCAGACTTTTGAATGGACCTACTTTACATCGAGTTGATCTTTCTCTACACCCTAGCTAGACTGTGACATTACATTCTGCACTCTCTCCTTTCCTTCTGTATGAATGGTATGCTTTGTTTGTGTAGCACGCAAGAAATAATACTTTTCACTGTACACTAATACATGTGGCAATAATAAACCGAATCAAATCAATCACGTACCAACTTACTCAAGAACAACTTTTTCCCCGCTGCCACCAAACTTTTGAATGGACCTACTTTCATTATGTTGATCTTTCTCTGCACCCTACCTGTAACTGCAACACTACATTCTGCACTGTTTCCTTTCCTTCTCTATGAATGGTATGCTTTGTCTGTATAGTGCACAAGAAATAATACTTTTCACTGTACACTAATACATGTGGCAATAATAAATCAGATCAAATCAACTCAACTCAAATCAGCACTGGCAACGCTGTAACAAGTGGTCAGCACTGCCACCTCCCAGTGCCAGGGTCCTGGCTTGGGTCACTGTCTGTGTGGAATTTGCACAATCTCTGTATCTGTGTGGGTTTCCTCCGGGTGCTCCAGTTTCCTCCCACAGTCGAAAGATGTGCGGGTTAGGTTGATTAGCCACGCTAAATTGCATATAAGTGTCAGGGGGATAGGGTCTGTGATTGTGGGATTGTGCTCAGTGCAGACTTGAAGGGCCGAATGGGCTCCTTCTGCATTGTAGGATTTTTTGAGTTCTATGATAATGTTTTGTTGGGATCAATTTAGAAACTTATTTGTAAAAAGTTCTATGTTTTTTAATTCAAGCCGTCTGCTAATTCAGCATAATTTGTTAGATTCTCACATTGTTTTGCTTTATTCGAGATGGGCATCTGTGAGAAACCACTGCTGACGGTTGAGATGAGTGACTTCTGTGGAACAGAAGAATTAATGATGAAAACATGAGAATCAATTATGGCAATCTGGAGTTATGTTTCATTGACGTTTTGAGAATGTTTTTTACAGAACATTCCTTTAGGGGATTAAAGCAGTGAAGCCGAGGCCATGATACTGATTGGTCATGTCCGGATAAATTCTTTTCACATTTCATGGCTGCCTTATGTTGCTGACACTTTGTGGCAGGAAGTGAAGTTAGGGTGGGCGGGGGGGGGTGGTGAGGAATCGTTCAAAGCATTGAGTCTATTATTGTAGCTGGATTCACCATAAACTTCTGCCTTATTGTTCAATCATCACTTTATACATTGCAGAATAGATTAAAGGCAGAGTAAATCTGTCCACACTTTGAATCATAGAAACTCTACAATGCAGAAGGAGGCCATTCGGCCCATTGAGTTTATACTCACTCCGTGACAGAGTATCTTATACAGACTCATTTCCCCACCTATCCCTGCAACCCTAAACATTCACCATGGCCAATCCACCTAACCCCGCACATCTCTGGCATTAAGGGACAATTTAGCACGGTCAATCAAACTAACCTGCACATCTTTGGACTTTGCATGAAGATTTTCTAGTTCAGTCATTGTTAAATTTAAACTGGGCCTGTAAAGCACTTAACTCTATGCTTAAAGGATAGATAATCTTGGTTTAAAGTGCTTGGTTTTAAAATGGTAAGACATTTAAAAATGAGTAGATAGATCAAAGGATAGAGATGTTAACTGGTAGCAATAGCACCCTCGTGGCTCATGCATCTTGTGCTGAAGAGTAGACATTTCACTGCAGGGATATTCAATGTCTGCAGGACCATCCCTCGGTAAAATGCAGTGTTACAAAGAACAAAGAAAAATACAGCGCAGGAACAGGCCCTTCGGCCCTCCAAGCCTCTGCCAACCTTGATGTCCTAGCTAAACTAAAATAAATCTTGTGCCCTTACTCAGTTTATATCCCTCTATTCATGTACCCATCCAGGTGCCTTTTAAATGTTACTGCTCTTACTAACCACCTCCTCTGGCAGCGTGTTCCAGGCCCCCACTACCCTCTCCGTGAAAAGCTTCTCCCACCCGTCTCCCTTAAATTTTCCTCTTCTCACCTTGTACCTGTGCCCTCTTGTAATTGACACTCCCAGCCTGGGACAAAAGCCTCTGACTATCCACCCTGTCTATGCCCTTTGAAATTTTGTAGACTTCTATCAAGTCTCCCTTCTCTCCCCTGTTTCCAGAGAGAAAAAGAGAAAATTAATGTGAAAAGCTTATTTCAATTAAAATTTCCTGTTAGGTAATCGTTTTCGCAAAATAGCACTCCTCTGCGTCAAAGTTAAAATAGTACGATCAAACAAAACAAGTTTTTCTTGTTTTTTTCTCTCATGTGTATGGTTAAGACTCAGCCCGTGTCTCTTAGTACCAGATAATTATAATGAAGTCTCATTCTGAGAATGGAAAAATACAGTCCTTTGTCTCACTGGCCATGCCCTTGGGTTATTTTTTAAGTAAGAAACCTTGTTCAGCAGCTGTCTGGCAGACAGCAGTGCAGTCTCAGAAACTTTCAAAGAATTACAGCTTGCCTACAGCCAACTTGTATCAATGCCAGGTACATGTGCTAAACTGTGTTCCTGCTCTGTGCTCCATCCACCCAACATCACACCAGAAATGTACCATTTGTACTTGAGTGCTGACAAGCTGATAATACCACCCCCCCCATCCATTTAAACTTTCATCTGACTTCGATCATCATGTTACCAATGGCATGAAGAGAATTCTACTGTGTGGCTGCATTCAAACTCATAGAATCACCTACAATGCAGAAGGAGGCCATTCAGCCCATTAAGTCAGCACCAAGCCTCCAATGAAGCATCCCACCCATGACATTTCCTCAAAACCCATGCACTTCCTCGCTAATCTACATGTCCTGGAATATTCAGGGGCAATTTAGCACGACCAATGCACTGTGGGAGGAAATCAGAGAACCTAGAGGAAATCCATGCAGCCACAGGGAGAATATGCTAAATCCACACAGATAGTGACCCAGGTCGGGAATCAAACCCGGGTCTATGGTGCTGCGAGACAGCAGTGCTAACCACTGTGCCAATAGGCCCTCATGTTGCGAATTCTATCCACCACCAGCGCCCAATAGTTTTAAAGGCCTCAGAAATACCTGCCTACACTGTGCAACACATGTAATCCAAAATTGCATTTGTGCCTTCACCATTCTGGTCATAGACTTCCACCAATATCAAGGAGCAACTTACCGAGACCACAATGTAAAAGTGCCATCTTGTGCGGTGTTGTTCTCTGCTAATGGATGAATGGACTTCTGTCTTGATTAGCAAGGCTTAGGGATTACATTCGACATGTAAAGAAAACATAAGGCTGCATTGGGTATGAAGGCCTCAGGCATGCTTCAGATGGTAATACTATCAATTCTAAGTCAGCAGATCATGAATTTAATTGCACTCCGCAGACTTGAACTCATAATTTAGGTTGATAAACCAGGACACTACTGATGGAATGCTGCTTTGTTAGAAGGGCTATCCTTTCGAAGAGATATTAAACCAAAGTTCTATCATATAAATAAAGATCCCATTGGCCTAATTTGAAGAAAAATGCCGATTTTCATTCCTCAACCAACATTATTAAAATCAGTTGCTATGCCATTGCTGTTCCTGAGATTTTCCTATACACAAATTGGCTGTTGCATTTTCTACGATTACAACAGTGATTACTGAAATGCTACTGCTGGGTGTGGCATCTCTGATCCAATCTAGTGAAGACCATTGTGTTAACATTCCATTGGAACAGTAACATCGCCGAGAAAGAACTCAGTGCTTTCTCCTTGGAATGCAATTTGCAACCACACACAATATCTAGGTCTGAACAAGATTCTCACCAATCATCTTATGAAGACAGGTTAAAAATTCAAAATCAGGGTGAACCTGATCTGCAGCTCACTGGAACATTGTTGGGGAGCACAGCCAGAACACTACAACACCACGGTGGCCTTACTCTGCTCTGCTGAGGAATACTGCTTTGGCTAATGGTCCTGTTGCCAGCACACAAAGATCGTGGATGTGCAGCTAAACATCACTGGGAAGACATTGTCAGGGATAGTTCACAAGTAGGCAATGACCTACTTGTACTATCACCAAACTATTAATCCAGAAACTCAGCTAATGTTCCAGGTTCAGTAAAAAATACTTGAAATTAAGAATCTACTGACGACCATGAAACAAAGAACAAAGAACAAAACAGCACGGGAAACAGGCCCTTTGGCTCAACGAGCCCGCACCGCCACCCTGATGTTCCCATCTCTACCCGCGATCCCTGTCCATGTTTATAGATCTATGGATTAAAAACCAAATTTGAGACAATTTAGGGAGAATTTGTTTTGCCAATTAGCCTAAGAGCACATCTTTGGGATGTGGGAGGAAACCGGAACTCCCGGAGAAAACCCACGCAAGCACGGGGAGAATGCGCAAACTCCCACAGACACAGGCCCAAATCCATGTATCTGCACAGCACAGCGATATCACTGAGCTGTCGTGTTGCCCATCAAATGGTCCAGGTCAAGCGTACACTAACGATGTGAAGCACTAGGATATTCTCGAAAAAAAATCCAAGAGCAGCCCTCTCACGACCCATCCGTGTATGCCCCTCATTAGACAACAAGGTGGACCAAAGCACCTGTAGGATAAAAACAAGTACATCAATATCATCATCTATTTACACACTTCCCAGGGACTCCCAAGGCTCATGATCCCTATTTTAAATCAGTTTGCTATACCCCTCCATTCCCATTCTGTTCATGTGCCCATCTAAGTATTTCTTAAATAACTCCATTGTCAATTGTGGAAAAACCCAGAAGGACATCAGTGAACCAGGTGGGCAGCACAGTGGCACAATGGTTAGCACTTCTTCCTCACAGTGCCAGGGATCTGGGTTTGATTCCCGGTCTGGGTCACTGTCTGTGTGGAGTTTGCACTTTCTCTCTATGTCTGTGTGGGTTTCCTCCGTATGCTCCAGTTTCCTCCCACAGTACAAAGATGTGCAGGATAAATTGATTGTCCATGCTAAATTGACCCTAATGTCAGGGGGTTAGCAGAGCAAATATTTGGGGTTACAGGAATAGGGTCTGGTTTGGTATTATAATTGGACAGACATGATGGCCCGAATGGCCTCCTTCTGTACTATAGAGATGCTATGCAATCAGACATCCTTACCCAATCTGGCCTACATGTGACTCCAGAGTCACAGCAACATGGTTGACTCTCAACTGCCCTCTAAACAAGGACAACTAGGGATAGGCAATAAATGCTGGCCCATGTCCCACAAATGAATTTAAAAAAAACTAAGTGACTCCTGATGCTTATTCTCATTGTCTCACTGGCATTCTCCCTGACGCCACTGTGCTTCACAGAAGGGCAAAGTTATCAACAACATTGACCTTCCCATTTACAAAGGTTTGGAAAACCAAAAAAAAACCACTTTGCACTAGTCATTCTGAAAAGCAGTAGCCAATGTTCACATGGCTGGGATCGACTCGCTATCTGCATGGACAGAGTGACGGAATCATTACAAATATCATCACCGATCCCACAGTAGAGATTCCTGATTGCAGCCTCCCTCGAAATCAGTGCTCAACTGAATCCACACAGGGCATGGATTGTGCATCCACCTATCTGGGGAAGATGATGGGTAACTCAGTCAATGTGTGGTTGAGGCCCTGACAATGGAACACATTGTACCAACCTGCCCACAAAGATCTATTGCAGGTGACACCTCAGTTTCCCACCTGTCACCTCACAACACCAGGTTAAAGTCCAACAGGATTATCTGGCAGCACAAGCTCTCGGAGCGCCATTGCTTCATCAGGTGACTCTCCTGATGAAGGAGCAGTGCTCTGAAAGCTCATGCTACCAAATAAACCTGTTGGACTTTAACCTAGTGTTTGAGACTTCTTATTGTGCCCATCCCAGTCCAACACTAACATCTCCACAGTCCATCTCAAGAGTCCATCGAAAGGATAGCCAAACTAGGCCCCCCCTTACAATTGTTTCCCATCATATTAAAGTGTACAATTACCACAGTGTCACAGTATTCCATTAGCTGTAAAACACTTCAAGACATCACAAGATCATGAAAAGCAATGTATAAATGCAAGACTTTATCATTTTCACAGTGGATTAATGATAGGGAGGCAGTGGCGTAATGGTATTATTGCTGGACTAGTAATCCAGAGACTCAGGATAATACACTGAGAACCTGGATTTGAATCCCATCATGGTAGATGGTGAAATTTAATTAAAATATAGAATTAAAGGTCTAAAGATGACCACAAAACCCATCTGTAAAACCCATTTGGTTCATTAATGTCCTATAGAGAAGGAAATCAGCTATCATTACTTGATGTGGCCTATATGTGACTCCAGAACCACAGCAATGTGGTTGATTCTTAACTGTCCTCCTAGGGCAACTAGGGGTAAGCAATAAATGCTGGTCCAGACAGGGAGCCTGTGAATCCAATGAATTAAAAACTATTACATTTTCAATCTACCATAGCAGCTCAATTAGTTCAGTCAAGTGCAACACTAACCTGACTAATATTGACACTGACTCTTCAATCCTTTTAACAGTGATCATTAGAGTACCATAAATACCTTAAATTGAGTGGAGATTCCATGTTATATGTGAAAGAAAAGCAGCAAGTTAGAATTAGAATTCTAGAATCCCTATAGTGCAGAAGGAGGCCATTTGACCTATTGACGCTGCACTGACCACAATCCCACTCAGGCCCTATCCCCATAACCCCACTTATTTACCCTGCTAATCCCCTTACCCTGCTAATCCCCTAAAAGGCAATTTGGCATGTCCAATCAACTTAACCTGCATATCTTGACTGTGGGAGGAAACTGGTCTGCCCCGGGGGAAATCCACACAGACACGGGGAGAATGTACAAACTCCACACAGACAGTGACCTGCTTCTAAGGCACTGGAAACTTTTCACTCGCATCCAATGCTAGTTGAGTTAGTTGAGTCAAAAATTGAGTTGTCTGGGGTCACTTACCTAACACTGAGAGACACTGGTGAGACAGACTTGCTGCTGCTTTTACCTCCGTATCAACCCTTCTTTAAATTCAGTCACAGGATGTAGGTTTCATTAGCAAGGCCAGCTTTATTGTGCATCATTAACTGCCCAGCCTTAATTGAAGTTTCTGCGCTTCAAGAAGCAAACTGTTTCGTGGCATTCTTTGAGATATTCTCAATTTTTATGAACATAGCATTAATTAGATGCATATTTGAAAAGAAAATATTTTTATGTCTATGGGAAAAGAGCTAGGAAGTGGGACTGTGAATTTCTTCAAAGAAGTAACACAGACATAATGAACCAGATGGCCTCTTTCTACACTATTTGACTCTACAATCACAGAATGATTACACTACCAAAGAGGCCATTCTGCCTGTTTTTTTCCCCTAACTCTCCAAATGAGTAATTTATTTAGTGCCTCCTCTCGTAGTCCTCTCTTTGCAGATAATAGTTCAGTTCCCCCGAATCACTTTGATTGAACCTCCCTCCACCACACGCTGAAGGTGGACTAAACATGAAGTTGGAGATCTGCAATAAAAACAAAAAAAGTCCAGGTAGTAAACAAGAATATCAGCTTCTGAAAAATTTGAAGGGAGAGTTATTACTTAAGAGTTGCCCCTTTGTCAGATAACAACTTACATTTATATAACTTTCTTTCCCTAAGGAGAAATACAATTGCATTTGGAGTACAGAAAAGATTCATACGATTGATTCCTGGGTTGAAGGGGTTACCTTATGAAGAAAGGTTGAGCAGGCTGGGCCTGTAGTTTAGAAGAATGATCTCATTGAAACATAAAATTCTGAGAAGACCTTGACAACGGAGAGGACTTATCCCCTTGTGGGGAACATATTATTGTGCTGTTGCGTTGGAGTATTCTAATAAATTCTTAAAGACTGCTGGTTGCAAAATGCTCCAATTTTATTGTAGCAGATTTGCAATTATAAGAACATCCTACACCAGCTTCTGACAATACTTACTGTCGTCACTCATCACATGAGTGTATGTCACGTCCCTCCGTGACATCATAGGCCGAGATCTTTCCCTCTCGCTTTCGTTAGGTGAGTTCGATGACAGGAGTGGAAAATATAATGAGTAAGTCAAAATCACATCGTACGTCGATGGGAAATTTAGTGATCATCCCCTCTCCCCACCGTGCAACACCAGGAACCTCATTAGCATTCATTTACATCTCATTATCAGTTTCTACATAGAAATCATTCCTCCCCCCATCATGTGTTCATCCAGACGGCATGTGTCACAACAGCGGGAATCACAACTTATTTCAAAAAGTGTGCACCTGGCAAGCAGATCTCTAAGTGGGGTTCAGAGGTAAGCATTAACTTGCGGAACAGCTTCACATTTTCAAGGGGGAGAGGGTCTATTGACAAAGGACACAGAGGATGGGGAGGCAAGACTTAGAGGTACCAAAGAGTTTCAGGGTAACCAGTCTGTCAGGATACAGGAGTATAAGTCAGTTGTACTGAGTAGGATGTGGGATACAATATATGACATGGGGGTCCTACCAGAGTATGACTTGCAGATACTGGGTTATGATATAGACTAGAGGTTGACTTGGGCTGGGCATTCTTGAACTTGAGGGAGGTAAACCTGGAAAGCTGGCAGGGGAGGTGGGGGAGAGAGTACTCCAGGCCAACGGGGATGGGGGAACTGCCAAGTATGAAAATCAATGTTCTTGAGACTGCCTTTTGCTGCTGGGCCATAGGCCTATAAGATGGGCCTCACAGAGGGAAGAGAAGGCTGGGGCAGTGGGTGGTGGCTTGTCATCACGGACTGATGTATCCAACAAAACTAGGGGGTGGGAGTTTGGGGGGGGGTTCTAGAGGTGGTTTATTGACGATGACAAGTCTAATGAAAAGGCATATGTAATCATCATCCTATTACAGCTGAGATTGTTCAACCGTAACTCAAGTGTATGCCTGGAGTCTAACTATTCACGCTATTATATCTACTCAAGCACCACTTATGTATGTGAGTGCCACTGATGCCTGCTCAGCTCTTAACCCTTGGCACGCTTATCACCGAATGATTGACTGAGTTTTTGGTTGAGATTTTAGCAAGGGTAACCAAGAAGGTAGGTGAGAGCAATACAGTTGATGTTGTTTATATGGACTTTAGCGAGGCCTTTGACAAGGTACGTAGCATGGCAGGTTGTTGCACAAGGTTAAATCTCACGGGATTCAGGGTGAGGTAGTTAATTAGATACAAAATTGGCTTGATGACACAATACAGAGGTAGAGTGTTGTCTTCCAAACTGAAGGCCTGTGGCCAGTGATGTGCCTCACGAATTGGTGCTGGATTCACTGTTATTTGTGATTTATGTTAATGATTTGGATGAGAATTTAGGAGGCATGGTTAATAAGTTTGCAGATGACACCAAGATTGGTGGCATAGTGGACAGTGAAGAATGTTATCTAGCATTGCGATAGGATCTTGAACAATTGGGCCAATGGGTCGATGAATAGCAGATGGAGTTTAATTTAGATAAATGTGAGGTGATGCATTTTGGTAGATTGAATGGGGATAGGACCTACTCAGTTAAATGGTAGGGCGCTGGGGAGAATTATAGAAAAAAAAGATCTAGGGGTACAAATTCATAGTTCCTTGATAGTGGAGCCACACGCGGACAGAGCGGTGAAATATGCTTTTGGCATGCTTGGTTTCATTGGTCAGAACATTGAATACAGAAGTCGGGACATCTTGTTGAAGTTGTACAAGAAATTAATAAGATCATACTTCGAATACTGTGTACAGTTCTGGTCACCCTATTATAGAAAAGATATTATTAAATTAAAAAGAGTGAAAAAATTTACTAGGATGCTACTGGGACTTAAGTGTTTGGTTTATAAGAATAGGCTGGATAGACTGGGACTTGTTTCTCTGGAGCTTGGGAGGCTTAGTGGTGATCTTATGGAGGTGTATAAAATAACAGGTGGATAAAGTAGATAGTCAACATCCTTTCCCAAAGGTTGGGAGGTCTAAATCTAGAGGGCATAGGTTTACGGTGAGAGGGGAGAGATACAAAAGGTTCCAGAGTGGTGAGTGTCTGGAGCAAGCTGCCAGAATAGTAGAGGTGGTACAATTTTGCCTTGAGAAAGCAGTTACATGGGTAAGATAGGTATAGTGGAATATGGGCCAAACACAGGCAACTGGGACTAGCTTAGTGGTAAAAACTGGGTGGTATGGACAAGTTGAGCCAAAGGTCCTGTTTTCATACTATAAACCTGGAGCGCTGCGATCTGATCAGGGATACGCAGCATGGCTTCGTCAAGGGGAAGTCTTGTCTTACAAATCTATTGGAATTTTTTGAAGAAGTGACAAAAACAGTTGATGAAGGACAGGCTGTTGATGTCGTCTACATGGATTTCAGTAAGGCGTTTGACAAGGTTCCTCATGGTAGACTGATAGAGAAGGTGAAGGCGCATGGGATACAGGGTCGGGTATGTAGATGGGTCGAGAACTGGCTCGGGAGGAGGAGACAGAGGGTAGTAGTGGAAGGCTCTTTTTCCGGCTGGAAGCCTGTCACTAGTGGAGTGCCACAAGGCTCAGTACTAGGTCCTCTTCTATTTGTGGTCTACATAAACGACTTGGAAGTAGGGGTAGGTGGTGAGATCAGCAAATTTGCTGATGACACCAAGATGCTTGGATTGGCGGGTACAGAAGAGCAGTGTCAGGCAATACAACAGGACATAGACAGGTTGGTAGACTGGGCAGATAGATGGCAAATGGAATTTAATCCGGATAAATGCGAGGTGATGCATTTTGGCCGGAAAAATGTAGAAGAGAGTTATAGGATAAAAGGTAAAACTATACGGAGCATAGAGACGCAGAGAGACTTGGGGGTGCAGGTTCACAAGTCTCTGAAGGTGTCCTCACAGGTGGAGAAGGTGATAAAGAAGGCGTATAGTATGTTAGCTTTCATAGAAAAGGGTATAGAATACAAGAGTAGGAGTTTGATGTTGCAGTTGTATAGAACTTTGGTTAGGCCTCACTTGGAATACTGCGTCCAGTTCTGGTCGCCGTACTATCGGAAGGATGTGGAGTCCTTGGAGAGAGTGCAGAGGAGGTTTACCAGGATGCTGCCTGGTATGGAAGGACTGTCTTATGAGGAACGATTAGATAGACTGGGGTTGTTTTCCCTTGAAAGACGTCGGCTTAGAGGGGATCTCATAGAGGTGTATAAGATTATAAGGGGTATAGATAGAGTAAATGGAGGTAAACTTTTTCCACCTTTAGAAACGGATAGGACGAGGGGTCATGGCCATAGGGTGAGGGGGGCTATGTATAAGACGAATATTAGAGGGCAGTTTTTCACACAAAGGGTAGTGGGGGTGTGGAATGCACTGCCGAGTAAGGTGGTGAGAGCAGGCACGCTAGGGCTGTTTAAGGGTCTCTTGGACAGCCACATGAGCGGTATGCAGATAGAGGGATATATTAGGACTGTTTAACTACGGCTTCTTTCCACAGGTAATTCGGTCCATACTTGACCAACAAGGAGCATGCATTCGGCAGGTGGTGCGGGTACAGCTCTTGGATGTTGATTCATGGGTTGCCTGGTACCTCATGTCGTAAATGAGTGCTTTATGTGGATCATCTGAAGGGCACCATGACAGCTCAGAGACTATCGATGTGGCTGTGCAGACACTTGGAATTGGGCCGGTGTCTGCGGGAGTTTGCGCGTTCTCCCCGTGGTTGCGTGGGTTTTCTCCGGGCACTCCGGTTTCCTCCCACAACCCAAAAATTCGCTCTTAGGCTGATTGGGAAACAAATTGTCCCTATAGTGAGAATTTTCCATATTAGGAATAATATATATATTATTAAATAGGAATAATATAATAGGATAATGGATTTGCTACTATATAGTTATGACGGCGGTGCGGGCTCGTTGGGCCGAAGGGCCTGTTTCCCATGCTGTGTTGCTCTTAAAAAAAAAATCCTTATGACTTTAGAACTGTGATCTTAATGATTAGGCCCAAGGAGGCAAATGGCCTATTCCTGCTCCTAATTCTTATGTTTTTGTGTTCTGTAACAACAAATTGTCTTTATAGACTAGCTTTAATGTCCCATGATGATTTACAGCAACATTATAAAACAAAATATGTCACTGAGCCACTCTTAAAGAAATTTTAGGTCAAGTAACCAAAAGAATGATCAAAGAATATGTTTTAAAGAATGTCTTAAAGGGACTAATAGTGATGCAGGGAGTCTTAGAGTGAACATTCCAGAATTAGAGTCCAGGCAATTGAATGTATGATTGTCAATGGTGGATTTTTCTTTATACATCAGTTTCTAGTTTTTTTTCTAACATTATGCATTATGCCAGTACAAAAGGTAACACGGACGGGGTGGAAAGGAGCGAAGATGGAATAATAAAAGCAAAATATTGAGGATCCGAGAGATCTGAAATAAAACTGTTGGGGAAAAGCAGCAGTTCTGGCATCATCTGTGAAGATGTAGAGATGCCGGCGTTGGACTAGGGTAAACTCAGTAAGAGGTCTGACAACACCAATTTTAGATCCAACCGATTCATTTGATAGTAAACTTGCTAGCTTTTGGCCTTTGTGCCTTCGTCAGGCGAATGAGGTGTTCATTCGCCTGATGAAGGCACAAGGGCCGAAAGCTAGCAAGTTTACAATCAAATAAATCGGTTGGATTTAAAATTGATATCATCTATGAAGAGAGAAACAGAGTTGATGTTGGAATTTCACAGACTGTCATACTGGATCAGATCTGTTAATTCTGTTTTTCTCTCCATTGATTCTGCCAAACTTGCTAAGTATTTTCCCTCAGCACTTTGTGAGCTAAGACATCTTGGCAATTGAGGTAAAGATAAAGTCACCATAGTCCCAGATGACCGTGGGATGATCTCCTCTTTGAGAGGGAGAGCTGATTGATGATGATTTAATCTGAAGATCACCACACTTCAGGTGATGGCCGGTACAGGATGGCATCATTCACCAGCTGTTCAGCTAAACTGACCCCTACATCTGATCAGTGGCTGCATTTGTTACTGACACTGTTACTAATAACGCAAAAATCATGTAATATCCCTGAAACTTGGTGATCGGTTATATCCAAAAGGCATCCTTTTTCAAAATCGATGATAAAATGATTTTGAAAAATGGGGAGTGACTAATTCGAATGCTGCTGGAATTTTCATAGAATTCTTTACAGTGCAGAAGAAGGCCATTCAGCCCATCGACCACAATTTCACCCAGGCCCTATCTTCATAAATCCATGGATTATGAGGATAATTAGTTCCTCTGACACTAAGGATAATTTAGCAATGCCAATCCACCTAACCTGCATATCTTCGGACTGCAAGAGGAAACTGGAGCACCTGGCAGAAACCCATGCAGATACAAGGAGAACATGCAACTTCACACTGACAGTGACCCAAGCCAGGAATCGAACCTGGGTCCCTGGCGCTGTGAGGTGGTAATGCTAACCATTGTATTGCCTCCATTTTCATTCCTGAAATAATGTAGTCTTGAATTGAGCAATGACTGAGAGCACACTCTATATATTACTTAAAGAATAATGAAAAACCTGAATAGAGTGGAAATGGGAAGATGTTTCCATTACTCAGTGAGATTAGGATCTGAGGGCACTGGCTCAGAATAAAGGGATGATCCTTCAGAACTGAGATGAGGAGGAACTTCTTCAGCCAGAGGGTGGTGAATCTGTGGAACTCATTACCACAGAGGGCTGTGGAATCCAGTTCATTGAATGTATTCAGCACAGAGATAGATAGGTTCTCAATTAGTAAGAGGATCAAAGATTATGGAGAAAAAAGCAGGAGAAGGGGATTGAGAAACGTATCAGCCATGATTGAATGGTGGAGCAGATTGGTAGATAGACCAAATGGCCTAATTCTTCTCCTATATCTTAAGATTTTGTTATCCTTCGACTAAAACTGGAAACCCACACCAATTTGTAGGCTGGACTAGATTGATTGCAAAGACATGTGGGTGAGGTGGATTGGCCATGCTAAATTGACCCTGAGTGGCAGAGGGGAGTGGCACGTTGTGGGGACAGTGTCTGGATGTCAGCATAGGCTCAATGGGCTGAATGGCCTCCTTGTGCTCTGTAGGGACTCAATGAAATAAGACTGGAAGTGGAAGAAGGGGAGAGAGAGAAAAGCAATTGTCAGGAATTGAGGGGAATCTCCACATTTGTTGGATCAGAAGACACACACACACAGGGAACTGAGAGGAAAGGCCAAGCGGGTGTACACGGGCAAGCCGATGCTTTTTTTCCTTTTTGCAGAAAAACAAGGCTGCGCTCCTGGTCCCCACCCCTGTGCAAACGCCAGACTGCTGGCAGGCGGCTGACGCCGGGGATGAGGCTGAGTGACAGGCGCGCCAGCCAATGGCGAGTTGGGAAAGTTTCAAATGGGGACGCGGAGGCAGGCGGGCGGCCAATGGGAGAGGAGATGAGAGAGAGGGGGGGGTGGGACTCGGCGGGGCAGCGGCGCTGGAACTCTCTCCCACCCCGGAGCCGCCAGGCAGCAGCGGCCGGGAGAGCGGGCTGCGGGGCTGGGCTGGAATGGAGCCGGCAGCCGCTGCAAGGCGAGGCATGAACAGCATCCCGCTGAAAATGGTCGTGCTGCTGCCTCAGATCTTCCCTGTCAAAGTGGCCGGGGTGGAAGCCCAGGTAAGCGGAAACAAAGCGCTGGCCTTTTAAATGTGTTTTCATTTAAAACACCAAACAGCCTGGCTACATTGTAACCACTTCAGGCCTGGGTTACATCCAGTGTTTGCTACATTTGTCTTCCTCACTGTCTTCAATGCTGTATTTAAACTTCATATTTATCATATCAAACGGATTTTATTTTTTTTAAAAAATGTCTAATTTACATTAGAGTTTCCTGGAGTTCTTCTGTCTGGTTAACATGTTGGACCGAAGCGCTAATAATTTCAATCATAAGCTGTCAATGTTTTCAGCAAGCTTTTATTTCTGGGTAGTGTTTTAAGTTTTTGGTTTTGTTTTAATGGTATCTGTTTGGGGCCAGTTGGTGATGTGCCATATTCAGGGGGTTGTGAGTTTTCAACCACTTTTTTGGGGGAAAAAAATCCTCATCTTGGCTGCCACCCACTCCATGTCTAACTAGTGGAGTGGTACATCCCTAGAGTGGGAGGGGTGTTTTGGACCAGATGTTGAATTGAGTCTCCTGCCAGTTTCAACGGCACTTTGATAAAGAGCAGAGAAGTTCCCCCGTTGGCCTAACCAACTTCTCTCCTTCAGTCATCATGCAAAGAGCATTTCTCTCATCTGTGCTTTGTGGGATCTTGCTGTGTGCAAAATGGCTGCTGCAGTTTACTCAGCAGGTTATTGGTCTCTGAAGAATCAATCATTGCTTGTTTAAGCTTTTTACTTTCCAGAAATGATAAGAAACAGAAGCAGGAGTAGACCATTTGGCCCCTTGAGCCTGGTCTGCCATTCAGTAGCTGCATGTTGACCTGATTGTGGCATTAATGTCACTCACTTGCCACATAACCAACTCTTGATGCAGGTTGATGTGATGGGGAGTGGGATTTCAGAGAGTTGGCAGAAACACAAGTGGACCAAGTGGCCAGTTTCAGTTCCTTTAATGATTCCAGAATGAAATGGAGTCTTTTTTTCTTCTTGTAAAAATGTTAAGTGGGCTGTAGTAACAAATATCACAGTATTAGTTTATAAGTGAGAATCATAGAATCCCTACAGTGCAGAAGGTGGCCATTTGGTCCATCAAGCCTGCATCAAAAACAATTCCACCCAGGCCCTATTCTTGTGATCTCTGTTTATTTGTCCCAATAATCTCCCTGACACTAAAGGACAATTTGCCCAATCCACCTCATGCACGTCTTTGGAGTGTGGGAGAAAACCGGAGCACCTGGAGGAAACCCACGCAGACATGGGGAGAATGTGCAAACTCCACACAGACAGTGACCGGAGGCTGAAATTAAACCTGGTCCATGGTGCTGTGAGGCAGCAGTACTATTGTTGGAGGAATTTATTTTTTTTAAAAAATTGCATTAAGGCATGCCCTGTGTTTCTGGTACTGTTAGAACTGCTGAGTATGTGGAGGTGGTTTTGGGCCGAGGAGATTATAATATTTAATTCGTTCCTCTTCCCCAATGGGTGATGTGACAGGTATTCACCAAAGATGCACCGTGCAGTGGTGCTAATTTCTTTGTTTAAGGATTAATGATAGTGATATTAGATGTTGATGATATAAATTCCAAAGTACAATTGAGAATAATAGATAGCTGACTATAATGGATACATGAATAATGATACCTGATCTTAGCGAGTGGATTCAGATCATCATGAAGAATGACAGTGACACTCAATTATCTTTGGAGTTGCATGAGAAGGTTACTGTTCTAAAATTCCTGGTTTATCTTTTTTGACATTCATTTCGCACCCCAAATCCAATATAATGTTTTTCTTTGTTTTGGGAATTTAAGACTGTGCGCAGTGATTGAGGTTTGAGATGTTTACTGTTCATCCAACAGAAAAGCATTATTTGATAACTTTCGAAAATAATATGAGGAAAGAGTGGGGGAACAATGGTTAGAGTAGACAGCTCGAGTTGAAAAGCTGGCACATATGATAGGCCGAATGGAAGCCTGCTTGACTGTATTAAGAAAGTTATTGAAAGTCTGAACTGTACAACAGTTGACTGGGAAACAGCGCACTTAAAGATTTTTAGAAAATAACATTTTTGGGTATATCAATTATTTGAGAAATGCAATGTTAATTGCTTAGGATGAGGAACAGAAGACTTTGCACCTATGGTTCTCAAACCTCATTACCACTGGGGTTTTCCTTGGATTATAGCATAAAGGCAAATTATTGTAGATGCTGGAATTTGAAACCAAAAGAGAGAATGCTGGAAAATCTCAGCAGGTTTGGCAGCATCTGTAAAGAGAGAAAACAGCTGATGTTTGAGTCCAGATGACCCCTTAAGTTTAAGGGTCATCTGGACTTGAAACATCAACTGTTTTTTCTCCTTACAGATGCTGCTAGACGTGCTGAGATTTTCAAGTGTTTTCTCTTTTGATTCCCTTGGTCTATGTCTGGGTGTGTGCTGGTCCTCTTTATTTATTGCTGTGATTGATCAGCAAGCCCATTCTCATTATTCCATTGGACTATCAGGATGGTAGAAGTGAACCTGGATAAACCAGGTGGCACTGTGGCACAGTGATTAGCACTGCTGCCTCACAGCACCAGGGAGCCAGGTTCAATTCCGGCCTCGGGTCACTGTCTGTGTGGAGCTTGCACATTCTCCCCATGTTTGCATGGGTTTCCTCTGGGTGTTCTGATTTTTTCCCACAGTCCAAAGATGTACGGGTTAGGTTGATTGGCCACGCTAAATTGATCCTAGTGTCGGGGGATTAGCCGAGTAAATATGTGGGACTGCAGGAATAAGGCCTGGGTGGGAATGTGGTTGGTGCAGGCTCGATGGGCCTCTCTCTGTAGTGTCGGGATTCTATCATTCTAACCCAGGCTTCAGTTTCATCTACCAATTTCTGTGTTCCTGTACATGGCATAATGATTACTGGGCAGGGATTTAATGGGGTTTTCCAGGTGACAGCATAAAAACAAGAGCATTGCTGATTAAAAAAAATGCTCTTATTTACATTTTTAAAAATTCATTTATGGGAAGTAGGCGTTGCTGGCTAGTACAGCGTTTATTGCCATCCCTGGTGAAGATGAAGGTGAATTGTCTCCTTAAACTGTTATAATTTGTAAGGTCTAGATATAGCCACATTGCTGTTAAGGAGTGAGATTCAGGATTTTGACCCAGCGCTGATGAAGGAATGGCAATATTTTCCAAGTCAGGATGAGTGTCTTGGAAGGAAATCTCCAGGGGATGATGTTCCCAAGTATCTGCTGGTCTTGTTCTAGATGGTGGTGGTTGTTGGTTTGGAGAGTGTTGCCTAAGGAACCTTGCTGAGTTGTAACAGAGCATCTCGTAGAGGATACACATTGCCGTCACTGTTCGTGAATGGCAGAGGATGTGGATGATTGTGGAAGAGGTAGCACTCAAGCAGGTTGGTGTCAAGCTTCTTATGTTGTTGGAACTGCACTAAACCACACAATTGGAGAGTATTCCATTACGTGCATGACTTGCACTTTCTAGATGGTGGACAGGTTTTGGGGAGTCAGGAGGTGAGATACTCGCTGCAGGATTCCTAACCTCTGTACTGCTGTTATAGTCACAGTATTTATATGGCTAGTCCAGTTCAGTTTCCAGTTAATGGTAATCCCCAGGATGTTAATAGTAGGGAATTCAATTATGTTAATGCCATTTAATGTTAAGTGGCAATGTTTAGATCCTCTCTTTGTTGGAGGTACCTGAAATTTGTGTGATATGAATATTACTTGCCACTTGTCAGAACAAGCCTGGATGTTGTCCAGATCTTACTGCAGTTGGACATGGACTGCTTCAGGATCTGGGGTGTCATGAATGATATTGAACATTGAGCAGTCATCAGTGAACATCCTCACTTATCTAAATGTCAGTGATGAAGCATCTGAAGATGGTTGGCTCTCTGCCACTGCCCTGAGGAACTTCTGAACCTGAGATAATTGACTTCTGATCACCACAACCAACTTTCTTTGTGCCAGACGTAACTCCAATCTGTGGAGAGTTTTCCTAGATTGAAAACTCTGATTTTCAATCCCTTTAGCCCACTATTCATCCATTTGCTGCCTGGTTTCTTTTAATACAGTGCATCTATCCGTAGAATCCTTCAAGTGCAAAAGGAGGCCATTCAGCCCATTGAGTCTGCACTGACCACAATCCCACCCAGACACTCTTCCCATAACCCCACGTATTTACCCTACTAATCTCTCTGTCAGTTTAGCATGGCCAGTCCACTTAATCAGCACCTGTTTGGACTGTGGGAGGAAACTGGAGCATCCAGAGGAAACCTATGCAGACATAGAAGAATGTATAAACTCCACACAGACAGTGACTTGCGACCAGAATTGAATCTGGGTCCCTGATGCTGACAGGCAGCAGAGCTAACCAATGTGCCACTGTGCTGCTTCTACTACACTTGCCAAGAGCATTTTGAAATAAAAGAAGAAACTAAGCAACAGGAGGAGATGTCAGACCAGATGATTCCCATTGACTACAGTTTTGCTAGGTCTCCATGATGCCATACTCAGGCAAATGCTGCTTTGATGTCAAGGGCAATTACTCTCCTCTCATGGCAGTATTTTGTTAGTAGTGACTCCCAAAGCATCTGACAGTCGTTTGGTCATTCCTCAGGACAGTGCCTTGACCAATCAGAGTCAAGTTGTTTGGTTTAAATTTCAAACAGTGGTCGGCAGTTAATTGTCAGTCACCATCAACTGGTGTATTTTGCATGACACAGCCTAGAATCTACTTGCTAACCAATCAGCACTCTCTTCTCATCATGTAAATTATTGTTCCCTTTACATTTAGTATTCTTGCGAATTGTCCTAATGAGTGCAAAATAAAAAGTTTCCATAAAAAAGTCTGTTTTTCAGAAATATTGAAATTGTATTCTGCATTCTTGACTCTCTAAATTCCAAGTCATGCAAAACTCTGCGTCCAATCTTAATCCTTCTCCTCCAAACACACTCTCAGTCATCCCTGTGCTCATTAACCTACACTGGCTCCTGGTTTACAAATCACTTTCTGGCCTCACCTTCCCTATCTTTAGTCTGCTTCAATCCTACGACCAGCAGTAATTTCTGCACCCCTCTAACACTGGCCATTTGTTTATTTCCAACTATAATTGCTTCACCATTGGTGATAAACTGTGGAATTCTCTTGCCAGATCTTTCCAGCCCTCTAACTTGCTTTCCTCCGTTCCTCCTTAAACCCTACTACTTTGACTAAGCTGTTGGTCATCTTGTCTAATATCTCCTCCTTTTGCTCAATTTCATATTTTATTTCATAATGTTGCTGAGAAATGTCCGAGAAGGAGCACGATGATACACTGCTGCCTCTCAACACCAGGGACCTGGACTCTGGCCGCAGGTCACTGTCTGTGTGGAGTGTACACCTTCTCCCTGTGTCCATGAGGATTTCCTCTGGATGTTCCAGTTTTCTCTCAAAGTCCAAAGATGTGTGGTTAAGTGGATTGGCCATGCTAAATTGACCCTAGTGCCAGGAAGATTAGTAGGGTAAATATGTGAGGTTATGTGAAGAGGACCTGGGTGCGATTGTGATCAGTGCAGACTTGATGGGCCGAATGGCCTCCTTCTGCACTTGAAGGATTCTATAGGTAGATGCACTATATTAAAAGAAACCAGGCAGTAAATGGATGAGTAATAGATTAAAGGGATATAAGAAAGTTAATTCTTGTGTTTATATCGCGTTTACACGTTCAAGATGACCCAAAGTACTTTGCAGATATTGAAGTGTGCTGTTTTCTGCAATTGCAAGACAAACTGGCAGCCATTTTGTGCACAGCAAGGGCCCGTAGAGAGCAGTGAGATAAATGTCCATAATGTAATATTGGTTAAGGGATCATTTTATTAGCAGAATCCTAGGAGTGTAATTAGGATTTTTGCTGTTCCCAAATAGCATTTCGTCTGGACTAAGGCATAAGCATACAGTATCAAATATTACAGCAGCAGAATCATGAATCTGATTTAAAGTAGTAAAGAGCAGTAAATGGTACCAGGCAGACATGGAAAGATTACTAGTTTGGAGAAATATGAAATGATAAACCTGGATAAGGAAAATAAAGACAGAAATGCTACTTGAAAAGACTCCCTAAATTAAGAGGAAAAACTTTATAGACAAAAAAGCAATAGGTTTAAGGTTTGATAAATAGACAGAATATGAATAGGCAGTGCCAAATCTCTACAGATAGTTGTTTGGACTGTAATTAAAATATTTTATTTATCTGCTTCTGCAGGCCGAGCCTACATTAATAGATAATTTTACTAAGGGCGCACTAATATCTTCAGAATTTCAGCAGGTTACTTTTAGGGAGCTGTCAAGACCAAGGTGAAGGTACAGAAGACCTTTATGGAGACAACATTAATGTGAGAACCTTTAGTCATGAGAAAAGATAGAAAAATGGGAGAACCTTCCACTCTAATACAAAGGAAGTCTGATTGTGTTCTATAAAATTAAGGGGGAAGGGGGCGGGTGGTGGTGGTGGTGGTGGGGGGGGGGGGGGGGGGGGGCGCAGATGGTAAGGAATGTACATAAGGTAACAAAGGTAAACTTGTTTCCACAAGTTGGTAAATCAATAACACATTTGGACCATCAAAAAGTGTAAAAGATATGATATGGGAAATTTTTGTATGAAGACAGTATGAAAAGAGAAGGGGATGAGGGATGTGGGCCAGATGCAGGCAACTGGGATTAGCTTAGGGATTTAAACAAAAAGGGTGGCATGGACAAGTTGGCTGAAGGGCCCATTTAAATGTTGTAAACCTCCATTGTCTCTACAAATATTATCAAGTGTAAGGAAAAGGCTGGAACTGAGTGGATCGCTCTATCAGAGTGCCAGCACAGACATGCTGGATCCAACATCCCCCACTGTGCTGTATAGTGGTGTGTAATGCACATGTGGCTAAGTGTCACAAAACACATGATGTATCACAAATCAGATTGGAGCACAGTCATTGTAATGTAGGCAAACTGGGGAGGCATGGTGAAGTGGACTACCTACTAATTCAGGTAATGTTCTGGGGACCTGGGTTTGAGTCCCATCATGGCAGATGGTAAAATTGAAATTCAAATAAAATTCTGAAATTAAAAGTGTCATGATGTCTATGAAACCATTGTCGATTGTCACAAAAACCCAGCTAGTTCATTAACATCCTTTAGGGAAGGAAATCTGTAATCCTTACATGGTCTGGCCTATGTGTGACTCCAAACAGCAATGTGATTGAACCTTAATTGCCTTCAGGAACAGGCTATAAATGCTGACCCAGCCAGTCATGCCCACATCCCATGAGTAAAATTCAAACAGCCAGTTTGCATGCCAACTTTCCACTGGAAGTACATTCTAGTCAGACAACTCACCATGGACATCTATCTTTTGCTTAATAGCCACAACCCATATTTGCTATCTGTCCCACGGCTTGAGAATCAGTCCTGAAGTTACTTGAGGAAACCCTAAGGTAGGTACAACCCAGTGGCTTACCCTTGAACAGTACATCTGTAACCTCAGCGAATCCAGAAAATAGATTCAGCATGACCATGCCCCTTCTATTCAGACTGAGTATGTTCCAGATGAGATCTCATTTTATTTGCTTCAAGTCTCAAAGATCTATTAACATGTGTAGTTGATGACTTGATAGTATGTGCTACGTCAAGCACAGTGTCAATGTTGCATATGTTATTGAAATCTAAGTAGACAATCCAAGGACTTCTAACTTCACATCACATACTAACATTGCTGTTGTCTAGCTGTTCTCATAAAAACAAGCAAATTAGAGTTCTTGATACTTTTCCCTATTGATGCAAATCTTTCAGGTTTACATGTCATATTTTGGGGGGGGGGCGGCGGCGGCGGCGGCAGGAGGGGTAGGAATCTCTTGGGCTGTAATTTAAATTAAATAAAACTTGTCCTAACTTTGCAGTACCTGCTGGAGAAGATGTATGTCAGGGTTGGCTCTGACAGTATAAAGTGTACTTCGTTTTATTCGCCAATCCTCTTCCTTTGCCTTACCACCATCACCGCTACTCATCCCGACCATCACTTGTCTATCTTCACATAAGAAAAGAACTGATTAGTTTAATTATTTCTATGCTATTCTATGAACGTTTCCCAGAACACACGTTGGAGTGCTATTCCACAGGCACTGTCAGCCCTCCAATGCTTTAATTGCAAGGTGGACATTCTTTAAAACTGGAAAGTAAGTGAGAGTATTACAGGTAAGCATAATACCAGTCCACTCTAGGATGCTGGCTAGTGACCAGGAGCTGGATTGCTCACTGATGGATCGGTGAATCCCCCCTAACAGCACAGAGCACAAATTAACACTCAAGTTTGTCACTATCCAGGACACAACATCTGAATTGATTGGCATCCGATTCTCACCACCACCAATACACACTGGCAGCAGAGTTTGCTTTCTACAGGATACATAATAACAACTTGTCAAGCCTTCTTCAACAGTACCTTCCAAGCCTGTGACCGCCACTACATCGGTCGTGGACAGGCTTTGGGGAATACAGTAATGAGTTACTTTTTGCAGAATTTCCAGTCGCTGAACTGCTCTTGTAGCCACAGTATTTATATGAAGGCGTTGTTAAGTTTCTGGTCGACAATAACTCAAGATGTAGATTGTGGGAGAACCAATGATGGCAATGTCATTGAATGTCAAAGAACGAGGGTTGGATTCTCTCTTGTTGGAGATGGTCGTTAGCCTGCTGCCTGTATGGCACAAACATTACTTACCACTTATCAGTCCATATCTGAATGTTGTGCAGGCCTTGCTGCACATCAACATAGATTGTTTTAAGAGCTAAGGAGTACATCATGCAATCATTAGTGAACATCTTCACTTCAGACCCAATAATAGAAGGAAAGTCACTGATGAAACAGCTGAAGGTGGCTAGGTCTACCCAGAGGAGCTTTCTCAATGTTGTCTTGGGACTGAGATGATTGACATCCAATAGCATCAACCATCTTAGAACATAGAACACTACAGCACAAACAGGCCCTTCGGCCCACAAGTTGTGCCGAACACATCAAAACCTACCCAGCCATAGACCTATCTATAACCCCCAATCCCATTGGATCCCGTATACTCATCCAGAAGTCTTTTAAAAGACCCCAGCAAGTTCGCCTCGACCACGACCGACGGCAGCCGATTCTATTCACTCACCACCCTCTGAGTGAAAAACTTTCCCCTAGCATCCCCTCTGTACTTGCTTCCCTGCACCTTAAATCTGTGCCCTCTCGTCGCGACCATTTCAGCCCTGGGAAATAGTCTCTGAGAGTCCACCCTATCTATTCCTCTCAACATCTTGTAAACCTCTATCAGGTCGCCTCTCAACCTTCGTCTCTCCAGGGAGAACAGTCCCAGCTCCCTCAACCTGTCTTCATAAGGCATGCCTCCCAATCCAGGCAACATCCTTGTAAATCTCCTCTGCACCCTTTCAATAGCTTCCACGTCCTTCCTATAGTGAGGCGACCAGAACTGCGCACAGTACTCCAAGTGTGGTCTGACAAGGTCCTATAAAGCTGCAGCATTACCTCCTGACTCCTGAACTCAATCCCTCGATGAATGAAGGCCAGTACACCGTAAGCTTTCTTAACCACATCCTCCCCCTGGGAGGCCGATTTGAGAGTCTTATGGACCCGGACCCCAAGATCCCTCTGCTCTTCCACACAGCTAAGACTCCTACTTTTGATAGTGTACTCATTCATCCCGTTGGATCTGCCAAAATGGACCACAACACATTTATCCGCGTTGAAGTCCATCTGCCACTTCTCCGCCCAGTCTTGCATCCTGTCGATGTCATGCTGCAACTTCTGACATCCCTCCAGACCATCCACAACACCACCGACCTTCGTGTCATCGGCGAACTTACTCACCCATCCCTCCACTTCCTCATCCAGGTCATTTATGAAAATGACAAACAGCAAGGGTCCTAGAACAGATCCCTGGGGCACTCCACTGGTGACCAACCTCCATGCAGAGAAAGAGCCATCCACAACCACCCTCTGCCTTCTGCAGGCAAGCCAGTCCTGGATCTTTTTCCAGGTGCAACTCTAACCAGCTCCCTCAGAGTCAGTGAGCAGGTTATTGCTGAGTAAGTGCCATTTGATAACGCCACTGATGACCAAGAATAAGATGGCAGTTGGTCAAGTTGGATTTGTTTTGTTTTCTGTGACATACCTGAGGAATTTTTTGTCCTATCAGGTTCCAGTGTTTCTGGCATGGCTAGTTCTGGGGATAGTATTGCTGGAATATTGTCAGGGCTATAACATTTTGGTGTCTAGTACCTTAAACCATTTCTTGATATCATGTGTTGCAAATCAGATCAGCTGAAGACTGGCATCTGTGATGATTAGGTCCTCAGGAAGACAATAAAAAGTCTCACAACACCAGGGTAGAGTCAAACAGGTTTATTTGGTAGCACAAGCCACAAGCTTTCAGAGTGCTGCTCCTTCATCAGGTGAATAGGAGTTCTGTTCACAAACGAGGCATATTAACTTGTAAACTCAACTACCAAATAAATCTGTTGAACTTTAACCTAGTGTTGCGAGAGAGTTTTACTCTGATTACCCCAACCCAATGGCATCTCCACATCATGGAACCTCAGGAGGAGGCAGAGATGGATCACCCCGCTTGGTACTTCTGGGTGAAGATGGTTGCAAATGCTTCACCCTTATCTTTTTCACTGATATGCCAGGCTCTCCCATCATTTAGGATGGTGGTTAATATGGAGCTGTCTTCTCCAGTTAATTGCTTAAATGTTTGCTACCATTGACAACTGGATGTGGCAGTACTGAAGAGTTGTAACCTGACTCATTGGTTGTGGGATCAGTTAGCTCCAACTGTTACTTGCTGCTTCTGCTGTTTGACATACAAATAACTTCACCAGGTTGGCACCCCATTTTTAGGTATGTCTGATGCTGCTCCTGGTATGATCTCCTGTACTCTCAATGAAGCAGACTTGATGCCCCAGCTTGAGGGTGATTGTTGAGCCAGGATATACTGGGCCATGAGATTACAAATTGTGGTTGAATGTAACTCTACTGCTGTGATCCACAATGTCTCATAGATGCCTGGTTTTGAGTTGCTAGACCTGTTTGAAATCTATCCCATTTAGCATGTGGTCATGCCACACGATATGATGAAGGGTATCCTGACTGGAACTTTGTTTCGATAAGGAGTATGTCACTTCTACCAAAATAGTCATGGACAAACTCATCTGTGATAGTGATTGTTGAGGAGGAAGGCAAATAGCTTTTTCCCCTCATTGGATCCTTCACGACTGCCATAGACCCAGTTTAGCAGCTATATTCTTTGGGATTTGGCCAGCCCAGCCTGTAGTGCTGCTATTGAGCCATCCATGGTGATGAAATTTGAAGTCCATTCTCTGTCCTAGCCAACTTCAGTTCTGCTCTCAATTAGTGCCCCACATGGCTGGGCAGGACAGTGGGGGTTGGGAGAGGCAGGCTGTTGCTTGATTGGTCTGTGGGACTGAATATTTTCCTTCAAAAGAAGAAGAAAGCAAATCATCACATTTTGGCCTCCTGACTTCTGGCCTTCATTAATTTGTAAGCAGCCTTGATTACCCGAGTTTCAACAGAGCCCTTGAAGTGGAGAGGCAAAGTTCGCAGCCAAACAACGTAGCAATGATCCAGGCTTCAGACTGTCTGAGAAAATAGTAATGACCTGTCAGCATTATTTTTACTTCATCCGGTCCTCTATATTCCTTCACAGACACAGTATCTCCCACGATCACGAAGGCAGGCAGCTTTTTCTAAGGAAATGGAACGCATCCTCCTCCTCCTCCTCCCCCCCCCCCCCCCCCACCCCGCGCGCAAGCGCCATTATTCAGTATAGTCAGGGCTAACTTAAACTTCACTTTCCTGCCCATTCATTATAACCCTTCAACCCATTACTAATAAAAAAAAACTGTCCTAAATTTACTCAATGTCCTGGCATCCACCATACTCTGGGTAGTGGGAATTCGACAAACTCATGACCCTTAGAAATGAGGAGAAATTATTTCTCTCGATTTTAAATCTGCTACCCCTTACCCTAAACCTATGGCCCCTTGTTCCAGATTGCTCCATAAGAGAAAGCATCTGTTCTAGTTCTGTACCTTTTATCATCATACATACCTCAATTAGGTCTCCTTTTATTCTTCTAAGCTCTAGAGAATACAAACCTAAGTGCTCAATTTATTGCCATAAAACAACCCCTCATCTCTGAGACCATCTAGTGAACTTTCTCTGGGTTGCCTCTAATGCCACTTCATCCTTTTTCAAATAAGGGGGCCAAAACTGTACAAAGTATTCCAAGTGCTTTGTATAGCTATAGCTCACCAATGCCTTGTATTGTTGTAGCAACGCTTCCTTATTTTTATACTCTTTTAGCTATAAATACCAAAATTCTATTTGCTTTCCTTTTATCTGGTGTTGCTTATGTATTTTCTGTGACTCATACACAAGGGCACCCAAATCCATCTGCACCAAAGCACCCCAAGTCTCTCCCATTTAGATAAATTTGCCTTTCCATTTTTCTGACCAAAATGGATAACCTCAGACTTATCCATGTTAAACTCCACCTGCCACATTTTGACCCATACACCTAAGCTATCCATATTCATTTGTAAATCTCTTATTGCCTCACTGCACCTTACTATCCCACCCATTTTATTGTAGTCTGCGTTTAGTTCTGGTATCTTCCAGCCTTGTATCCAAGAAAGGTCTTGACCTGACTCCCATCACTGTGGCACTCTGCATCAAAGCTGCTCTGCTTTTTTTTTAAGAAGGAAAATTTATGTTCAGGCCACTTGTTTACATTGACTTAATAAATCAAATTGAGTTTTTATTGCATGGGATTCTAGAACTTTCTGTCCCTGATGTCAGTGTTCCGCAATTCCAGCTGTTTCTCAATGTACAAAACAAACTAATTGCTTTTTAAGTTTTCATTTTGTTGCACTGCATGAAAGTCTGGACATTTCCCAATAATTTGAGGTTCATAATCCTGTGATCCCCCAAATCACCATCCTGCTATACAGAATGCCAAAGTAATGTGAGTTTGTAGCTACCTTCGAATAAACATTGGTCAGATACTCACACAACAATTTCATAACACTTCAGATTTGTTTTCTTGTATCCAGTAAATTTTGTGTGTGCTATGTGTTATCTAAATGATTTGTGCACTTGTACGTCCCTTGGATCGCTTCTTGATAACTGGCTGTATCTTGAAGTGCCAGCTTCAGAGTGAAATACTGCACTTCAAAAAATAACTTTGAACTAACTATAACTATTCCTGTAGTGATACTTGATTTTGTTGCTGATGTAGGGATGTTGCGTTAGAACTTTAACTTGTGGCTTGTATGTACGGGTAATCTGGTGAACCTACCACCCACGACAGAAATCCCCTGAGCTTGATATGTCTGGCACATTCTATAAAGGGCAGCCAGTCACTGTTTCAGCGCTGGTCAGCATGTTGATATTGCAGCCTATTATTTAATGTGTTGATGGTTTAGGCTTGTATGTTTGTCTCCTTGTACTGTTCGTTCAGCTGTCCCTTCGCATCAACGGTGCATAACAGCTGCTTGCTTCCAGCCCAACATTCCAAAATATCTGTATAGCAGGGATATGAAATTAATCTCAATCCCAATAATTAGATTTGAAAGTATGTGCCCTGCCTGCAATACTCCCCTCCCCATCGAGCAGGCAGTGACTTGTCATTGCTTTAGCAAAGATTTTTTGAGGAAGACTGTGTGTGACTATGAGTCTACAAAATCAATACAACTTGTTCAGAAAATCTTTTTACAAAGATGAGTTTCACAGTAGTATCCAATAGAAACATTATTCATTTATTAAGTTAACCACAGTTATCTAATTATTGGTCTATTGTGGCTCAGCTGGTAACACTCTTGACTCTTGGTCAGAAGTTTGAGAGTTTGAGTCCCTCTCCAGGATTTGGGCACAGATGTCTAAACAAATACTTCAGTGCCATATTTAGACCATTGGAGGTGCTATCCTGCAGATAAAATGCCTCTTGAGTGAGGCAAATGATCCCATAAAAGAACCAGAAACCTTTACCTGATATTCTAACTAATCTTTATCACTCAGTCATTAATATATTTCTGCTTGTGGGAACTTGCTGTGATCAAATTGGCTGCTGCATTTTTTACACTGCAACAGGGACTATATTTGAGAAGTATTTCATTGGTTATGAGGTGCTTTCGGGCATCTTGAAATCTTGAATATTTGCGAGTTCTTTCTTTAGCTGTTTCAAATAAAGCAAATGAAAATTTTAAGAAGTTTTGTTTAACTTCTGTAACTAATCCTAGCAATTTGCCAGTCAATGTTTAGAAATGCAGGGTCAACTAGCCATTGGGCAAGTTTTGGAACTGATCAGCTTTGGAAGAGTATCTGATTCTCTGGTCTATCAAGCGATCAACAATTTTGTACCAAAATTTCTAACAGTACAAAGCTAAGTAGAATGTTAACTGAGAAAAGAGAAACACATGGGTTCAGTAAGCAGATAATAAGGTGGTCAAAGGATTACAGTGTGGAGGACTGTGAAATTATTCTTTGGCAATAAGAATAGTACAGCAGAATTTTGGGAAAAAAAAGGCTTGAAATATCGATGTTTAGAGATATGAGCATACTTCTACAAGGAAAAGTGCAGCATGCAATTAGGAAGGAAAATAACATGTTGGGCTTTCTTGCAAGGAGATTGGAGTTCAAGAACAAGGACACCTTGCTTCAGTTGTACAGGACTTTAGTAAGATAACACCTGGTTTTATGAAGGGGAGGTTGTGTTTCACTAACTTCAGATGGAAGTGGCGGGACCTTTAAGAGTATTAATAGACAGAGGGATCTGGGTGTACAGGTACACAGTCACTGAAAATGGCAATGCAAGTAGAAATGTTAGTCAAGAAGGCATATGGCATGCTTGCCTTCATTGAGTGGGGCATTGAGTTTAAAATTTGGCAAGTTGTGTTGCAGCTTTGCATAATCTTAGTTAGGTCACACTTGGAATATAGTGTTCAGTTCTGGTTGCCACACTACCAGCAGGATGTGGAGGCTTTGGAGAGGATACAGAAAAGATTTACCAGTATGTTACCTGATACAGAGGGCATTAGCTATGAGGAAAGGTTGGAGGAACTTGGTTTGTTCTCACTGGAATGGCAGAGGTTGAGAGGTGATCTGGTAGAAGTCTTCAACTACCCTTCAAGGAAGTGACAAACATGATTGATATGGGTAGGGCAGTGGATGTTGTCCACATGGACTTTAGTAAGACCGTGACAAGGTCCCTCATAGCAGACTGGCACAAAAGGTGAAGTCACATGGGATCAGAGGTGGTGTGGCAAGATTGATACAGAGCTAGCTCTGTCAAAGAAGACAGAGGGTGGCGATGGAGGAGTGCGTTTCTGAATGGAGGGCTGTGATAAGTGGTGTTCCTCAGGCTTCAGTGCTGGGACTTTCACCGTTTGGAATATATATATATAAATGATTCAGAGGACAATGTGGCTAGATTGATTAGCAAGTTTGCATACGACACAAAGGTTGGTAGAATTGCAGATAGCGATGAGGACAGCCAGGGGACACAGCAGGATATAGATCGGTTGGAGACTTGGACAGAGTGATGGCAGATGGTGTATAGTCCAGACAAATGTGAAATAATGCATTTTGGAAGGTCTAATACAGATGGAAGTGGCAGAACCTTTAAGAGTATTAATAGACAGTGGGATCTGGGTGTACAGGTACACAGTCACTGAAAATGGCAATGCAAGTAGAAATGTTAGTCAAGAAGACATATGGCATGCTTGCCTTCATTGAGTGGGGCATTGAGTTTAAAATTTGGCAAGTTGTGTTGCAGCTTTGCATAATCTTAGGTCACACTTGGAATATAGTGTTCAGTTCTGGTTGCCACACTACCAGCAGGATGTGGAGGCTTTGGAGAGGATACAGAAAAGATTTACCAGTATGTTACCTGATACGGAGGGCATTAGCTATGAGAAAAGGTTGGAGGAACTTGGTTTGTTCTTACTGGAATGGCAGAGGTTGAGGGGTGATCTGGGAGAAGTCTACAAGATTGAGGGGCATGGACAGAGTGGATAGTCAGAAGCTTTTTGCCAAGGTGGAAGAGTCGATTACTGGGGGCACAGGTTTAAGGTGCAAGCGGCAAGGTTTAAAGGAGATTTATGAGGCAAGTTTTTTTTATATAGAGTGATGGGTGGCTGGAATTCACCACAGGGAAGGTAGTAGAAGCAGATATGATAGTGACTCATGAGGTGTACCTTGACAAATACGTGAATAGGATGGGAGAGAGGGGTATGATCCCCAGAAGGGTAGGATATTTTAGTTCAGTCGGGCAGTGTGCTTGATGCAGGCTTGGAGGGTTGAGGGGCTTTTTCCTGTACTGTTTCTTCTTTTGTTGTAAAGTACTGTACAGAATTTTGGTCTTCATATCTAAGTATGGATGCTCTTGTCTTGAAGATAGTAGTGCAGAGGGTTACTAGATTGGTTCCTGGGCTGAGAGGTTGAGTAAACTGAGCATATACTGTTTAAAGTAAAGACTGAGAGAGATGATTGGATTGAAACGTACAAGATTCTGAAGGGATTTCACTGGATTGACTCTGAGAGGTTTTTGCTGGCTGGGAAATCTAGAACACATGGGCACATTCTTAGGATAAGGGGGTCAATCATTTGAGGACTGAGGTGAGGAGAAATTTCTTCATTCGGACTTTTAATGTTTCGCATTGTCTATCACAGAGGGTTGTGGTATTCAGGACAGAGAAATAGATTTTTGCTATCAGGGATCTAGAGGTGAAGGGACAGGCAGGGAAATGGAGCTGATGCAGAAGATCAGTTCAGAAATTGAAGGGTGGAGCAGGTTCAAGGAGCATGTGGTCTACACCCCCCCCCCATGATCTTTTTATGTTCTTGTGGCATATTCCTTCAAAGAACAAAACAGCACGGGAAACAGGCCCTTTGGCCCAACGAGCCCGCGCCGCCACCCCGATGTTCCCACCTCTACCCATGATCCCTGTCTATGTTTATAGATCTATGGATTAAAACCAAATTTGAGACAATTTAGGGAGAATTTGTTTTGCCAATTAGCCTAAGAGCACATCTTTGGGATGTGGGAGGAAACCGGAGCACCCGGAGAAAACCCACTCAAGCACAGGGAGAATGCGCAAACTCCCACAGACACAGGCCCAAATCCATGTATCTGCACAGCACAGCGATAGTCACTGAGCTGTCGTGTTGCCCATCAAATGGTCCAGGTCAAGCGTACACTAACGACGTGAAGCACTAGGATGCTCTCGAAAAAGATCCAAGAGCAGCCCTCTCACGACCCATCGCGTGTATGCCCCTCGTTAGACAACAAGGTGGACCAAAGCACCTGTAGGATAAAAACAAGTACATCAATATCATCATCTATTTACACACTTCCCAGGAACTCTCAAGGCTCATGATCCCTATTTTAAATCAGTTTTCTATGCCCCTCCATTCCCATTCTGCTAATGTGCCCATCTAAGTATTTCTTAAATAACTCCAGAGTGCCTGCCTCCACCACTTTACTTGGCAGCGCATTCCATACCCCCACCACCCTCTGTGTGAAAAAACTCCCTCTAGCATCCAAATTATACCTTACCCCTCTCACCCTAAGCCTGTGACCCCTCGTGCTATTCGAGTCCATTCTAGGAAAAAGCTTAATCCTGTTTACTCTATCTATACCCCTCATAATCTTGTGAGATTATGAGGGGTATGGGGTTGAGAAGCTTATCAGCCATGATTAGATGGTGGAATAAATTCAACAAACCTAATGGCTTAATTCTGCTCCTATATCTTATTGTCTTATTCGCAATAAAATACTCCAAGTATAGTAAAGGCAGATAAAGCGTAAAGCGCTATTGATCTCAACTTTCATCAGGTACATAAACTACAATGAAATGAATGTGAAATCAATCCATTTAAGTAGTGTTGTTTTCAGAGGAAATATGAGTGAGGAAACAACAAGAATTTTATGTTCTTTGAATAATACAAAGGAAAATTTATTGTCATTGGTCTTCAATTGGAGATATGAGCCTTTTTTAATTTGTTTTTTGTGAAATCATAGATTTCAAAAGTTTTAGAACATCTTCACATACCACCTTTGGGTTATAGTTCATGGCTGCCAAATTTCTCAAACCTACATGCAAAAATTAAAGTTTATTTATTAGTCAAAACAAGACTTACGTTAACACTACATTGAAGTTTCTGTGAAATTACCCTAGTTGCCACATTCTGGCGCCTGTTCAAGTCAATGCACCCTGACCAGCACGTTTTTCAGACTCTGAAAGGAAACCCACGAGAGAATGTGCAAACTCCACACAGACAGTGACCCAAACCGGGAATCGAACCTGAGTCCCTGGTGCTGTGAGGCAGCGGTGCTGTGAGGCAGCAGTGCTAATCACTGTGCCACCATGCTGCCCCGTTCTTGCATGCGTTTGTGTGTTAGCAGACTATGTTCTTGGATCTTTTTCGAGAGTATCCTACTGCTTCATGTCGTTAGTGTATGCTTGACCTGGACCATAAGGGCAATTACAGTTGAATTCAATCCAGTCCTCTCCTGTCGTCCCATTTGCATGATTTCCCATCAGAGCCACTGAATAATGGCCACAAGTGAGACCCCAACTTGTGAGCTCTTCTTTGTAGAGTTCAAATCCTCCCCCCCTACTCAATTTTATAATTAGAATTTTTAGATGTTTGCTGACTGCTTGCGAATATGTGTTTTTGTGGGAGATCATATCTATAGTCAAGAATTAATCTTTAATTACACTCACTGTGAACAGTCTTTAGATTTCCCCTTTGTTGCAACCACACAGTGAGCTATTTTTTTGAAAAACAAACCTGTTTCCTCCATGTGTTATAGGATCTTGTTCGGTGCAAATTTTCAGAGCTTGCATTGCTGTTGCACTTATGAGACTCAATAAAAATACAGCACAGAAGGGGATTACTGTGTATATCTCCAGTAATATTTCTTTTCAAATGTCAGTCCAATTTTATTTTAAATTAAACTGTAGGAACAGTCTCAATAGCTAGCTGCAGTTCAGTATTCCACGTCCCAATAATATTTAAAATTTTAAAAATATTAACTTTCCTCTTATTATTCTCATGGTAATTCTCGGTTAATTCTTCTTTCTGTCCTCAATTTGGTGAGTATTGACTTTTGAATTAATTTATTGTCGTAGAGGAGAAAAGGAGAGGGTGCAGAAAGTAGTGTTACAGCTAAGATGTAACGAAAGATCAGCTCAATGTATGGTAATTCCATTCAAAAGTCTGATGACAGCGGGGAAGAAGCTATTCTTGAGTCATTTGGTATTTGATCTCAGACTTTTGTACCTTTTTCCTGAAGGAAGAAGGAGGAAGAGAGCGTGCCCAGGGTACATGAGATCTTTGATTATGCTGGCTGCTTTTCCCAGGGAGCAGGAAGTGTAGACAGAGTCAATGGATGGGAGCTGGTTTTTGTGGTGGGCTGGGCTTCATTCGTGACCTTTTGTAGTTTCTTGCAGTCTTGGACAGAGCAGGAGCCATACCAAGCTGTGATACATGAAAAGGATCTTTCACTATTTACCCTTTTGAACTTTTATGTTCCTAATATAAGATTTAAAGTGTGGATTAAGGAAGGATGCTCTGCTTGGATTTGTGTAAAGTGGGTTGTGTTTGATTAGTTGATTTGAAATTTTTGTGAAAATTAGCTTTTGTAGATAAGCGGGATGGAGTGAATGTTTGTACATGTTGATTTTGATAAGGTATTTGATGAAGAGTCTCGTTATGATATACTATATATCATTAAGAGGGTATATCAGGAAGCAATTAAAGACCCTGTATGTATATAGAACCTTTTACATCTTCAGGGCATCCAAAAAGTGAATAGGATACTTACAAATTGAAATCATTGTTGTAATGTTATACTTTATGCACAGCAAGGTCCACAAGCAGCAATGAGATTACTGACCAGGTAACCTGTATTAATAATGTTGGCTGAGCGTTCAGTGTTGGTGTGGACCTCAGGTGCACTCCCCCTCTCTTTGAAATTGTGTTATGGAATCTGTTAACATACATCTGAAAAGGCAGTTGGGGCCTCAGTTTACTGTCTCATCTGAAACGTGCCAATTCTGACAAGACAATGCTTTTTCAGTAGCCTGTGAAGGATAAACCCAGTGCTTCAGTATTTGGGATGTAGGGGGTTCAGAACAGGCAGGTGGAGGGAGGGGGTGGTGGGCAGGGGCGGTGGGCAGGGGCTTTCTGCTAAGAGGTGGAGAGATCTGTGACAATTTTTCAGTGTTGTAGCTTCGAAACATGATTGAAGTAGCAGTTTTGCATTTTATTGTTCTTGCCTATGTGGCTTATCTGATTTACATATGAAAGAGTTTGTATGGTGTACCAGAGTATTTATGACAGGAAACAGTAATGCACAAAATGTCTTGTTCTGAAAAGCCATGAGCACAGTGGAGCTCTAAGTCAGTTGCCCGCACCATCACGCGGTTCAGCTTTTTTATTGCACATTTTCAGAGCACTGGTTTCACTGCATTTTCCCTGATGACACACTTCACTGTCACTTCTTCAGATGTCAGGATCAAATAGAAGTATGTTGATAGATAATTCTGATGATTTAGCAGTTTTGCAGGGGGTGAGGGAGGGAGTTGGGTGGATCAACTCTTCCTTATCTAATTAGTTCCAATGGAATAAATTCTAGTTGAATCAAATCTGTTGGGAAGTGCAGAAGCCACACTGATGTTAGCGGTCAAGCATGCCCCATCAACCAAAGATGAGAGTAGCACTGTATTTATAATGAATTATAAGCAAGCTAACCAATTAGAATGACTAAAATTACTAGTAAGGTTTTGAAAGATTGAAGGAAAAGCACAGATATAAGATGTTGGATTTAAATGTATTACTGAGTATACTATGAGACAAGTACAATGGGTATTAAGTTTCTGCGTGGGGGAATCTTCCAGAACAGATTTTTCTTCAGCAATCATACTTTGTCATCATGTCTAAGATTTATTCTTATCTTATGTATTATTATTGATTTATTATTATCACATGTATTAGTATACAGTGAAAAGTATTGTTCCTTGCACACTATACAGACAAAGTATACTGTTTATAGAGAAAGAAGGGAGAGAGTGCAGGATGTAGTGTTACAGTTATAGTTAGAGCTTAGAGAAGGAGCAATTTAATCCGAGGATTGGTCCATTCAAAAGTCTGATGGCCGTAGGGAAAATACTGTGCTTGAGTCGGATGGTATGTGACCTCAGACTTTTGTATCTTTTTTCTGACGGAAGAAGGTGGAAGAGTCAGCTGTGAGAAGTGTACAACTCCAGCAAGCCAACACCTTTGTATGTTGTGAGCAAAATAGTGTCATCTGACTGTGAATTATTCTTCAAAAACAGACCATCAAACCAGGTACCACATGTTCATTGTGTTGCCTTGCATATGCTAAAGGTTTGCATGCACAACACTATCAGGCCTTTGTGTTCAGGTTAAAATGGACGGGTGGAACTACTTACGAGTAAGATGATTATACAGAAGTGGATGCGCACAGCAGCACAATACTTGGCTTCTGCTGTTCAGAATCAGAAGAATCTGCAATCTTATGCAGCAAATTTTGACTGAATCTTGGAAGGATAGTAAATGAGAGATTGATCTTGTTCCAAGTTCCTCTTGGCTTCTTCTCATCGTTCAGGCGTGTGAAGAAGGGAACTGGGAACCATGAAGTGATACAATTTTGTTGTCTTTAACAAATGAGTCTACTCTAGTATAAACAAAAGCACCTGAAAGCTTTACAATAGGGAATTGAAATACAAACCATTTTTACTAATAATGTATAAGCGTAATCTCTAGCCATCTGTTTGCATTTGGTGCCTGACCCTTCATCAAGCAAAGGTCCTCTGGTGGTAGTCATTTGAAATGAAATATTTAACTTGTAAGCTAGGGGCAGCATTCTTTCAGAGTGGCATAATTTAAAACCTACAAATCAAAAATGATCAGTTTTGATCTTTGAAACAAAGCATGTGCACTGGAATAATACCTTGACAGGATCTTTGGGAGCATCAGTTGTCCAAGACAGAGGGTGGTGGTTGAGGGAAATTTTTCATCGTGGAGTTCGGTGACAAGTGGTGTACCTCAGGGATCTGTTTTGGGGCCCCTGCTGTTTGTAATTTTTATAAATGATCTGGATGAGGGTATTGAAGGATGGATTAGTAAATTTGCGGATGACATCAAAGTCGGAGGAGTGGTAGATAGTGAAGAGGGGTGTTATAGTTTGCAGAGAGACTTGGACAAGTTGCAGAGCTGGGCCGAGAGGTGGCAAATGGAGTTTAATGTGGAAAAGTGTGAGGTAATTCACTTTGGCAGGAATAACAAATGTGTAGAGTATAGGGCTAATGGTAGGACTCTTAATAGTGTTGATGAACAGAGGATCTTGGTGTATATGTGCATAGATCCCTGAAAGTTGGCAATCAAGTCGATAAGGTTGTTAAGAAGGCATATGGAGTCTTAGCTTTTATTGGTAGGGGGATTGAATTTCGGAGCCGCAACGTCATGTTGCAACTGTACAAAACTCTAGTGCGGCCGCACTTGAGTATTGTGTGCAGTTCTGGTCCCCACATTATAAGAAAGATGTGGAGGCATTGGAGAGGGTACAGAGGAGGTTTACCAGGATGTTGCCTGGTATGGAGGGCAGGTCTTATGAAGAGAGGCTGAGGGATTTGAGGTTGTTTTCGTTAGAAAGAAGGTGACTAAGAGGAGACCTTATTGAAACATATAAGATGATTAGAGGTTTAGATAGGGTGGACAGTGATAGCCTTTTTCCTGGGATGGAGAAAGCTAGCACTAGGGGACACAGCTTTAAATTAAGGGGTGATAGTTATAGGACGGATATCAGAGGTAGGTTCTTTACCCAAAGGGTGGTAAGGGTATGGAATGCCCTGCCTGCTGCAGTTGTAGATGCACCAAGTTTGGTGGCGTTTGAGGTTAGTAGATAAGTTTATGGACGAAAAGGGAATGGTTTAGGTTAGAGGGTCATTGCTTTTTCTTAATTGGTCGGCGCAACATCGAAGGCCAAAGGGCCTGTTCTGCGCTGTAATGTTCTAAAGTTCTGTTGCTGTATCCTAACTTGCACCAGGTTCTATGTGCCTAGTTTTCTTCTGCCTTCACTGACCGACATTTGTGCCCAGACTGGAAATTTAAAATTCCCATTCTGATTTTTGAATCCCTCTATAACCTTGTCCCTTTCAGTCTCTTTACTCTCTCCCAACCCTCCTCAATCTCTGCACTCCTCCAATCTTGGCCTCATGCATGTCCTCGATTTTCATTATTCTGCCATTCGCAGCTGTGCCTTAAGTTATATAGTCTCTAAGTTCCAGAATTCCTTCCTCCTTTCCACTTTCCCATCTCTTCTTTAAGACACACCTAACAATTTAGTTATTTATTAGTGTCACAAATAGGCTTACATTAACACTGCAATTAAGTTACTGTGAAAATCCCCTTGTCGCTACATATTTGACGCCTGTTTGAGTACAGAGAGAATTTAGCATGGCCAATGCACCCTAGCCTGAATGTCTTTTTTAGACTATGGAAGGAAATTGAAGCACCAACAACGTGCGGGTTAGGTTGATTGGCTATGTTAAAATTGCTTCTTAGTATCCTGAAATGCATAGTGGATAAATAGGGATATGGGGGTAAGACCTGGGTGGGGTTGTGGTTGGTGCAGATTCGATGGGCAAGATGGCCTCTTTTTCTGCACCATACGGTTTCTATGATTCTCCCTGGAGGAAACCTACGCAGACATGGAGAATGTCTGAGGAATTTGCACAGTTACCCAAGCTGGAAATTGAACCCACATCCTTGGTGCTGTGAGGCAGCAGTGCTAACCACTGTGCCACCAAACCTAGCTCTTTAACCAAGTATTTAACCTTTACCTGTCCTTTTGTCTCATTATATGTCTGTGTATCAAATTTTGCTGTAACTGTGACTTTGGCTTGGGATGTTTTATTCCATTAAAGATGCAGTGTAAATGCTCATTATGGTTTTGAAGTATATGTTTCTGTTACTTAGCCTAAAGTTGTAAAGGCCCTAAGCTCTGAAACCGGAATGATGTGGAGATTCTGGAGAGAGTGCAGAGGAAGTTTACCAGGATGCTGCCTGGTATGGAAGGTCTGAGTTACGAGGAGAGGTTAGGCAAATTGGGGCTGTTTTCCTTAGAGAGATGTAGACTTAGAGGAAATCCAGTAGAGGTGTACAAGATTATGAGGGGAATAGATAGAGTGAACAGGGTTAAGCTTTTTCCTAGGATGGACTCATGCTTGACCTGGGCAACACGACAGCTCAGTGACTATTGCTGTGCTGTGCAGGATTTGGACCTGTGTCTGTGGCAGTTTGCGCATTCTCCCCGTGCTTGCATGGGTTTTCTCCGGGTGCTTCGGTTTCCTGCCACGTTCCGGGGATGTGCTCTTAGGCTGATTGGCAGAACAAATTCTCCCTAAATTGTCTCAAATTTGGTTCTACTGCATAGATCTATAAACATAAACAGGGATGTCGGGGATCATGGGTCAAAGTGGGAAGGTTGAGGTGGCGGCGTGGGCTTGTCGGGCTGAAGGGCCTGTTTCCTGCGCTGTTTTGTTTTTTGATCTTTGAAATTCCTTCCCTATACTTCTCCATACTCTTCCCGCCTCTCCTCCTTTAAGGCACTCCTTACAACCTAATTCTTTGACTGGGTATTTAATCTCCATCTTACTTAATTTAATAAATGTAGTTCACAGACATTAGTGTGATTGAAATTCCCTACTGCCTGTTTTGAATGAGAATAATATGACAGACCTATTATGAACTGTAGATTTCCATTCACGTGACTCAAACACTCGAACCTCTGTCACTTGCCTGAATCCTGTTTACTCACAAATCACTAGCTGGCTAATTCAAAATTAATTGTCCTGATTTTTAGGAACTTGGGAAAATATTTCCCAGAATTTCAAGTGATGTATTCCATGGCTTCTGGATGGTTTTCATCTGCTAATTTAGCTGAAGTAAAATGTTACACTAACTGCACACAGGAGTCCCACACAAAGCCAAGGAATTGACCAAGGATTAATTAAGACAACCCTGCAATTTGAAACAGTAACCAGTAAACTTTGGGAGTTGAGCACTGTGCTGCTTCATTGTTGCTCTAGATGTTGCATACTTGACTTTGGTTAAATTGTATCATAGCAGCTAAATGATGAACAATTTGTGACATTGCAATAGTTTCCAGACAGAGTGCTGCATTTATATAGTGCCTTTCACAACCATGGCACGCTCTAAGCACTTTATAGTGAATGAGGTACTTTTGAAGTACAAAGAAAAAAGGGAGGAAATTCTCAAAGAGAGAGCAGAGTTATTGTTTCGGGTCCGACTTGTCACAACTGAAAGTTCTGGTTATATCACAGCTTGGAATAGCTCCTGTTCTTCTTCCCAAGACCGCAAGAAACTATGAAGGTTGTGAATGTTGTCCAAATCATCATGCAAACCAGCCTCCCACCTATTCCCGCTGTCTTGGCAAAACAACCTGCATAATGAAGGACCCCACACACCCTGGGCATTCTCTCTTCCATCTTCTTCCATCGGGAAAGAAAAATACAAAGTCTGAGATCACCTAACAGCCAACTCAAGAACAGCTTCTTCTCTATTGCCATCAGAATTTTGAATGAACTTACATGTGTTAAGTTGATCTTTTTCTACATTCTAGCATGATTGTAACACTACATTCTGCACTGGCTCCTTTCCTTCTCTATGAATGGTATGTTTTGTCTGTATAGTGCGCAAGAAATAATACTTTTCACTGTATTCAGGTCTCAAGAAATCAAATCAAGACATTACAGATGTATAAAATAATTTAACCAGACATTGTACAAATAGCTACATGGGAGGAAGTGGCAGAAGAAGAACACAAAAGAAAGCCTGTTGGAAGGCAATTTAATGAACCACAGAAACTTTACAACTGCCTGCAATCCCTTTATAAAAAAAGGGGAGCAATGGTCATGGTTTGAGATTGTTGAACTTTATATAGAGTCTGAATAGTTGTAAGAGTTCTTATTGAAAGGTGAGCTCCTTGTGAAGTGTCGTTACTGTTGTAAAGTAGGAAACACAGCCAGTTTTGTGCAAAACCAGCTCCTGAAAACAATGACCAGGTAATCTGGTTTAGTGACATTAGTTGAAGTGTAACCATTGGACAGGCAGTAGAAACATTAGATTCTTACAATGGTGACACCAGAGGAAAAGTGTTTGCATTTGCCCAACTGTTAGCAAGAACAGTTTGGGAAGTCCCAGTCCCTTACACTCTTTCCTGTGTGTCCTACCATTTTTTTTCCAGTTGGAATCATAGAGTAATATAGCTTGGAAATAGGTCCTTTGGCCTTTAGCAGTCCATTTTGCTGTCCTCCCAGATAGTCCCAATTACCTGCATTTGGCCATATCCCTCTAATATTTTCATATCCATATGCTTATTTAAATGCTTTTTAAATGTTGCTGTTGATCCTGTCTAGAGTTTCAAGTGCTTACCCAATCTATAATTCTTGGAATTACAACACTTTGAAGTTTTAGTATTCTCCATAATTGCTCCCCCCACCCCCCCGCCATTCATTGCTCCTGAACATGCCAGCTTTTCAGAAATGCTATTCTCTAAATGTGAGTATTGAGTCCAGGCATCCAGTGTTTTTGTGGCCAGACATATGGTGAACAGTTTCGTACTGGAGGACTCAAGTTGGGTCCAGACCCACTTTTGTCCAAATGTTTGCAAGAGGTGGCTTCCCAGAATAGGAGCTGGTGGGAACTACTGATATATTTTTATGCTCTCCCACTCTGTAGCTGCTAAACCCAATTAGTTTGCCCCATCTTTTATTACCTGCAAACAAGATTGATGCAGATTCTGAATCATATCCATGACCTTCGAGTGTAGAACCAAACAATGTATTTACCACCTCATTGGGTAAGCTTTTCCATTTTCCTTGATGCGTTGCTTTCCCAGTTTCCTGTGTTTTTTTTAATAGTCTCATTCTTTTAACCAGGACCTAAATATAACTTGAGTAGTTCTTTCGGATATGAACGTGTAATTGAATATGTTCCAGCTCAGAAGCAGGTTTCTTTGTTTCTGGGAAAAGAAAATCATCCAGTGAAATCAAAGGAATTTCAATTTTCTGATCAGGATGTAGTGATGAATTGTCATCTGCTCCCTCTGTGGATTTGCGTTGGAGCCAAATGAGGAATTCAAATTTCTTGCTGCCATGGGAGGAAGATAATTGATTGCGTGTAGAAAATGAGTGTTGTTCCTAAGTAGCACAGATGTATCATGACATATTGAGGTTACTGATACTGTCATGTTAGAAATGCTGTGTGTTTACTTCATAGAACTTTTCCCATACTACAAGTAATCCAACCCCCTGGTCAAATAAGAAGTCTCACGACACCAGGTTAAAGTCCAAGAGGTTTATTTGATATTACAAGCTTTTGGAGCACTGCTCTTTCATCAGATGAGTGCAATACTCTTCTGATGAAGGAGCATCACTCCGAAAGCTCGTGATGCCAAATAAACCTTTTGGACTTTAACTTCATGTTGTGAGACTTCTTACTGTGCCGGCATCTCCACATCGTGGCTTCAGATCAAGGATTGAAATAAGTAGGAAAAAAATTAACTATTGGGTACTGCCAACCATGGTAATGAACATGGGCTCCAGGAGACTCATAATTTATGTGAAAAAAAACCCATTCATTCGTCAACCTGAGATGCCTTTTCCACCAAGACTCTACTCAAAAAAATTAACCTGTCTTTTCTCTCAGATGCTGTGAGAGCTTCTACATATATCCAGTATTCTCTCTTGAAATTTCAGATTTATAGTACATTTTTAACTTTGTGTGTTTCAACTCTTTCCTTCAACCCTCCTATAGTCTAGATTACTCACCCAAAGTAGTACGTCACAGTTGCATATATTTGAACAGCTTTTTGCAGCCTCTTGGGAACTTGACATGACCATTTCTTGTCCAATCTTAAACATTGAACGTTGCTCATTTATGGCTGCAAAAAATGAAGAACTTGCTATTCGTGAGGCACCTTTAAGCCCATCACAAACTATTTAGTATTAAGTAAAATTGATGTGCGGTGCTGCAATAGAGGCATGTGTTGTAACCACTTCATTCACAAAATTCAAATGACAGTGATGCGGTAATGATCAGATGATCTGTTGTAGCAATGCTGGTTGAGGGAAAAGTATTAATCACGTTTGTCTCCCTTTCACATAGTAATATACTTCACTTACATCTGAGGGGATACATGGTTCCTCAGATTAAAATCTCTTTGAAAAGAAAGCATCTCTGACAGTGCAGCTTTCCCTCTGCACTACACTTGGCAGTGTCAACATCGATACTGTGCTCAAGTGTCCAGAGAAGGAACCGTAGCCTTCCCACTGAGTGAGTTATATAGCTGAACACCTAGGTTTCCTGGCTGAGTCCTGACCAAATGCCCACGTATTTGTCAGGTATTGATGCATGAAAGGAACCATGCCTAATTTTTGCATTCGTCAAAGCAAACAGAGGCCAAAATCAAGTGAAGCGTTTTCAACACCTTCTAATTGTGAACTGCCAACAGCATGATCGAGAGGTCAATTGTGAGTGTCCTTTGTCCCATGCTGCATTTGCCCTGGCCTGTGGTTACATATGGTACATTTATTTGCCTCAGTTTCCAAAGTTACAAATGGTGTATTGACTGGCTGAGATAGTTTTGGAAGTCATTTTAGGTTTTAACTAATAGTTACAGCAGTGCAAACTAATGTAGATAATGAGACTAAAAGTGGTGCCATTATCAGTTTGTTAGCGATACTTCCTTGATATGATTCATTTAAAAAAATAGTCACACCATTCTATTTCTTAAACTTGTTAGCATGTTATACTATTCACTGGGGTCACACCCAAAAGGTGTCTATGTAAAAAGTTATTTTGGCAAGGGACCTCACTTAGGAGCTTAGACACTTTGTCGTTATATTTCATGAGATTAAAATTAATGCCAAGTTTGTGATAATCTGCACTTGTTTACTGAAAAGATACGGGTATTGCGTGTCATGTTGGCTTAAGGAAGTGTCTCCTGTGGCATTGCTCACAGTGATGTACTGTTGAAAATATTATTGGGTATTAGCAAAGACAGGCAAAGCACTTGCAGTCAAATTAGCATCTTTATTGCAAGTGCACATCTTTAAATCTAATATTTCCAGTTAATCTTTCACCAAAGACTTCAACAGGATCAAAATTTGTCACGTGGGGGGAAAAAGGTAACATAATGCTGTATAGCTGTAACACCAGGCTGAAGAATATAAATACAAATGTTATCAAGATTCTGGCCTTGCAACATGTTCATTGTCATAGAATATGAAAGTCTAAACCTGATTTAAAAAGATTAATTGAGGAAACACTCTATTTCCTTAAAATCTGTCTGCTTTAACTTCATCTTCCATCAAAGAAAACCAGTTTTCTTACTACCAAACTTGTTCCATGACATAGTCTTTGTTTAGGATTAAAGTTTTGTTGCAACATTTTAACTTTGCTTCCTTGAGTCTAGACTTGTGCAATAATAAGTCCATTGGGCTTAGAATGTTAAACTTTCAAAAAGGAGACGGGGAGGGTACAAGCTCAATATGTTCCCTCTACGGTGATAGGAAGGAGTAACAAGCCCAGAGAACCATAGAGGACCAGAAGTGTTCAAGATACAATGAGATGGAAAAAAAGAGGCCTTCAGCAGGTACGAGGGGGCAAATCAGCAGAGGCATTAGTGAAGTACAGAAATTATAGGGTGAAGCTTAAGAAAGCAATTAGGAAAGCAAAGAGGGGAATTGGGAAAGCTGTGGCTGGTTAAAAAAAAAATAGGGAAAATCCCAAGATATATCAATGGGAACAGGCTAATCAGGGAAATAATAGAGCCCATTAGAGACTATGGGAGCAATAGGTGGAGCTAGATGACATCACTAGAATGTTGAATGAATGCTTCACATTTATCTTCACACAAGAGGATGAAAGTATGGAACTCAGAGACATGCGAGGTTCTTGAAAAAATTGACGTAGGATATGATAGAATATTGGAGGCTTTGGCAAGCTTAAAAATGGACAGATCCCCAGATCCAGATGAATTGCAACCAAAGCTGCTGTGGAAGGCAAGAGAGGAGTTTGCAGAAGGTCTGACCCAAATTATTAATTCCTTCCAGCCGTGGGGGAGGTGACAGATGACTGGAGAACAGTTAGTGTCACTCCGCTATTTAAGAAGAGTTGTAGTGATAAACTAGGGAACTGCAGACCAGAGAATCTCATGTCAATGATAGGGAAACCGTTGGAGAAAATTTTTGAAGGAGAATATCCATCTCCACTTGGTCAGTCAAGAGTTGATTGGGTAAAGTCAGTATGGCTTTTCAGAGGGAGGTCATGCCTAACAAATTTGATTGAATTTTTTTGAAGAGGTGATCAGGTGTGTGGATGAGGATGGTGTAGTTGATGTAGTTTATATGGATTTGAACAAAGCATTTGACAAGTACCCGCATGGGAGACTTATAAAGAAGGTAAATGCAGATGGAATGCAGTTTGATGAGGTGGATTCAAAGCTGACGTAGTTATAGGAGACAGAGGATGACGATAGAAAGCTGATTTAGTGACTGGAAGCCAGAGTCCACCAGAGTCTGTGCTGGATTCCCTTTATTCATAATTTATATAAATGATGCAGATGACCAGGAGAGGGGTAGAGTTAGTAAGTTTGTGGATGATACACATATTGGCTGTGTGGTTAACAGTAAGGCTGAGTGTTTTGAGCTACAGATGGTACGGTGAAATGGGCAGATAAGTGGCAGATGAAATTTAACCCTGAAAAGTGTGAGACGATACAATTTGGAAGGAATAATTTGACAAAAGTATTCAATGCACAACATGACACAAGGAAGTTCTGAGGAACAAAGAGACCTTGGCATGTTTGTCCGTAGATTTGTGAGGACAGATTAGAATGTTTGTAGGGTGGTGAAAAAGGAATACTTACTTTTACCAATCAAGACATAGATTACAAAAGCAGGGAGGTCATGTTGGAGTTGTATGGAACTTTGGTGAGGCCCCAGCTGAAGTACTATGTGCAATTTGGGTTGTCACATTATATGAAGGATATGATTGTGCTGGAGGAGGTGCAAGGAGATTCACCAGAATTCTTTTGTTCACGCACAGAACATGGGCTTTGCTGGCTAACCAGCATTTATTGCCCATTCTTCCTTGCCTTTGGAGGTTCAACCATATTGCTGTGGCTTTGGAGTTCCACAGACGCCAGACCGGGTAAGAAAGGCAGATTTCCTTCCCTAAAGGACATCAGTGAACGAGGTGGCTTTTTCCTACAATCGACAATGCTTTCATGGTCATTACCAGATTCTTAACTCCAGATATTTTTATTGAATTCAAATTCCACCATCTGCTATGGCAGGATTTGAACCCAGAACATTAGCTGAATTTCTGGATTAAGAGTCTTGTGATGATAATACCACTAGACCATTGCCTCTTCTGAGTAATCTGCCTGAGATGGAACATTTAAGTTATGAAGAGAGGTTGGATAGAATTGTATGCTTTGTGTAAAACTTTAAATATATTATATAGATATTTGCTGTCAGTAAGTATAGAAAAAGGAGTAGGATATTCAACCCATCAAATCTGTTGCTCCCATTCTGTTAGATTTGCATCTCAAATCCATTTACTTGCCTTTTTTTTCTTAGTTTTGGGTAGGGCTATCAATTTCTCCACTTTGCTCATGAGTATTTCATAGAATCATAGAACCCTACAGTGCAGAGAGAGGCCCTTTGGCCCATTGACTCTACACCAACAACAATCCCACCCAGGCCACGCCAGACCCCATACCCCTGCATATTTTACCCGCTAATCCTTTTAATCTATGCATCCAGAATACTGAGAGGCAATTTTAGCATTGCCAATCAACTTAATCCACACATCTTTGGACTGTGGGAGGAAACTAGAGCACTTGGAGGAAACCCACACAGACAGGAGGAGAATGTGCATACTCCACACAGACAGTGACCTGAGCCGGGAATCGAACCCAGGTTCCTCTACTGTGAAGCAGCAGTACTACCCCCTATGCTACTGTGCTGCCTGTTGCAACTGAAATATTTAGTGCAAATTATACAGAGGTGAATTTCAAAGTTACCAACAAAATAGACAATTCATGACTGAAGCATTAATGTTTTTGGTTCATTACTACACGAAGTCGTCTGGTTCTGCATAAATCTGTTGAGAAGAACTATAATGATTGCCTTTAAAAAGTATCCAGTCTTCAATATAAAATTCTCAAATCATAAGCACTATATAATTTGTTACAAGGGAATTATTTACAGTAAGTAAAAATTCATATGTATTTAGTTCGTACAAAGCTGCACAGTTTGCATTACCAGGTGCAAATTCTTTATTATTTCTCTCCTGTAAAATTGACAGTAAATGCAGAAACTTTGATGCTCTTACCTGTTATATGTAGGTGGTTGGGATGCTTGACCTCCTGTCTGACTGATACTAGTCAATGTCACTCCACCACCAGTCTTTTTAGGCTTTTCCCTCCCACTTAGTGTGTGATTGAGGTCGACACACCATTCCTTAAACTGGCCTCAGTTTGAGGAACGGTGTGCCGACCTCAGTACAGCATTCTGATCCTTCTGGGGTGAGAGGGGGAGAGTTCCAGATTTCTACAATTCTTAGTGTGAGAAAGGGTTTCCAAGGTTTTATTCTAAAATGATCCATCTATCAAATCTCTATCATTTTACATATGCCAGTCAGATCACTCTGCAACCTTCTAAACTCAACAAAGTCACCTTTAACATAGTAAAATGTCCCGAGGCACTTTGCAGCCCTCATAGCTGACCAAATCTGACAGTGAGGCACGTGGGATGTAAAACAATCTCACGCAATAAACTTGTAAGGTAAGTTACAAGAGAAGGATGTTAATGTGGATAGTTGGAGTGGGCTCCATGTATCTGGAGAGTAAGTAAACTCTGAGTTCCATCAAACAGAACAGGCTTTTTCAAATGAGTGGTAACTTCCAATTTCTAAATTTCAGTTTACGCTTGGGTTACGCTTACGTTGCTTTTAAGAAACAAAATAGTAACATTGTAAAACCACAGGATTTAATTCATCCATAAACACTCGTCGCTTACAATAATTTTCATCAGACAATTGAAAACTTGGGTGAATTCCAACCACCTCGGTCTATTGAGCACATTGGATAAAGCAAAAGCAGGTAGAAATGCAGTATATTGTAACCATGCCAAGTTGCAGGCATTTCTCAGAATCAGCAGTGCTGTGGTTTTGTAAGTGCTGTGAATAAGGCACTTCATCCGTCTATTTCAGGTGTAGCAGCAAATGATTTTAATTACATGTTTGGTAAAATTGCTTAGTAACTTATTTTTTTTTGCTGGTCTTTCTGCATTTGTGATTCTTGATGTCATTCAGCAAGTATTTACCTGTGATTTAAAGAGGATGGCATGAAATTGCATCAGTTTATTTTAACAAAACAGTTTAAAAAAAATTGTCTGCTTTACTCCGTTCCAATATTTGGTTATATTTTGTGTGTTGGGTAATAAATCTTGGTGAGAGAGGTGGGGACCCCTTGACTAAAGATGTCAATTGCACATTGCTATTTGTTTGATGTATGTGGTGCAGATATTTTTATTGTGAGACCAAACAAGATTCTTGCCTCATGATATAAGATCATCAAGCAAATGAACATAACATCATTCAGTAGTTCAACTTAAAGAAAGGAGCTTAAATTTGTGACTGTCTTCCAGAATTCCCTGCTAATTGGAATAATGCTATGTTTCTAATAGAACTTAGTGACACTTTTTTCCATTGCTATTTTTTTCTGATAAATACAAACCTAGCAACAACTTGTATATAAGCATCTTAAAACCTCAAGATAGAACACAGCATGCGAACAGACCTATTCAATGATGTGGTAAACAACCCTTCTGTCTGCCCTTGGTCTGTCTCCTCTATTCCTCATATATTCGTGTGCTTATCTAGAAGCACCTTAACGCCCCTATCATATCTGCCTGTGGTCTGCCTGCACAGGTCTACCTGTGACCACCAGCCTTGGCCGCACATTCCAGGCACCCACCACTTTCTTGGTGAAAGACTTGCATCTCACCCCTCCTTTGAACATTTTTCCTCTAGCCTAAAAGGGTGGGGGATGGGGGGGCAGATGTTTCACAGAAACATTTATAAAAATGAGATATTACATGGAGCCACATATTAGGTCAGCTGACCAGAAGCTAGGTTGGAGAGAGAGATTTTAAGCAGCGTCTTAAAGGTAGAAAGTTGAACTAAAGAGATTGAAGTGGGTAGGAAGAGTCCCAGACCTTGGGGCCAAGCTGAAGGCTTGGCAGTTATAATCGGGATTGCTCAAGAGGCCAGAATGACAGCAGGGCAGATACCACTGAGTTGAATCTGGAGAAGATTACTGAGATAGGAAGGGACGAGCCCATATAATTTTAAAATATCAAGACTTTGTTTGACCGGGTGCTGGTGTAGGCAGAGACGCATTGTTAGGTGAACAGGATTTGATGTGAGTTAAGACACAAGCAACCAAGTTTTGGATAACCTCAAGGTTTACAGAGGGCAGAATGTGTTGAGTTATCGAGTCTAGCAATGAAAAAGGCATAAATGCAGCACTTTAACTATTTAGTATAAATTGCAAAATATAAACAAGCTGTTGTTGCACAACAGTTAGCATTGCTGCCTCACAGCGCAGGGACCCAGGTTCGATTCCCAGCTTGGGACTCTTTGTGGAGTTTGCACGTTCTCCCCGTTATCTACGTCAGTTTCCTCTGGTTGCTCCCGTTTCCTCCCACAATCCAAAGATGTGCAGGTTAGGTGATTGGCCATGCTAAATTGCACCTTAATGCCAGAGGACTAGCTGGGTAAAACTTGGGGTTACAGGAATAGGGTATGGGTGGAATTGTGGTTGGTGCAGGCTCGATGGGCCGAATGGCCTCCTCCTGAACTGCAGGGAATCTATCATAAATCCTATGGTTAAAGCATGTTTTCATGTGCTGTTGATGTAACACTGTTTTTGTTAAAGATCAATGCTGCCATTTTTTAGCAATGGTATTGAGAATACTCTGAAAATTACACTGCCACTCCCTCAGAAAAGAAGCTGTAAAATTTGTTTTTTCCTCTGAGGTTACCTGTTAAGCATCTCCAATTCTACTTGGAATGGAATGGAAGATTATCAATGTATCCCCAATTTTAGTTGGATTAGCAACATAGACAGTTGTGCCTTTACCTTAGCAGTTAAACTTTTCCACCTTACCCTCCTTTAACTCAGTCCTCAAGGCAGTCCTCTTTACCCAAGCTTTGGTCAGACTGTCAGGATATCTCCTTTTGTGGCATGGTATCAGATTTACTCCTGTCAAGTGCCTGGGGTGGCAGGGTAGCACAGTGCTTAGCACTGCTGCCTCACAGTGCCAGGGGCCTCGGTTCGATTCTCGGCTTGGGTCACTGTCTGTGTGAAAATGGCATATTTTCCCCGTGTCTGTGTGGGGGCTTTCTCCGTGTGTTCCAGTTTCCTGCCACAGTCCAAAGATGTGCAGGTTAAATAGATTGGCCATAACCAACTGCCCCTGAGTGTCAGGGAGGCTAGCTAGAGTAAATGCTTGGGGATAAGGTCTGGGTGTGTTTGTGGTCACTGCAGACTCGATGGGCCAAATGGCCTCCTTCTGCGCTGTAGGATTCTATGATTTTACTTGGTTAATTGATGCTGCTGTGTAAATTCAAGTTGTTGGAGTGATTCATGGTCTCTAGTACCATTTACTGTCCAAATATTTATACTTTTTTACGTATTACTATTAGAATTTACTGGTCAGTGAATTGCACAACAAATTGCCATCAATGAGATTTTTTTGATGGGTTTCCTGTAAGTCGTCATGCATATCTGCACATTCTCTGTAGTTTATTACTCAGCTGTGTGCTCCCTCCTACCCAGTTTTAAACTTATTTTCTTGGCAGCTGAATTGCCGCACTTCGTGGCTGACACGATAAATTAATCCTGTGCGGTAGTTATGGGTGTAAGAGATAAGAGATTAATTTCAAAAGGAAAAGTCTAATTGAAGTGTCTGACCAGAACTTGGGCAGTTCACGTTATATGTTGGAACCTGAGGATTCAGTTTTGGTTTTCGTTCTAATCTGGGCTTCCGGGAAAGTGATTCCCATCTTGTTGAGATATAAAACTGAAGTGAAGCAGATGCTAGCAAAATAAAATTGAGAATGTACTCCTTTTTGTTTGGTGTTATTTCCAAATGCGGTTGTGCAACATTCTTAAAGGAATATTTTGAGCAAACTTGTTAATCAGATGTCAGTAACTCTTAGCAGACGGAGGACTGGCTTTATCTACAACGTAGGAGTTCAGTTGCCAAGTAGGATATGTTACTGAATTAATGCAGAGGCCTGGACTGATAAGACAGAGAGAGAAATTCAGATCCTACCTTGGCAGCTGGGGAGTTTAAATTCAATTAACTGAATAAATCTGGAATTAAAAAGCTTGGACCTGTGGTTGTGACCATTGAACTACTGGATATATCATCAAAAACCAGCATGACTCCAGACCCACACTTAACTACCCTCTGAAAGGCTATTGTATAGCCTTACAAGCTATTTGTTTGTCATCAGGAAGCTGGCTTACCCTCATCTTCTTGAGAGCAGTTGAGGGGATGGGGAGTAAATGCTGACCTTGCCAATGGTGCCTGTGACCTGTGAATGAAGGAAAAAAATGTTGCTTTGAAATATCTTCATGGCCAAACCCATCTCTTCACCCCCCACCCCGACTTTTCTTATCTTTGTGTTGCCACACATTCTCTCTTTTTCTCATGTTAGATTGCTGCCCCTTCCATGCTCCATTGGCTTCTCTCTCATGTCTTCGTCAGGCAAATGCAGTGTTCTGACGAAGACAGAGTGTTGAAAGCTCGCAGATTTACTATCAAATAAATCGGTTGGATTTAAAATTGGTGTTGCTAAATTCTTACTGAGTTCTTAGCACCCCAGTCCAACGCCGGCATCTTTACATCATTTTCTCTCATGGACAGTGATGTGAACTATTTCAGCAAGCTGTTGTGTGTTCCAGGGTCTTCTGTGTGCTATTTCCTCTCTCCAATATTATTCCATGCTCGTTGTCCTTCTGATTAACACCCTGTCTGGTAAACTGTCAATTGTAACGTACTAGTGATGCACAATGCAGGGTCTGGTGAAATTGTAGCTCTGTTGTAAAAGTTCATTTCTACCTCACCTCTACCAGCAATTTGATTTATTGCCACATGTATTAACATACAGTGAAAAGTTTTGTTTCTTGCATACGATACAGACAAAGCATGCTGTACATAGAGAAGGAAAGGGGACAGTGCAGAATGTACTGTTACAGTCACAGTTAGGGTGCAGAGAAAGATCAACTTAATGCAAGGTAGGTCCATTTCAAAAGTCTATGACAGCAGCAGGGAAAAAGCTGTTCTTGAGCAGTTGATACATGACCTCAGCCTTTTGTACCTTTTTCCCGATGGAAGAAAGTAGAAGAGAGCACGTCTGGGATGTGTGTGGGGTCCTTAATTATGTTGGCTGCTTTGCCAAGGCAACAGGAAGTGTAGACAGAATCAATGAAAGGGAGGCTGGTTTGTGTGAGGGATTGAGCTACATTCATGATCTTTTGTAGTATCTTGCGGCCTTGGGCAGAGCAGGAGCCATACCAAGCTGTGATACAACCGAAAAAAATGCTTTTGTAGTGCATTTGTCAAATCCTCCGTGTGTTTAGGCTGTTACCTTCGGAGAGAGGATGAGGTGACATTGAGAAATTTTAAGTTTAAATTAAATTTAGGCTAACGTTAACACCATAATGAAGTTACTGAGAAAATCCCCCAGTTACCACACTCTGGCACCTGTTCAAGTGCGCTGAGGGAGAATTTAGCATGGCCAATGCACCTAACCTGCACATCTTTCAGACTGAGAGGAAACTGGAGCACTCGGAGGAAATCCATGCAGACATGGGGAGAATGTGTAGACTCCACACAGACAGTGACCCAAGCCGGGAATCGAACCCTGGTCCTTGGCACTGTGTGATGTACAGATGCCGGCGTTGGATTGGGGTGGTAAGAACTCAGTAAGAATTTAGCAACACCAATTTATAATCCAACCGATTTATTTGATAGTAAAAAAGCGAGCTTTCGACTCTTGTGTCTTCAGGCAAATGCAGTGTTCTGGCACTGTTCCTTGGCACTGTGAGGCAGCAGTGCTAACCACTGTGCCACTCTTCAGGGGAGAAAAAGCAGAAAATCTATACTTGTTTTTTTCATTCTGTTTATGAACCTTGGCTGCAGTTTATTGAATTACTGCCAAATGGTTCTGCAATAACACGATTGCTTGTTATGTTCATAAAGTTATGCATTGTCCTTCTGTCCTTGCCCCAAAGGTATTTTCATATGAAACTTCCTTAATTAAGCACCTTAGGCAGCCTTATTGATGTTCCACCAGTCCTCTGCAAGTTGAGGTCAAGAACAAGCTGTTGATTTGAAAGATCTGTATGTCTTGCTCTACCTTATCTGCATAATCTTTGTCAGCCTCGCATAACCAACAGCAGCAATGCCTCCCCGCCCCCCTGTCCCAACACTTCCCCAGTTGCCTTTGACCACCGAGCCAAGTTTCCTTGATGCCCACCTGTTCTTCTCCCCAGACCACTCCCCTCAGCCCTCCCTCCTGCAAAGCACCGTGGAGTGACCTATATTAAAGGTGCTGTATAAATGCCAGCTGTTATTCTGCTAATGGACTCGGCTGTTTTTCCAAATGGTTCTTTATTAGGGAATGTTTTAACTTTATTCTTCAGGATTTGTCATTGCGGGAATCGCCCTTTTTGTGGTTGCCTCCAGAAAGATGCTGATATAAGTTGTCTTGGACTGTTACAATAGTTTGATCTTGAGCTACTTCTGTATGCAGTTTAAAGCAAATTAGTGAGGAATTGAGTCACAACTGGGTAGGAATGGGTAACGACCATCAAAGACATTACTTGAACCAGTCACAGCGTTACAAGAATCCAATAGTCTCAGGGTCGCTGTTGGTTTTATGTTAATGTTATTGAAAACTGAAACCAATTTCTCATTTGAATTTGTGGTCATTGGATTATTACTCCAGGTTTCTGGTTTCCCTCACCATGTATGTATTGTTTTTGTGAGGTCTTCAGACATGCACACTTGGCTGTTGATGTGAAATAATTGTTAGAAATAGGAGCCCTCGCATGATTATGTTGCTAATTTTGCAACTTTGGGGACCCAGAGCTCACTACATTGACTCTTGCATTTCGTCAGTTAACGTTAGCCAGCTCAGCACGGATTGGGAACCGGGCCGTGGACCGTTCCTGACCTTTATGACGCAGCCTGGTACACCTTCAGGGAAATTCCTCATTGAGACTTGGGGAAAAAAAAAGCTATACATCCCTTTTAAGCCATCTATTCCTGTTGGTTTCTTCAGGTGGGGACCCAGAACCAGGGGCAGATTATCCCAAGGTTAGAGCTTGGCTACTCAAGACTGGAGTGAGGATGAATTTTTTCCATGCAAAGTGTGGCAAGCAGTGGAATTCGTTCTCCCATGACATTGTGGACGCTGAGTCAATAGAACTGTTGAATGAGCCAAGGATGTGGAGGTAGCATGTGACTGGCACACTTGCCTAACAATACTGCCTCCTTGTGTCTCCTGTATTGGGAAAAAAAACATGACCATTGCCGTTTTTGTTTTGAAGGGAGCTGAGATCTTTTTGGTTGAATCATGGTATTAGTTAGTACACCTGTCATTTATGTATAACCTAGTAACTAGTACTCTTTCTGTCCTCTGGGTGGAAGTTGTGTATTGGTGATGTCACAGGAGGCCAGGGTAGCTGATGGAATTTAAACTTAAATAAATCTGAAATAATCAATAGCCATGCCATGACAACTATCCTCAATTGTTGTAAAAGCCTATCTGGTTAACTAATGTCCTTTAGGGAAGGAAATCTGTTTTTACCTGGTCTGGCCTACATGTGATTCCAGACCTACAACAACTTTATTGTGCATGAGTGTGAATGAGTTTTAATATGTTCGAGTGCACAGGTGTCTTTTATAGATTTTCCATGAGATCTTCATATCCAGGTATTAGTGCCAGAAGCCTGAATTAAAATGTTGATTATACATTTGTCACAGTGACAAAGATGGTTGGTCTGATCTTCAAGTTCACCAGTTGGAGTTGTACTGTAGACTGACCTTGTTGACTCAACACTGTGAGAGAATAAGGTTCCATCCTCGGACATTATGTTAACAGTGGACTCTTATCTCGGTTTGATTCTATAATAATCAAGATCCTCTGAAGGAAAGAGCCTCACATAATTTAGCCTTGACACTGTATGCGTTAATGTTGAAGAGCAGTCAGACTGGGTTTGTAAAGTGAGTGAAATTAATCAGCACCAAGTGTCAAAGAAGTTACAAGCGCAAAGGTGTCCGAGCAAACTATGTCAGCTGCCACTGGCTGAACGTTAATTCTGTGTCTATCAATTCCTGTATCCACAGCTACAGTTTTATTTATCCATTAGATGTGGGTATCACTGGTGAGGGATCAGCATATGTAACCCGTCCCTAATTGCCCTTCAGAAGGTGGTGGTGTGCTGCTTTCTTGAGCAGCTGCAGTCCATATGGTGTAGGTACATCTACTGCTGGTAGGGAGGAGGTTCCAGGATTTTGACCACAGTGAAGGAACAGCAATGTGTTTTGAAGTATGATGATGATAAGAGGCTTGGAGGGGAACTATCAGATGCTGGTGTTCTCATGCATGTGGCTGTTGCCCTTGTCTTTGCAGATAACAGCAGATTTTGATTTGGAAGGTACTATCTAAGGAGCATTTGGGAATCCCTGCAAGTGTATTCTGTAAATGGTACACACTGCTGCCATGGTGTGTTGGTGATGGAGGGAATCAATGTTTGTAGATGGGTTACCAATGGCATTGCTTTTCTGTTACAAGCTCGAGTCATTGAAGCTCTAGTCACTGAACAAAACCTCTTTTGACAAAAGGAGTATTAAATCTGTATCTCCCACATGCCTTTTGCAACAAGTTATATTTATGGTGCCTTTATCATAATAAAACACCCTTCATTTAACATAGGATCACTTCAGGTGCTATTGGGATGCATGGCCAAGAATCACTTCCAGTGCTATTTGGTACATGGCGGAGAATCACTTCTGGTAGTATTGGGGGCTACGTGGCCAAAATCTTGCTCAAAGATGTGGGTTAAAGAAATGCCTTGAAGGACAAAAGCATGATAGAAAGTCGACAGTTTAGGGAGGAAATTCCAGAATTAAGGCCTAGGCAAACGGCCATCAATGGTGGAGAGATTAATTTGGAAGTGCTCAAAAGACTAGAATTGCAGGAGATCAGAGATAGAGGGGCAAGGCTATGGAGAATTTGTGTAGATAGAAAAACCACAATATTTCACAGTGCTGTCTCAGCATTGAGAACTTCCCTTTTCCCCAAACTAGATGTGGTGTCCTCAGATAACCACATTTATGGCCTGTCCTATATACTTACAGTAATTTCACTAGCTTGCTGAGAAATGAATAGGTTCACTCACATGCCAACCGAGCATGCTTGCTGTGGTGAATGTAATATCGTGTGGGTGGAATTGTATCAGCCACAGCATGGTACAGTTCACTATCATAATAATCGAACACCAAAATATTCAGATAGACTCAATGGTAATGCTGTAATTAAAATTATTCTGGAATGTTAGCATGTTTTTGTGTAAAGAATTGCTAACATTTAGGTTTCAGGTTACATCAATCAATTATCTCCAGGTGCTTATTGGGTTATAAAAACTTGCAGCACAAGAGGAGGCCATTCAACCTGTTGTACCTGTGCTGGATCATTGAAACAACAGTCACACTTAGTGCCACAGCCCTTTAAGTTTCATATCCCCAAATATCTGTCTAATTCTCTCTTAGGTATTTTTTGGAATCAGTTTCCAACATCTTTTAGGTCAGAACAATTACCTATCCGGCCAACTTATTTCAGTGAGAAGAATGTCCCTCCTTGAACCAGTTATTGGTCCACTCTCCAGAGGGAATGGCTTTTTTATTTGTTCAAGGAACTGGCTCAGCCCGAATTTGTTGCCCAACTCTAATTGCCTTTGGAGAGATAATAGTGAGCTGATTTCTTGAACCGCTGCAGTATATGTGGTATTGGTATACCTGCAATGTTAAAGAGAGAGTTCCAGGATTTTGACCAAGCGACAGTGAATGAATGGTGATGTATTTCCAAGCCAGGATGGCCAGTAGCTAGGAGAGGAACTTCCAGGTGGTGACCCAGGCATATGCTGCCCTGGTCCTTCTGGAAGGTAATGGTCATAGGGTTGGAAGATGCTGTATAAGGAGCCTTGGTGAGTTTCTGCAATGCGTTTTGTAGACAGTGCACGTGGCTGCCTCTGTTCATCGGTGGTGCAGGGAGTAAATATTTCTGGATTGGATGCAATCAAGCAGGCTGCTTTGTCCTGGATGGTGTTGAGCTTCTTCAGGGTGTTGTTGAAGTTGCACCTATCCAGGCAAATGCAGACTACCTCATCACACTCGTGATTTGCCCCTTATAGATGGCAGACAGGCTTTGGGGAGTCAGGAAGTGAGTTACTCATTGCAGGATTTCTTTCCTCTGAATTTGCTCTTGTAGCTACAGTATTTACGTGGTTAGTCCAGTTTAGTTTCTGGCAAATGGTAATGGTGACCCTTAGGATGTTGATACAGAGTTGAGGGGAGGGAGGTGGTTCAGTGATGGTAATGCCATTGAATGTCAGAGGGCAACGGTTAGATTCTCTTTTGTTGGCAATGGCCATTACCATCCATTACCTTGCATGGCACGAATGTTGCTTGCCACTTGTCTGCCCAACCTCGATATTGCCCACGTCTTGCTGCATTTGGACAAGTACTGTTTCAGTATCAGAAGAGTCGCCATTGATATTTCCCTGATTCCTACTGAGTCCAGTTTTGCTAGGGTTTCTTGATGCTGCATTTGATCAAATGCTGTCTTCACGTCAAAAGCAATCAATCTCTCTCACTTAACTTCTGGAATGTTTCACTACTTGTCAACCTCCCATCATTTTGAAAACCTCCAGGTCATTTTTTTTACTATTCCAAGGAGAACAGTCTTAACTTTTCCAACTTTCCTCATAACTAAATTCCCTCATCCTAGCAGCATTCTGTAAACCTCCTCTGTACCTTTCAGAATTGTGGCACCTATTGCCTCTTCATTTAGCCTGAAATGTAGTGCCCAGAATTATTCAGAATGTACCCCAAGGCTTAATCACTGACTTACAAAGTTGCAGTGTGATCTCTTTCCTTTTGTTTTCTATGCCCCTATTTATAACCCAAAGTAATCAGTTTTTTAGCCTCCATTTTAACTTGTCCAGCCACCTGTATCCGAGGTCACCGTTGCAGATGTCAGAGCAACTTTCCCAAAGATCAACTGGCTAGGATGAGGTACTTGGATGAACGCTCAGATCCTACGTGGACCAGCTGGCAGGGGTATTCACAGACATCTTCAACCTCTCTTTACAACAATCTGAGGTCCCTATCTGCTTCAAGAAGGCACTCATCATCCCAGTACCAAAGAAAAGCCAGGCGGCAAGCCTTATGATTGTCATCTAGTGACACTGACGTTCATCATTATGAAGTGCTTCGAAAAGTTAGCCATGGCACAAATCAATTCCAGCCTCCTGGACTGCCTGGATCCACTATAGTTTGGCTACTGCTGCAACAGATCCACAGCAGTGGATCTCCCTGGCCCTGCACTCAACCTTGGAACACCTAGATAACAAAGACATCTATGTCAGACTCCAATTTATTGACCGTAGCTTAGCCTTCAATACTATTATTCCCACGGAACTCCTTTCCAAACTCCATGGTCTGGGGCTCGGCTACTTCCTATCCAGCTGGATTCTAGACTTCCTGACTCAAGGCCACAATCTGTAAGGATAGGCAACAGCACCTCCTCCACAATCAGCCTCAACACTGTATGACACAAGACTTTGTTCTCAGCCCATTTCTATACTCCTTATACACCTTTGACTGTCTGGCCAAATTCCCCTCCAACTCAATTTTCAAGTTTGCTGATGACACAATCATAGTGGGTCAAATTTCAAACAATGACGACAGAGCACAGAAATGAGATAGAGAATCTAGTGAAATAGTGTGATGAGAATGAACTCTCCCTCAACATCAAAACAAAAGAGACTGTCATTGACTTCAGAAAGTGTAGTGGAGGACGTGCCCCTGTATAAATCAATGGAGATGAAGTGGAAATGGTTGAGAGCTTCAAGTTTTTAGGTGTCCAGGTCACCAACTACCTGTCCTTCTCCCTCCATGCTGACGTTATAGTTAAGAAAGCCCACCAAAGCCTCTACTTTTTCATAAGACTAAGGAAATCTGGTATGTCAGCTACGACTCTCACCAAATTTTATGGATGTACCATAGAAAGCATTCTTTCTGGTTGTATCACAGCTTGGTACAGCTCCTGCTCTGTCCAAGACTGCAAGAAGCTACAAAAAGTTATGAATAAAATCCAGTCCATCATTCAAATCAACCTCCCACCCATTGATACCCATCTTACATTTCCTGCTGCCTCTAAAAAGCAACCAGCATCATTAAGGATCTGATGCAGCAAGACGTACACTCTTCCGTCAGGAAAAAGTCTGAGGATGTGTACCAATCAATTCGAGAACAGCTGCTTCTCTACTGCCATTAGACTTTAGAATGGACCTACCTGGGCATTAAGTTGATCTTTCTCTACACTCTATCAATGACTGTAACACCATATTCTGCACTCTCTTTTGTTCTCTATGAATCGTATGCTTTGTCTGTATAGCGTGCAAGAAACAATACTTTTCACTGTATGCTAATATGTGTAACAATAATAACTCAGATTAAGCCTTTAAGGATGTATGGCCAGCAGTGTGCTCAGGGATCAGTGCTGGGTCCACAGTTATTTGTCATTTATATTAAAGATTTGAATAAGAATATAGGAAGCATAGTTAGGAAGTTTGCAGATGACACCAAGATTGGTGGCATAGTGGACAGTGAAGAAGGGTATCTAGGACTGCAACAAATCTTGATCAATTGGTTAGTGGGCTGCTGAATGGCAGATGGAGTTCAATTTAGATAAATGGGAGGTGGTGCATTTTGATTGAATCAGGACAGGGCTTACTCAATTAATGGAAGGGCATTGGGGAGAGTTATTGAACAAAGAGACCTAGGGGTACAGATTCATTGCTCCTTAAAAGTGGAGTCACAGGGGGACAGAATGGTGAAGAAGGCATTCGGCATGCCTTAATGCTTAATTTCATTGGTCAGAACATTGAACACAGGAGTTGGGATGTCTTATTTATGTTGTACAAGACATTAACAAGGCCACACTTGGAATACCATATACAGTTCTGGTCACCCTATAATAGAAAGGATATTACTAAACTAGAAAGAGTACAGAAAAGATTTACTCGGATGCTATCAGAACTTGATGTTTTGAATTATAGGGAGAGGCTGGATAGACAGGAACTTTTTCCCTGGCGTACAGGAAACTTAGAAGTTTAGAGGTCTATAAAATGATGAGGAGCACAGATCAATTAAATAGTTAACATCTTTTCCCAAAGGTAGGGGAATCTAAAGCTAGAGGGCATAGATTTAAGATGGGTGGAGAGGATTACAAAAGGTTCCAGAGGGGCAGTTTTTTCTGAGGGTGGTGAGTGTCTGGAACAAGCTGCCAGAATTAGTAGGAGAGGCAGGCATAATTTTGTCTTTTAAAAAGTATTTGATCATTTACATGGGTAAGAAGGGTATAGAGGGATATGGGTCAAATGCAAGTAACTGGGACTAGTTTCGTGGTTAAAAATGGGCAGCTTGGCAAGTTGGACCGAAGGGCCTGTTTGCATATTGTAAACTCTTAGAACATAGAACATAGAACATAGAACAATACAGCACAGAACAGGCCCTTCGGCCTTCGATGTTGTGCCGACCAAAATAAAAAGCAATGCCCCTCCTAACTAAACCATTCCCTTCTCATCCATATACTTATCAACTAACCTCTTAAACGCCACCAAACTTGGCGCATCTACAACAGCTGCAGGCAGGGCATTCCACTCCCTAATCACTCTTTGAGTAAAGAACCTACCTCTGATATCCGTCCTATAACTCATACCCCTTATTTAAAGCTGTGTCCCCTCGTGCTAGCTTTCTCCATCCTAGGAAAAAGGCTATCACTGTCCACCCTATCTAAACCTCTAATCATCTTATATGCTTCAATAAGATCCCCTCTTAGCCGCCTCCTTTCTAACGAAAACAACCTCAAATCCTTCAACCTCTCTTCATAGGACCTGCCCTCCATACCAGGCAACATCCTAGTAAACCTCCTCTGTACCCTCTCCAATGCCTCCACATCTTTCTTATAATGTGGCGACCAGAACTGCACACAATACTCCAAGTGCGGCCGCACTAGAGTTTTGTACAGCTGCAACATGATGCTGCGGCTCCTAAATTCAATCCCCCTACCAATAAAAGCTAAGACTCCATAAGCCTTCTTAACAACTTTATCCACTTGACTGCCTACTTTCAGGGATCTATTGACACATACACCAAGATCCTTCTGTTCCTCAACACTATTAAGAGCCCTACCATTAGCCCTATACTCTACACATTTATTGTTCCTGCCAAAGTGCATTACCTCACACTTTTCCACATTAAACTCCATTTGCCACCTCTCGGCCCAGCTCTGCAACTTGTCCAAGTCACTCTGTAAACTAAAACACCCCTCTTCACTATCTACCACACCACCAACTTTAGTATCATCTGCAAATTTACTGATCCATCCCTCAATACCCTCATCCAGATCATTTATAAAAATTACAAACAGCAGGGGCCCCAAAACAGACCCCTGAGGCACACCACTCGTCACCGAACTCCACGATGAATATCTCCCATCAACCACCACCCTCTGTCTTCTATCTGCCAGCCAATTTCTAATCCAATTAGCTAAATCACCCTCTATTCCACACATCTGCATTTTCTGTAGAAGTCTTCCATGGGCCACCTTATCAAAAGCCTTACTAAAGTCCATATATACTACATCAACCGCCTTACCCCCATCCACCTCTCTGGTCACTTTCTCAAAAACTCAATGAGGTTAGTAAGGCATGACCTACCCTTCACGAAACCATGCTGACTATCCCCAATCAATTCATTTCTCTCTAAATAACTATAAATCCTATCCCTAATAATTCTCTCCAATACCTTGCCCACAACAGAAGTAAGACTCACTGGCCTATAATTCCCTGGAAGGTCTCTCTTCCCTTCTTAAACAATGGGACCACATTCGCTATCCTCCAGTCCTCCGGAACCACACCCGTAACCAACGAGGACCTGAAGATCAGAGCCAGAGGCTCTGCAATCTCCTCTCTTGCCTCCCAGAGAATCCTAGGGTAAATCCCGTCCGGCCCAGGGGACTTATCCAACTTCAAACCCTCGAGAATTTCTAACACATCCTCCCTATCTACTACAATACTCCCCAATTTGCAACCCTGTACCTCAGTGCTCTCCATAGCTACATTTCCAGCACTCTGCGTGAATACCGAAGAGAAATATTTATTCAGTGCCTCACCAATCTCTTCAGGCTCCACGCACAACTTCCCACTGCTGTCTATGACTGGCCCTAATCTTGCCCTACCAATCTTCTATTCTTAACATATCGAAAGAAAGCTTTAGGATTCTCCTTAATCCTATCAGCCAACATCTTCTCGTGTCCCCTCTTAGCTCTCCTCAATTCACTTTTTACCTCCTTCCTAGCTAATCTATAGCTATCCATTGCACTACCTGAGCCTTCAAGCCTCATCCTGACATAAGCCTCCTTTTTCTTCTTAACCAGCAAATCAACTCTTTTCGTACACCAAGGCTCTCTTATGACACTATGACTCTATGCACCTTGATAACATTTACAGTTTATTCCACTCATAGTATACTATCTTTCTCTATTCATCCTCTTAAAGTTCAACTAATTATTTTTCAAGTGGCTCGTTGCTAAGCAAATATGGAGCATTCGATGACAGCATGCCAGATCAGGCACTGAGATGATTAATCTGTTTTTAGGACTATTAGTTGAAGGAGGCAAGTTGACAGGGACACTGAGAAAACTCCCTGTTTCTCTTCATCATTTTATAGACCTCTAAACTTCTAAGTTTCCTGTACGCCAGGGAAAAAGTTCCTATCTATCCAGCCTCTCCCTATAATTCAAAACATCAAGTTCTGATAGCATCCGAGTAAATCTTTTCTGTACTCTTTCTAGTTTAGTAATATCCTTTCTATTATAGGGTGACCAGAACTGTATATGGTATTCCAAGTGTGGCCTTGTTAATGTCTTGTACAACATAAATAAGACATCCTAACTCCTGTATTCAATGTTCTGACCAATGAAATTAAGCATTAAGGCATGATTAATATATGATTTGATAGGCAGGCAGCTAGGTTCAATTCAATATCTTCAGAGGATGGTCCAGTGTTATGGTAATGTTAGCAATTCCACAGTTTTGTATGTGTGCTCAACAATTATCAATATCCATCTCCTTTCCCTTGGCTCATCTAACCTACAAACATGATTGACCTCTCTGGGTAATTGAGTGTTATAAGTTGGTCGGATACTTCAAGGTGTTCTATGAAGCTCGCCTGACTGGTAATATGTTGAATTTAGCCAGGATGAGGTTTCAACTCCAGGTGTGATTCAACTGACCGACCAGGAGTTTTTATCAGAAACCATGTTTAATTAAGAATATTGTTGACATGTATAGTAAGACAATTGGCAAGAACTTTTAACAATTACAAACAAGAAACATGACAATCACAATAATATATAACTCTTAAGGAATATCTTTGTGTTCCAATCAAAGCCAACATCCAATACATACAACCTTCCAAATAAACACAATACAGCATAGGGTTAATGCCCATTCATTACCGGAATCCAGCTTCCTGGGTTGAACGCTGAAAATCCTTTGTGAAGAAACTCAGAAGAGGTCGTTGTCGAATCTGTTTCCCAAAACACAGCTTCTTTAAGGCAGGATGGCAATAAGCCTGTCCTTCAGCTAACTGATAATGGTTTCAGAACCAAACAAAGGAAAGAACAGAGAGAAAATGAGAGAGACTGCTCCTTAGCCTACTGCTAGACTGCTTCCAACACATTCCCCAAAATGAAACTGAAAACCCAAAGTAAAAAAAACCCCTGCCCACCACATCTTAGCTTCACCTTCAGTGACATCACTGAAGCTGTAAATGGCATAATTTTTGTTTAAAAACCTTAAAGATACACTTACATGACACTGAGTCACATGTTGCATGGAAACAGAGATTTCAACAGAGGGAGAAAATTTGTGTCCAGCAGCTTTTGCTGTTACAAAGAACAAAATAGCATGGGAAACAGGCCCTTCGGCCCAACGAGCCTGCGCCGCCACCCCGATGTTCCCACCTCTACCCATGATCTCTATCTATGTTTATAGATCTATGGATTAAAAACCAAATTTGAGACAATTTAGGGAGAATTTGTTTTGCCAATTAGCCTAAGAGCATATCTTTGGGGTGTAGGAGGAAACCGGAGCTCCCGGAGAAAACCCACGCAAGCACGGGGAGAATGCGCAAACTCCCACAGCCACAGGCCCAAATCCATGTATCTGCACAGCACAGTGATAGTCACTGAGCTATTGTGTTGCCCATCAAATGGTCCAGGTCAAGTGTACGCTAACGACGTGAAGCACTAGGATACTCTCAAGAAATCCAAGAGCAGCCCTCTCACGACCCATCGTGTGAATGCCCCTCGTTAGACAACAAGGTGGACCACAGCACCTGTAGGATAAAAACAAGTACATCAATATCATCATCTATTTACACACTTCCCAGGGACTCCCAAGGCTCATGATCCCTATTTTAAATCTGTTTTCTATACCCCTCCATTTCCATTCTGTTCATGTGCCCATCTAAGTATTTCTTAAATAACTCCAGAGTATCTGCCTCCACCACTTTACTTGGCAGCATATTCCATACCCCCACCACCCTCTGTGTGAAAAAAAACTTCCTCTAGCATCCAAATTATACCTTACCCCCCTCACCCTAAGCCCGTGACCCCTCGTGCTATTCGAATCCATCCTAGGAAAAAGCTTAACCCTGTTTACTCTATCTATACCCCTCATAATCTTGTACCCCTCTATTAGATCTCCTCTAAGTCTACGTCTTTCTAAGGAAAATGGTCACACTTTGCCTAACCTCTCCTCGTAACTCAGACCTTCCATTCCAAGCAGCATCCTGGTAAACCTCCTCTGCACTCTCTCCAGAGTCTTCACATCCTTCCAGTAGTAAGGTGACCAGAACTGGACGCAGTATTCCAAATGAGGTCTAACCAATGTTTTATACAACTGCAACATTAAAGGCCAGCTCTTGTACTCTATACCCCTTCCTATAAAGGCTAGCATACCATATGCTTTCTTCACAACCTTCTCCACTTGCTCTGCCACTTTCAGAGACTTGTGCACCTGCACCCCCAGGTCCCTCATTTCTATACTCTTAATAGGTCTACCTTTATCATATACCTCCCCCTACATTCTTTCTCCCAAAATGCATCACCTCGCATTTATCAGGATTGAATTCCATCTGCCATCTATCTGCCCAAGCTACCAGCCTATGTCCTGCTGCATCGCATGACAATGCTCCTCACTATCCAGCCATCTTTGTATCGTCTGCAAACTTGCTGATCACTCCACTTACTCCCTCTTCCAAGTCATTTATATATATTATGGTAATAGACAGTTTTTTTTTATACAAGTACCAGTGGTGAAATTATACTGTTGAATATTCAGTTATTACAAAAACAATCTCACACAGTCTGCTACTTACTCCAGCTTCTGTATTTTACAATCCGGATTCCTCAGAGCCACGGACAGCCATTGTGCTCCTGAATCTCCCAGTTTATTGCGGTTACGTCTGGACTTTGACAAGGGCAGTGGAAGAGGTCAGGAAGAGTAGAAGGCAGTATAGTGATTGGATAGGTGTGCCAGCAGGAATATACCATACTGCCCCTCACATCCATTCTATCATTTGATAAGATCATGGCTGATCTAATTGTGACCTCTCCCTTCCTGCCTGTCCTCTATAGCTTATGTTATACCCTTATCAGTCAAGAATCTATCTAATGCATCCTTAAAAATATTCAGTGACTCAGCCTTCATTGCTCTGTTGGAAAATAATTCCACAGGCTAATGATCCTTGGAAGAAAAGCCTCCTCATTTTGAGAGCAGAGCCTTCAGTAAAATGCTGGGAGATGATTTTGTCTCAAAGCACAATGTTGTTAATAATGTTGTGCACCATTTCAGACTTGATAATTTTCATTCATGTAGCAACTTTTAACATAGGTAAAACACCCCAAAATTCTACACTAGAGCATGATCATACAAAATCCAGCACTTGATCACGAAAGGAGATTTTAAGGAGTGTCATGGAAGGAGAGAGCAGCAGAGAGGTGATGAGCTCCATAGAGGGAATCCCAGAGCTTCAGGGCCTGGTCAGCGAAAAGCACGGCCAGAAATGGTCAGGCACTGAAAACCAGGGCTGTGCAAAAGGCCAGAATTGGAGCAGAGGCAAAGATCCCTGAAAGTTGTTGTGCTGGAGGAGTTTGTAAAGATGGAGATGGGGCAAGGCAGCACAAAGATCTGGGCACAAAAATGATGGTTTTAAATTTGAGGCGTGGCTGGGCTGATGGTCAATATGTAGGTTAGAGAGCACAGGCTGAAGGGTAAATGGACCTTGTCATGAAGCTGCTGTTAAAATGTTTTACCCCCAAAGTTCCACAGTTGTTCTTGGATAAGCAATGAGGAAAGCATCAATATGACAGACGATACGTGATTAAAAATAGTTGCTGCTGAGCTTAAGGGCTTTTCCTTTATCAGTTGCTTCATCCCCAGAGTGCTCCACAAAACACTTTTGGAAATGTTGACTTTTGGGGATTCAGCTTTGAGTAATGTCTAGTCGTCAACATTTCGGCTGATTTTGCTAGCTCCCGTTTCACTTGTGCACGCAACACTTCTTAAAGTGAAGATGTGACCTAACATGTTGGTGGAAGGCAATGAAATTAATCCCAATTGTTTGTTGCAACTCAGCAGAAAGCAGATCCCAAGAAATGGGAGGAACAGAGCCTGTTGGAAACTCCATTCATTTGTGTGCTTGTCTGAATCTTCACTGCAAATTATTTTATTTTGCGGAATGTCCCTGAGTTGCCATTACTGTTGGAGATTTTTATTTGGAAAATAATTGAATTTGGTTCATGATGCCATGTTTGGCATTAAATCTTAATTGTAATTACATTTCATTCAAAACAAAAGGTGTACATACAGCAAAGATATCTATGCAAGTTCTCTATCCACATAGTGCATTGTAAAGGTCTTTTGTTACTGTGAAGGAGAGTAGGTGAACTGTTGCTGTGTTGCAAGTAGTAATTGTAATGCGACCAATGGAAGCAGCAGCTATGGGTGTGGTGGGGATCGACCCAGCCTGATTCCGTGCTTGCAAGAGCAAGGCTTGTGAAGCAAGTAGAAACATCGGCTTGTATGCTGGTCTGTTTAGCAGCCAACATGTTTCTTTATCCAACTGTTAAGGCACTGTTTGGACGTAACAACAGGACAAGAGTTGAAGTAAGTCAACAAATGCAGAATTCCTGTTTGTTTATAGGTTCTTCTTCCAGTTACTGTTTTGTGAATTTTTTGACACTGTAATGGCCAGACAGCACTATTTGGGGCTTAATCTGATAATTTAGATGATCCAACTTGGAAGTGGCACATGTTTAAAGTTTACTTATTAGTCACAAGAAGGCTTACATTAAAATGGCAATGAAGTTATTGTGAAAACCCCCTAATTGCCACTACCAGTGCCTGTTCGGCTACACTGTGGGAGAATGAAGCATGGTCAGTGCACCTAACCAGCATGACTTTTGGACTGTGGGAGAAAACCAGAGCACCTGGGGGTGAACGTACATGTATGTTGCAATAGTTAGCACTGCTGCCTCACAGTGCCAGGGAGCCAGGTTCAATCCCCGACTTGGATCACTGTCTGTGTGGAGTCTGCATGTTCTCTCCTTGTCTATGTGAGTTTCCTCTGGCTGCTCCGGTTTCCTATCACAGTCTGAAAGATGTGCTGGTTAGATACGTTGGCCATGCTAAATTCTCGAATGTATCTGAACAAGTGTCGGAGTGTGACGACCTAGGGGATTTTCACAGTAATTTTATTGCAATGTTAATGTAAGTTTACTTGTGACACAGTTTAAAAACTCTCCTCCTACCTACTGGGTTGGTGCAAAGTACTGGTGCATGTGTGGCGTTAAAACGCCAATGATCTGTGCAGCGGGGTGATGTTTGGATCATAAGATGCAGAGCAATTTCACACAACAATTTTCTAGGGAAAACAGTGCCTGGCCTAGCCAGTCAAACAGTTAAACAATCGCCTTTAACAAATCTGTTTTAGTGTTCCTTAATTCATGCACTTCTGTCAAGCTGATTTTATCTTGCCCCAGATTATCTTTTAGAAAAGCTTCCTCACCATCAAGATGAAATTGATTCAACTGTGGTTGCTGGTGTTTAAGAAAGGCTTGTGTCTATTTGGCATCTTCCACAATCAGTGGACATTCTAAAGCACTTTACAATCATTGAAGTATTTTTTTGACGTGTAATCACTTAAGGCTCCCACAAACAGCTGTATGATCATGACCAGATCATCCGTTTTGTGATGGTAATTGAGATATCAACATTTTCATGTCATGGGATGTGTGTATCAGCTGGGCTGACTTATCCTAGAATTTATGGTAGGATGCTGGAGAGAGTTATAGAACAAAGATTCATAACTCCTTAAGAGTCACAAATGGACAGGGTGGTGAAGAAGGTGTTCGGCATGCTTAGTTTCATTGTCAGAACATTGAATACAGGAGTTGGGATATCTTGTTGAACTTGTACGAGACATTGGTAAGGCCACATTTGGAATACTGGGTGCAGCTCTGGTCACTCTTTTATAGAAAGCTAATTATTAAACTGGAAAGAGTGCAGAAAAAATTTTGTAGGATGCTACTGGGATTTGATGGTTTGAGTTATAAGGAAAATTTAGATAGACTGGTACTTTTTTCCCTGGAGCATAAGCGACTCGAGTGATCTTATAGAGGTTTTTAAAATAATGAAGGGCGTAGATCAGCTAGTCAATATCTTTTCCCAAAGATAGGAGAGTTTAAAACTTAAGGGCACAGGTTTAAGGTGAGAGAGGAGAGATACAGCAGGGTTCAGAGAGGCGATTTTTTCCCAGTGAGTGTCTGGGACAAGCTACCAGACTTATTAGTGGAGCTGGGTACAATTTTACCTTTTTTAAAAACATTTTAGACAGTTACATGGGTAAGATGGGTATAAAGAGATATGGGCAATTGGTACTAAATGGCAAAAACTGTGTGGCATGGACTAGTTCGGCCAAAAGGCCTGTTTCCAACTGAGTAGGATTTCAGAGTCAACCACATTGTTATGGCACTAGAGTCACATGTAAGTCAGACCAGCTAAGAACAGTAGATATCCTTCCCTAAAGGACGTTAGTGAACCAGATGGGTTTTTATAGCACTCGACAATGATTTTAATTTTCAATATGAACTGAGTTCAAATTTCACTATCTGCAGTGGTGGAATTCGAACACAGGTCCCCAAGTCGTGACCCTGGGTCTCTGGATTACCAGTCCAGTGACAGTATTACTGGAATCATGGAGGTTTACAGAATGGAAATGAGCTCTTCGGCCCAACTTCTCCATGCTGCCCCTTTTTATTGTTAAACTAGTCCCAATTGCCCCTGTTTGTTCCATATCCCTCTATACCAATCTTACCCATGTAACTGTTTAAATGCTTTTTAAAAGACAAAATTGTATCTGCCGCCACAACTACATTGATACCACCTCTCCCTACAATAAATATTAATAATGACAAATTCTATAACTTTGAGGTTCTGGAAGCAAAACTGCTGTGTGATTTTTAACAATAAACATTCAGCGCAAAATAGAGCAAATAAAATGGCAAGTACAGAGTTTCCAGAGAGGTTCATATGACCATAGAATCATAGAATCCCTACAGTGCAGAAAGAAGCTATTTGGCCCATCGAGTCTGCACCAACATCAATCCCACCCAGTTCCTATCCTTGTAACCGCGTATGTTTACCTTACTAATCTCTCTGGCATTCCCCTAAAGCTAAGGAGCAATTTAGCCTGGCCAATCAGCCTAACCCACACATCTTTGGACTTAATGTAGCTGAAAAAGAGAGGCTGGAAGCTAAAGCATAAAGAAACATTTCCTGTTAGTGGACCTGCTACTTGTTCTCTATCCGGGAATATTGCAGGTGCTAAAAATTTTTTTTTAAGAACTGCTGTCTCACTTCCTACTCTGTTTATGCAAATATATGGAAAACTATGGAAAAAAGATAGAAGTCTTAATGTTTATTTCAATTAAATTATCAAGTGTACCAGTTAGAGATATTTTAGTGTTAGAATGTTGAGAGCGAGGCAATGGAGTGACCTCTATGAGGGAGGGAGGTTGGTGGAGGAGGGAGCAGTAGCAAGTCAGGAAGGAGTGCTGGCTACAAAGGCCTGAAATATAAGTCACATGGCAATTTTTTTTGCCACAATGTATTTTTTTTCTTTATTCGTTCGTGGAACATGGGTGTCACTGGCTGGCCAGTATTTATTATTCATCCTGAGTTGCCCCTTGGTCAATTGAGAGTCAACCACATTGCAGTAGGTCTCTGGAATCACATCTAGGCCAGGGCGGGGAAGAATGGCAGATTTCCTTCTATAAAGGACATTAGTGAACGTTGAATTTATGGATGAAAAGGGAATGGTTTAGGTTAGAGGGTCATTGCTTTTTCTTAATTGGTCGGCGCAACAACGAAGGCCGAAGGGCCTGTTCTGTGCTGTAATGTTCTATGTTCTATGAATCGTGTGCCTTGAATAATATTCTTCAAGGAAATTGCTTTGTTAGATATTGGGCATTTTGAATCAAGGTGCAAGTCACAGTTACTATGGATAAAAATTAAGTATGAAAATAGCATGTACACATTTGTGTCGTGGCTTAAAAGATTAAAATGTGACAATTTGCTTACATTTGGTTTGTGATGATTGCAGCGAGATGATCTTATTCTCAAACTCTTTTTTATTTGAAGTACCCTTTTTCAAATAAATTAACAATCACGGACACTCCAAATAAATTATTGAATTGTCTAACACTTGCTATAAAGGTGCCTTGTGTGCAAAGTGTTTTAGGAAAGCTTTCAATAAACCAGGTATTTATTTGCGCACACATATCTGAGTAAGACGGGTGTGCCTATTTCTCAGCACATATTGCTTAAACATTTTGTTAAAACTTACTAATGAACAAGTCAGAATTTAGATCTGTATCCACCATTGATCTTGGTAACTGATTTATCATTGTCACATATATTAGTATACGATGAGAAGTATTGTTTCTTTCATGCTATTATAGACAAAGCCTAATGTTTGTCGAGAAGGAAAAGGAGAGATTACAGAATGTAGTGTTACAGTCATAACCAACTTAATGCAAGATACATCCATTCAAGTCTGACAGCAGCAGGGAAGAGGCAGTTCTTGAGTCGGTTGGCACTGTGACCTCAGACTTTTGATCCTTCTCTAGATGGGAAAAGATGGAAGAGAGAATGTCTGGGCTGCATAAGATCTTTAATTAAGCTGGCTGCTTTTATGAGGCAGAGTCACTTGGTGGGAGGCTGGTTTGCGTGATGGACTGGGCTGCTGTGAAAATCAAGGTGAAAGGCAGCCAGCCTACTCTGTACTAAAGAAATGCTCCCACCTCCATGCTTACATCAAAGCTGCCTGCAGCTGCTGTGCAATTTTATTAATTATTGCCTATTATACTATATTACTATTTATAGCCCAGAGGTTGGCGGGCATCAGTTTAAGAAGCAGTGATGTAATTGAAGCATACATGATGAAGAAGGGATTCAGTAGCGTGGATTCAGACAAGCAGCTACTTCTGGTGGGGTGAACGAAATAGGTCAGGCATAAGCTTAAAATGAAAGCTGGCTCATTAACGGATGACAGCAGGAAGCATTTTTCACACACAGGTTAGGGAAATATTGAAGTACTCCATCTCCCAACCAGAATGTCGTCCCAATGAGCTTTTCTGGTGTGAGATAGATATGTTTTTTAAGCTTTATTTCATTTTTATTAGTCTCAAATAAGACTTGCATTAATACTGCAATGAAGTTACTGTGAAATTTCCATAATTGCCACAGTTCGGTGCGTGTTCGGATCAATGCACCTAACCAGCACGTCCTTCAGAATGTTGGAGGAAACTGGAGCACCTGAAGGAAACCCACGCAGACATTGGGAGAATGTGCAAACTTCACACAGATAGTGACCTAAGCTGGGAATCAAACCCCAGTCCCTGACACTGTGAAGCAGCTAACCACTGTGTTATTGTGATGCCCTGTGTTTTTATTAGGTAAAATAATTGAAGGACTTAGAACAAAAACAGGTAAATGGAACTGTAGTTCAGGCCACCATAATCTTAATAGAATGGCAGAGTAGTTTATTCTTCCTCCTGTGTAACTATACGTCTATCAGAGCAGCATGGTGGCACAGCTACCTCTCAGGACCAGGGATCTGGGTTCAATTCCTGGCTTAGGTCACTGTCTGTGTGGAGTTTCTACATTCTCCCTGTCTGTGTGGGTTTCCTCCTGGTGTTCCAGTTTCCTCCCACAGTCTGAAAGACATTCTGGTTAGATGCATTGGCTGTGCTAAATTCTCCCTCAGTGTACCCGAACAGGCACCGAAATATAGCAACTAGGGGAATTTCACAATAACTTTATTGCAGTGTTAATGTCAGCCTACTTGTGACACTATAAATAAAATTTATCTATTACGATGCTTTGACATTGTCAACAAATACTGTTAATTGGGATGTTTATGGGAGCGGGGAGTTAGTGAAATTATTATTTATTGGGCTAAAGTGAAGAGTTTCAGTGTTGGGAAGGAACTGGTGTGTACTTTGCTGACATTAGCTGTACCATTGGGCAAATTTAGACGATAATTGTCCATCCTCTTATGTAATGTTCTATCAACTCAGCAAGTTCTTTAACAAGCATTTACAATTGCTGTTTAAATGTAAGGAGTTAGTTTTAAGAAAAGTTATACCTGTTTTTCTGAAATTGAAAACATGTTTCGAGTCACTCAGAATTCTGCAGCAGAGAAGGCCACTTGGCCCTTTGTGTCTGTGCTAGCTCTCTGAACGAACCGCCGTCCCTGCTCTTTCTCTGTAATCTGACATGTATTTCCTTTTTTTTTTAAAGACGTTATTTGCAATGTATTCAGGGTGTAGGGAACATGTACGAGAAACGGATAAAATTATGTTGGGAAAGTCTGTTGATTGCAGCCTATGCAGTGGTGTTTGATTAAACCCGGCATTAGCCAGGCATGTTTTTGTGGTTTGTTAGGCTAGCAGGGAGGAGGCACAGCTACTGGTTAGAGAGGGGAAAAATAGATGCAATTATAATCCAAGTAAGCAATCATTATCTACTGCTGTACTCATCGAATTTTGAAGTTGGAAACGTCCACATTTCACAAGTCTTTTTGATTTGTTATTGTCACGTATTAGTACACAGTGAAAAGTATTGCTTCTTGCACACTACACAGAAAAAACATGCTGTTCACAGAGAAGGAGAGGAAAGAGTGCAGAATGTATCGCTACAGTCATAGCTAGGTGTAGAGAAAAATCAACTTAATGTGAGTTAGGTCCATTCAAAAGTCTGACAACAAGGAAGAAGCTGTTTTTGAATCGGTTGGCACGTGACCTCAGACTTTTGTATCTTTTTCCTGATGGAAGAAGGTGGAAGAGAGTACGTCTAGGGTGTGTAGCATCCGTAATTTTGCAGGCTGCTTTGCTGAGGCAGTGGGAAGTGTACACTGAATCGATGGATGGAAGGCTGATTTACATGATGAATTGGGCTGGTTTGCTTTCTTCTTGAGAAGTCTTTCTTCTTAAAGTTTTTGTATTTTCAAGAGCAAGTTGCAGCTTTTGGGACTCTTCTCTTCAAAAACAGAAGGTGCAATGAGATGAATAATTTGGAGATGCCCCATCTAGCTTTCCAAATTGCTGGAATATCTGAGGGACTGGAAAGGAGGTCAGGCTCCACACGTGTGAGGAATTTGAATTTTCACATGGCCCTTTTCTGAAAGAGGCCATTCAGCCAGTTGAGTATGCACTGGCTCTTTCAAAGAGCAATCTAACTTGTTGCACTGTCTGACACTTTCCCTCATTTCTCCAAGTATGCAATTTCCTTTTCAAAGCTGTTATTGAATCTGTTTCCAACAGCCAGACAGTTAAAAGCATTCCAAATTCTAACCAGTTTGGCACAAGAGAGACTTTTTTCATGTCTTCTGGTTCTTTTCTGAATCATTTAAATGTCTGCCCTCTACTTAACAACCAGTTATTTACTCTCTCTTAACCCTTCACAATTTTGGACACCACTATCAAATCTCCTGTTTGCCTTCCCAACTGTAATTCTCCAGTCTGTCAGTATTACTGTAATCTGGCACCCCCAGAACCATCCTTGTAGATGTCATCCACACCTTGTCCAAAGTCTTCATGTCCTTCCTAAAGTGGTGTGTCCAGAATTGGAGACTGCTCCAGCTGGACTCGAAATAGGGATGGCACAATAATGGGGCAACAGGGTGGCACAGTGATTAGCACTGCTGCTTCAGAGCACCAGGGAATCCGGGTTCAATTCCGACCTCAGGTGACTGTTTGGAGTTTGCATGTTCTCTCTGTATCTGCATGAATTTCCTCTGGATACTCCAGTTTCCTTTCGTACTCCAAAGATGTGCGGGTTAGGTTCATTGGCCATGGTAAATTGCTCCATTGTGTCAGGGAGACTGACAGGGTAAATATGTGGAGTTAAGGGGAAGCATAGGGCCTGGGTGAGATTATGGTTGGTGTAGACTCAGTGGACTGAACAACCTCCTTTGGCACTATAGGTAGTCTACTGTAGTAATAACTTTTCTAATCCATACCTACAAAGCTCTGGGTTCCATGTACTTTATTCACTTGCTTTATGAGGCTTGGGTTCCATTCCCCAGTAAGAAGTCTCTCAACACCAAGTTAAAATCCAAGAGGTTTATTTGGCAGCACACATGGCTTCCATTCCCTTTCCAGCTATGCATCCCACTGCCCTTCATTGTCTCTCGTACTTTGGGATGATCTGAGATCGGTTGCGTGAATGCGAGATTACAACCGAGAGATTCCAGCAGGATCCGAAAAGGCTGGAACTGTTGCCTCTAGGATAGAGAAGGTTTGAGAGGTCTTTGGAACTATTAAAATGTTTGTCTGGGATAGGTAGAGTGATGATCTTTCTACTTATAAGGAAGACCTATATTGGGCTATGAATGCAAGATAGCTGCTGATAAATCCAATAAGGAATTCAGGACAAACTTGGGATAGTTAAAACATGGAACTTGCCATCACATGGACTAGTTGAAACAAATAGCTGAAGTTAGCTGAACATGAAGGGAAAAGGAATAGAAGGATAATAAGGTTAGATGAGGTAGGGTGGGAGCAGCTTTGTGCAGAGAACAAACACTGGTGTACACCAGTTGAAGCAATGTCGTGTTTCTGCGTTATGTTTCTGTAAATACAGTGCAAGTCTACCTTGCTTTCTCACTTTCCATTATTAGGTCTTTGTATGTTCTGATTGACTGCTATGCTTCAGAGATGTACTGGGTGGGTGGGTGCAGTCAAAGGGCCATCACCCTGGAGATCAAAGTATTGGGAAATCAGCCACTGATGTAAGGAATTTTTTTGCATCTATGCATGGTGAAGTTTAAGAAGTACAAGCATAAAGAGAATCCATCAAGCTTGAAATTATACTGTGACTTGGAGAATTGTCGGATGTACTCAACTAGGTCACTATCTTCATAATGCCTTGTAATACAAGTGGCAATGGAAGGTGTTTTATCTTTAGAACTAATAATGAGAACAGTTGGGATTTGTCTGTTGTACCTGGGTTCCTTGTGACCCTAAAGCAGAGGACAGGCAGTGAATGATTAAATTTTGAATCATCACGGATGCTGCCTCGAAAGGACTTTACCAAAGCGAATAAGATTCTCCTGAAGGTCATGTGGAGCTACAGGTTGTTCCTGAACAAATTTAGTAGATATCAATTGCCACCCACTATCCTGTTTGCTATTTGTGGCATGAAATTTGCATAGGATCAAATGCATCACAAAGCAAGTGTACGAACACTGATGATGATGGACTTGTGGTTAGGTTAACACTTGATATTTTCTTTCTAGGATTCGTTCATGGGATGTCAGTGGCAAGGGCAGTTTTTATATAGCTACCTCTAATTGTCCCTGAGAAAGAGGTGCTACGCTGCTTTCTTGAACTACTGTAGTTTATATTGGTGTTGTGGGTCCACCCATATTATTGCTGGCAAAAGAGTTTTTAATCCAGCAGCAGTGAAGAAACAGCAAAATAGTTCCAAGTCAAGATAATGTGTGACTTGGAGGGGAACTTGCTGCTGGTGACATTGCTGTGCATCTGTTGTGCTTGTCCTAGGTAGTAGAGGTTGAAAAGTGTGGTTGAAAGAGCCTCAGCAAGTTCTGGAAGTGTATCTTATAAATGGTACACATTAATATAAGTAATTGGTGATCCTATTTATTGAATCTCTTGTTTTCAGGTGTTGAGATGATGATATCTGTAACTACTTCTGAAGAATATTTGAAGGAACTCTCCTTTTGAGATTCTAAAATTTTGTATTCAATGCACACATAAAATCTACAGTGTAGAAGGAGGCCATTTGGTCCACTGAATCTGCATCAACGACAATCCCATTCAGAACCAAAATGTTGGCTCTTTTCTCTCTCCACAGATGCTGGCAGACCTGCTGAGATTTTCCAGCATTTTCTGCATTGTTCTTGGGACTATTGCACCCTTTGATATTCCTGTCATTGTGCTGAAATATATTTCCATTATAAATATATATTTCCCTTAATCGCACCCAGGCCCTATCCCTGTAACCCCATATATATTTACCTTAGCTAGTCCGTCTAACTAAGGAGTTAATTTAGCATGGCCAATCACCTGAACCTGCACATCTTTGGGAGGAAACCCATGCAGACACAGGGAGAATGTGCAAACTCCAACATAGTGAGTCGAGATAAGAATCGAACCCAGGTCCCTGTCGCTGTGAGGCAGGCGCGCTAACTACTGTGCCAGTTGCATATGAGCAAGTGTTAGCACTAGAGTTTGTCACTCTAGTACTTTTATGTTTCCCTGTACTAACTAATAAGTTGGCCCAGGTATTTCTCATGGTCAATTGTTGAAAAGAAAAATGGTGTTTCCATTATCAGCCCACTGAGCCACCTGGTGGCTAAAACCGTAAACACACCACCACCATTGGATCTGGCGAAAAAATTAAATAGGAAATATTACTGGGAAAGAGAGACCGAAGGTTATTACAGCAGGAAGTAAAGTCTGTGGGAAGGACATGCACAGATTTAAAAAACACTATCTTTATGACATTGATGATTATCCAAACTTCTGGTGAAACTATAATTCTCTTTAACCTACCCTTTGATTTCTATTTGATTTCAACCTATCATTTTAAAGTTTTTAAAGGTCATTATTGTCACAAGTAGGCTTACATTAACACTATGCGATGTGTTAATGCAATGAAGTTACTGTGAAAAACAATGTTGTTGTTTGGGGTGAGGATTTATTGACAGAATCTGATGGCTATTCTCAGCACTTTGGTGAGCATCCGCTTAGAAATGACTGCCAGAATTTAGATGATATAAGAGTGTTTGGTGTTAATAGAAGTAGTTTGTATTTTAATGTATAATATGTAATATTTGTTCCTGCTTTAAAGGAAATCTTACTTCAGAAGGAAAAGTGAGGTTGCTACCAGCTTAACCACATTGGCATTTGCGAACATCCCATATCAATTTTGATTTCCTTTTGGCTTCTCTGCTTCTTTCAATCATTTGTTCTGGTTCCAAAGGCATTGATTCATCGTTGGGGTCTGGGTTCCAGTCTCCCCCATAATCTTTTCCACTCCTCTGCCACATAGTTGGGAAAACTGTTTGACCGCAGTGAGGTATAGTTATGATTCTGTCCTCACCTGATGTCTGCACACAGGATTTCCTGGAGTACTGTGTACAGTTTTGGTCTCCTCACTTGAGAAAGTTTATACTGGCACTGGAGAGAGTGCAGACGAGATTCACTCGGTTGATTCCGGAGTTGAGAGGTTTGTTCATGAGGAGAGACTGAGTAGACTGGAACTATATACATTGAAATTCAGAAGAATAAAAGGAGGTCATTTTAAAACACATAAGGTTAAGAAGGGAATAGATAAAATAGAAGCAGGGACATTGTTTCCACTGGCAGGTGAAACTAGAACTTGGGGGCCTTAAAATAAGGAGGGGCAGATTTAGGACTGATTTGAGGAGGAACTTCTTCACCCAAAGGGTTATGAATCTGTGGAATTCCTTGCCCAGTGCACAGCTGAGGCTACCTCATTGGATGTTTTTAAGGCAAAGATAGACCTTTGAACAGTAAAGGAATTAAAGATTATGGCGAGTGGATGGGTAAGTGGGAGCTGAGTCCATGAAAAGATCAGCCATGATCTTATTGAATGGTGGAGGAGGCTCGAGGGGGCCAGATGGCTTTACTCCTGCTCCAAGTTCCTATGTTCCTCTATCTCTAGTGTCTGCGGGCAGTTTGTAGCTGTGCTATCATTACTAGTTAACAACAGCAGCATCACTGGGTACAATCTGCCATCTTCCTAGTCACATCAGCTCAGTACACTGGATGGTCAATTTGTGACTAAGTTGATGGGGAAATCTTTGTCCCACCACCATCCTCTGAAGAATTGAGCTCATCCACACGTCCATTGCCTGGATCCAAACTTTCTCAGTCCAGCTCACCCATTACCCTTGACCCGAGAATACTCAAACTTGCTTTCAAATCGCGTTGTGGCCTGCTTCTCCCTATTTTTACCCCCCTCCTATCCCATAGTTATTCTTGCTCGTTTGGTTCCAACTCTGAGCATGTTCTGATTTTAATTGTTTCATCTTTCGCTGTGCCTTCAGCTGCTGAGGCTTAAGCTCCGAAATTCCCTCCCTAATCCCCTCTACCTCTCTCTTCATCGAGAAGACCCTCCTTAAAATCTATCTTTTGAAACCTTTGTTCCTAAATCTACCAATGGGCTCGGTGTCAAATTTATTTGACTCCAGTGACTCATAGAATACCTGGAATGCAGAAGGAGGCCATTTGGCCAGTTGAGTCCGCACTGACTCTTTACCTTTACCTAGACTGATCCCCTCCCCAATACCTATTTCTCGCACACTTATCCTGCTAATACACCTAGCCTACACGTGTTTGGACGTTAATGGACAATTTAGAATGGCCAGTCCACCTCACCTGCACATTTTTGGATGTGAGAGGAAACTGGAGCATGAGGAAACCCACTCAGACACTGGGACAATCTCCCATGGCTGGAATCGAACCTGGGTCCTTGGCGCTTTGAAGAAGCAGTGCCAACCACTGTACTGCCCGATGAAGCACTTTGGGAGTGTTTATTTTGCTGAAGACGGTGTATAAGACGAAGTTGTTGTTGGTCATAGAAACGTAGAAGATAGGAGCAGGAGGAGGCCATTTGGCCCTTTGAGGCTGCTCAGCCATTCATTACAATCATAGTAATTGCCCAATTCATTGGCTCATCCTGTTTTTTTTCCCCATAACCTTTAATCCCATTCCCCAAGTGCTATATCCAGTTATATAGTCTAGTCTAATGTTATATAACATTTTGGATGAATCTACTTTCTAGATCCGTTTTTGTAAGGAGTAAAATGCATGCAGTTGCTACTTGTATTAATTCTTGTGAAGGGGTATCACTGTCAAGACCGGCATTTATTACCAGCTCCTAATTGCATGTGAGACGGTGGGTATGGTGAACTCTCACCTTGCAGAACTGCTGCGGTCTCTGTGGTGAAGGCACTCCTGCAGTGCTGCTAGACAGAGAGTTCTGTGATTTTAACCCATGTTCTTGCACACTTGACATGAGGGGGCGGGTGGGGAGGGCGCGTAGAGGACATCAGCCAGCTCTGGGCTGAAGCTTTCTGCAGCACTGAGTTTGGCACTGGTGTTGGTCTCGGTACTTATATCCTGTATGTGACTTGCCATCAAATTGGAGTGAGGGGCAGGGCCAGGAAGGAAAGCCGGAGGTGATAGTTGGTAGAAATGTTTAGACCTGTTTACGCTTGTAACATTTGGAGGAGTGTGATATTTTAACGTTTAGTCATAAATAGCCACAGCCATTAAAGACATTTGCTTATTTATCCTCTGGGGTATTACAGATTAGCTGTGGAGTGGTGTCAGCAAAACAAATTCCGGCTATGTTTTCTGTAACTGCTGCATCTTGATAGTAAAACAGCTGACTTGTGGTTGAGACCGTGGTGTGCTGTGATGTCATCTACTCTGTGGCTGCTGTTGCCACGGTCTGTCAGTGTGCTGGGCGATCCTTGTCTGTGAGTCTATTTACTGACATTTTACTGGCACACTTACAAGCTTTGAAATAACACATGCAGTGACACCCAGAGTGTAGATGCTGGGAAGCAATGGCAGTACAAAGATGACTGAAGTTCGGTTTTCTCATTCTTCAATATGCCTTTCCTTCTGAGTTTCAGACAGGTAATACTGACCTCGTTTTGCTTTCACCTGGAATTTGCTTCAGTGCCGCTCCCCCTCTGCAGCTTGCGTGCTTGACTTAGTTATCGTATGTGCCTAATATGCATGCAGCCTTATCATCTTGCAGTAATGCTGTCTGCACAGTTAGAACAAGATTGCTTGTCACGCATGGCATTAGGACCTCAAGTCGCTGCCCTGTAACACTGGATTGCTAGATTAAAATATATCTAAAGAAAAGATAGACCATGTTAAAATTTGTATGGTGTTAAGTTTTTTTTTTGTTTTATTCCAATTCAATCAAATCAAGTCCAATTCAAAGTCTCAACAAGTTGAGACATTCCTGATCCAAGCTAACAAAACAGGGTTCTCACTTCCTAGCTTGGGCTTGATCTTTATGGTCCAAGCTGATTGGAGCAAGCATTGCATCTCCTCCAAGGCTTGATCTCATTTGCATCTTAGCCAAAAGGCTGAGATGCTGCTTTTAAAAATTGTTTCAAATGAAGCTGAAGTGTAACCAAATGACTTCAACCAAATGCAGTACGTCAGTACTGCACTTGATCTTAGCCAAAAGGCCAAGAAGTTCAGCTGGATGATGTGAGCGTAGTTTGTTTAAAGACCTGGGGAAAGACTGCACACATGAGAAGGCTGTTCTGTATTCTGCATTGACTTGTGTTCTGTTCCATCTCTGATAGGCAATCACACAGTAATTTTTGAGGCTTGTATGTAGTTGTAAGTTTGAAATGTTATAACTGTAATTTGAATAGAACTGTAAGAAAGTTTTAATTCTGCACTGTTTGCAATTCAAATAAATATAAATTTATTTGGTTTATTTGAGATTTTTATGAATAAAGTATATTTTTTGAAAAAAAAGTTCCATCTCTGATAGGCAATCATATCCCTGAGTATTACAAGACTATGTGCAGGACAGGCAGGTGGATACCTGCTTCATCAGCCTAGACCAGGAGAAGGTGTTTGAGAGAATATTGCACAGCTACATAATGGATGTGCTCTCCAAAATAGCTTTGGGGAGGGAATCCGTAATTGGATCTAACTGCTCTACACAGTCATCAATAGCACAGTTTCAGTGAAAAGATGGGAATCAGAAGTTTTCAGATCTGGTCTGGAGTCAGGCAGGATTGCCCTCTCTCCTCTGTCCTTTTTGTGTGTTATGTTGAACCCTTTGCCAAGGCCCTCAGAAGCGACCCAGGCATAAAAGGAGTTACAAAAGCGGAGGCACGCAGGTCAAGGCCTCCCTGCAAATGGATGATGTGGCTATCTTCTGCTCGGACCCCTCGTCTGTTTGCAGGCTCCTCCAAGTCTGTGAGTAGCTCGAGCTGGCCTCAGGAGCCAAAGTCAATCAGAGCGAGAGCGAGGCCATGTTCTTTGGGAACTTGGGGGCTGGCAAATCCTTGTCCCCTTCACCGTCAGGGCAGATTACCTGAAGGTGCTGGGGATATGGTTTGGAGTGACAGGAGCATACACCAAAAGCTGGGAAGAGCACATTGCCAAAACCAGGCAAAAATTGGGCTTGTGGGAGCATCACTCCCTTTCCATCACTAAAAAACCTGGTGAGGTTCTACCTGTCCCCAAGTGTTGTGAAGGATGGGTCTGGCCACACTGCCGCAGAACGTTCAAGTAGCTGGACCGTACTACAGCACCTGTCCTTTGTGGAGAAATATTTCCGCAAACATATCTTTGACCACGTGATGATCAAGCAGTGGTCAGTGCATAATGCCCTGAGAGAAAAGGAGATGGCGGATCGTATTGGATGTCTCCCTGAGCAGATTGTCAGTGTCATCTGGCAGAACACCTCATCACCAGAACTCAAACATCAAGCACCAAGACCTGTTTTGGCTGGTGATGAGAAGGATACTCCCTGTCAGATCCTTTATGCACACTCAAAGTCTCAACTTCACCATGCACTGCCCTCAAAGAGGCTGCGGGGGTGATAAGACGATCACAAACCTCCTTGTGGAATGTGCCTTTACAAAGAAGTTCTGGAGTAAGATGCAGTGGTATTTGTTGAGGTTCGTCCCGAGCAGCTCAATGATGCAGGACTCTGCTCTACGGGCTGTTTCTGGGGACACACACTGAGACAAATATCAACTGCTGCTGGAGGGTCATCAACTTGGTGAAGGATGCACTTTGGTCCACCCAAACCTTGCTGATCTTCCAGTTGAAAGAACTGTCCTGGACCGAGTGTTGCAGACTGGCACATTCCAAGGTCCAGGACTGTATGTTGAGGGACGCGCTGAAGCTTGGGCCAGTCGCCACAAAGGCACGATGGGGAAAGGTCACACTATAAAACCTTTCAACCAAGCCAGATCGAGGGCTCAGTAACTGCAGAATACCCTCGGCCTGCATAACTGTGTGCCAATCTGAAAAATAAGAGCACATAGTAAAATCTGAGGCATGTATATGGTTTTAAACAATGAAATGGAATGTTGTGTAAATAAGCAAAGTATTGTCCTGGAAAAATGATTGTTTTTTTCACTGTTTGTAATTTTTGGATCTGTCATTTTGCAATAGCTTATTTGAGAGTTTTTTTTAAATAAAGTATATATTTTTGAAATCAAAAAATTTGTGGGATTTAGGAATAAGTTGCAGGGAATGACTTTGACATACATGATATAAATGGGTTCAAGTGGCAGGATTGATTTATTAATATTACTTTCTGAGGTAGCAGGAAGCGTGGACAGAGTTAATAAATGGGAGGCTGGTTTGAGTGATAGGCTGGGTTTCGTACACGATCTTATGTAGTTTTTTGCTGCCTTGGACAGAGCAGGAACCACACTAAGCTGAGATACAACCAGAAAGAATGCTTTCTATGATGCATGTGTAAAAGTTCGTGAGAGTCATAGCGGACATGCCAAATGTCCTTAGCCCCCTGAGAAAGGCGAGGCATTGGTAGGCTTTTTTAACTACGGCATCAGCATGGAGTGACCAGGACAGTTTCTTGGTGATCTGGACACCCAGAAATTTGAAGCTCTCAACCATTCCCACTTCACCCCCGTTGATGTAGAGAGGGGCTTGTCCTCCATTGATCCACAGGAGCTCCTTGATCCTGTACCGTTACTCACCTTTCTCCTGTTCTCTAGCACTGCGCAGGGGAATGTTCTTTCATCACTTCCATCAATGTTAATGTTGACCTGCTTGAGTAGCTCTTCTCTTGTGGCCAAATTCAGAAGTCTTTTCTCCTTGTTCTTGTTTATTTTCTGTCGTATACTGAGCAAGCTTAGAAACCGTATCTGTATGTACGGCATGCATGTCTATACATGTTAACTGCTGGTGTGAGAAAAAAACTTGATGAGTCATTTGTACCTAAGCAAAAAATAATTTTATTTACAGATTTATTTTAATTCAAAACATTAAGAAAAACTCAGTCAGAACACACTTTGGAAAGAATATTAATTAAAGTAGTTAAAGAATAAAAACCATCATTGTCATTTCATTAATTCACGGTAGCTGAAGATGGCATGGTCACCTTGTACTTATAAGTATAGTTTAAGAAAACTTAATATGGTTGTGTGGCTTAAGTAGTTTATTGGTTTTTGAAGACTAGAACTCTTATGCACTGAAGTTTCTCATCTCCTTCCACATCCTTAAAGCCAAGAGCTTGCAGGGAAGCCTTTCCCGTTGTTTCACTTTGGATTAATTCATCAGTTTCTTTGAAGTAGCCAGGATCAGTCAAGTGTACGATATGAAGTTTATTTATTAATCACAAGTCAGCTTACATTAATGGTACAACGAAGTTACTGTGAAAGTCCCCTAGTCACCACACTTTGGAGCCTGTTCGGGTACGCTGAGGGAGAATTTAGCACGGCCACGGCACTGAACCACCATGTCTTTCGGACTGTGGGAAGGAGCCGGAACACCCGGAAGAAACCCAGCCAGACAAGGGGAGGAAGTACAAACTCCACACAGATAATGACCCAAGCCAGGAATTCAACATGGGTCCCTGGTGCAGAGACGCGGCAGTGCTAACCACTGTGCCATTGTACTGAACAATATCTAAATTTTCAGCAAATTTTTCACTTTAATCAGTGACTTCAGCTTCTCCTGAAGGTACTTTCCACCCCTTGTTGGGATCCTGAGTCAGAACGTCATGAGTGTGTTCCATCTTCTTACTTTCCCCTAGCAGTCTTATTACTTTGAGTGCTGTCTGCTTTGTAATCTTATTGGCTTTCACAGTGGAATGGATGTGGTAAGGTGGGAAATCCTTTTGCCTCTTTGCAGATATGGCCATTTGGATATGGCCTGTTATTAATTGAAAGCTAGCATATTGAAAATATACTAATTGTCTGTGTGGGTGATCCTTGTTTTTTATCAGCTGAAGCAGTGAAAAGCCACATTGATCTTAGGCCCACCCTACATTGTCCCTGACTGTTGTTGCCCAAGTCCAGTTTTCTATAATGTCTAACAGACAGGAAAAAGCGTTCCACCCATTTTTAAGATAACATATATGCACTCTTCAAAATGTGAAGTACAAAAGAGGTCCTTCTTCCCACCGTGCCAGTGCCAGCCTTTTAAAATAACTATCCAATTAGTCTCACTCCTTGGCATTTTCCCAATAGCTCTGTAAATGTTTACAGCTATATATCCCATTCACTTCTGAAAATCAGAATTGAACCAGCTTTCCACCACTTTTCAGGCTTTGCAAATAAAATCATCACCCCTCCAGTTCTTTGCCGAGTTATCTTAAATATATATCCCCAGGTTACCAGGTCTCCTGCCGGTGGTGACAGTTTCTCCTTATTTATGCCTTCAAAAATGCTTCATGGTTTTGAACACGTGTCCAGATGGTCTCCCTGTTACGTGGAGAACAATCCCAGCTTCTCTAGTCTCTCCACATAACCAAAGTCTTTCATCCCTCTTATTATCATTGTAAGAAGTCTCACAACACCAGGTTAAAGTCCAATGGGTTATTTGGTAGTAAACACCACAAGCTTTTCCTTCATTAGGTGAGTCATCTGACGAAGAGACAGCGCTCCAAAAGCTAATGCCATTTACTAACAGATAAACCTGTTGGACTTTAACCTGGTGTTGTGAGACTTCTTACTATGTTTACCCCAGTCCAATACCGGCATCTCCATATCATGATTATCATTGTAGTCAGTCTCCTCCAAAGAAACCTGTCATACCTAACAATGGTTTGAATATTTTGAGTCCATATATATGCTATTAAATTCTTCAGTTCAGTTTTGAACTGAAGAATTTGATTAAACTGGCCAGCTGATGTTGACAAGTAAAGAATATTTCCCTGAAAAGCAGGTTGAGTGAGAAAACCATTGCTTCCCTGTCTGTCACTCTAGTTAGCCACTGGGAGTTGATTTTTTTTTTAATTCTTTCTTGGGATTTCAGCGTGTTTGATAAGGCAAGCATTTGTTGTCAATTCCTAATTGCCCTTAAACTGAGTGGCTTGTTAGGTCATTTGTAAGGGATGTTGAGAGACAACCATGTTTTGTAGGTCTGGAGTCCCATGTAGGTAAGGACAGCAGATTTCCTTCCCTTAATATACCAGATATGGTTTTTGCAACAATTGATAGTTTTATGGTCACTAGTACTAAGACTAGCTTTTAGTTACATGTTTTAATTGAAATTAAGTTCTATCACCTTTGAATCTGTATCTCTAGAGCATCAGCCTGGGTCTCTGGATTATCAGTCTTTGTCATTGGACTGATATCTGGATTATCAGTCCAATGATATGGCTACTACGCATTATCTCTTTGTGGCGTGAGATGAACTTTCCTGTTCTGATAGAGATATATATTTTTCTTGTATGAGATGTGGGTGTCACTAGTAAGGTCAGCAATTATAGCCCATCATTAATTGTCTCTTCAATGAGACAATTGGTGGGTTGCTGACTTCTTGACTACATCTGAATGGCTTGCTAAGCCATTGCATAAGCAGTTACAAATCAACATTTTTGCTGTCGGTCTGGAAACATATCTAGGCTAGACTAGGGAAGGATGGCAAACTTCTTCTCAAAGACATTAGTGAACCATATGGTTCTAATGATGTTCTGGTAGATTTATGGACACCATTTGTGAGACTAGATTTTATTGGGGTGGCAGTGTAGTTAGCACTGCTGCCTCAGAGTGCCAGGGATCCGGGTTCAGTTCTGGCCAAAGCTCACTGTCTGTGTGGAATTTGCATTTTCTGTGTGTCTGCGTGTGTCTTCTCCGAGTGCTCCAGTTTCCTTCTGCAGTCTAAAGATATGTAGGTTAGGTTGATTGGCCATGCGAAATTGACCCTAGTGTCAGGAGATTAGCAGAGTAAATATGTGAAGTTGCAGGGACGGGGCCTGGGTGGGATTGCGGTTGGTGCAGACTCAATGATTCCAGATGATGGTCCAAATAGCCTCATCCCATGATGTATAATTCTGTGAAAGATCATTAGCACACCGATGCACCTAGCAATTAGGAAAGCTGATGGAATGTTAGCCTTTGTTACAGTTTGATTAAAAGAGGAGCAAAGTCATGCTTCAATTGTATAGACCCTTGGTTAGGTAGTGTGTTAAGTTTTGGCCTTCTTAACTTAGGGAGAATATTATTGTCATAGAGGGAGTACAGTGAAGGTTCAAGGCTCAGACTTATTTGTGCGACTGTCTTATGAAGAGAGATTGAGGAATCTGGGTCTGTATTATTTAGAGTTTCAAAGAAAGAGAGATGATCTCACTGAAACCTGCAAAATATTTAAAAAAAAAAGACAAGTTGCATGTTTCTCCTAGCAGGGAGTCTAGATCGATGGGGCAGCATTTCAAAATAAGGATTAAGCCACTTGGGACAAAGATGAGCATCACAGAAGGCTGTGAATCTTTGGCACTCTCTATTTCAAAAAGCTGTGGAAGCTCAGTCATTGAGTATGTTTGAAGCAGAGATTGATCGATTATTAAATATTATGACTTGAGAGGATATGGCGATAGTGTAGATATGATCAGTCATGATTTTATTAAAAGGTGAAGAAGGTGTGATGGGCAGAATGGCCTACTGTTGGTTCAATGTTCCTGTGAAAGAAAAACAAACTTTAATTTATTATGGTACCTTTCATGATCTCAGCATCCTAAAATGGTTTACAACCAATGAAGTGTAGCCACTGTTGTAATTAGGAAACAATCTGCTCACAGCAAGTGCCCAAAAACAACCATGTGATGGATTCCAGATGGCTCCCACTTCTAAGTGTGTTGAGGGATAATTGATCGTGAAGACGTGTGCTTAGTTTCTTGTAAAAAGAAAGTCTTTCTGAAATAGTAATTGTGGCAGTGAGGAGCGATTCCCATTGTTTTCATAAATATTAAGCTTTCTCATGTACTGGTTTGTCTTTTGGTTCAATAGCTGTAGGATCAAAGGACTCTGCTGCTTTTGAGTTTGCATAGCATAGAATGTTAGAAATCACAGTGCAGGAGACCATTTATCTCATTGGGAAAATCACCACTTGTAAGTTGCCTCAAATTCCACTTCGCAGATTCTTTTCCGAGCCCTTTGGTATTCTTGGAAGTGTTTCACAATTTAACTGAGAATGATTTGATTTGATTTATTATTGTCACATGTATTAACATAGTGAAAAATATTGTTTCTTGCTTGCTATACAGACAAAAAATACTATTCATAGAAAAGGAAATGAGAGAGTGTAGAATGTATTGCTATAGTCATAACTGGGGTGTAGAGAAAGATCAGCTTAATGTGAGGTAAATCCATTCAGAAGTCTAATGGTAGCAGGGAAGAGGCTGCTCTTGAGTTGGTTGGTACGTGACCTCAGACTTTTGTTTCTTTTTCCCAAAGAAAGAAGGTGAAAGAGAGAATGTACAGGGTGCGCGGGGCCCTTAATCATGCTGGCTGTTTTGCCAAGGCAGCGGGAAGTGTAGACAGAGTTAATAGATAGAAGGCTTGTTTGCGTGATGGATTGGGCTACATTCACAACCTTTTATAGTTCCTTGCAGTCTTGGGCAGGAGTCATACTAAGATTTTTAATTTGTTTTTGGTTGCCATTTGTATAAAAATTGTGTGTCTGTTTGTAAATGAGTAAATACATTTTCTAAGTAAAAAACATTTTTATTTTGAGTGTGGATTCTAATTTATGCAGCTAATCCAGGATAGTGACATGGATATGTGAAATTTTCTGCTTGGATATGATTCTCCACTCCTGATTCTACGCTCATGTTTTATTTGTGCTCCCTGTTTACCTTAGCTTGAAGTTGGTGCCTAATCAATCAACATGTTAAACAAATCTGGACCTCGCATGGATTTGGCTTTTAGAGTAAAGTACGGTACAAGAGCTGGTCCTTTGCCCTTCCAAACCTGTACTGATCATGATGCACTGACTAAACTACAAAAAAAAATTTCTGCTCTTACTCAGTCCCTCCCTATTCTTGTACCCATCCAGATGCCTCTTAAATGTTACTAATGTGCCTACTTCCACCACACATCTGGTAGCATGTTTCAGGCACCCATCACATGGCGGGCGGGAAAAGTGGCTCCTGCACATTTCCCTTAAACTTCCCCCTCTCACCTTGGACTTAAGCCCCCTTGAAATTGACACTTCCATCCTGGGAAAAAGCCTCTGATCATCCACCCTGTCTATACCTCTCATAATTGTGTAGATGTTCAACAGGCCTCCTCTCAGCCTACGTCTTTCCAGTGAAAACAATCCTAGCTTATTCAACCTCTCCTTATAGTCAACACCCTTGAGACTAGGCAACATCCTGGTGAACCTTCTTTGCACTGTCTCCAAAGCTTCCACGTACTTCTGCTAGTATGGTGACCAGAACTGCATGCAGTATTTCAAATGCGGCCTAACCAATGTTTCACATAGCTGCCACATGATTTCCCAACTCTTGCACCCAGTGTTGAGTCCCTTGGTCAAAAGAGAGTTGGTCAAATGTGATTAGTGCAGCTTCAAGATGATTCATGAGGGCGGGGGGATCTATAACCAAGGAAAAGGGCATGCGGGCACAGTTTGAATGTGGAGGCAATGTGTCTCAAGGATCCACTATTGATGGTTAAATGACAAGAAAGCATGGAATGTATGATCACACAGAGCTGGCTGAACAGTGTGTCTCAGCAGGTTTGTGGTTTGGATTAATGGTGAGGCTATTCAGGGATTTTTAGATGGGGACAAGGATCTTGAGGTTTACATGATGAGAGATGAGAAAGTTAATGGTAGTAGGGAGCAAGGTTAATGTGGATAATACTGCAGTCATTGTGATTTTAATGCAGCAAAGTGAGCATCAAATCTGCAGGTAATCAAAGTATGGTTGATGGAATGTTTCAACAGTACCGAAAGACTAATATTTTTGAAATTGATATAGTTGACAGCTGCAGTTTGCTTTAGAAAACATCCTGCTTTTATGAGATAATTAATGATACTGTAGTTTCAGTCACAAGTTCTGCTTGCTGTGGTTCAAGGAGGCTCTTCTTTAAGTAGACTCTGTAGATGGTTTGCTATGAAGTGTTCTATTTAAATAGACAATGTTTGCTGTAAAATAGTCTTTTGCTGTGAATCTTACCCACAGTGTTGTCAGTAAATAGCCTGATTCATGTTTCTGGTCATAGGCCTTGCAACTTTAGAGATGCTAAAAAACGGATATTAAAGACGAGATTCTTTCCATTAATTGAAGCACATGTACTTTCTGCAATTTTGTATGCAATTATAAAATAGCGCAGTCATTTTAAATGTTTGATTTGGAGTGCAGCAAAATGAGTAGTCATTATGTGTATGTATTATATATAATTTTTTGTGTGTTCAGTACCAATGTTTGGACATGTTGAGTCTGCTGCCCTGTTAAAATTTTGTATGAAGACGTTAGATTGCACCATATAAAGTTGGCTACTGGTTATAAATGCCATCATCTTTCCTTGATTATTTTTATTCAAATATACCTCTTTGACTTTTTTTTTAACAGGGTATTTAGATTGCAGACTTGAGTTTAATGACTCCTTCCTTGAATGCTCCTTTAATAGATTCAGGTTGAAAACTGCACCTCAGTTTCTTCTGTTACTCTGTTATAATCTGTTATAATCCTGTGTTTGCATATGAGACAGATTCACTCCCCCACAAACCGATTCTACAACAGCCATTAATTCTCATATAGTTCTTTGTATTTTTCAGTTCCACTACTCCCTAGGCAAGTCCCCAATTTGCCACTGTTCAGGTTTATTCTGCATATTTGCCATATCAAGGTCATGGTTCACTCTCTTCATTATTTCCCAGGATCTCCGGGTAGTGAAAGTCTTCCCACCCTTAACTGCAGACTCGAGGTTTATTTTGATAACTTAATGTTTATGTCAGTTGACAGTCACTGATTAGTACTTTTTAAATCTCAAACCCTTTCCTCATCCTCTGGGCCTCAGTGCTGCCTTGAATGATAAGCTTCGATCCTTTATCTGGGCTCCCTGTGTGTCTTGCATGTCAGTGTAGTACAAACAGATTTGTGACAAGTATTTTAAACTAGCTGTGCTGTTTACTTTCATATTACATGAAGCTTACAGGACAGGAACAAATCATTCAGCCCAACCTATCCAAGTTAGCGTTTATACTCCACAGTAGGGATGGCACGGTTTACGCTCCACTGAGTTGGCACTGCTGTCTCACATCGCCAGAATCATTCTGGTAACATCTACACTATCCTTCCTGTATAAGTGCCAGTCACTTATTTTTGTATGCAGGGCTGATGAGGATATAGAGGGCCTTTGACTTGCTTGATTCATTCCCAACCTGTTCATCAGCCCAATGCAACCCTCTTCTAATTACAGCACTGACTTGTTCCTAAGTGAGATCATGACCTTAACCAATTTTCCAGGCTGCTCACTAACTGGAAGCACTGCTGCCTTTCAGCACTAGAGACCAGAGCTTGATTCCTGTCTTGGGTCACTGTGCAGAGATGGCACGTTCTCCCAGTTTCTCATGGGTTTCCTCTGGGTGCTCCAGTTTCTTCCCACAGTCTGAAAGACGTGCTGGTTAGGTGCACTGACCATGCTAAATTCTCCCTCAGTGTACCTGAACAGGCATCTGTGTGTGACAACTAGGGGATTTTCACATAACTTTATTGCTGTGTTAATGTAAGCCTACTTGTGACACTAATTTAAAAAAAAACTATCTGTAACCCCCATGACTTGCCTGGGTTAGTGAAAAACCTCACTTACTGTGCTGTCTGGAGACAATACACATCTCTCTAACCTGTGCTCAATGTTCCTTCCACCCACATTGTTAGCCACTTTAAGACTTGAATAGCAGGTAGGTGTAAGGATTCGCATTCTAATCAGCAATCTGTAAACTGTCTGTGCTTATATGTGTGCTTTTGGAGACCAGAGCACCTCATTCGCCTGACGAAGGCACAAACGCCGAAAGCTAGCAGATTTACTTTCAAATAAATCGGTTGGATTTAAAATTGGTGTTGCCAGACTCTTACTGAGTTTACCCCAGTCCAACGCCGGCATCTCTACATCATCCCTCTTCATCTAACAGTATATTCCTTCCTGAACCTTGCTTATCTAACCCTGTGCTGGACCATTCACCTTGAGAACTCCTTCAAGTAATGAGGTGCCATTCAGAATGAATTTAAGTTGATGAAATTGATTGTGCTTGATTAGGAACTATAAATCAGCAGTCGCGTGCTTAATCTAGCTGTAGAGCATTGAAGGAGTGAGTGTTGCATTGTCACTGGTCAAGTCCCTCAACAATCGTCTGCTCTATTGCATTGGTTCAGATTCATACTAAACATCCCTGGTACTATTGGAAAAGCAGCAGGGAGTATTTATGGTGTCACAAGATGCTGTACAATGAAACTTTATTCAAAAAGTAATCTAGATAAAATCATTGCATTTCAGATAACTCCAGTGTATATTAAACACTTGTTGCAAACTGACTTTCTTCCCCCCCTTTAGCTTTATTGAATTACATTTGAAAATGTTAAAGGATTTTCTTTTGCACAGCCTGCCACCACCATGAAATGATTATTAATTAAAGATTTTCCTGCTGAAGAGGGTTTGTGTTTCTCTGGATCAAAGCAGATGCTGGAATTGGAAACCAAAAGAGAAAATGTTGCAAAATCTCAGCAGGTCTGGCAGCAACACCGTAAAGGAGAGAAAAGAGCTGACATTTCAGTCTAGATGACCATTTGTCACAGCCCGTGTGTTTTCTCTGCTTGGGCTTGTGTTGCTTTGATGAGGAAGCATTGTTAAGGGTGGTGGGTGGAGGGGTCACAATTTAATGAGCGTTGAAAGATTTATGATAAATTGACTGGGGGTCAAACCTCTAGATTGTAAGTAGAGTCTGGAGTGTTGGTGAGAGAGAAAATTGGGTTGATGTGAAACCCTCAGAGCAATTCAAATTTGATTGTTAATCCAAATCATGGGTTACAATCAATGGGTAATTTAGTGTTTGCTGTGATATTTACTTATTTTAAACATCTGTTTACTCTAGTTTAATGGAAAGCTAGGCTTGAAGTGTTACAGGGATTTTTTTTTTATATAAATGAATATTTGGCACAATTATCCATTCTTTTTGCTCCGAATGAGTTTATGGTAGAGGTGACTTTGCAGATTCCCTGGTGGCAGTGGTTCTATAAACTAAATTACTTTGTGTTGTCGGGTGGGTGTCAGTTGCTCGGAAAGTTTTTGCAACAATCTTGGGAGGGATCCAGTGGGTGTAACAAGTTGGGAAAATGTACCTTGTTGGACACTCATCGTGGATGCGGAGAAGGGAATTGTGCTTTATCCCCTGGAAGCACAAACAGGCTTGGAGCACAGAATAAATGCAGTGGAATGAAGGGATGTTTAATCCTCTTTATGCCATGATTCTACTTCGCCATGATGTACTTCCTAAGGTGATGAACTATGGAGTGGGAAGTTAAATATGGTGGTGGATAAGGAAGTTGGCTTAAACAAATTATTTTGGAATAATAGAACTTAGGAATGAGTTTTGATATCATGAGTTATTATTATATAGCGAGTTCTTACTGCCAAAAGGTTTGATTATCTCCTTTGATGCAGAGACTATACTTGGACTTTACAAGAGTACAAAAGATTCTTTGCGTCGTCCTCTTTCTAAATATTAAATACTAAAATATATAAAATCAGTGTTGTGGTAAAGTAATTAACTCTGGTCAAAGCTGTACTATCTTGAGGATGTTTACTGAGTCTATTTGAATTTTATATGTTGCATTGACCCAATTGCGATGAATTTCTGTTCCGTGAGTTGGAGTGATTCAATTACTGGAGCTTTATATTTAGTTGGGTGCTTTTGACCTGACCATCTAGATTATTTTCTAGCTGTTTAACAAATTTTTACTGCTATTATTTTCAGGATCATTGCTCAGTAAATCCTGAAATTTGAATTTGTTGAATGTTCAAGAGTTTTGTAACACCATCTTGCAATGCACGACTTAGGAGAAACTTGGGTTGACACCCCGGGGTTTGGTTCTGCAGATGCCTTAACACAGACCATAAGTTAGCAAGTGATTGGGTTAAAAGTTTGAAATGCTCGTCAAATATCACATTGCTATAGAAAGTGACCCTGTTGAAACTACAATATATTAGAGGTGGAGCAAACAGGAGAACCTATTCTCCAAGATTGCCCTTCGGTGTTGCTCATTCTGCTTTAGTTTAATGTTTGCTTTCAGAAAGAACATTTGATTTGTAATGTGCTTTACCAGTGGTATGCCTGAAGCTTCATTATGGACTTGTAGAATTCAAACTCATCACTTCTGTGCTCCCTGACCTCCTTTGGCACCAGTTCCATCAACACCACCTCATTATGTTCATCCTTAATTTCAAATGTCTTCACAATCTTGCTCTTTCCTCCCTGTTTCAAACCATCTCCTGCCCTATGACTATTGTAGATCTCTCTGCCCATTCTGTTCTGACCTCAAGAGCCTCCATCAATGGTGGCTGTTTCTTTAGCTGCCGTGCTATGCAATTTCCTCCTGAATTGCTCTGTCCCATTAAAATATTCCTTAAAACTTGCCTCTTTTAACTAAGCTTTTGATTATCTGCCTGGTATTTCTGTACGTGTTTTGGTATCAGGTTCTGTTTGACTGCATTTCTTTGAAGTGGCTTGGGACATTTTACTCTGAAGGTACTGTCTAAATATACGTTGTTGTTGCTTCATCATTGACAGCCATGGCTCATTTGGTAGCACTCCCTCTTTTGAGTCATAAGGTTCTGGGTTCAAATCCCACTCTAGGACCTGAGCACACAAATCAAGGGTGACATTTCTGTGTACGTGGAGGGAGTGCTGCGCTGTTGGGGTTGCAGTCTTTCAGGTGAGACATTAACTGGTGGTTCCATCTGCCCCCTCGGGTGAAATAGACAAAAGCGCCTATGGCAATGCTTGGAGGAAATTTCGGGAAGTTATCTTCTGCGCCACAACCAATACTTGTTTCTCGATTAACATCACAAAGACAGATTATCTGATCGTTTTCACATCGCTGTTTATGGGATCTTGCTGTGCACACGTTGACTGCCGTGTTCCTACATTACAACGGTGATTACATTTCAAAGAGTACTTTGATGGCTGTAAAGTATTTTCAGGAGTTCAGTGATTATGAATAGTACTAGATAAAAGAAAGACTCTTTTGCTCTTCTAAAAAGTAAAGCATTAAATGAACAGATCATAGTTCAGTACACCCTGTTTGTACATTTAGAGATACAAACTGATTATCTTGTGTCTGGATGAAAATTTAATAGTTCAGGATGTTGCTTGTGATCTTCCACTGGATTGCTTTCCAGATTCTATCTTAGGCAAACTGATTGCATGTTTTTTTTAAACATTAGACCAGGTATCTCTTATGAATCAACATGTTTTTGAGATGCGATTGCTTTTATGTTCTGGTAATCCGTTTTGTACAGTCCCTTGGAGGACTGCACGTCTCTTGTCCTTGGTGGCCTCCTGTCTGACGTATTGGTGTGTTGTTCCTTATACAGGTATAAGGAACCTGACGTTATCGAGTTGTACACATGTGGTGTGACTTCAGTATATCTGTACAGCTTTTATGGCATCTGATATCCTTTGGGTTCACAATCAGATCTAAAGCGCAAAGTTTATTTTCCAGGATTGTGTGTCACACGTACATCTTAGCAATAACTTTGGAGCCGATAATTCTTGGACACAAAATGTTTTAAATAGAGACCAAAGGGCATGTTAACCTTCAACTTATGCAGTTTAGTGATATATAGATCTATAAATTATTAAAGGACTTGTATATGATGAATACTGCCTCTCCATAAACTTTTTTTGTTGTCTTGATTTTGAGTAGTGCTTTTGCCAATAAATGAATTCCATAATATGTGTCAAAGTTTATAATGTGTGTTTCCATGTCTGTAAGGGAATAGTTGCAAATCTTGTGTCTGATGCTTCCCAATGCACAGCTGTAGTCTCCCTCCCGAATAGCTGTACATAAATGCGGACGTGTTCACATCTCCTCTGATTTCAATTTCAGTATTCCTGCATCTTGCTGGGTCCTGAAGCACACTGATTCCTTCTTCATTCCCATATTCTGACCTCCCGTATTTCATAGAATCCCACAGCGCAGAAGGAGGCCATTCAGCCTATCAAGTCTGCACCAATCACCATCCCAACCAAACCCTATCCCCATGACCCCGTGTATTTACCCTAGCTACGCCCCCTGACTCCAAGGGACAGTTTAGCATGGCCAATCACCTAACTCATACGTCTTTGAACTGTGAGAAGAAACCGGAGCACTCGGAGGAAACTCCCACAGACACAGGGAGAACTCCACTCAGACAGTGACCCAGGTTGGGAATCGAACCTGGGTCCCTGACACTGTGAAGCCGCAGTGCTTACTGTGCCACCCTGCCCACACCCTGTTCCCAGAGTTTCACACCCAGCTCCCACTCTGCTCTATCTGTCACCCTGGGCAACTGGCACTAGTGATATTAAAGGAAACCCTGAGGTTGTTTCACTTTGTGAAAGGAATGCTTGAAGGTGCCAAGATGAAAATTGGCATTGTTGATACATAGTTGGTAAAGGTTCAATGGGTTTATCTGATTTGGGAGAACAGTTGAGGATAGCGGACGTGCCTCCGAATTAGACTTTTTATTGGGCCCAAAACTGAAGCTGTTTTCATTTGCTTCCTTGTACATCCTTATCATCATCTTGAGTTTCACACCCTTTGTTACTGCAAGTCCAATGAGCCAAGATACGAGAGAATAAACCAAATGGAACAGTGGAGTATGGATTTGTGCTGAGGATGGTCAATCTGTTGTTGTTTGGCTGTCATTATTTTAAAGCCTATTACCACATTTGATCAGTGCAGAGGTAAAGCACAATGGAGAGATTGTATTGTTGCTATAATATGTGTATTTGGAAACAACTCAAATATTGTGTCACTTTGGCTCATTATGCTTACAACAACATATGTTTATGTAGCACCTTTCATAGGACAGAGCACCCTGGATCACGTGAGAGGCATGATTAGAAATAAATGGGTGCCATGCCAATGGCAGAATATTATCAGGGGTTTTAAAATACTTGAACAGAGGGTAGATTTTGAAGACAAGAGCAAAGTGGTGCGGTGGAGAGGGTTAGAGAGGGAATTCCCAAGGGCAGGACCAAGGCATGTAGAACATAGAACATAGAACATTACAGCGCAGAACAGGCCCTTTGGCCTTCGATGTTGCGCCGACCAATTAAGAAAAAGCAATGACCCTCTAACCTAAACCGTTCCCTTTTCGTCCATAAACTTATCTACCAACCTCTTAAATGCCACCAAACTTGGCGCATCTACAACTGCAGCAGGCAGGGCATTCCATACCCTTACCACCCTCTGGGTAAAGAACCTACCTCTGACATCCGTCCTATAACTACCACCCCTTAATTTAAAGCTATGTCCCCTCGTGCTAGCTTTCTCCATCCTAGGAAAAAGGCTATCACTGTCCACCCTATCTAAACCTCTAATCATCTTATATGTTTCAATAAGGTCTCCTCTTAGCCGCCTTCTTTCTAACGAAAACAACCTCAAATCCCTCAGCCTCTCTTCATAAGACCTGCCCTCCATACCAGGCAACATCCTGGTAAACCTCCTCTGTACCCTCTCCAATGCCTCCACATCTTTCTTATAATGTGGGGACCAGAACTGCACACAATACTCCAAGTGCGGCCGCACTAGAGTTTTGTACAGTTGCAACATGATGTTGCGGCTCCGAAATTCAATCCCCCTACCAATAAAAGCTAAGACTCCATATGCCTTCTTAACAACCTTATCGACTTGACTGCCTACTTTCAGGGATCTATGCACATATACACCAAGATCCCTCTGTTCATCAACACTATTAAGAGTCCTACCATTAGCCCTATACTCTACACATTTGTTATTCCTGCCAAAGTGAATTACCTCACACTTTTCCACATTAAACTCCATTTGCCACCTCTCGGCCCAGCTCTGCAACTTGTCCAAGTCTCTCTGCAAACTATAACACCCGTCTTCACTATCTACCACTCCTCCGACTTTGGTGTCATCTGCAAATTTACTAATCCATCCTTCAATACCCTCATCCAGATCATTTATAAAAATTACAAACAGCAGGGGCCCCAAAACAGATCCCTGAGGTACACCACTTGTAACCGAGGCAGCTGATAGGTTACTTATAATGTTGGAACAAAAGGGGGTCACTTGGGGTAAATGATCAAAAGTAAAGTTAAAAGTTTATTTATTCATCACAAGTAAGACTTACATTAACACTGCAATGAAGTTACAATGAAATTCCTCTAGTCATCACAATCTGGTGCCTATTGAGGTCAAGGCACCTAACCAGCATGTCTTTCAGACTGTGGGAGGAAACCGGAGCACCTGGAGGAAATCCACGCCAACACGGGGAGAATGTGCAACTCTGCACAGACAGTGACCCAATTTTTAATCATTCCATCTACACTTCGCTGTTTAGGCCCTAAGGTCTTAAGTTCCTTTCCTATACATCTCCACCTCTCTCCCTTCCCACTTTAAATTCACTTGTTAAAACCTACATCTTTGACCTAGGTTCAGGCGGCATGTGCTAGTATCTATTTATGACCTGGCATCAGTTTTGTTTGATATAGTCACTTGGCACTACAGAGCTTGAGTATTGCAGAAGGAGAAAACAAACTATTGAAGATTTTCATCTTGCATACATCAGGACAGCTATGCAAGTTAAACCAATAGGAAAGGGAACACTGATTTATACCATATGAGAAGAGAGCTCTCACTGTTTAGCAAGTGGACTCTGTTGAGATATTAGCATGGAACAGTTAACTACTAAGCTTTTGTTTTCCAGATGCAAACCAGGCAGGTTGACTTTGGTTGGTCAAGGCGTTGCTGTGGGGAATGAACACCAGGGAATGGCTGTCTCCCAAGCTTTTAATTGGAATAGGTGTAATTTGTGGCCATACTCCTACTGTCTGTAATGGGCAGAGCCCTGTGTATGAATGCATGTAGCTTCCAGTGTACACGTGAGCCACACTAACAGCTCAACTCATAATCTTAAATTTGTTTTTACTGAAATTCTTAGCACAATCAGGACTATTTAGCAAACACTGCCCAATCATAGAAACGCATCTAATGTTGGGTACTGTGTTTTGAGTTTTGTTAGCATGGGCTAGTGGTTGATTCTCTGAAGCACCTTGGAACATTTTTATTGCATTGAGAGCTATACAAGTGCAAGTTATTTCTCTTGTAAATCATGGCTGGAACAGATGAGCGAGTCAGCAGAGGAAATAGAGTTTGTGATGAGGGTTCGTGAAAAGGGCTTTGATCTCCCAAATGTTAGCTGAAGGAAATTGCAATCTGTCCAAGATTGGATGTTGGACAGATATATTGTTTACGTGGGCAATGAAGGAGTTGAGAAAATCCAGTTGAGTTGAGAAGCATTGGAAGCAATCCCACACGAGCTTCATACTTGGGAGCAGGAGTCTTCCAATGAACTCAATAGTGGGAAAAAGACTAGGATGACTGACAATGTCAAAGCTGGCAGTGAGTTTCAGTAGCGATATTGCACCGTGTCCCATTTTCAGAAGATCTTGTTTGTGACTTTGGTTTGGCATTGTAGCAGAGAGACATTTAGATTGGAGTGTCAAAAATAGGAAGCAGTAGGAAAAGATGGGCAGGTATCTGTAATTGTCATGTCAGTTAATTCTGATTGGGTTCGTAAATTAAATGCTAGATTAAATTTTTGTCACTTTTTTTGAACTGAAACCAGTTTGTGATCATTACACTAATCCTATGTAGAAAACTGAAGCAATACTTGGGATTTTATCGTAATTACGTGCAGAATATCTCTTTGATTCAAAGAGTACACAATTATTAACCCTTTGGTGTGAGCATTGATGCATAACACTGCACTGAATGTGGCAACATCTTCTACTAGTTTCCTTCATTGAGCCTTGGTCCCTCACCTGAACTTAATGTAGTACACTACCAAGAACAGAGGAAGAAACAATAAATGGTTCAATTGTAACTGTTAAGTGATGCCAAACTTATATTTGAAAAAACCAAAGTTTATAAGAGGGTGAAGACTGAGGGATTGTTTATCTTCCTCAGCCTGTTGGCCATGAGCCAGAATGAGTTGGATTGAGTGAAACTAATACTCGATCCTCAAATAAAGAGGAGCCCTAACTGATCCATCTCTTTCCTGTAGATGGGACAAATGTTACCATAAGATACTAAACTCAGTATCTGAGTCATGAATGTGGCTGAAACTAGGTGGCTAATGACATCTTATCCTTATGGTTATGTAATGACCGCGCAATTGTTCATGATTCCATGATTTTTCTCTCTCTCATCACTGCCATAATTTTTTTTCTTTTTCTTTCTAAAGTCTCAAGAGAGAGAAGTGTGCATCGGAGTGAATAACCAGAGTTACTTCTGTGAAACGGGACATTGTTGTGGAGAGTCGCAATGTTGTAACTACTATTATGAACTTTGGTGTAAGTATAGACCCTAATTCTAACTGATTCATTTGAGATGACTGGTATCCATCACCAGTTTTTATTCTGAGTCATGAGTTTGAATTTTACTGATCTGTCAGTTGAAGAGTGAGTAATGCCTCTCTCCCTGTCTCTTTGTCTCATCTTTATTGGGTTGCTTTTTCTCTAACGTGCATTTGTCTACAAATTTGGGTCTCGCTGACAAGGCTCATATTTTTGCCCAGCTCCAATTACCCTGACTGTTCTATTGCTCACTTGGCTACTTCTAGACAAAGTTAAGAATCTGGAATTAGTGTCACATATAGGCCTGACCACATAAGGACAGCATATTTTCATCTCTAAAGGACATTCATTGGGTTTTATGACAATTTAATGGATACCAGCTTTGTATTGCTAGTAGCACAACCACTGCACTATCACAGTCTATAGCTCATCTAACATATTTCAAAAAGAAACATTAGTTGCAGAGGCATGATGGGCCAAATGGCCTTTTTTTCCAGGCTGTATCATTCTATGATTAAAATAAAGACAAAACCTTTTGTCTTAATCCAGTTTAAGACAGTTTAACACAGATAAACAATATTGGCTTGATGAAAATTGTAGGCTGTAGATTGGGTTAGTTTTAGAACTCCTCGTCTTTCTGCCTTCTCAAAACTCTCACTGTTTCTATTCATCTGCTACTTGAGCCCCTTTCAATCTGTTTTTCATTCTAATTAGCCTGTGAAGTGGTCTGAGATCTCTTTCCTGGAATGTTATAAGATTTCAGGCAGTGTGCTACTGAGTGGCAGACACCAACACGTTGCTAGCCTTAATCTAATTTTTATACCAGGATACTACAGTTTGAAGTAGACCTCCGGAGAAGAACTGTTCAGAAGAATAAATATCAAGCAGTCTTTTCTGCTCTGATCAATGTCTGCAGGAAAGTGCTGATGTGTGAATTGGGTGCCTGTGGCCCTGGTGTACTCGTTGTCCAAAAGCCAAAAGTCTCTTACACTAGAATTCACATACTAATAGCCAATTGACTGAGATAGTAGTAGACTGGTTAAGTGTTGATGAAATCCACTGACTGGAAAGAGGCTAAGTTGCTTCCAGCAGTGTAACTGTGGCTTATTCGTTCGCCGTGGCAATGCAGTAACGCAATTACAGCAGCCAGAATTAGGAAGAATAAACAAATTTGTAAAGATAATAGTGCCATAGTGGTATTGTCAATGGACTAATAATCCAGAGACCCAGGGTAATGCTCAGGGACCTGGTTCGAATCCCACCATGGCAGATAGTGAAGGTTGAAGGGTGATGGTGGTGCAGTGGTGTTGTCTCTAGATTATCAACCCAGGATAATGCTCTGGGGATTCAGATTCAAATCCCATCATGGCAGATGGCAAAGTTTGAATGCAATAAAAAAAATCTAATGACATTTGGATCAGTTCTTTTTGTTAAGATCATCACCAGTTGTCCAATTGAGATTTTGTGATATTTAAAAGATTGTGTAACTATAGTTTATCACCATAAAACATTGGAAATTTATAAACATTGGAATTACAAAACTCCTTGTAAATAGTGATGCATCTTCAGGGCACAGAGGAGAGCTTGCTGTAATAGCCCTATGGTTTAACCTATGCCTGGCTTCATTGCAATTCAACATATTCAGTTCATGAATTAAATTTGATTATGCTCAGAAAAAACTCTGGGTCCCAAAATCCCTTGCCTTTTATGATTACTTTATATTTGTATCTGGCCCTTGTATGCTCTTTGAATTTTGTGCTATTATTTAATTTCCAGTCTTGGAGGCTAGGAGTAGCTTCACAGGATTGCACAAGATGTGTAAAAGCCCCTCTACGAAAATACTTTGTGTATGCAGCTTTATAAATAATAAATAGAAGATAAATATGTCAAACTAAAAATAGAATCAAAGTATGTTTGCACTTTAATTCCAGTAATCATCTAGGCTTCTGAATAGAAGTGTTTCCTATTTTACTGGATGAAGTAAATGTTTTCTTGGGTTCCTACTTACGAAACCTGCTCCCTTGAGGTAAACTTCTTTCTCTCTTCAACATCTCCAGATTGAGCGATATCCTATTCATTGGGAACGTTGCTATCCCAACTGCAAATGTCGACTTAGAGGCTAATTATGGAAGTTCTGAATTTTTTTTAGCTTCACTTGGGGGAGAGATGCTGTGTGTGGCAAGATTTCCTACAGATTTTATTGCTTGTCAGAAGAGGGCATCTAATCACAAGGGGCTTTGTTTGGTTTCCTTTGGTACGTGGGTGCCGCTGGCAAAACTAACATTTGTTGCCCATGCATAATTGCCCATTTTGGAGGGCAGTTAAGAGTCAACCACCTTGCTGTAGATCCAGTGTCACGTGTAGGCCAGACCAAATATAGATGGCGATTTCCTTAAATGAACAAAATGTTTTTACTTTTAACAACAATCCATGATAATTTCATGGTCACCGTTACTGAGATTAATTTTCAATTCCAGATTTGTTCTCAGTCGAATTTTAATTCCACCAGCTGCTGTGGTAGGATTCGAACTCATGTCCCCAGAGCAAAAGCCTGGAGTACCAGACCAATGGCATCACTACTATGCTATTGTCTTGCCAAGAATGGTTCCCTCCTCTTTTGATGTTTCTTGAACCCTATGGGCTCCTTTTATTTGTGTAGAGCAGATAGAAAGTGCAAGATTGATTATCTTGTCCTCATTGTGCTGTTATCCGCAAGATAATGCTGTCATAAACTGTAGAGACTGAGGACAGCTGCCTTGCTCACCAGTAGGCAAAAGAACTTTTACAACTTGGTCTAATTATAATTATCTTCATGTTACTGAACTGTTTTTAGAGCAAGTAGGTTTGACAGATGCTGGATTTGCGTGGAATAAGGTAACATTGTGGTTGCAATGGGTGGTTACTGGAATCACTTATTTCTCACTTAAATAACCTCAGTTCAGAAACACAATGGAACGTGGTGTGAGTTGCAGAGAGACAGAAGGATTAAAGGAGGCAGCTCAGAAATTACAGAACTAGTTGGGGAAACTAGTTGGGGGTGAGCAGCGAAATAGCAGATGAAATTTAACATGGACAAAGCAAAGATCCTCCACATTAGAAAAAAATATACACAAATGATGTTAGAATCACATGACTCTCACAACACAGAAGGAGGCCATTCAGGCCGTCATACATGTGCTGGCTCCTTGAAAGAGCTGTCCAATTCCAATCTCGAAAGAGTGGCAATGTTGCGTGTAATTGCAGCTTAATCTGCCACAATTGAAGGATTACAAGATCACATTTCAAAGTACTGTACAATCTGATCTTTGTATAAATATCATTTATAATAACTTGAATTTTCAAACCAGATCAAACTTAATTGTCATAAATATAGTTTGGTCATGAAAAATCCAAAAGAGAATTAATAAGAAATGTCTCAGTAGTAAGGTTGGCTAGAATGTAGAATGTGCTGTCTCATGGAATAGTTGAGATGAGTTGCACGGATGTGTTTGAAGTTGGATAAATATGTGAGGGAGAAGAATAAGCAGGTACGATCAGATCAAATAAGATAGGAGGACACTCCTCCTCCTACAGGAAGACAGGGGTGGCACAGTGGTTAGAACTGCTGTCTCACAACACCAGAGACCAGGATTCAATTCCCGGCTTAGATCATTGTCTGTGCGGAGCCTACACGTTCTCCCTGTGTCTGCGAGAATTTCCTCCAGGTGCTCTAGTTTCAAACCACAGTCCAAAAGATGTGCTAGTTAGGTACATTAGCCATGCTAAATTCTCCCTCATTGTCCTCAAACAGGTGCTGATGTGTGGCAACTACGGGATTTTCACAGTAACTTCATTGCAGTGGTAATATAAGCCTACTTGTGACAAATAAACTTCAAGGAGACTTGTGTGAAGCATAAACTCCAGAATACACCTGATGGGCTGAGCGACCTATTTCTGTGCAGTACATTCAATGTAATGTTGGGTAAACATCTTGGAGGCAGAGAGCTACCCAGCTGTAAAACACTAACCAAAGCCGGTAGACTGGTAATGATATCTAGAAAGATGAGATTGTCGAATGAACTTGTGCAAGAAAAGGAAACGTTTTTGAGGCCGAGGAAAGGGGGCGGAAATTGTTTGTTGTCCTCAAGGGCCAAAAAAGGAAAAACTGGGCCATGTTTCACATCCTGTGCCGAGGTGGATTTGCTGAGTCAGCGCCTTCGTATGCTTGTGTGCACCGTGTGATCCAGCTGTTCAAAATACAGCAATGTGTTTCCTCAAGCACGATCTGTTAACTTGGTTTACTGGCACGCCAATAAACACATTTCTTGGGATCATTTCAGCGGAAGCTGAGCATCTGAGTGTTTCAGAAGGCTGCAGAGTGGCGTCAGAGGAGAAGAAACACAGCCAGCAAGAGCGCCCTGTAATGTTACTTGGCAGAGCTAAACTTCCTTGCCAGTATGCTGGCCTTGGAGAGGATTTTGTTTTTGGAAGTATGCACTCAAGTTGCATAAAATAAATAGAATAGAATTGTGATCCCCCCCAACTTGCTACTTCCTGAATAGCAGTAGTTTAACGTCAAAAGCCCAGGAGAGGAACCTGGAGGAATGGAGATTGCTGTTGGTAACAGCTGTCCATTTCTCCCGGATCCTTGTATCTAAGCACAGCTTTCCAAATCCCTACTGGAGCTGGGATTCCAAAAGGGATGCAGCAGAGCAGAATAGATGGGATCCAGATGTAAGGTGATCACCTCCATTGCACCCCCGCCCCCTCCCGTCTCCATTTCCCCCCATCCAGAAATTAACATCCACTTCTGCTCCTAAACAAGGACTTTTATTTACTTTCGACCCAATATATGAGAATTATTTTGTGTTATTTTCCTCATCCTTCATCATCCACCCATTGCCTCTGTCTACACTTTCCACTGTCTTGGCAAAACAGCCAGCATAACTAAGGACCCCACCCATCCCGGGTATTCTCTCTTCCACCTCCTTCCATCAGGAAAAAGATGCAAAAGTTTGAGGTCACGTACCAGCTGACTCGAGAACAGCTTCTTCCCTACTGCTGTCAGAAAGACAGAGGCTGAAGGGCAACCTGAAAGAAGTTTATAAAATAATGAGAGGTACAAATAGTGTGAAAAGTTGGAAGCTCTTTCCCAGCACAGAGATAACAATTACAAGGGGCAAAGGATTCAGTAGAGACGTGTGGGAGAAGTTTTTATACAGAGATGGTGGGGGCCTGGAATTCACTGCCAAGTGTGGTGATTGAGGCAGTTACATTAGCCACATTTAAGACTTGCCTTGATAGGCATATGAACATACAGGGAATAGAGGAATATAAGTGGTTGGTTTAGATAGGTAAACATGATCAAGGCAGGATTGGAGGGCCAAAGAGACTGTTCTTTGTTCTCTTTGACCATTTTGGCAACTTCAGGGAATTGCATAGTTGAACTGACTTCCCTCAAACTTCCATGTGCAGTTTACATCAAGGGTCATGGACAGCATTCAAGGAAAGAGCCAAAACCTGTTTTCATCTGGCGCATTTACTGTTGGAAAAAGACGCACAGTTCTTCACAGGAGTGTTGTTGGACCGTATTTGATACTGAATGACTTGAGGAAATATTACGAAAGGTGACTGAAAGCTTAATCAAACACATAGGTTTGAATGTTCGTGTTAAAAGCAGAGAAAAAGAGGTGGAGGTTTAGCGGAGTAATTCCAAGGCTGGAGCCTAAGCAGGTGAAGGGTAGTGGGAACGCGCATAAGGCCAGAATTGGAGACATATAGAGATCTTGGGGTTGGAGGGGCTGAAGGGGATTCTCAAAATGGGGACAGACAAGGTCACGGAGCCATTTCAACATAACAAGTGAATCTTTGATTGAAGACCAGTATGTATGAAGATCATGGGTGCAGGCAGCATGGTTTAAGGATGCATTTTTATTTGGAGCATGAAAATATCTGCTTTTGTTTTTGCTGTTTTTCATTTTCTTAAATGCATGGAGACCAAAGTAAAGCATGATTTATTAATAGTCAACAATTCAAAATGGAACTGGGGAGGGGAAAGATTTAGAATTGTGGAATCCCTACATTGCAGAAGGAAGCCATTTGGTACATCAAGCCTGTACCACCAACAATCCCACCCTATCTTTATGTAATCCCCCTGAAACTAAGAGGAGGCAATTTAGCAAGGCCAATGAACCTAACCCTCTCATCTTTGGACTGTGGGAGGAAATAATGGAGATGCCTGAGACCGTTGGAACTCCATACAGATAGATACATGAACTAAACCTGTCTCCCTGGCGCTGTGAGACAGCAGTGCTAACCGCTGTACTGCCGTGATATACTAACTATTTTAATTAATTTATTTCCTGGTTAGCGCATTTGCCCAACTGGGACAGCAGGACCTGCGTGTCTGACCCACCAAGGACTTTATCATGGCTTGTAACCTGTAAAGGAACTCCGCTGTTGACAGCATTAATCCATTGGTCATTGTACTCATGACTGTTTATCACAAGTAGATGTGACTATTCCTCTTAGCTAAACTTCACAGGAATTATTTGGTTCCTCGGAAAGCCTGGTGTGCAATTTCTTTTTTAATTGAGCATCTTTCACACGTCCCTTTTTAAGTCTGTGTAGTTGACTGAATAATGGAAGCTGAATTTTAATGATGTGCAATATTCCTCCTGTTCTCCTCCTCCAGGGTTCTGGCTCGTTTGGACCATCATCATCATCCTGAGCTGTTGCTGTGTCTGTCACCATCGACGAGCCAAGCTCCGACTACAGCAGCAGCAACGACAACATGAGATTAACCTCATCGCCTATCAGGGAGCTCGTAACTATTCTCTGCTTCCACTCTACCTGAGTACGTCTTCCTATCAAATGTCATTATTCCCCCCATAGACAAAATTGGATAATCTTGAGTTATTATTGATAATAATAATATTATTAACCCTTTCAGAACTTTAACTTGTTCATTTGCTCGGTGTGAACTGGTTGTTGCATCACCAGGACATGTCAGCTCGGGGGTTTGGATACATTACATGGCACTGTATGGAGGCTGAGAGAGTGGCAACATGCTGCCTCTGTGTCACACTGCGTCTGGTTTCTCTAATCTGTTTGCTGCCGTCTTATGTTTGAGGTTCAGCCCCATGCTCCATCCAATCTATTGCTCACTTTGGGCCTAAAGATTACACAGGACTACATTGTATTTCACAGCACAGGAAAGGGCCGTTCAATCCTACTGGTCTGTGCTGGTATATGCGCTCCCTACAAACTTTAATAGCCAAATCTCTCTCTCTCCACATGTTTAACTGTTCCCCTTAAATGCATCTATGTTATTCATCTCTGTGGTAGTGATAGTGGGTTCCATGGGCTTGCAGTGGAATGATTCCAACGACAATTCCTTGTCTCCCACTATAGAGTCTATGCATAGATATCTGTTTGAAGACTGAATGGGGAAAGTGGTGGTGCTGACCACGGCCAAATAGACTGGGTACTTGCTGCCTGGGTTCAGTATTGAAGTACGGCACTCCCACATAGTGCTCAGATTTTCTCCCCAGCGAAAAAATAGTGTTAAAAACAAACTGGAAAGAACCAAAATATTTTGTCAAGATTCCTGAAAAGAACACCCCTGCTGGTTTTACAGTGAAATAAGAGAGTGAACTGTTTGGATCCAGGTTCTTGGTGAGTCTGGGTCAGGAGGATACTTAATTTGCCAAAATGGCTTGGGCGCAGGGTGAAAAATAGAGGCAGCAGGAGGCCATTCAGCCCTTTGAGCTGCTCCACCATTCAGTGAGGTCATGGTTGCTATTCTACTGCAACAACATTTTCATGTGCTGTCCCCGTATCCCCTGATGTTTTGAATCTACCATTCTCATTCCTGATCATACTCGATAACTGAGCTCCCACAGCCCTCTGAGGCAGAGAATTCCAAAGATTCACACCCTCTCAGAAGAAATTCCTCCTGATCTCAGTCCTAAATAGCCAGTCCCTTATTCTGGGTTTTTGACCCACCCCCAGCTAACCAGGGACAACATCTTTCCTGCCTCTCTTAGGTCTGTAAGAAATTGGTAGCTCCTGCACTGCCATTATTATAAACTCCAGAAAATAAAAGCCGAGTTTTCTCAATCTCTTCTCGTAGTACAATCCATCAGTCTATTGCATCTTGCTGTACTCCCTCTATATCAAGTATATCTTTCTTTGGCTAAGGAGACCAAAGTTACGCACAAAATACTCCAGGAAACTGGTACACGATCCTTGGAATAGAATTGAGGGCCATTTATTTTGAACCTAACGATGCTGTATGTAACCTGACGCTGCTTAATGTTGGGCGCAGTAAGAAGTCTCTCAACGCCAGGTCAAAGTCTAAGAGGTTTATTTGGAATCATGAGCTTTTGGTGCTGCTCCTTTATCAGAATTCACCGGGTAAAAGAGCAGTACTCTGAAAGCTCGTGATTCCAAATAAACCAGTTGGACTTTAACCTGGTATTGTGGGACTTCTTACTGTGCCCACCCCAGTCCAACACTGGCATCTCCACCACTTGCTTAATGTTGTCAGTGAAGTGGAAAGTGTTTGTTCTCTCACTCATCCGTCACCGAGGAGGAACAGAAAATTCACTTTTTGAAGGGTGGGGGATGGGGAGATGAAACTGTTAGAATTTGGATTAGTTATTTTTATTTCATACATAATTCTTTTTACACAGCAGCTGTGCTCATATCAACAGATCTAAAGGTTCCTAACCCCAACAGTGAGACAGTTCAGCTCTGAGTCAGCCTGAGAACTTGTCATAACTTCTGCTTCCTGTTAGTCTCTAACTCACCAAACCATTTTCTCATTCTGTATCTCTCTCTCCCCGTTACTGCGTCAGTGTTTGTTGTTTATGCCCATCTCTGTCTCCCTCTCGGGGTCCCTGTCCACCTATTTCCCTGAATGCATATATTTTCTACTTTCTTCCCCTGTCTCTCTGTGCCTGTTCCTTTGAGTTGCCTCCTTTCCCTTTCCATTCAGTCAGGGCTAAACTGAATGCAAAAAATGTTCCTCACAGACGTTTGCTTCTAAAGGTGTTCAAATTAGGTGGATTAGCCATGGTAAATTTGTAGGGTTGCAGGGATAGGGTGGGGTGTGGGCCTAAGTAAGTTGTTTTTTGTGAGTGTCCGCACAGAATTGATGGGCCGAACAGTCTCCTTCCACACTGTAGCAATTCTGTGGTTCAATGTCGTTTTTCAAATGTTCACCAACTGCTGATGGTGAGAATCCCTCTTTAAATGACCTGAATGTCAACAGCCTGTAGTCACAATGTGCTACAGTTAAGCATCACAAGTAGAACTACAAACTAAAATAAAACTTCCTCACTCATTATCTTGCTAATGTTTAGTGTATCTTCTATTTGCACAGTGTCTTTAACCTGTCTGTGTGGCAAGTGATCCAAATAATCTGTGTCATAGCCGATCTACTCAAGTTGTCTGCCAATGACTGACAAGTTGAAGATATTTAGGTCCATCCATTTATCCTGTCCCACCTTCTGCATACATTCATTATCTCCATCCGTCCAACAACATCCCAAACAATGTAATCCCCTGGGGAGAGGAAAATTAAAAACTTCCTGGCCTGTTTGTTGGTGTGGGAGCAGGGGAAGGGTGTCCCCCCTCTAGATGATTGAAACCAGTCCAGGAGGTCACTCTGGCCCTGAATGGCCTCTGGTATCTACCTCTCATCCAAACTGATCTCCGCCTCAGTCAGGAATACGATTCTGTCTCAGTCCCCCTCGCGTGGTGTGGGACATCCATTGCATGGGACAGAACCTTCACTTCTGATGTCAAACCCAGGCCTAACTTTTTTAAAATTGTCATGTCCCAGAGTTTCCACATCTCTTTAATTGGAATAAACAATTAACTGGAAATAGTTTAATACCTTCATTATCAATGTGCTGTTCAGTGGTTACTCTTGAAAATGCTACTTCATCACATAGTGCAGAACCATTGTACCTGTGAGTTCCTTATAGCACCATGGCCATTACTGTAGCATCCCCTCCAGGGGATTGTGGGTGGGGAGGGGTTGGGGGGAGCAGGGCTGCTCCCCCCAACCCCTCCCTATTAGATAAGCGTTAAAAATCAGACACTTCTTTTAAAGACTTCTGCCTCCTACAGTATGACCATCATTCTGTTCCTTTGTTATTATTTTAGTGCAAGCTTCAGCTCAGCTGTTTTACAATCTCTGTATAGTTATCTAACTGTCAATCCATCAAAATTTACACACACATCTTTATGATTTTTTTAAAGTCTCCAATTGCATGTTTTTCTTGAGTGCAATCCCAATTGCGGAGAACGGTAGAAATTTTAGCATAGCTGGATTTTTATTCATTGACTCTGTCCTTGTGCTGCTAACTTCACAATTGAACCATCTAATCTCACCCAGCTTCCCTTTGATTTTGCCTTGTTTAATATTTGGCTTTCCAAGTGTTCCATTTTCTCTTGGGTTGACTTGATTTCAGCTGTTGTAAAAAGAACCTCAGCTGGTTAAATGTTCAAAAGTTGGAAAAAGCATCCATTATTCTGTTTACACACCTTGACATTTACAATCCTCATTCTTTGTTTTCAAATTCCTCTCAGAAGCCTCTGCAATCCCCTCAGGCCCACAACCCTTTGGGACATCTGCACTTCTGGCCTGTTCTGTGTCCTTGATTTTAATTGTTGCACATTGGAGCTATTTCTTTAGTTGCCTAAGTTCTGGAATACCTTCCTTGAGATCCTTGCCCATTACGTTTCTCTCCCCTTTTCAAAACTTAGATCTCGGTCATTTGCTTCTACATTTTTTACGCGACTTGGTGTTAGTATTTCTTTCTGCTCTTAACTCTGTGAAGGTCCATGGATGTTTTACAACGTTATAACAGCTATATACAGCTAAGTTTTTGTAAAGGGTCAAAGTGTTAATTAACAATTATCATTGAGTTGTTATTTGGGTCATGTTACAATTTCAACATCCAAAGAAACTATTGTTCTTGGGCCAAAGCAAAATTATGTAGATACTGGAATTTGAAATAAAAACAGTGCCAAAAAATCTCAACAAGTCTGACAATATCAGCGGAGGGAATTTTTGTTTTTAAGTTTAGTTTATTCATTAGTGTCTCAAACAGGCTTACATTAACACTGCAATGAGGTTACAGTGAAAATCCCTAGTTGCCACACTCTGGCGCACGTTTGGGGGCACCAACGGAGAATTTAGCATGGCCAATGCACCGAGGCAGCATGTATTTCCTTCTGTGGGAGGAAACCCAGGCAGACATGAGGAGAATGTCCAGACTCCACACAATTGGTGACCCAAGCCAAGAATTGAACCCAGGTCTCTGGCACTGTGAGGCAGCAGTGCCAACCATTATTGCCACCATGCCGCCCAAGGATCATCCAGACTCAAAACAGTGGCTCTATTCTCTGCCCACAGATGCTGTCAGACCTGCTGAGATTTTCCAGCATTTTCAGTATTGTTTCTGGGATTTCTGCATCTTTGTTATTTCTATTATAAATATGAATATATTTTTTCTTTCCTCCTCTTCCCCTCCACCCCTTTTGGAAATAAAACAGGATTTTTGCCAAGTTATTTACTTCCTCCTTATGAAGAAGTGGTGAACAGACCTGTGACCCCACCACCTCCCTACAGTGCCTTTCACCAGCAGTGCGTCACAGCTTGCAATGGCTCCTCTAACCCTGAGCCAGCCAGGTCACCGAGCATCCCCAGTAACTCTGTGCCAACAGTGTGTGAGGTGGTGCCCCGTCAGGGGAGTGCACTGGACCTCGATTCTTCACTTACCTACTCAGAGCACAGCTTGAATAAAACGCCAACGTCCAACCAGACCGAGGACCTGGTTACTGGCACTGAACTAGAACCTGTGCGAGCTTGTTGCTTGGACCTGGACGAGGAGCTTAGCTGCCCCGAGAAAGAGCAACTAACTGATTATTACCCCAGCTCTTCCTCCAAGATTGAGAGCTGGCATCACCAGTCTTGCCTGGAAATCAAGGATGTCGATAAGACCCCGGGAAGGCACCGACGGTTCACCGGGGACTCTGGGATCGAGGTGTGTGTCTGCAACAGAGACGATGACGCAAAGGAATTGGATGGTCTGATTGACGGTTTGGGGGGTGCGATGGAATTCTGTGACAGCTGTAATGTGTGTGACTCCTGCCCTCGTGCGGACACGCGGGAGGAAGGCCTCGCTGAAGAACACGAGCAGCAGGATCGCAAGGAGCAACACGGTCCTGACGTGACGGAGGAGCCGGTCTGTCTTTTGCTGGACACCATCAACGAGAATGAGTTGCTGCAAGCTCAGCAGCATCACGACTCCCAAACCTAACCCAAGCTCCCCCATCAAGCTGCACTTTCTGACATTTGTGCTCAAGGACTCCTCATGCTGTCTTTTCTTTGAGCTTTAGAACCATTCTGGCCTCACGTGTGTACTGGGAAGGGAGAGAAGAGAAGGTAAATGCCAGATTGGTGGTGGTGTGGGACAGAGCGGGCTGGCAGCACTGAACCAAGAGATATTGGTCAGGCCAGCTACGAGAATAGCACTCTGTGATGGTTAGTGTTGACCTGTCATATTGTGGTATAGAAACAGTTATGACAGCAACTGGAATTTTGTATCCAACATTTAAATTTTTAATCAAAGCATATTTGCATGGGATTGTGACCCTACTTTCATCTTGTGTCATTTGAAAAGACCACTTTACTTTTATTTACCTGTGTCCTTGTAAGAGAGACAGCTTTATACATCTGGGTTGAACTCACAAACGGAATGGAAACTGGGAGACTTTGTTACTGGAGCACTGTGTGGGCTTTTGAATAGAAGGGGTGAAGGTTCTCTCTTCTGGCACTGTGACTACCAGCTTTAAACTGCATAAAAGGGCATCTTTCCACATTTATGTATCTCTCTCTCTCTCTCTATACAGAAGCACAAGTTTCGTTATTTCGGTTACCAAGGCTTTGAAATTTTACATTCATGTAGCGTATGGAGGTTCAGGGAGCGTGGGAAGTTGAGATGATCAGATCACCTACAGAGGTTGACTCATGGTTGAAAACAAAAAAAAAAGCCATAACTGGGTTGGATCTGCAATTTTTCTTTGTGTTGTGTCTGTAGCTATTGACTTAATGAGGGATCATGCCTGACTGGCATGGATACCATTGTTGAGAATGGACTTTTTAATATAAGTTCCTTAAGTGATGCGAAGGTGGTTTTGACTGACGTTTGGGTGGTGTTTGATTTGGTGTGCTTTATTATCTCGAATAGGCCCAGACCTCGTGTGTAAGTGAGAACAGCCACACTCTCCCTCCCTCCCTCTCACCACAGCTGCTTCTCCATCAGTGCCATGTTTCCAGTTCACTTTGGTTTCTCTCTGTGCAAGATTACAAATCCTTTCGTTTACCTGAAGCACCTGTGTCTTCTACTTATGACCACTGTGTGTGTGTCTGTGTGTGTGTCTGTGTGTGTGTCTGTGTGTGTGTCTGTGTGTGTGTCTGTGTGTGTGTCTGTGTGTGTGTGTTTAAATCAAAGATTGGGATTTATATCTACCACCTTTCATTACCTCAGGACATCCCCCCCCCCCCCAAAAAGCGCTTTACAACCAATGAAGTACTTTTGAAGTTAGCGACTGTTGTAATATCAGGAAACAAGGCAACCAAATTTGTGCACAGCAAGCTCCCCCAATCAGCAGTTTAAAAAAAAGATGCATTTCAGGGTGTTGGTTGAGGGATAAATGTTGGCCAGTAAACTGGGGAGAGCACTGCTTTTCCAATGATGTGGGAGCTTCAATGCCCACCTGAATGGGCAGTTGAGATGTCGTCCCATCCGAATGATGGTACCTCCAACAGCGCTGTACTACGCTGAAGTATATGTAGAATGACGTTAGGTGAATTACAGATTCAGTATGTGTGCGTGTGTATGGCGGGCACACATGCCAAACCTGTTATCAGGGCCTGAGCACGTCTCCAAATTCATCCCTCTTATCCATATTAGTGTATAACACACAACACACCTTTCCTCTCTCCCTTCCCCTCAGCGCCAATAATTCTGTAGCTTAGAACCTGTTATTAGGTTACAGTGGGCTGTAGATTTCTGCTGATACTTTGAGTCATTTATTTAGAGCTGCCTCAACAACTCTGGGACAAGCTTGTCCCCTCCAATGTCAGGTACTAGAACTGCCAGTCAGATGTTGATAAGCGAACCAAATGACTTTTTTTGCCAGATCTTGACTGCTTCAAACCATGGCCACTGGATTTCAGTGGAATGGGTACTGTCGCAGCTCATTCTAACTGAGCAAGGATATAACACAGAGCCAAAGGAACTTGCAATACACAGAATTTAACCAAGCTTGGCTCGTAGGCAGCCCAGTTGAGTGCAGGAGTCAATGAGGGGCAGGTTGAGACGGGTAAAGCAATTGAAGGCAGGGCTGCTGAGGTGAACCTGGTTTGTGTCTGGGGGATGGGTGGGGTGGGTACTGCACTCTGTAGTATGTAACTCCGCTCTGACTGAGATTACATAGGCGAGTGACTCGAGGTTTTTTTTAAATGGCGGTGGGAAAGGGGAAATCTCATTCTGACGTGTTAACTGGGAAAGCATGGACTTAAATATTAATTCACTGTTTTGGTTCAAAAAAACACTTCTAAAGTGAATAAGCAAAATCTTGACGTATACAGGTAGAAACTACTGAATATAAAAGGAAATTTTGTTAAGAACTGCAGGGAGCTTCATACAGATGCTACTAGGCTGGTCTGGTCTTAAGTAATCACGGTTTTCTCGTGAAGGCATGCTCTTGGAGTATTCCTACCAACTGCTAGCTCTAACTTGGTTTTAACATCACATTGTAATTTTCCAATAGGTATTTTAATGGTTTATTAAAAAATCAATAGTGTCTTCTGATCTCATAGTCATTATTTTTCATTCAAGTGTCTTGCCACATTATTGCTGGGACCAATGAGTACACACTTCACTCCCCCTTGAACTGGCCCTTGCATCCACTCTGGGACTCTTCAAATACAGCAGGAGTTTCACACTTTCCTATATGCAGTCATTAACCTAGAAGTTCACACAATTTGCCATGGGGTGGGAGGGGAGGAGCGCAAAAGCAGGAGGAGTGGGGTTAGCTGAGTTACTCTTGTAAAGACTCAGGGGCCACGATGGATTGAATAGCTTTCTCTTGAACTGTAATCGTTCTATTATTTGAGCTATCATCACATCACAACAAACTATGGCTGCCAGGCACCATCAAGAAGACTGGGTCAGAAGCAGCATCAATCACTTCATTGCACAGAATCTGGTTAACAACAGTCAGCAGAAAATGAAAGACAGTAACTCAAAGAACAGTACAGCACAGGAAACAGGCCCTTCGGCCCTCCAAGCCTGTGCCGCTCATTGGTCCAACTCGACCATTCGTTTGTATCCCTTCATTCCCAGTCTGCTCATGTGACTATCCAGATAAGTCTTGAATTATCCCAACGTGTCCGCCTCTACCCCCTACTTGACAGCGCATTGCAGGCCCCCACCACCCTCTGTGTAAAAAAGGATCCCTCTGAGTTAAACCTTGCCCCTCACCTTGAGCCTGTGACCCCTCCGACCTGGGAAAAAGCTTCCCACTGTTCACCCTATCTATACCCTTCATAATTTTATACACCTCTATTAGGTCTCCCTTCATTCTCAGTCTTTCCAGGGAGAACAAATTCAGTCTACCCAATCTCTCCTCATAGCTAAGACCCTCCAAACCCAGGCAACATCCTGGTAAACCTCCTCTGCACTCTCTCCAAAGCCTCCACGTCCTTCTGCTAGTGTGGCGACCAGAACTGGACACAGTATGAGGTCTAACCAATGTTCTATACAACTGCAACATGAAACTCCAGTTTTTATATTCTATACCCAGTCCTATAAAGGCATGCATGCCATATGCCGCCTTCACTACCTTCTCCACCTGTCCTGCCACCTTCAAGGATTTGTGGACTTGCATACCCAGGTCCGTCTTTGTGTCTACACTCTTGATGATTCTAACTCATGGTTTCTGAGGAATTGGTTAAACTTAGTCAGTGACTTTACCAAGATAAAAATTATTCAAAAAAATAATAAAACTGTATATAATTACCTCTTCCTGGTGTTTACATACCTTTCCCTTCCAAACTGTTCAATGATTCCTTCACGCAAAGAGTTCCGAGTTCTAACCATTAGAGGTTTGTATTTATTAGTTATTGCCATACATTTATGGACTCGAGGTTTGATCTTTCCTGTGAGGGGAAAGATCTCTGTGAAAGACGCTTCATTGTGCCAGGGACCCAGGTTCAATTCCGGCCTCGGGTCACTGTCTGTGCAGAGACTGCACAATCTATCCGTGTCTGTACGGATTTCCTCCAGGTGCTCCAGTTTCCTCCCACATTCCACAATTGGCCATGCTAAATTGCCCCTCAGTGTCAGGAGATTAGTGGGGTAAACATATGGGGTTACGGGGGGTAGGGCCTGGGTGGGAGTGTGGTTGGTGAAGAAACGACGGGCCAAATGGCTTCCTTCTGCACTGTAAGGTTTCTATGACTTTGATAGGACAGGTGTAATCAGGCCAGAATTCACCTGTTTGCATCCCATAAATGGGACGATGGTTTCCTGGTTGAGGGTATTCGCAGATTCATCTGTCCTCCAGTCAGGGTGGGTTAGCGTTGGGTCTTTTCACCTCAGTTGTGTAAAATCCTGGCTGTTGCAACTGGAGGACAACAGCAATTTGTATTTATGTAGCCCTTCCTGGGAAAAACATCCCAAAGGTTTCACAGAGACTAATTTTAAAAAAATGGATTCATTCCAATGGAGGAGAGATCAGGTGAACTTGGCCAAAAGCAGTGCAGTGGCTCTTAAAGGAAGGGAAGGCTGTGGAGCTTGGTGGGGGCTGAAGGTGGGAGAATGTGGTTGGAGTCAGAGGCTGGTGGATTGGGAGGGATGGGAGAAGAGTGGAGGTATGTCGAGGACTTCAACTGTTTACGGAGTTGGGGTGGGTGAGACCAATGAGGGATTTAAACGCAAAAGATGAGAATTTGATATTTGAGGTGTTGGAGGAGAGTGGAGCTAATGTCAATCAGCAAGGCCAGGTTGTGCTGAGCCAATTGGACTTGACATGGGATTGGATATCAGCTGCTGAGTTTTGGATTTGCTGAAATTTAACAAGGACGTATGCTTTACCAGCATTGGGAGGAGTTTTGAGCAGGGGGAGGGACCACAGACTGTTAGGACAAGGCAAGAGCATAATACAGTAAAAACAATCACGTCAGAGAGTGCAGTTATATTAACAACTGGTCCTCCCATGAGGGGGAACATAGAACATAGAACATAGAACAATACAGCACAGAACAGGCCCTTCGGCCTTCGATGTTGTGCCGACCAAAATAAAAAGCAATGCCCCTCCAAACTAAACCATTCCCTTCTCTTCCATATACTTATCAATTAACCTCTTAAACGCCACCAAACTTGGCGCATCTACAACAGCTGCAGGCAGGGCATTCCACTCCCTAATCACTCTTTGAGTAAAGAACCTACCTCTGATATCCGTCCTATAACTCATACCCCTTAATTTAAAGCTGTGTCCCCTCGTGCTAGCTTTCTCCATCCTAGGAAAAAGGCTATCACTGTCCACCCTATCTAAACCTCTAATCATCTTATATGCTTCAATAAGATCCCCTCTTAGCCGCCTCCTTTCTAACGAAAACAACCTCAAATCCTTCAACCTCTCTTCATAGGACCTGCCCTCCATACCAGGCAACATCCTGGTAAACCTCCTCTGTACCCTCTCCAATGCCTCCACATCTTTCTTATAATGTGGCGACCAGAACTGCACACAATACTCCAAGTGCGGCCGCACTAGAGTTTTGTACAGCTGCAACATGATGCTGCGGCTCCTAAATTCAATCCCCCTACCAATAAAAGCTAAGACTCCATAAGCCTTCTTAACAACTTTATCCACTTGACTGCCTACTTTCAGGGATCTATTGACACATACACCAAGATCCTTCTGTTCCTCAACACTATTAAGAGCCCTACCATTAGCCCTATACTCTACACATTTATTGTTCCTGCCAAAGTGCATTACCTCACACTTTTCCACATTAAACTCCATTTGCCACCTCTCGGCCCAGCTCTGCAACTTGTCCAAGTCACTCTGTAAACTAAAACACCCCTCTTCACTATCTACCACTCCACCAACTTTAGTGTCATCTGCAAATTTACTGATTTTACTGAACATCCCCACAAAAGACAGGGTGGTGCAGTGATTAGCACTGCTGCCTCACAACACCAGGAACCTGGGTTCGATTCCCAGCTTGAGTCAGTGTGGAGTTAGCACGTTCTTCCCATGTCTGCGTGGGTTTCCTCTGGGTGGCTCCAGTTTCCTCCCACAGTCTGAAAGACATACCAGGTAAGTGCATTGACCCGAACAGGCACCGGAGTATGGTGACTAGGAGAGATTCACAGTAACTTCATCGCAGAATGCCTTCTTGCGATTAATAAATAAACTTTTAACTTTAAATTTCAAGGGAGTGAGGCGAGGCTGGATGGCTCTCCTTTAATAGTCAGAGTATTACAGGTAAAACAGATGAGTTTAGGGTGATGATGTGGAATTGTGATATGGTAGCCATCACACAGACTTGATTGAGGGAGGGACAGGACTGGCAATTCAACATTCTGGGATGTGGAGTCTTCAGACAAAAGAGGGGAGAAGGTAAAAGAGGAGGCATTGCATTATTAGTTAAAGAGGCAGTTATTGTAGTAAGGAGAGAGAGTATCTTGCAGAGGACATCAAATTAAGCTCTGTAGGAATAGAAAAGGAATACAAAAGAATACACGTTGTTAGGTGTTTATTATAAACCCCCAGATAGTGGGAAATTCAGGAGCAAATATATACTCAGTTTGCAAAGGTGTGTAAAAACAGTAACAATAGGGTTATTGTAGTAGGTGATTTCAACTTTTCCAACATTGTAAGTGGTAAGGGCTTGGATGGAGTGATGTTTATAGCAGAATCTTTTAGGTGAATATGTAGCAGGTCCAAGAGCTGGACCTAATTATGGGGAATAAAGCCAGACAGGTGGTGAGATGGGGGAGCATTTTAGTGATAGTGACCACAACACAAGTTTGTCATGGACAAAGAAATAGACAAGTTGCAAAAAAATGTTTTGGCGGGGGAGAGCGATTTTAGTAAAATAAACATAGGATTTGGCCAAAGTGCGTTGGGAACAGCTACTAGTAGGGAAGTCTACAGAAAAGCAGGGGTGAGTACAAACCTAGAGAACCATGGATGATCAGATAGATTCAGGATACAATGGGAAGGAAAAGAGAGGCTTTTAGGAAATACAGTTTAAAGCAATTAGGAAAGTACGCAAAAGTTCTGTCTGGTTAAAAAAAAATCTGAAGATATTCTATATAGATGGAAATGAGGTTAACCAGGAAAAGATATTAGGGATTAATGGGTAGAGCCAGGAAATTGAATGGATACTTCACACCCATCCTCACCCAAGAGAATGCAGATGATGATATAGAATTCGGGGAGTGTGACTGAGAGGTTCTTTAGCAATTTGCCACAGGGAAAGATGAAGTATTGGGGATATTGGCAGGTTTAAAAGTGGACAAATCTCCAGTTCCACAGGTGAATTGTGTCTGTCTGTTGTGGAAGGCAAGAAAGGAAATTGTAGAGGCTCTGACCCAAATTTTTAATTCCTCTCTAACCACCGGGGTGGTACCAGAGGACTGGAGAACAGCTAATGTGATTCCGCTGTTTAAGAAGGGTTGTAGAGATAAGCCAGGGAACTACAGACCAGTGAAATAATTGGAGAAAATTCTGAAGTAAAGCATCCATCTCTACTTGGTGAGGCAGGGATAGTCAGAGGGGGGGTCATGCCTAATAAATTGGATTGAATTTTTTGAGATGCTTGGTGTGTGGATAAGGGTAGTACAGATGCAGTTTAGATGGATTTCAGCAAAGTTTTTGACTAGGCCCTACATGGGAGACTTGCAAAAAAGGCAAGTTCACATGGGATACTGGATAACTTGATAAAGTGGATTCAAAATTGGCTCAATTGTAGGAGACAGAGAGTGATGACAGAAGACTGCTTTAGTGACTGGAAGAAGTCTCACAACATCAGATTAAAATCCAACATGTTTATTTGGTAGCTAACGCCACTAGCTTTGGGGGCCTCTTTGTCAGATGAGTGGGGAGTTCTGATCACAAACAGGGGATATAAAAAGTGTACACTCGGTTTACAGAACACTGATTAGAATGCAAGTCTTTGCATCATGACTACCATCAACATCTCCACATTAGTGACTGGAAGCCAGTGTCCAGTGGCATATCACAGGGATCTGTGGGCCCCTATTATTCATCATCTACATAAACAACATAGATGACTATAAATTTGAGGATGACATACAGATTCACCAGGTAGTTAACAGTGAAGCGAAGTGTCTTGAGCTACAAGAGGATATAGACAGAATGGGCAGATAGTGGTTGATGGGAATTTAACCCTGAAAAGTGTGAGGTGATATATTTTGGAAGGAATAATTTAGTAAGCAAGTATTCAATGAAAGGCATAACATTAGGAAGTTCTGCAGAAGGAATAAAGGGGCCTTGACATTTTTGTCCACAGATTTCTGAAAGCAGAAGGAATTTTAGTAGGGTGGTAAAAAAGGCACTCGGGACACTTGCCTTTATCAATCGAGACATAGATTACAAAAGCAGGGAGGTCATGGTGGAGTTGTATAGAACTTTGGTGAGGCCACAGCTGGAGTACTGTGTGTAGTTCTGGTCGCCACATTATCAGAAGGATGTGATTGTATTGGAGGGGGTGCAGAGGAGATTCAGCAGGATGCTGCCATGGAATGGAACATTTAAGTTAGGAACAAGGGTTGGGTAGGTATTGTTTTCATTGGAACAGAATGGAGAGAAGACTAGAAAAGACTGAGGGGCGATGTGATCGAGGTGTACAAGGTTATGAGGAGCATGGACAGAGTGGATAAGGAGTTGAAGGTTAGTCACGAGGGGAGAGAGGTTCAAGGATTGGGGGCAGGAGGTTTAGGAGGGATGTGAGGAAAAATATTTTTACCCAGAGGCTGGTGATGGTCTAAAATGCACTCTCTGGGAGGGTGGTGAAGATGGGTGGCCTCATATCCTTTAAAAAGCACCTGACACGCGATAACATTCCAGGCTATGGGCCAAGTGCTAGTGGATGGGAGTAGGTGGAAATCAGGTTTTTCTCACATGTTGGTGCAGACTTGCTGGGCCAAAGGGCCTCTTTTGCACTGCATGATTCTATTGGAATCCAGCACTTGGCACGTTAGAAAGTTAGTTTCGTTTGAAATGTTTAAAATCACCATATTCCCAGATGACCATAAGCTGACAGGTTGTGATTTAACCTGAGGATCACCACACTTCGGACGAGGGACAAGGTTTTTTCAAATTGCTACATAATCTTTTTAAAATAACTTATGGGCTTCACTTTGGCAGAGGTTTATCTCCACATTCCAATCAGCCCCTTGCATAAAAATATGATTTATGAAACCACTTTTTATTCTTTTCCACATTAATTTTATGTTTTATTGCCATCTTGTCATCCTGTACTAGAAAGCTATTTTTTTTGTTCGTCTTACGAACTTTCATAATCTGAAACATTTCCACCGCTCATCTTTCATCGTTCTAGTGAAAAAAAATCCTAATTATTCTCAAGCCCATTCATAATTGTAATTCCCTCACTCCAGGTTAGTGTCTCAATGTATCAGTGCAGTACCTTTTCCACTGCTTCTATTGTCCTTCCTGAAATGAACTGCCCCAAAATCCACAATATTCCCAAACAAAGATTCGGGTATAACGTCCACACTGCTTTTTCACTCCCTACTTGCATACAAAACACTCAGTTTCCAATTTCTTCTTCTCAAACGCTGAGTTGCATTTTAACAAGCACTTGTGATATTTTGTTAAATGTAAAATGATCAATTTTTTAATGCAGGCTTTGACCTGGAACCTGACATTTCAAAACTGTTTTTTCTTTATTCATTTGTGGAGCATGGATGTTATTGGCTGGCCAGAATTTAGTTGCTCACGGAGGGCTCTCTTTGGAGTCACATGTAGGCCAGATCAGGTAAGAACAGCAGATTTCCTTCCCTAAAGAACATTAGTGAACCAGATGAGTTTTTCTCACAAATGACAATGGTTTCATGTCTTCAATAGATTCTTAATTCCAGATTTTTTTTATTGAATTCAAATTCCATCATCTGCCTTGGTGGGATTTGAACCCAGGTCCCCAGAACATTAGCTGAGTTTCTGGGTTAATAGTCTAGTGATAATATGACTTGGCCATCATCTCCCCAGAAACTGTTATGACTGAGCTCAATATTCAGAAATAAGTAAAGTTATTGTTGTCTATTAATTTAGGTACAGGGTAGACAATCCAAAACTTTCTATGAACAATGAGATGTGAGATTGGAATGTTTCTTTAGAGTGTGTGCGTGCGTGTGCGTGCACATCTCTTGCTATTGTGAAAAGAAAACCAGTGACCTGGATTCTGGACATCTTTTCATTTGCTATTTAGTAGCTTCAGGGCATAAAGTAAGTGTGAAGTTTTAAGCAAAAGTAAAGTTTATCTATTAGTCGCAAATAAGCTTATATTCACACTGCAAAGGAGTTACTGTGAAAATCCCCTAGTCACCACACTCCAGCACCTGTTCGGGTACACTGAAGGAGAATTTAGCATGGCCAATGCACCCTAACCAGCATGACTCCAGATTTTCTGAAAGTGGAATACCTGGAGGAAACCCACACAGACATGGGGAGAACATGCAGAATCCACACAGACGATCCAAGCCAGGAATTGGGTCCCTGGTGCTATGAAGCAGCAGTGCTAACCACTATGATACCGTGCCGATTCCTGAATGGAGTAATGGTATAAGTGTGCAGTTCTCTCCTGGCACACAAGTTCCTTTTCTGATGATTTTGCTGTGTGTTTCCACCGTTACAAACGGGATTGGATGAGAGGTTAGGTGAATCACACATGTTTGAAGGGCCTCTTTTGCACTCTGATTTTAGTGCTTGCTGTCCAGCTGAGGAGCATCTCCACAAAGTCAAATTACTGGGTCAAACATTACCTGTAGCTAGTGTCAGGTATCATGCTTTAATATTAAAACAACACACTTACTAAAAAGACAATGTATCCACTCCTTAAACTGTGACCCCTGTGTGTTCTGTATAATTGTTCTTAATGGACTTGACCCAATTTATCCTCACTTGTTACTCCAGATAAAAGTTCAAAGCTGTTCTCCAATCATAATTAATGAGATATTATTGTTACATTTTCAACATAAGTGCTAGTAAACCTGGAATTAATTTAAAGTTTATTTATTAGTCACAAGGCTTACATTAACACTGCAATGAAGTTACTGTGAAATTCCCCTAGTCACCCATCAGGTCAACATGCCTAATCAGCACGTGTTTGGAATGTGGAGAAACTGGAGCGCACAGAGGAAACCCACACAGATATGGGGAGAATGTGCAAACTCCACACAGATGGTGACCCAAGCTGGGATTGGAACCTGGGTCCCTGGAACTGTGAGGGATCAGTGTTAACTGCTGTGTCACCTTGTTTAAAACTTTCATTCTTGTATTCAGACCCCTCCATGATCCCATTCCTCTTTATAGTTGCACCTTCAGAGGAAAGCCGTACTCTGCCAATTGTGTCCTGTTGCAAGCACTTTAGCTTTTCTCATCCCCATTGCCGGTGGCTGTGCCCCTCTCGCTCTCTGGCCATTCCTTCAGCTGTCTAACCTCAGGGAATTCCTGCCTCTCTGTAACTTTCCCCTCTTGAGACACTCCTTTAAAAACAACTTCTTTCCTGTTCTGATATTTCCCGTTCTGCCTGTCAAATTTTATTTACTGATGTTCCTGGGAAGCGCTTTGAAATGTTCTTCTCTGGTACTGATCTATATAAATACAGGCTATATCTGTTACGGTGGCATTGCTTTCTCACAGAGCGAGAGACCCGGGTGACTGTGTGGAGTTTGCATGCTCTCTCTGTGTCTGTGTTGATTCCCTCCCGCAGTCCAGAGTCAATTACTAGGGGGCAGAGGTTTAAGCTGTGAGGGGCAAAGTTTAAAAGAGATTTATGAGGCAAGTTTTTTACACAGAGGTGCCTGGAACTCGGGAGATAGTGGGATAGTAACTTCTAAGGGGCATCTGGACAAATACACGAATAGGATGAGAATGGAGGGATATGGTTCCTGGAAGGGTAGGAGGTTTTATTTCAGTCGGGCAGCACGGTCAGTGCAGGCTTGGAGGGCCGAAGGGGCTGTTCCTGTGCTGTAATTTCCTTTCTTCTAGTCCAAAGATCTGCGTGTTACATTGACTGATCATGCTAAGTTGTCCTTTAGTGTCAGGGATTAGCAGGGTAAATATGTGGGGTTATGGGGATAGGCCCTTGGATGAGTTTGTTGTCGGTACAGACTCGATGGGCTGAATGGCCTCATTTTGCTCTATAGGAATTCTGTGTTAGACTCTGGCTCTGGTACATCAAGGGTTTCCCTATTACCTTGCTGCCATCTGGTGGTGATCACCAGTAAATCATGTAGTGCAGAGTAGAGCCATCCAAGAGCTATCCCATTTGTCCTACTTCCCTGGCTTTTCCCTGGTAGAACTGTAATTATTCCCCTTTAATTATTTGTCTAATTCCCTTTAAAATATATTATTGAATCTGCATCCATTGCCGCGTCGGGCAGTACGTTCCTGATCATCAATACAACTCCTCTTGACCCTCTAAAAGGCCTCGACACATGAGGAGAAATTAAGTTGTTTAGGATTATATTCACGAGAGTTTAGAAGAGTGAGAGGGGATCTCATAGAAACTATAAAATTCTAACAGGATTAGACAGGGTAGAGAAGGGTGGCACTGTGGTTAACACTGCTGTCTCAAAGCGACAGGGACCTGGGTTCAATTCCCAGCTTGGGTCACTGTCTGTGTGGAGTTTGTATATTTTCCCCGTGTCTGCATGGGTTTCCTCTGGGTGCTCTAGTTTCCTCCAAAGATGGGCTGGTTAGGGTGCATTGGCCGTGCTAAATTCTCCCTCAATGTACACGCACAGGAGCCGGAGCGTGGCAACTAGAGGATTTTCACTCTGCAGTGTGAATGTAAGCCTACTTGTGACTAATAAATAAATGTTGACTTTGGGGATATTCTTTCTGAATCTTTTTAATGGTGGGGGAGTTCAGAACTAGGAGTCATAGTTTGAGGATAAGGGGTAAACGTTTTAGGACTGAGTTGAGGAGAAATTTCTTCACCCAGAGATGGCGAATATGTGGAATTCACGACCATGGAATATTGTCTGATTTCAAGAACAAAATTAAATACAACTCTTGGGTCTAAAGGGATCAACGGGATGGCGGGGGTGGGGGAGGAGAACCAGGCCATTAAATTCAATGATTGGTTGTAATAATGAAGGGCAGCACGGGCTCGAAGGGCTGAATGGCCTCCTCCTGCTTCTAATTTCTATGACACTCCCTGGAAATGGGCAGGGCTGACAAAACCTCTGGACAGAGAGACTTTGAGTTCAAAATAACTTCTCAACTCAAGAAGGGTCATACTGGACTAAAAACATTAACACTGTTTCTCTCCACAGATGCTTAAGTTTAAGTTTACTCACTGTTGTCGTAAGTAGGCTTACATTAACACTGCAATGAAGTCACTGTGAAAATCCCCTATTCGTCCCACACTCTGTTTGAATGCAATGAGGGAGAATTTAGTATTGGCCAATATACTTGACCAGTTTTTCAGACTGTGGGAGGAAACCAGAGGAAACATGGGGAGAATGTGCAAACTCCACACAGACAGTGACCCAAGCCAGGAATCGAACCTAGGACAGTAGTGCTAACCACTGTGCCACCGTGCTACCCTATCCTGCTGAGTTTTTTGCAGCATTTGCCTGTTTTTATCTCAGATTTATGAAGTTCAGGATCCTGAATGTTTTTGTTAACAGCCTTATCAACTTGTCCTGCCACCTGCAAAGACTTGTGTATTACAACAGGGGACTTTGATCGATAATTTTAATTTCCAGTTAAACATTAAAATAATGTTGCTGCGAAGGTACCCAATCGATACAGTAGCTGAGACAGCACACAAAGAGTTTGTTATCTTGGTCTTACCTAGCCACTGAACTCAGTGAGCAGAACCTCAAAATATCAACAGTCATTAGAATTGAGAATGAATGTAAAATGTAGCCATGAGGGAGAAGGACCAAAGAAATTCCAAACAGCAACAATTACTACCGGTTTATTGAGTACTAAACAAAATACTAGTGAGTAATAGACTGTGAATATATATTTACATAAAATGTTTAATGAATAATATCAACTTCGTCATTACTAAAGCTGTGGTGCAATGTTTAGAATCGATGCAACTGCTTTGATAATTCTCACAAAGTAAATACAACAAGACCATAAATTGACTTTGAAAGTGTTCATACTCCAAGTTTGAAAACACCTTTAACATTGGAAAATGCCCCCAGACTCTTTACTGGGATGTTAGCAAACTAATGCACAAGCTCATTTTTCCAGAGGTGCCTGGAATAGAGGGATATGGTCCCCAGGAGGTTGGGGGGTTTTAGTTCTGTCAGGCAGCATGGTTGGTGCAGGGCCGAGGGGGCTGTTCCTGTGCTGTAATTTTCTTTGTTCAACTTGAGTCAAATAGAAGCTATCAGGACTGATGACCAAAGGCTTAGACCGAGAGGTAGATTTTTAAGAGTATTAAAGGAGCAAAGCCTGGTGAGAGAGTTGGAGATGAGTGGAAAGGAAATCTCAGAGCTTGGGGCCAGGGCAACTGAAGGCACCTGTGCCAATGATGGTGATCAGGAGGGCAGAAATGGAGAGCTGGGGGTGGGGGGAAATTGTAGAGCTGTGAGTGATTGTAGAGATGAGGACTCCTTAAAACCCACCAAACTTTTGATCATCTGGTTTCTCATCTCCTCGTGTGGCTCAGTGTCATATTTTGGTATTATGAATTTCCTGCGCAACCCCTCCAAGACTTTTCATTATGTTAAGGTCCTTAGTGTGGGAGGGATGGGGAGGGGATCTGAAATTAGGGGTCAGAATTTTAAAATTACTTAACGGGATCCTTTGCAAGTCAATCAGCATGGGATGACAAGTGAACATTACTTGGTGTGAGTAAGGACATAGGCAGTAGAATTTTAGATGGCCTCTGTAAGATATAGGAGCAGAATTAGGCCACTCAGCCCATTGAGTCTGCTCCGCCATTCAATCATGGCTGAGATTTTTCTCATCTCCATTCTCCTGTCTTTTCCCCATAATGCCTGATCCCCTTATTAATCAAGAACTTATCTATCTCTGCTTTAAAGACACTCAATGACTTGGCCTCCTCAGCTTTCTGTGGCAAAGAGTTCCACAAATTCTCTGACTGAAGAAATTCCTCCTTATCTCTGTTTTAAAGAATCATCCCTTTAGTCTGAGGTTGTGCCCTCTGGTTCCAGTTTTCCTACTAGTGGAAACATTCTCTCCACATTTACTTATCCGGGCCTCGTACTATCTTGTAAGTTTTAATAAAATTCACTCCCCCCCCATCCTTCTAAACTCCAACGAGTACAGACCCAGAGTCCTCAACTGTTCCTCATACGACAACCTCTTTATTCCAGAGATCATTCTTGTGAACCTCCTCTGGACCCTTTCCAAGGCCAGCCCATCCTTCCTTAGATACAGAGCCCAAAACTGCTCTTAATATTCCAAATACTCAAGACCAAGAGAGCATTGAAATGGTCACAGCTGGAGAGAATAAAAGATTATGGATAACAAACTCCTGTTAGCTGATATAGAATAAAAGAAATTTATTTACACAATTGTGTTCTATATTTTACATACATATATGTGTGTGTATGCATCATCAAGACTTCACATTTTCACATAAAGTTCATTCTAGAGAAACGTTATTCTGGACAGCAATATCTAAATTAATACAAATCAGAGGTGTAAATAAACTATCCTAAACTACAAATATTGCAACATTTATAAAAAACATACCACTGCCTTTAGCATCAGGTGAATTGTACTGTACTCTAGTGAAAAGAACAAAAAACTAAATGCAGTTAATAATACAGAAGTGTTTTTTCCCTGCTATTTGGGAAGTTAAAGTGTGTGTGTGTGTGTGTGTGTGTGTGTGTGTGTGTGTGTGTGTGTGTCGGAGGTGGGGGAGAAGAGAGAGTGATGGTGGTGGCTGGAAAACTCTCCAGGGATTAGCAAAGGAAAACATTATTCTCAACACAGAGTGTGGGATAGGTCCAGTCGGACACAAGGATGGTTGCTGTGCTCTGGATGGAACCTCCCACTGGAGCAACACAAAATCTTAAGCACTTACAATCAGATCAGAACTGATTTCTATCAATGATAATGGCTAATGTATTACCACAATGATCTATCTCATTTTGCTGAAGGAACGCATTGGGTAATTCCCCAGGCCAAAGATTAGTTGAAGCTTCGATAACTGTGTGTGTATTGGAGAGACAGTTTGATTTGGGGCCTTTATTTTAAGAAAAACTGCAAATGACTGCCTTTTACCCAGGTCTCTTAAGGAAGTTTCATTCATCAGACCTACGATAAAGGTCATTTTATTTCAGAGTTCTGCCTTGGAGAACACTGATGCCAGCAAAGAGCTGAATCAATGGGATCAAATCATAGAATCTTCTCCATTGAATAACAGTCTCCACAATGAATGACAACTCTGTCATTTTATCAGAGTGATCAGGAAGAGTTCCATTTGGCATGTCAAGGATATCCAGGATGCATGAAGATTCAGAGAGCGAATCATAGAGTCTCTACAGTGCAGGAGGCTAATTGGCCCATCGAGCATGCACCATCAACAATCCCACCCAGGCCTCCTCATCTTAACCCCACACATTTACCCTGCTAGCTCTACTGCCACTAAGGGTCAATATAGCATAGCCAATCAACCTAACCTGCATGCCTTTTCACTGTGGGAGGAAACCCACAGAGACACAGGGAGAACACACACACATATGCATTCACCCTAGGCTGGAATTGAACCCAGGTTCCTGGTGATGTGAGGCAGCAGGGCTGAACGCTGTGACACCTTGCTGCCATGATGGTGCTGCTTGGGGCAAATTAATTCTGAGCTCCAGCTTTAGTGTCAGCTCCAGGTTGCTGGAGAACGGATCTGCAATACCTCCCAATCAAGAGGAGACCAATATAAAGCATGTTTGAGCAGCTTGAGTCTAGACCAGAGCTGTGGAAGAAACTAACGTGAACTGGGAAATTTCAATCCAAGGCAATGTCTGCATTGCTGAATAGCGGCATGTTTTTTGGAAGGAATATTGACACAACTTGAAAATCATCTCTGAAACTTCACTTGCGTTTGACCCAAATATTGTCATTGTCACAATTCTCCTGCTTGGAATTAAATCCTACCATAGCTCAGCCCCGAATACTTTTCTCTTAACGGCTGCTTGCAATTTATGTTACCATTTTCGGCAGCTTTATACATGAATGAAGATTAAAACAGTAGAGAACGCATTTCAAACAAATTAAGACCAGGCGATGTGTAAATTACTACATTGATCAGTTATAACGCCCAGCAGAATGTAATCGGAACATGAGAAATAGGAGGAGGAGTGGGCCAGTCAGCCCTTCAGGGCTTGCAATTGCTTCCATAGTTCTATTGCAGTGAATGGGCTTTGTGAAGACAGATTGGTATTCATTGCTTCAGTGAGGGGGAAGGTGAACGCCTGAAATTACTTGCGGTTTCTCCATGCTTCCCTGAGTTTGAGCTGCACTTTGAACTTAAATGGTTGAAGGACAATCCCAAATTTTCCATTCATGTCCGGCATGGGATAGCCTGGTGGAATGTGGACAGTAAAACGCTGAAGAAAGAAAGATACGAAGAGGAAAATTTCCATCTTGGCCAGGACCTCTCCCACACAGGCCCTGACGCCTGCCCCAAAAGGCAGGTAGCTAACTGAAGGAGAGTAGATGTGTTTTCCATCCTCGTCCAAGAATCGACCTGAAACAGAGAAAAAGACAAAGATTTGTTTTGTAAGTTCATAAAAAAAAGTAGAAATAGGCCATTCAGCCCATCAAGTCCACTCCACCATTCGATCATGGTTGATATACTCATTTTCCTGTCTTAACCCCATAACCCTTCAACCCATTACCAATTTAAAAATCTGCCTAATTCCTCTTTAAATGTACTCACTGTCCCAGCATCCATTGCACTTGGGGCATCAAATTCCACACATTCACAACTCAGGGAGAAGTAGTTTCTCTTCAACTCTGTTTTAAATTTGCTCGCCCTTATCCTAAGATTATGATCTCTCATCCTAGAATGCCCTACAAGAGGAAGCATCTGCTCTACATCTACTTTATCCATACCCTTCATCATCTCGTATACCTCAATCTGATCTCCCCTCATTCGTCCAAATTCCAGGGAGTACAGAGTTAAACTGTTCAATCCACTAATTCCTTATCTCTGAAATCAATCTACTGAACTTCCTCTGAACTGTCTCCACTGCCATTACATCTTTCCTCAAATAAGGGAACCAAATCTATGCACAATACTCCAGATGCAGCCTCATCAATGCTTTGTATAGTTGCAACAATACTTCCTTACCTATATATTCTATTCCTTTAACTATAAATGCCACTATTCCATTCACTTCCTTTGCTATCTGCTATCTGTGTGCTAGTTTTCTGTGACTCATGAACAAGGGCACCCAGATCCCTCTGCACTGGGGCACCCTGAAGTCTCTCCTCATTTAGGTAATATATATTTATATAACTGGATGCCTTAATGTAGACACTCAGGAGACTTTTAACAGCAGTTTGATCTGGTGCTGAGATTTTCTGCCTCATTTTTTTAAACATTTGTATAAGGTTAGAATTTATTTGTTCTGATTGAAGAACAATTTCTTAAAAAGAAAGGCAAAATTGTGTGAAGCCTAGAAATCTGAAATCAAAACAGAAAATGCTGGAAAATCTCAGCAGGTCTGGCAACATCTGTGGAGAGAGAGAGGCAGAATGAAGGGGACGCAGGGCAGAGAGAGGGGAACCTATTGCTCGTAGAGAAAATTCCATCTTCAGCCAACTGACTTTTAAAAAAGGCTGCCCCTCAGCGATAATATGCTGGGTGCAGCCTCAGTGGGCTGAGAGGGGACACCTGCCCTTTGGGGAAAGCACATTTGGCTATTTTGGATGGTAACTGAAGTGTCCCAGAAACGTCAGTAGCAACTAGTGGCTGCTGCTGGGACTGCAAGGGAGCCCCAAGCAGGAAGACAACTTTATTCAAGAACAGCAAAGAAGATGAGTCATAGAATCCCTGCAGTGCAGAATGAGGCCAATCGGCCCATCGAGTCTGCACCGACCACACTCTGACTCAGGCCTCATTCCTTTAACTCTTGTATTTACCCTGCTAATCCTCCTGATACTAAGGGACAACTTAGTATGGCTAATCCACCTAACCCGCACACCTTGGATTGCAGGATGAAACCGGAGCTTCCGGAGGAAACCCACGCAGACGTGGGGAGAATGTGCAAACTCCACACAGACATTCACACCCAAGGCAGGGATCGAACCCAGGTCCCTGGAGGCTAGTAGCGCTGTCGAAGATGTAGCAAGCTTAGAAACTGGGAAAGGGGGGAATGAAGAAAGAGCTAAAGAGAAGGTGGGAGAGAGGACAGACTAATGGCAAAAGGAGGGACGATGCAAGGCACAAAGGAGTTGGCAATGGGACAAGGAAAGAAATATAAAAATTGCTTTTGAGAAGATGGTGACAGCAGAATCATTTCCAGAATCTGTTACTCAAACAGAACCAGCATTGGTTCCGGTCTGAAATCATCGAACTTTTTGCAGAGTCCACCAGGTTATAAAGTTAGAAAACTCTCACCTGGATCAAACACATCTGGATTCTTCCACTCCTTCTCATCGCGATGGATCGCCCAGAGATTGATAATCACACGAGTTTCTTTGGGGATTGTGTACTCGCCAATACTATAAATCAATAAATTGCTTTGAATAAACCTCATCTGTATGAATCATAGAATCCTATAGTGCAGAAGGAGGCCATTTGGCCCATCAAGTCTATACTGACCACAATCCTAGCCAGGCCCTATCCCCATAACCCCATGCATTTTTTTTAGAGTCTTAACGTTTATTTATTACTGTCATGAGTGGGCTTAAATTAACACTGCAATGAAGTTAATGTGAAAACCTCTAGTCACCATATTCCAGCACCTGTTCGGATACACTGTGGGAGAAATTAGCACGGCTATTCCTAACCAGCACGTTTTTCGGACTGTGGGAAGAAACCAGAGCACCCGGAGGAAACCTACGCAGACACAGGGAGAACATGCAGACTCCACACAGACTTTGACGCAAGCCGGGAATCGAACCTGGGTCCCCGGCGCTGTGAGGCAGCAGTGTTAACCATTGTGCCACCGTGCCGTGTGAATATAAAAAAGATGGTTTCTTTGAAAGAAAGCACCTTTCACAGCTTTGGGACATCCCAACATATTGGCTGGCATCAGGATACTGTTGAAGTGAAAGTCAATGTTGTAATGTAGGAAATGCAGCAGTTGATTTGTACACAGCAAGTTCCAACAAACTTGACCAATCAACAGATAATCCTATCGTTACTGATCTCAGTTGAGGGATTTATACTAGTATACTTTTTCCCACAGTACATTCTTGTCTGCCTGAGAGAGCAAACAGGCCTCAGTTTAACACTTCCCCCTGCAGGTTGCATCCCTGACAGTGCTGCACTCCGATAGCACGGTGCAGTGTCAGCCTGGATTGGGTACTCAAATCTTAGGGATGGGATTTGTATTCACAATATTCAGAGGTTACTTACTTTCTCAGATAAGAACAAGATCAATTATCCAAAGACAAGAAATGATCAGATACTGAAAGGACTCTCTGGAGTATCTATTATTTGTTTATTTAAATTAAACAGATTAGGGAATACCCGGGGCACAGGAGTTTGAATGGTTTAACAGTAGTAAGAGACTGGATGTTTTTTTCGGTGAATGTATTTCCAGCTGGTGTGATTCCGTGTGTGTCTGTGTAATGGGCTTGGGTGGCTTATTGTCTGTACCAGAGACTGTAGCATATAGAGCAGCCTTGTTCAACCTTTCCATATTGGAGGTTGGGGGGCTGAAGGGGGAGGATGTAAAGAAACAA